>BJKM01000146.1:80000-680000 GCA_015082035.1 Chaenogobius annularis | reverse complement strand
GTAGTAGATAGTAGTAGTAGTAGTAGTAGTAGTAGTAGTAGTAGTAGTAGTAGTAGTAGTAGTAGTAAGGTAATGATGTCACAATATAGAATGTTAGAGTCACGGTTATTCTGTGGGGAAATATTGCGATTTTACGATTAGTACCGATTATCAGCAAAAAAGAAAGAACATTCATATTGTATGTTTTTTGTTTCAACTTTACAAACATCCTGTGAGAGGAAAATGTTTAATTTATAACAATTAACCTGTATATCATTAGTACAGCAGATTAATTTGAAAATAAAATAATCATTATTTTAATAGGCCACAAATTGAATTGAATAATTATAAATTACTTCTTATATTATATTATAAGTATTATATCAGTTATAGTGAGCAGTGATGGGTAGTGTTACTTTTAAAAGTAACTTAAGTTACCTCGTTACTGCCCTGGAAAACTAACTCATAAAGTCAGCGCACTACTTAGTTATAAAGTAACGCAGTAACACGAGTACTCTTGCGTTACCAATAATTTACATTATTGTATAACATAATATATCATTTGCTGACAATCCCTTTGCGTTGCTGAACACAGTAACATAATCATTCAGCAAGGACAAACATTACTAAAACCAAAATGAGTGCACCTGGCAAGAGCACCAGAACGCGCTTTTTTAGCACTGTAGTTTATTTAAATCAAACTCACCACATCGTTGTTACCCTACATTTACTTCTCAGGTACAAAATAGTGGTTATTAAAGAAGGAGAAGACGTTTTTCAAAACGTGCATCTGAAGGTTTATTTCTCTTAGTGTGAGTACAAGACTCACTAGTGGCGCACTGCGCATGCTCACAAACACAACCAAACAAGTGTTTGGTGCCGCAGCTCTCTCTCTACTCTGCGGCTGTGAAACAAACTTGGCCTCTGGATCGCCGGTGACGAGGCCTAACCAAAACTAAAGCGTTACTGATTTGAAAAAGTAGCATGGGGACTACTAGATCACTTGGGTTCAAAACTAACGCGTTATGTTCCTCGTTATTCTCAAACAGTAAAATTGAGTACTTCAGCTCTGCATTCAACACCATCCCTGCTCTGCTCCAGGACAAGCTCTCCCAGCTCAAAGTGCCCGACTCCACCTGCTGGTGGATCACTGACTTCCTGACGGATCAGGAGGCAGTGCGTGCGGCTGGGGAAGAATGTCTGAGACACTCGGACCATCAGCACAGGGATCTCCACAGGGCTGGTGTACTTTTCCCTCTGCTCTTCTCCCTGTACACAAACTGCTGCACTCTGACAAGTTCGGACACATCACCCTCATCGGGTTCATCTCTGGACGGGGATGAGTCTGTCTACAGGAGGGAGTGGACCGGCTGGTGTCCTGGTGCAGCGGTAACAACCTGGAGTTAGACGCCCAGAAGACAATGGAGATGAATCTGTCCACCCCAGCCTCAGTTCAGTTCAGTTCAAGTAGTTTCCCTTTTGTGCAGGCACCGCTCTCCAATGAGTGCCTCTGCCAAAATAAACCTTGTGGCCAAATTGTAAGAAAGTTCATATGGCCCATCTTTGGGTTATAGTTCCTGTGTGAGTATTTTAGAGGGGACATTTAGAAGGTAAGGTGAAGGTGAAGACTGTTTTATTTAAGTTTTCAATCTGTATCTGTAATTGCTCTCCATTGTCCATCCCATTTCTCATCTGCTTCAATATCCTTCAGAAACCATCTTTTACAAAGACCTGTTCAGTATTCCTTATTCTGTAATAATGTTTCATCCATTTTTATTGCTTGTATTGCATTGATCCACTTCTTAACATTGGGTGGGTTACTTTTTCCCCACTCTTTAGTTATCATCTTCAAGGCTGTAAATATAACTGTTATTTCTCTCTTTGACTTGATAAAATTTCATACAATTTGCCTCAAAATATTTTTAGATTTAATATCTGATATTTTGTGATGAACCTTATTCAGTTGGTTACTGATCATTATGTTAATTTTTTGCCATGCTTTCATAGTGTTTCCTATACAGTAGTTATTTTTAACCTTCTTTTGAGTCTTGATTTTGCGTTTTAAATATTACCGATTTCATCAAATGTACCCTGTTGTCTCCATTTCTTTCCATACCGTAGAGTTGGGGTTGCCAAGCTTTAAAATATGTTTGTAGGCCTGTTTCAAATTCTTCATTTTAACGCGAGGTTTTTTCTCATCCCATATGAACTTCCTAAACAAGTTGTCCCACTCTCTAAAATACCTGGGTGGTATATAGCTTGGTAAATTTTGAACAAAAACAAAAATCTGGGTAAGGTTATCATTTTTATAGATTTGATTTTTTCACATATTGGTAAATTCAAAAGTTTCCACCTATTGAATTCTATTAATTTTGTGTCATCATGTCAAATGTGTTGCCTAAGCATTTTGGAATCCATATTCCCAAGTATTTTTGATTTGAAGTCATATTAGTTCTAACTTTCTATCCAGTTCTCAATCATCAGCTTCTGTTTTCTGTGCATTTATTTTAGTAGTATTTACTATACTGCTGTCAGATTTTCTAAAGATTTTTCAACATTTGTCACTGTTACCATCACATCGTCTGCATAAAGTGCTAGTTTATGCTCACAGCCTCCCATCATGATCCCCTTTATATTTTCATTTTTTCTAACGCTCTCCACTAGAGGCTCCGTGCACAGAGAAAAACCAAAGGCGATAGACTGTCTCCCTGCTTCACACCACGATGCAAACTTATACATTATCTTTAAAATTACTATTATTTGATTGTGAAACCCAAAGGCTTTAAATGTATCAAAAATAAATTGCCATGACAACCTGTCAAAGGCCATGAAGACTTCTTAAAACACCTGCCACTTCAACTACAACTTAATCAATCACTCACTGCACTGTCACTTTCTGCACTCACATCTGTAAATTTAACTGTAAATCTTGTGTACATAGTAATGCCTATTTTTATTTTATACTTTAATAATCTTAAATTTTCTTAATTTCTTAATGCATGCCCTTTTGATTTCATATAAGTTGTTTTTATTATTGATTCGTGTTTTATGTGTCACGTTAACGCCGAAACAAGTTCCTATATTTGTGAATTTTGTTCATTGACAATAAACCTTTTCTGATTCTGATTCTGATAACGTGTTATCAGATAACGTGTTATCAGATAAAGCGTTACCCCCACCTCTGTTAGTGAGATGAGCTCCATGGTAACGCTCAGGGGAGGGGCTTGAGACTTTGAGAAAGTCAGCTTTCCTTTTGCTAACGCGAACACCAAACCGCTTTGTAAAGAATAAAACCAGCGTTAACAGGTAGGATTACATTCTGGCACTATCTGTCTCCTCCTCTCTCTCCCGCTCTCCTCCTCCTCCTTCGAGCTTGTGCATTCTGTGGCTCCACTTTGCTGTCAGCGGTGCGGCCCCTCGCTCTGCTCCGTGTAAACTCGTGAAGCAACGACTGTACCGACTGTAGCTCGCACAGTTGACTCGTACTAATGTGGACCTCCGTGTGTAACGGACGGGTCATTCAACATGTTTATCCAGAGTCACGTGTACACCAGACAATATACCAGGCTCCATGTGCAGCTGGCCGCAGTGTTATAAGACTGAATCCTGGCTTTGACAATTTACTGCATGTCTTTCTTGCTCTCTCATCCCCATTTCATGCTAAACTGTCCTGTCTACAAAAGTTTATGGGCCAAAAAAATAATAATAATAATCTTTACATCCCGTAGTAAATAGTTGTAATAGTAGTAGTAGTACTAGTAGTAGTAGCAGCAGCAGCAGCAGATAGTCGTAGTAGTCGTTGTTGTCGTTGTGGTTGTCGTCGTGGTTGTCGTCCTTACCTGATGCCTGTACTTCAGTGATGTACTGCTGCAGGTCGTGTCCTTGTTGAATCACTTCATAAATCATGTTGTTCATGGCCAGACGCCGCTCCATGTGCCTGCACCAAGAAGCATGTACAAGTTATTATAATATGTGAGAATCCATGCTCTTCTAAAAAACAGACTACTTTGCTCAGGATTGCCAGTGCGTGCGGTCACATGGTTCTGAAATTATCTGAATAACAGGACTCAATTCATTAAATATGAGGGTCTTTGTTCTGATTTTGTTGTTGTCCACAAGAGGGCTCCTATTTATCTTGTACATCAATGACTTGGGTCAAAATGTTTCTGATGCTGACATGCATCTTTATGCTGATGACACACATATATACGGCTATGGATCATCTCCTGCTCAGGCCATCGAAACCATGCAGAAAGATTTTGTAGCTGTCCAGCATTCACTTCTTCAGTTAAAACTAGTCCTCAGTGCTGACAAGGCTAAGATAATGTTGTTATCAAACTTTAAGAAGGTGCCTCAGTCAGTTTCAGTAGTTCATGAATACAAATACCTTAGTGTCTTGATCAATGACTCCCTCACTTTTGAACCACACATATAAAAAACTTCAACTGGGTTTATTTCTTCCGTATTATATATATATATTTTCTTTTGAAGTAAAAAAAAAACTCCTTGTTACTGCAACTTTTTCATCTGTATTAGATTATGTTGATCTCTTTATATGAATGCTTCCTCTACCTGTCTTCAGATGGTGGACACTGTTTATCGTGCTTCTCTCATGTTCATTACTAACTGTCGAGCCATGACATGACACATCACTGTGACTCACAAATGGGGTGGCCTTTTTCTGGCCACTAGTGAGGCAAGAACATTGGTATACATTTATCTGCAAGGCAATGCTTGGATTACTGCCACCGTACACTTGTGCTTTGATCACACAGAGAAGTGTTGACTCATATTTCTTGCGATCAAACGGTCGGCTGTTGCTCTGTGTCCCTTTTGCCCACACAGAGCCGGGGAAGAACGCCTTTTTACACTCAGCTCCTTTGCTTGGAATATGTTGCAGAAAGACTGGGAATTGACTGAGGTCTTTCTCATAGCCTGTGTTATTTTTATGTTGTTCATTTGTATGCTGTAACTATGTTAAAAGTTGTTGCCTCTTGGCCAGAACTGCCTTGGAAAAGAGGTCTTTAATCTCAATGGGACTCTCCTGGCTAAATAAAACATTTTAAACTTATCTTGGAAGCTTAACAGGTATGGGCCTGGTTAGTACTTGGATGAGAGACTGCTGGAATGCCAAGTAGCACAGGGGGGCGGTAGTGCATACTGTCATTCTGTCCTTGGGCAAGACACTTGACCCACTTTGCCTCCAGTGTCAAAGTATGCTGGTGTATGAAACACAGTGCTGCGTCCGAATGTCCACTCTTGTCCCTAACCACTCATGCACAACATAGTCCTACGCTATTTTGTAGACTATACAGGGCAATCAATCACAGAGCGATTCAGACAATGAGCTCACTACTTTCTCCTCGCCGCAGGTCATGTGACTCTGGCGTCCGAGTGAAATAAAGTCTGCAAAACGAAACATGGATTTCTGTAATAAAAATGAGTCAAATCCATCTGCCGCGCACATGTTTATGAACTAATAGTCACCACACAAGTCATGGATCTCGCATTAAATAACAAACGGACTGGATTATTCAACTTTTACCTGTGATGGTGATCTCAGGCTAAGGTTAGCGGCTAATGTTGGCAACAGTCAACAGTGTTTACAGCTCTTCTGCTTCATTCAGTCGCGAGGTCCAGTTAAAGACCTGTCGCTGTACACTGTTGTTTTTCTGACTCTCGCAATGCATTGTGGTCTATATTGACCGGTCTAATGACCCTCGCTGGACACTACTTTTCAAGGTGCATTGTGGGAAATTTTTAATGCGCTTTTTCACCTGCTGGACATTCAGTTCACTGCAAGAACGTTTTTGATTGATTACCGATGGGGCCTTTCTGTATGGAATTTGCATGTTCTCCCCATTTCTGCGTAGGTTTCCTCCGTGTACTCCGGTTTCCCTACCACTAAAAACATGTACGACAGGCTCGCAACGACTGAACAACATAAGCCTGCGCAGGGACTACAAGAGGAAATTAGCACTTGAGCTACAACCTGGTACAATGCATCTCTCCTCATAAGGTTAATGTATATTGTGCCCTGTCCCTTGTCTCAAATAAATAAATCTAGTGAATAAATCTGGTAAACGTAGCCAGTGTGTTTATGAGAGTGGATGAAAATGAGCCCATGGCTACAAACCGGTGTGTTTACAGCAGTACAGTGTATTGTGTGCTCATTAACATGCATTGTCTCGAATAAATAAAACAAATAATGATAATCTCTCAATGTAAGAAGATGTTTGTCCTCGTTTATGGTTAATATGCATTTATTAGGTACTGGGTCTATCAAATGAAATCAAAATTGTCACAAAGTTCAGCATATTCTCCGTCAGTAATAAAGAGATTTTTTTTTTCACTAAAGCCGGCTGCATACTAGAGGATATCAAAAATATTTTTCTCACACTTGCATTAAAGACAGGAATACACACTTGTGTTTTCAGGATAGATTTGCTACAAGCGGTGGATGTGATCGAACAGGTTGTCTAATGAAAACAAATACATGAGGTGCCATTAGCTGCCTTTTCATGTGCTCTTATTCACAGTGAAAATGAAATATTAAATCCTGCTTCTAAAGGCCACAGTATGCAGTGTGGAGATACAGAGCCTGTTACTGTCATTGTAGCAGAATGTCCCACCTGTGGATCCTCTGCTGGGCCAGGGTCAACGCCTCTGGACTGGCTTCGTTCAGTCTGGACCCACTCAGACCCAGTTTGTCCTGATTCTGATCCGAGACCCGGGTTTTGTCTGTGGAGAAGTCTTGAGACTGTTTTTGGAGGTCCTGCTTCCATGCGTCCATCTCGCTCATCACCTGAAGATATAAACAGGTATAAATCACTTTATACAGGAATAAACCAGGACTCTAAACCAGGACTAAGATAGGACTAAACTTGAGCTAAACAAGAACAGAAGCAGCGTCTAAACAGAACTTAATTGGGATTGAAGAAAGAACTAAATCTGTACTAAACTAGGGTCTAAATCAAGGTGGAAAGCTGGACTAAACTAGGAGTATACCAGGTCTAAACAAGCGAAAAGCTAGGCTTAAACCAGGTTTGAAACATCAAGACTGAACCATGACTAAAGTAGGATTAAATCACGGTCTTGACTAAGAATAAACAACCAGAGGCCTGTACGCTGAAGCTGGAGAAGTGGGTTAGTGAGGTAACTCTGGTTCAGCAGTACAAGACGGTTCACTTTCAAGTGCCAAGGGCAGATCTCTATGGCAACATACACTGAAGTCATGACCTGCTTCGGGCCAGGTTTAATTGCTGAATAAGATAATAAGATAACACTTTGACCAATCAGAGATGAGAATCCATCTGAATGGACGAGCATCCATAGTGAGACCAGCGGAGAAATGAAGAACTGATTTTTGAATAAAAGACTTAAGGACTACAGTCCTAACCCAAATTATATTCTTATTTACTTTTTTAAAGTAAATAAAATGTGTGTGCTGGTTTTGTAGGGTATTGTGTAGTTCAGTGGCATGCAGTGACTTTTTTGGATGGGCAAGCAGACTTGGGGTGTTCAATAGAATGAAAAAAAAGTGCAAAGTGGAGGTATGAACCCCAGCATCCAACGTGAAGGGCAAAGGCCTATCCTACTGAGCTAAACTTCAATATCAGAATTTATTGCAAAAACTCGTGCTCTATGTTGTAAATGACTGCCTATATTTCTAACATCTAATCATTATAAACATGAACAGAGCCTTAGCTACAAACAAAGACTTCTCAAAAACTATCTTTTAAAGTCTGTTTGT
Organism: Chaenogobius annularis; assembly: GCA_015082035.1. Lineage (NCBI taxonomy): Eukaryota > Metazoa > Chordata > Actinopteri > Gobiiformes > Gobiidae > Chaenogobius > Chaenogobius annularis. The sequence goes on along the minus strand of BJKM01000146.1, from coordinate 672,268 downwards.
TGAAACTTGACACTGCTGTTGCGTCGCTTCTCCTCGCACATGCTCAGTTAAGGCAAAAGCTGCAAACATCCTTGATTCCCACACAGGTTTATTCAGCGTGGTTTGAGCACAGATCCATGGGTTTATGGGCAAACCTGTAAATGGTCCTCATACCGCTCTGGTTCTAAAAGCTCTTGGTAGAGAACGGAGCATGAACGGGCCTCTGAACACGGTCACAGACTGAGCAGCTGTGGGAAAATAAGAATCATGCTTCCCGCGCAGTACTGCCCAGCAGCTGTAGCGGCCACTAAAAGACACGTGATTCAGCCAAGCTTCAGCAGCAGAAGTGAGGGGAAAACGGGCTTATTTGGATATATTTTAGAACAATTCATATGTAGTTGTGACACACAGTAATTTTAGATTTTCTTGGCCAATCACCAATCCCTGATTGCCCTGATTGCCCTGACCGCACGCCACTGGTGCAGTTGAAAAATGTGCGGTACTTGTACCTCAAGTGTGCACTGGTGCAGGATCCTGAGCTGCAGAAACACATCGAGGCGCATCTTTCTTTGGTGGAACAGCTCCTCCAGCTGAACATGAGCCTCCTCCAACTGCTGCAGCACTGTCTCCACATGGACCACGGAACTGCCCTGAGGCCTAAAACAAACACCCACACAGACTGCTGAAACCAACTCCTCCAGGCTAACCATTCTGCCACAGTAACCACTGAGAGATCAAGAGTCTAACCCACAACATCCTCACAGTGTTAGTACCTGAGCTGTAGAATGAGGTCTTCTCCTTCTCGGATCACACTCATGGCGGCCTCCTGTGAGAGCCAGGGTTAGAGTTTAAATTAGTCTGGGTTAGAAATAAAACAGGGTAAAATTAATCTGGGTTAGAATGAGGCAAAGTTAAGAGTTTAAAATTCAAGCAGTACTAAACCTTTACTACCGCCTAATTAACTACCTACAATTGTTTTAAATACATGCAAAGCTCAGTTTACAAGATCAGACTAAAACAGAAATAACAATGGCTGTAAATTGTTAGGTTAAAGTTAAACAACGCGCAAGGTTCCCACACATCCTGGAAAACCTGGAAAATAATAGGGATTCATTATTACTAATTTATCTCGAAAGTATTATTTCTGCTCTTTCCTGTACCACATGCGCTCCTCTGTCACACATTACACACTGGTCAGCCTGCAGCGGAGGAGCCACAGGACACATTGGATCCAGAGTGGACCGGGCGTGTGCGAGTGGCCGTCCCCTTTCTCTCCTGGGTCGCTCTCACACTCGCGGAAAATCTGACACGAGCACTCAAGACAAAATTGAGCCAACTAGCATAAAGTAGCAGTCATGGTGGAGAGTGAAAGTTTCAGTCAACACGTCAGCATGAATGTAGATGCATAAAAAGGAAAAACAGGTTCAAATAACTGCACAAATCCCTTTGACATGAATTGTGTCCATATTTTATTCCACCAGAAGACAAAAAACCTCATCTGAAATATCTCCATCTCCAATATAAAGGAAATTCCACTTGTTTTGCACAAAATGTGTTTTGTTTGTGACAGTGAACAACTACAAGGAAAAATAGAAACTTGGGTATAGCCATAGCCTACATCTTATTTGGTAAACTGTCCTGGAAGTGTGGAACCCTGATGAAACTAGTAACTTATTTTTTATGTTTGACTCAATTTATGTAACAGGAACTTGGATGTATTTTTCCTATATTTTTCTGTACATTATATTGTTACAAATATTTTGTCCATTGGTGTATGTTTTGGTCTTTTATAAAAGTCTTTGTAATATTTCTGCAAAAAAGAGTTTTATTTAAATGTTTTGCTCTACCTACATTTTATACTAGATTTAAGTATATTTATACCAGATTTAAGTATATTTTTAAGGAAGTTATCTGTTTTTATTATTCCACTTCAGTTCCTAATCTGTATTTCTGTGCCTAATCTGTGTTGCAACCCTGGAATTTCCACATTATGAGACAAATACAGGTTCTCTATCTTCTTTCCTTATATGTGTGTTGGCCTGCTGTTCCTGGCTGATCAGAGCCTTGTATTCATTTTACCCATATGTTTCCTGTATATTTTATTTTTTATAATGATTGTTTACCTGTGTGTTCGCCTGCTGTTGCTGCTGCTGGCTGATCAGAGTTTGTAGAGCCTCCACAGTCTCAGGACACGGACAGAGCTCAGAAGAGAGCTGCTTTTGGAGACCTTCCATCCACACAGACAACTGAAAAGGAACAATTTATAACAGCTTCAATAACACATAATGCAGAACAAACTAAGTCCTTATACTTAAAACACAAGCAATTTAACACATTTATGTCCTGTAGATGGCAGCGTTACCCCTGTAGTCATCAGAATCAGATTTGTTGCAATTTTTGGTGAACAATTCACCAACTTAGGTCTAGGAACTTGCTTTGGCATCAATGTGGAACATACAACAGTGTAAATAATAATAATAATAATAATAATAATAATAATAATAATAAAAACAGTATACACTATTCTAAAATATGATCAAATAAAATAAAGGCATGCAAAATAAAATGTGCAGAATAAGAATGATTTAAATATAATATATGTTCATGAGTCCAATGGCAGAGTGAAAGAAACTGTTCTTGTGGTGGGAGGTTCTGGTCCGGATGGACCATAGCCTCCTGCTTGAGGGGAGTGGCTCAAATAGTCCGTGTCCAGGGTGAGAAGGGTCTGTGAGCCGACCTGCTGGTCCCAGAGCCCTGGAGACGTACAGGTCCTGCAGAGATGGAAGTCTGCAGCCGATTGACTTCTCAGCAGAACACACGATGCGCTGTAGTCTCTGTTTGTCCCTGGGCCTTCTTGATGAGGGAGCTGAGAGGTGTCAGTGGGGGGGTGTTTCGAATCTTGAATAAAAGGAGACTAGCTGGTCAGCCAGTTTCCAGTCGTCAGCAGCATGGGGGGCTTTGTAATTGGTGAGAAGCCAGAACCCTCTCCACACTGAGGAGAACTGCTGCTCCAGACTCGTATTGTACTGTGATTTAGCTCTTGACACCTCCCTGCTAAATTCATACTTCGCACCTTTGTAGCTTTCTCTGTCACCAGCCCTGTGGCCTGCCTCCTCCTGCTGTCACAACTGCCTCAGTTTAGATGTGAACCAGGGCTTGTCATTGTAATAACTCACCCGGTTGTGTGTATGTGTATGATGCTGTCCTCGCAGAACCGAATGTATTATGTCACAGTGTCCATGTACTCATCCAAACTATCTGTGGCAGCTCTGAAAACCTCCCAGTCTGTAATGTCCAAACACACAACACGTAGCTCCTCCACTGCTTTGCTGGACCACTTCTTAGAAGTCGTCACTACAGGTTTGGAGAGCTTCGGCCTCTGTCGGTACGTGGGGATCAGGTGAACCATGGCGTGATCTGAGAAGCCCAGGGAAGCGTGGGCTACAACGTGAAAGGCGTCACTGAGCATTGTGTAACAATGATCCAGCATGTTATGCTCTCTGGTCGAGACTTTAAACAAATGCCTCTGCATCTTGTTTTTTCTCCCAGAGAGGTCCCTCTGTATGTCCACTTGGCGGAGCTGGAATCCCTCCAGATGCACCGTGCAGTCCTGAACTGACTTGTTGAGCTACATCTCTGTGTAGCACAAAACAGGAGACAAACAAAAGTCTCTGTTTCGCTAATCAGCAGTGCCAGTTCATCCATCTTCTTGCTGATAATACCAGGTAAGGGCGTACGTGCACCACATATTCTGAGACGCACGAGAGCCCCCGCTGGTTGTCTTTGTCTGCAGCCTCTCGCTTTTTTGGCCAAAAAAGAGCCAAATCTGCAGCAGATGCAAAAAAACGTTGACTCGAGCCATAGGAGTGGTTGTTCTGATGTTTTAAGAGCTCTTCATGGGTGTAAGAGCACGCTGACACACGATTTACACACAAAAATGTCAGCGGTGCAATCTTGGAATAATCATGGTAGAAGAGTTAATATTAGTAATAATAGTAATAGTAGTAACAGTAGTAGTAGTTTTAGTAGTACCTCTTTGGTGTGTGTGTAGAAGGACACAGCCAGGTCCAGCAGCAGCTTCCTCTGCTCCACTTTCTGAATGAATGCCTGAAAATAACAAAGGTCAAGTTTTGTTTATTAGTTTATTTTGTGATATTCAGAGGTTAATCTCAGTGTCTTTATTGAAATCAAATAGAAAGCCCATTTCATCGTTCACACAGAAGAATCCCTAAAAACATTGAAAATCTGCCTACTTTTTTCTTTTTTAAAGTTTTTTTATTTCCACCCGTAGGCTTTATTAGAGAGGACAGTTTAGTTTGAAATGGGGATGAAAGAGAAGGGAAGTAATGCAATAAATTGTCAGAGCCGGAATTCAAACTCTCGACACTGAAGCCGGCTGCACATGGAGCCAGGCATATGTGCTGCCGCCTTAACCACCCCACTATCGGGCAGCACACTAGATTTCTTTTCAGCACTGTAGCCAGGCAAACAAATTATCACTGTGCAGAAGAGCCCTCAATCCCAGCTACTCTCAGCTCGTGATATTATAAAAACAGAAGAAAATAATCAAACAATTGGAGCTAAACTAGATGAAATGAATCCCCCTGTTAGCCCTGAACAAGCCCAAGCTGTAAAACTAATGTCCTATATAAATCCATCACTAGAAAGGTTCACTACTGTTGATCAGAGACAACTTCAGTCATTATGTCGTCTAAAACGTCAACTTGTATCCTAGACCCGATTCCAAGCAGACTTTCTCCACCTAATTATAGATTCTATTCTTAATATAATAAATACCTAATTCAAAAGTGGTTATGTTTCACAGTCCTTCAAACATGCAGTCATTAAACCACTTTTTTTTTTAAAAATCCTAATCTTGATCCTGACCTGTTGGTAAACTCCAGACCTATTTAAATTTTTTGTCTACGAAATCCTTGAAAAAGTTGTAGTTAAACAGCTTTGTCGCCACCTATAGCACAATAATTTATTGGAAGTTTTCTCGTCAGTTTCAAATTTCACCACAGCATTTAAACTGCACTAGTTAAAGTCACAAATGATTTGTTATTAGCTGCAGACAATGGACTGGTCTCAATCCTGGTTCTATTGGACCTCAGTGCAGCGTTTGACACCATCGACCACAACATTCTACAGCAGAGGTTACAATGTGATGTAGGTATCAGAGGCCCCGCCCTCAGCCAGTTTAAATCCTACCTATCGGATAGGTACCAGTTTGTTAATGTAAACCAGAGCTCCTCACCCTGTTCTAAAGTAACCTACAGTGTGCCACAAGGTTCAGACCAATTCTGTTTACTCTTTATTTGCTGCCGTTTGGTAATATTATCAGAAGCCATGGCATTATGTCCACTGCCATGCAGATGACACACAGCTGTATTTATCAAAGAAACTCTGTCAGACCGATCAAGCAGACAGACTTACTTGTGTGAAGGGTATAAAAACCCCGATAACACTTAATTATCTGCTTCTTAACCCTGAAAAAACCAAGGTCATTGTACTAGGCCCTAAACATCTACGAGACACTTTATCTGAGCAGATAGTCACACTGGACAACATCAGTGTAGCCTCCAGTTCTACTGTAAGAAACTTTGTCTAATTTTACCAGGAGCTCTCATTCAAAGCGCTTATAAATCAAGCCTGTAAAACTGTCTGTGCGTAACATAGCAAAAATCTGAAAAATCTTGCCAAAATTTATGCTGAAAAACACATTGATGCATTTAATACATCTAGATTAGACTACTGTAACTCCCTGCTTGGAGCGTGTCCTAAAAGCTCCATAAAAAGCTTTCAACTGGTTCAAAATGCAGCAGCAAGATTACTAACAGGAACTAAAAGAAGAGAGCACATTACGCCGGTGCTCGAGTCTCTTCACTGGCTCCTGTTGAGTTTAGAATCAAATTAAAATCCTCCTCTTGACTTACAAAGCCATAAATGACCTATCCCACCTCAAAGATGCTGTAGTACCTTATCATCCAAACAATTGAATTGTTCCACTTGACTTTTGCCTCCATTCCCGGAATTCAGAAAGTTTGCAATCTCTGTACCTGCATTCGTAGCTCGAGGTCCGTGACGCCTGGTAGATCTCCTCCTCTTCACACTCTCCGGACTGAGCCAGCTGATCGGCCGCTTCCAGGAGCTTCTCTGCATTTGTGTACGTATTCTGCAGCAAGGGAAAGATCACTTTTAAAGCGTTTCTTAGCCAATCTAAAACCACACTATCAACAAAAAAGTTCTGTTCTCACCTGTGCCACCTGCTGGAAGTCATCATGTCTTTCTCTGTAAAGCTCGAGCTCGATGCAAAGACTTTCCCACTCCACTGTGCTTATTCAAAACACCCTCACCATGGCTGCTCTATCCAGTCCAAGAACCTGACCAAAAACAAAGAATATACAACTTTAAAATACTAAATCTATTTTTAAAGCCAAGGACTTAGATCCACAACCAAACAAAGCATTGTGAAAGCTCAAAGAGCACTGTATATATTGTTTTCTTCAGTTGTGTCTCAGAATCAGCAAAAGGTTTATTGCCATTGTCAATGAACAGAATTTTGTTGAATTCAAAACGGTCATAACCATGTTCAAGGTTAGGAAAAACACGCTGCCACAGTACTTGCACTTTCTGAGTGAAACAAATAGGATACTTTTTTGTAAATATGTGCAATATGTGAGGGTCAATACAAAATTCTGAAACTGTTTTTGTTGAAACATAATTATATTGTCTTCTTTATTGAATGAGATTACAGTTGTAAAAGAGGTAGGCTCTACAAATGTTTCACTATTTAAAATATTAGAATTTGGCATATACTGTAATTTTCAGACTTTAAGCCGTAACTTTTTTCCCAAGCTTTGAACCCTGTGGCCAATACAAGGTGGGGTTAATTTAGAAGATTTTTACTGGCTAATGGCCACCGGAGGGGGCTCTAGCAGGAAGCGTTTGACACACTGTAGAAGCAGACCTTGGTGGAAGCACTGTTCAGGGGACTGTTTTCTGTATGTTAAGCTTCAAAACACTGTGTTTTATTACAATCTGAATCATATTCACGGGGAAATTAGTCTAATGAGGAACTGAATCTAGACGCGGCTGATACACGGCGGTCTGCTGCATTGAAATTAGACTTTCTTGGCCCGACTTGACCCGCGGACAACACGTGCATCAGTACCGTGTACCATATTTCTGTGTAAATGTTTCATCACTCGCTAAGCACAAGCTCAGGCGCAGATTGAACCAGATGTAAAGACACAGACACAAGTAAATCAGCTCACACAGATTAATCAAGGACAGAGGGACAGAGTGCAGTTTATATTCAGGAGCGCTCTATAGCCCAAAAATTACGGTATTTTTTTCCTTTATCATACATTTAATGTAACATCTGTAAACTGAAAATACTGAAAGTAAAAAAATTAAAATAAAAAAAATGATAAAATGTAAATTGAGTTGGACCTGTTTGACGTCCTGCTGGAACACACAGAGCTGCAGACGCTGGTGGAGGCGAAGCTTACGATGTTGCCACGCCCCTTCCACTTTGTGATGGCCCTGAGACAAACACAGTAGATTTACAAACATTTATTAACAATATGTATATCAGAACATGTTTGTAGAGGTCTAAACCAGAGATTCTCAGTCGCAACCCCCAAAATAATAACCAATGGTATTCATGATAAAAAGTAGGCTACCCCCCATGCTTGATTTTATTTTGAGGATATAGACCTAGATAAATTACTTTAGTAGGTCAACAAATAATAATCTACATTTATCACTAGGCCTGTGACAGATGATCTATTGCCTCTAAAATATCTCAATAAACGATATTATCAAGCACAGCGTTAAATAATACTAATCCTATAATTCTAGGCAATAATCTCTTCTTATATCAAGTTTGAAAACTTCTGCAAGCCAATGTCTCTTTTATATTATAATAACATAATTTTTACACTTTTCACAAAACAAATTAATGCTCATAGTGAGATCATGGGATCAATTCACATGAACTCTCCGTGTGGGGTCTGCATGTCCTTCCCGTGTTACCGTGGGTTCTCTCCGGGTACTCTGGCTTCCTTCCACTGCGCATGCATGTGTGAGGTAAATAGGCAACTCTTAATTGCCACTAGTGAATGAAAGTGAGAGTGAAGGGTTGTCTGTGTGTCTATTTGTTAGAAAAATTAGAATTAGAATTCTGCTTTTGCACTGACTCACATCAGACACACACTGGACTCTAGGACTGATTCTTCTGGTCTTCTTGTCACTAAATGCAGCAATGTGTTTAATAATGTGCTGTTGTCTCTTGCAGAGGATCTCCATACCTGCAGGACCTGGTGCAGAACTCCCATGACGCTGTGTGTGGCTGCAGTGAAGTCTGGTGTAGTCTCGGTTTGATCCGACTCGGAGGCAGGACTTCGCTGGAGGACGTCCAATAAGGCTTTACCGCTTTCACTGATCTGAGGTCAGACAGGAAATAGCCCATCACAGCAGGCATAAGCATAACATCAAAACTAGTTCTATACCAGATTTAAACCAGGACTAAAATGGTTATAAACCAGATATGAACTAGGATCAAACCATGTCTAAACCAGCTCTAACCGGAATTGTATCTTTCAGTATTTTTATACAGATGGATATTAGTCTGGTCACTCGCGAGCTCAGATGGGCATGATTGACAGGTGGATTAAGCCAATCAGTGAAACGCATGGTCCGTCTGTATCAAAACGGCCGCTTAAGAGGAAAAACAATAATCACTGGGACTGAAAAACATTGCGGATTTCTGTGGAGTCAATAAGCAAAGGACAAAACCTTGTTGATCTGAGGTGAGAGAAATTTTATTTTGTTCTAAATAACAGATGACCGACGAACTCCTCTGTTTCACACACACAAAAATGATTTAATGTGATTGCAGAAAAAGATTCAGTTGTAGTCATCTGGACTCTGTTTTAGAAAAAACAAAACGTTTCAACTCTCATCCAAGAGTCATTCTCAATCAGAGAAACAAGTCTGAGAACTCTTGTTTATATCCTACTCTGTGAGAGCCCTGCCCACAGGGCGGGACCTTAAAGTGATTGTAACTCTGTGTTTGACCCGAGGCATGACGGATCCCAAGCAAGATCTAACCCAGGTCTTAACAAGTTATAAACCAGGTCTAAACCATGTCCCACCTGTGTGTAGTTTGCAGATATCTCCTCGTTGAGCTCCTGGTGTTTTTTGCTGGCAGCCTCCAGTTCAGAGGAAACTGAGGGCAGTGGGCCTTCAGAGCACTGCTGCACCCACGTCTCCACCTTTGATAAAAACTATAATAAATAGTGCAAAAAATGTATTATTAGAGCAACAACAATTTTCTGCCTTGTGTAAAGCTAATTTACACACAAAGGACTAGTTTAAACTGGGGTATAAGGTTCAAATACCTTAGGTAATGCTTAGATTAACAAGAGAACAATGTGTAGAACCGTGTTAGTTTTTGGACTAAAATTATTTTTATTTTTAGCCAAGATTTAGTCAACTAATTAATAATTAATAATTTAGTCAACCTGAAAATATACAGACGTGTTCCTTGTATGTTGTGCTCGTTTATGGTCTGGTTTGAGGCTCGGAAAAGGGGAACTATTACAAAAATGATCCTTGTTTGTTTGAAAATAGCTCTGTTACTCTGTAACCACCAGTTTTAGCTTACACTGTGCATTCTGCACCTGTGTTCAAAGGCCATACTGCTGCACTATTCACATCATATGGGATGGAAGGTAACCACTGTGGGGGACGTCTTAAGGGAGACAGTGGGGGTAGATTGTGTTTAAATACTTGTCTCTGTGTAACCATCTTCAGACGATCTGTACCGCCGTATATGGCCTGTCTCCTCACGCGAGTAAAACATGCCTGATGACCACTTCATCCTTCTAAAAGGTCCGGAGCGTTCATCCCTTCTCCACTCATTCATTTCATTAATTTGTTTAACTTTGTTATTTACTATGAGGAATAATCCCTTGAGATGAGCCATCTCGCTTTGGAGGGGATCCTCAGGTACAGCAGCAGTAACGTATATCAGTAATAAATAAGTGAAGTTTTATTTAGTTTTAGTCAGCAAAAATATGACATGACAAATTGCCAGCAGAGGGTACAAGCTAAAGAACAATGACAGCTAACGCTAAAGTTCATGAGCTGTGTAGGTAATTAGAGCGCTGAATGAGTCTGGTGAAGGTGAATAAACTGGATTACCACTCGGCAACTTTAACTTTTGACATTGGCTGTTTTATTCATACTAGTTTATCTTGTTTGTTCCACCTGCTCTGCCCCCTGGTGGAAGGCCGTAGCCATGCCCAGGGTGACGCTCCTCTCGTCCAGTGCTGCTGTCAGGGCGGTCCAGTCCTCCTGTAACCGTGACGACACTTTGGTGATGCGTTCAGCACCGTAATGACCCGCTTCAGCCAGACGGGCCGCGACAGTGACCACGCTGTCCACGTTCACGCTGCCATTCTGGAAGATACACAAGAAAAGTAGTAGTAACTGCAGCATTAGATTCCAATTGATGCCAATTTGGGCTACCATATCTTTAAATGCTGTGTCAGCTCTGACCCCACACCACAGTAATTACTATATTGATTTATTGTCAATAACTGAACTCTGGAACGGTATCTTTTTGGGGCTCAATATTTACTTTGTGTACATTTTCTTTGCATTAACAGGAAATGCAACTGTTTTTGTACTTTCTTTACAAACTCACTACTTAGCGTTTCATTCAGCTGATTTGAATTATATTTTTCATTTTAAAAAAGGTTTTCTGGGATTATCCTGCATTTGGGTTATTGTGTCAGTTGCATAAAGTAGTTTAAATATTATCACTTTAAAATGTGTTGTCATGGCAGGCCTACTTCACTACAAACAAAAGTATCAGCTCTAGTGAAGCCAACTACCTGCGCTACAAGTTTCACCGAGTCCGTGAGGATATGATGGTTCTTTTACACCAAAACACGCCCTGTTTACGTGAATTATAAACAGGGCTGATATGAGAAGTAGGAACATGGATACAACAGTAAAGCCCATACCGTCTGTCTGCCTGCCTGTTTATCTGGATAATGCAGTTTAAAACGCTATTCGAGAAATGTAATCAAACCTGTCCTTCTGAAATTGAGCTTCAAAATCAGTTTTACATTATTTGCTTTACATTGTCGTTTCAGTTATTACGTAAGCTTTACTTCTATCTAATAAGTCACATTTAGAGAGAGTTGTTAAGGAACCAGATCGATAATTGACAGTGCCAGTGGTAAGATCTTAATTCCCATCTCTAGCAGTAGCAGTGGTACCATGCAGTTGGCGGTGAAGTGCTGGTGCTGGGTCTGGAGGTCCAGGGCGTGTTGGTGGTTGAGTCCGACCTCAGTGATGCTCTGGATGAACAGCTCTTTACTGTGAGCAATCCACTCTGACATCTGAAATATGTCCAAAACAGTAATCTTACATCAGCGAGACCAAAACCATAGCATCTTTTAGCCAAGACAAAAACAACTTGAGCAAAAGCTTATTCATTAGTGCTGTTTCTGGTTCCATTATAGGTGGTCAAACAAAGGTAGATAATATGGGAGCGATTAGGACCTCTCCTGTAAGAGCTCAAAACACATCTAAAATATGTAAGAGCTGCTACAGTTTATATACACTAATATACAAATATACACTACAACTCTTTCTGAGTGCTTCAAGAGACAAGTAAAAGAGACAAGTACAAACAAAATCAAAGATCTACAATAAGGTTGATTGCATTTTGGAGCCTTTGAACCAAATACATTATGTTTTGACTATGTCCCATTATTACACAGAGCATCTACTGTGTGTGCGTGTGAGTGAGAGGGAGCTTCTGCAGCACACGGGGAAAAGCAAAGGGCTTAGCTCTCGTCTGCCTCACGTCTTATGCTCCCCCTGTGCTGTTTTCCTCTCATGAAGTTTGTTGTTGGATTTTACTGCGGGTGCTTGTCGCACGGTTTCTTTGTCATTTTAAAAAAAAAATATGAATAAGGTTCTAAACTTAAATGTCTCTAGGACAAAAGTATCTTTTTGCTACAGTAAGTGATAGGTATCCGGTGGCATGGTGACGTACTCAACCCGCTTGAGTATAAAGGCTCCAGTATCAATAATTGTTCAAATTAGTATCTAGTTCCAGAATCTATACCAGTTTTAGTATGAATTAGTATTTGGATATCTATCCCTGTCATACACTGATTACCCTTCTCTCCTTAAATAAGATGTTTCAGAGTCTGCATGTTCAAGAAATAAAATGTTGTGGTGCAAGTTGAAGTGTCCTTTATCCTCCCTGCCATCTGCCATTAGATCAGGGCTTAATTTGAGCCAGAATACGATCTGGCAACTGTTCCGGTGCTTTCTGATGTTTTCCTTGATCCGGTACCTTTACTAGATATTACAAAATATTACACCTTAATGTTGAAGGTCTCTCTTGTCTCGTTGTTTTGGGAAGTACACAAGACAAGGAATTAGAGACAGTGATTGGTTAAAAAAAGAGATTGACTGTAAGTGTTACCAATCAGATCCATGACAAGTAGTTTTACAGAGTCTCTTTCTGAAACACATGGGAAACGTGCAGCAAAAAAGTGGATTTATGTCATTATTTGGAGACTCTTTGTGACGGGTGTAAAAACAGACGACAGTGGAAGAGCCACATGAGTTTGGAGTTTACAGTTTGATAAAAAGATGCTAGAGAGGCGAGTGTGGATTTAACTGTCTGTGCACCTATTTTAATATCTATTTGGATGCTGGATGAACACATTTACAATTGCTGTCATGTAATACGCATAGCTGCTGTGTTCTGGTATCAGCATGCATTTGGTAAATGCACTGTTTGGCCTCTGTGTGCTGCATAAAGGTGACAGTGCAGTTGTGGTTATCTGTATGGTCCATGTGTGTCTGTTTTGGTGCTTCTGCAGTGGAGCAGCCCACTACACTGAGTGCATTTGGTGATTTGCAGACCAAATAAGGCTGAATAAAGCCCATATTTACTTGAACAAGCAGCGATGATACATGGAGATTATTGTAAGTTATAGAGTACATGCTTTCATTGCACACAAATGCAGTTTCTAATGCAATACTTTTGGGGAGAAATAACGGCTATAACTATAACTAAGTCTATGAAAAAACATCTTAAAGCAGAGGAGTGCTGATCAGATGCGGGGAGCGAGCGTGTGGGAGGGCTTCCTGTGTGGATCGACCGAGGCAGGTGCTGCTGTAGCTTGAGTCAGAATGAATTAACATCCGACACATTAACAGCGACACATGCATAAAAACGCACCCCGACAAATAATTTATCCTTTCCAATTTTCATCCTTTGTTGAAAATTTGGTTAGATGGTTGTATTTTGGCTTTCATGAGAGCCTTAATGCTCATGCATTTTGACCTTGTTTGGCTCCCAGTCCCAAAGCCACGCTTTGTTCCAGGAACACCTGATTTAGAAATCAAGCACTGCATTAATTAGCAAACTAGGTAAGCTCTGTACAGTCAAAGCTACAGCAGAGAAACTACTTTCAGTTTGCATTTTACCATTTAAAGTTACTTTGAGTGCAACAACACTGACAGGCAAAAAAGCAAAGAAACTTTGCAAAGAAGCTTTTTATCAATTGTGCTGCTCATAATTCTGTCACTCTAACGAATGTTAAGGGGCTTTTTGAAAAGATATATATATATATTTTTTATAAAGTTTATAACTGCTACAGGGAAAGTTATATGGTGAATGCTATAAAGCTTTGAGGAGTGCGCAAGAATCAAATGTTGTCTATTCATGGGTTTCAAACTATGGCAACAGGCCCTCCAGGGTAATATTCTTTTTAGACAGGACAGCTTAGCGTGAAATGGGTATGAGAGAGAAGGGAGGACATGCAGTAAATTGTCAAAGCCGGGATTCAAACTCACAACACTGCAGCCGGCTGCACATGGAGCCGGGCATATACGCCACCTTAACCACTCGACCACCGGGCAGCATCCATTGTATTAGTCTATCTTTTCAGTGTGGAAAGGTCCTCATAAAATCCTTCAAATCAGCGAAGGATATGCCTGAAACCCAAGAATGTTCCGTACCTTGGTGGCGTCCTGCTCAAACAGGTGGAGCTGTAGAGTCTGCTCCAGCTGGACTTTCCTCTCACTCCAGTGCTGCAGAAGGAGAGCCCGACCTGACTGCAACCTCTCCAGCAGTGAGGACACTTTGGGGGCCACGCTTTGGAAGTCTGCACCGCCCGACAACCAGGTACCCCCACTACCTCCCCCGCCACCTGCCCCACCACCATCTGAGGGCGCGTCACCGTGGGACGGGCCCAGGCGCATCCTCTGCAGCAGGCTCCGCCCCTCTCTGTCCAGGGCATCAACCGGAGCAGTGGAGATGGTGTTCCTCAGGCGGCCATGTTCTTCAAGTAATCTGCAGCATTAAAGAGACCTAGTTTAGACTTTGTATGGACCTGGTTTTGGTCCTTGTTCAGTCACCCTTTGGCCATGCCATATACCTTATAGTAGGCCTATTCAACTTAAGGCCCGCGGGGCCAGATCAGGCCACCAAAACGATCGTGTCCACCCCAGGAATAACCTTCCAAATTTTAAATATATATATATATATATATATATATATTGTTTACTGGTTTAGGCCTGTTTGGTCCTGGTTTAGTCCTTGTTTAGTTCAGCATTAGACCTGGTTTGGTCCTGGTTTAGATCTTGGTTTAGATCCTGGTTTAGATCCTGGTTTAGATCCTGGTTCAGTCTTTGTTCAGTCTTGTTCAGTCCTTGTTCTGTCCTTGTTCTGTCCTTGTTCTTTCTTGTCTGTCTTGTTTGTCCTTGTTCTGTCCTTGTTCTGTCCTTGTTCTGTCCTTGTTCTGTCCTTGTTCTGTCCTTGTTCTGTCCTTGTTCTGTCCTTGTTTAGTCCAGGTTTAGTCCAGGTTTAGTCCTGTTTTAACCCAGTATTCTCTTGTGTCCGAGTCTTGTGTTTGTTCGTACTTGGTTTGTTCGTACTTGCGGGCCTCATCCACATCCTGGGGCTCGGGTTGGCGGTTCAGCCCGGCCTCCAGCTGCTCCAGTTGGGCTAAGAGCTGCTGTGCTGCCCCTGAGAACTCCTCCAGACCCAGGCGCAGCTCGGTCCACTCCACATGGTCGTACTCCAGAGAGCCGCCCAGGTCTGCAGTCAGTTGGGAGGGGTCGATGAGACGGGACAGACCCTCCACGGACACCAGGCTGGTCTGCACCGGACAAGAAAGGAGAGGTGAGAGACTTCAGCCTGGCGCAGCAGACTCCTGTTAGCACAGTGTGACAAAGAGTGAAAATACATTGGCAGTCTATGGAAAAATAAATTCTGTGCCCAAAAGCGCAGTGTGGCCACTAATCAAACTTGCTTGAGGACAGAGGAGTGTCTTATCCAGGCCATATATATATATATATATGTCTCAACTATATTTAAATTGGTCCAAAATATATCCAAATAAGCCTGTTTTCCCATCCTTTCTGTTGCTGAAGCTTGGCTGGGAGTCACAGTGTCTTTTAGGGGCTTCTACTGGCCGCTGAGCAGTACTGCGGGAAGCTTGGTTCTTCTTCTCTCGCCTCTTTTAATTCTCGGACTGTGTTCAGAGGCCCGTTTTCTAAAATGAGCAGCTTCTTTAAGAGGTCTGCGCATGCGCCATGAGGACCAAAGCCTCAAACCCATGGATCTATGCTCAAGCCAAGCTGAATAAACCTGTGTGGGAATCAAGGATGTTTGCAGGTTTTGCCATAGCGCATGTGCGAGGAGAATTGACGCAACAGCAGCGTCAAGTTTCAACAAGCAAACTATCTTTTATAGACAAGTCTGAGTTTGTAGCTTAGGCTCTGTTCATGTTTATGATGATTAGACGTTAGTAAAATTATAGGCAGTCATGTAACAGTATAGAGCACTAATTTATGTAAAGAATTGATCAGTGAAGTCAGCATATTTCACAGCGCAGGGGGCTCGCTACGTAAATACAGGGACGGCGGGGCCGCCATCCTTAACATGATAAATCAAATGGCCCGACATCCGATTTGACATGGGGGGAAAATAAACCATACCTAAAACTCAACTTCATCCCATATTTTAGGTAGCGCCATCATTAATATACTACTTCAAATAAGCAAGTCTTAGTCTTAAGCTTCAAAACACTGTGTTTTATTACAATCAGACTCATATTCACAGAGAAATGAGTTTAATTAGGAAATTAATGTTGACGCAGCAGAATACAAAGGCACACGGAGCGCACACGTGCGATTACGGCGATCTGCTGCATTGAAATGAAACTTTCTCGCCCAGACCTGACTCACGGGTCCAAAGACAGCATGTGTATCACTAACAGATACACAGAGTCTACAGCTGTTATTTTGTCCGCTTTCTCAGTGAGTTCTGGAAGGAGCACACCGCTGCGCGACGTCTCAAGCCCCTCCTCCCAGCGTTACCATGGAGCTTGTCTTATTACAATAACTAATATTATAGTTAAAAAAGAGCTTCAAGTGAGGTGATTATAAGCTCAACCTTCTAATATTTAGTCTAGTTATTATTTTATTTTCAAAATAGTCATCTGTATGAATGGGTCTAGTCAAGTTAATTAACAGCTTTTCTCTCCCCTGTTTTATATTGCACGTCTATACATAATACAATATTATTAGGCACTATATAGGCCTATATAATAGGCCTATATAGTGTTAATAGTATGTGTAGGGTGCATGTACCTTTGGAGATAATGACGGTACATTAAACCATCCTGGTGCGCCCTTCACGCAGGAGACTCGGGTTCGAAACCCACCCCTGAATGACTTTTGCATGCACATGTTATCCACTAAATCAGGGGTCACTAATAAACTTTCACTGAGGTCCAGTTTGAAAGAAATTCCAAAGCAGAGGTGTATATTATATAATATAATTATATATATTATAAAATAACATAAAGAGTATTATAATAGGCCTGGTTATTTTTCACAGTTTACCATATAATTATTATTATTTTATATCAAGTAAAGATGAGTTTAAAATATATGTAAATGTTCTCTTGTTCTTTTAAAAAATATATTTGAGGTTGAATATAAAGCTGACATGAGATTCTGAAATTCTGCTTTTGTTCTTATCAGAACATCACACACTGAACTCTGACTCTTTCCTCTACACAAAACTTCACCGAATGCAGCAATGGGATTGGCTGAAACTTTTACGTTCCTTTTGTTGCTCTAAAGAGCACAAAAGTTGAGTGTTGCAACACGAACTCCCTCGTCAGCCAGTCCTGTGCTTTTTTCTTATTTAGTCAGAATAAAACAGGCATCACGACTGATCTTCTGCAATGTTAAAGCTTTTTCAAACCACGCTGTGCTCTGACGCGTGGTGATGCGCAGGCAGAGGGCTCGTGGTGCAGGTCGAGCTCAAACACGAGCTCGAATGTGTTTGGAACGAGTGGGAGAGAGAGGGGAGGCGGAGATAAGACGCGTACTCTCAGTTAATTTGAAACTATCTCTTAAAACCGCTCATCGCTAACACACGGGGAGGCTGCACTGCTCATTCTCCGTGAATGAGGGTCTTATGCCAGAGGTTCGGGTCTGGACAGGACGGTGCTTGGGTCGGGATCCGCCTATAAGTGACCTGGACACTAAATATTGATATTCATAAGTCACTGCACGCTACTGATTTTATATATATATATATATATCGATATATATATTTAATCAGTAGTCTGCAGTGACTTTTAAAGTGAATAAACCATTGGTTGCCACACACATTCCTTCATTGCGTTGAGCGAGGGACTAACTGAAGTGGCAGTAATATTTTTTCTAAGCTGATCTGGGGCATAAATAACATTTATCGTTACCATTATATATTATTTAAAGGAGACATTAAAGAGAACAGCTCACACGACCTCGATTCCGACAGAAAGGAACTAATTACTAGAATTGTAGTATCAGACAGCAGTAACAGTAGTAGTAGAAGCAGTGTTAAAAGTAAAAATACTAATAGTAATATTAGTAGCTGTCGTTGTAGTACTTCTCTGACCTCAAAGCTGAGTTTGGCGCTGCCCAGATTGGTCTTGTGCTTTTGCCAGAACGTGTCTGGTTTGATGAGAAGCGCAGTGTGGATCTGAGCCGAGAACGACTCCTGCAGCGTCCGGAGCACCGGCTTCACACTGTCCCACTTAGAGCCACGCATGTCCACCACCACCGTGAAGCCTCTGCCACGAACGTCCTCACTGTGAGAGAGAAAGAGTCAGGCGCCCTGCAGACCACCACCACCAAGCCCTGCCCACCCCAGTGGTCATTTTGTCCACGAAAATATTTATAATATAGTAATACAGTTTTTGTAATATTTTTGCTGATTAAAATGTTTTTTTTTTTCAAGTTTCATAATAAATAAACTATGATTTTTAAAAATGGCGACTAAAACTATGACTA
Organism: Chaenogobius annularis; assembly: GCA_015082035.1. Classification (NCBI taxonomy): domain Eukaryota; kingdom Metazoa; phylum Chordata; class Actinopteri; order Gobiiformes; family Gobiidae; genus Chaenogobius; species Chaenogobius annularis. The sequence continues at coordinate 653,884 of BJKM01000146.1, read as the reverse complement.
AAAGTTGACTAGAGCCCACGCCCTTCTTGCTGTGAGGCGAGAGGACTAGCTATTCACAACAGCAGAAAGGAGAAGGCTTAGTGGGTTTAGTAACTTGTCTTGAAATTTTGGAGTGAACTTTAAATTTAATCTGAAGTTTTACAGACAAATATACTGTTCACTGGGCTGTTTTCTCTATACACATTTGTAATTGTATGATCTTGTGTAGTCTCGTGGTCTTATCAGTGGCAGTGCAGTTTGGGTCAGGTATGCGGTCTAATTAGTTTGAGAGCTTTTGCCAGCGCCACGCCTTTTTTAGTTGTCTTTAGTTGACCAAAGGCTCACTAAGGAACATGTCGGTACATGTCCCATGAAGCAATGTAACAATCTATTATAGTAAAAATTAATAAATATATGTTTTCTGGTTTGATTAAAAACAAATTATGGATTTAGTTTAATAAATTAGCATGAATCTTTTCACCTAAAACTGAAAAGTATTTACGAAATAAAAAACAACAACAAAACAACAAAATAATAATATTAAAAACAGTGGCTCAGGCATGTCCTCCGTCAGAGATAGAAATGAGTCTGATGCCCTCCCAGAACAGTGAAGCCTCACTGTGAAGACGCGTGTGTCAGATCCTCCCATCCTTTTATAATATATATATATTATATAATATAATAAATAAACAGAAGACTGGCTCATACATTCACCGAGAAAGACGTTTGTTACCTGGGAATGTGTGAATGGTGGCCAGGTAAGTGACCAATCGACTGAGGTCTTCCTGTTTTATTCTGTCATGATTGGTTCTGGCAGGGAAGGTTAGGATTGGTCCTCCTCGTTTGTCCCGCCCACCTTCAAATAAGAATACATTTTGGGTTTCGTTCATGTGAAACACAATTCAGTTTTACAGATTATAATCCTTTTGCACCTGACACGAAGGCCACTTTTTCTCTGAGCACCGTCAGAACATCCACCGCCCGAACCGTCTCCTTTTTCTCTGACCCTGAAACACACATCATTTAAACATCACTGAAATGTGGCTCCAGCGAGTGATTATACAATAAATTATATTTCTGTATGTCTAAATAGACCGTTAAAAAGTTATGATTATCAACATGTAACAAGAATTCAAGTGGGACGAGCAGGAGGAGCATCAGGAGTCAGAGCTACTTACCATACTGGGGTCAGTTGTTATATGCTATTACAACTGTGCTAATCATTCTGAAACAATGACTAAATAAGGGCCTTTAGTCCTGGTTACTTGTGTGTAGCACAGTCTTGTGTTGTGAAGAGTATGGGTGTTATTTGTTGTAAATGTGATTGGATTGAGTGTGTCGTTTGAGTGACAGGACACGGTGATGAACAAGAGGCTGATGGAAGTTTTATGATCTTTTTTTGTTGTTGCTCTTATTATCATATTGTAACGTATGTGCGCATGTGTTCAAGTTATTACCTTTGTGGATCGATAAAACTCATTTAAGTCTAAGAACAGGTCCAGAGCGAGTGGTCCTAAAGAACTTGAATCTGAAACTGTACTGACAAAAAGAGTGAGGGGGAGAGAGGAGACAAAGCGAGGGGGGGGCAATTGACAATTGCTTTGTTTAAAATGTCAGGCTTGAATCTAACCAAGTCACCAGAAATATCCTCAATACAATCCACAATACTGCTACTACAGATACTACTGATGCTCTCTACAGCAAATACTTTTACTTCTACTACCGATATTACAGCAGCCACTACGACCATAACGCATTTCCTCTATAGTTTTTCAAGGTGTGTGCAGTCTCAGTTAAGATGTTATCACCCTTGAGAGGTTCCCTATGATAAAAGGCAGTGATGGACACATATCAATACTGTAAAAAGGAGTTGACGTGTCTTTGCCCATAGCTGACCTACATCATCAGGGATTAAAATACTCCTATAATGGAAGCACGGTCAGACTCAGACTTGAATTGACAATATAATATATGATATCAAATGTCAAGAGAGATTACATGTTTCTGAACACTTTATGTTGTTATATTCAAATGAATTGCATTGATATTTTTAATGATGCAAATGAATTTATTGTTTTTGCAAATTAATTGAATGTTTCTAAGACATTTTTACATGAAATGAACACGGTGTCCTGGAAGATTTGCTGGCCTTCAGGTACAGCTAATGGGGATCCTAATAAATAAACAAATACTATGATCTGGGAAGTTTATTTACTGATGGTAAATAAACTTCACCTACAACCAGCCTGGAATCCATTAGCTCAATACAAGACAATACAAGGACAACAACTAAGGACAAATCCAAAAACAGACTCATTCAATGACTTAATTTCCTCTGTGTGACATTTTTCTGCATCTCTGCTCCATCTGCCCTTCTCCTCTGCTCTAACTTTATGTCACTACATCCATACATCTTCCTCTAGGCCACGTGTTTCCTGCTTTCTCTATCATCTGCATCCTTTTAGCCTAATATCTACTGGCATTTCTTCTATCAGACCGGTGTTTGTTCTTCTTGCCTTTTATTCATGCTCCCACCGTTAACTGTCTAAGCAGCTTGATCATGATGCTCAGTCACAGCCTGAACACCTCAAGTGCATTACGACATCAGGTAAAGTCACGTGATCCGCAGGTATTTAGCCAACAGAAGAGTAGAGGATTTGGAGGAAAGAGAGGAAAGAAAGGAAAGAGAGTGAATGAACCAGTGGACCAGCGCGAAGTGAACTGCACAACGCCAACGAGAGAAAGTCACGTGATCCGCAGGTAGTTAACGAGAGCGAGGCGAAAAACGGTTCCGCACCAAACCAGGACCGAACCGGGACCACCAGGCTCTGCGCGGAGCATGTGCGGATGAGAGAGAGAGGAGGAGAGGGACAAAAGGCGCAGGACGGAGCAGAGGCACGGGCAGAAATTGGCAATGAGGAACCGAGAAGCAGAGAGTCACGTGACCCGCAGGTACTTAATGGGCTACGGTCGGCCGCGTGCGTGTGTGTGTAGCGCCCAGGCCTCGTGCGATCATTTGGGCTCCATGCGTGGAGTCGCGGAGGTGCGGGATACAAATGGCTTAGTTGCTCGGGGGTCGGTGATGGGCGGATGTGGAGGCATCATGGCGGCAGCGCGCACACACACACATACACACATATACACGGGCACGCGCACAGACCTGCCGCGGTGGGGTCCGGGCCCGCGTCTGCCTCCGCCGGATTCATCCTCGCGCTGCTCCTCGTGTGGCTGGCTCGTGCTCCTCCGATTTGTTACCCACGCGTCTCCATGAACGGGGCTCGTGCTTCGGTGCTGCTCGTGCGTGTGTAAACCCACATCTCGTTGGTGCCGCTCCGCCGCCGCTGCTGCTCGGTGTCCGTCCGTCCGTCAGATGCAGGGCGCATGCGCACCGTGGACACAGACGGAGCCCGTGCACTGCAGCTGGAGAAGGCCACGCCCCTCGGCGGTGGACCACTATCATCAACGTCCCGTGCGTAACGTAACGTTCATTCCTGCACATCTGTCCCGAGATCATCAATCACCGCAGATAAATATGCGTCTCGAGGATCGATACTGGCGCCGATACAGAGTATTGTCAGGCCTTGTGCGATTAATGAGGAGGTTGTGGGTTAATGAAGCTCTTCTAATAACGCATTGCCTAAAGGCGTCTCAAGACTTGACGTGTTACCACCATGGTTACCACGTCTCTTGTGCTTTCTGACTATATGTAGCCCACTGGTTTAAGTAAACCATGTTAAGTATGTAAAGTTATTAACCATGTAAAGAGTATATGACAGGTTAGACTACACATTCCACTAAAACGTAGTGAACACAATTATATTTCAGATTATACTCAACATTTATGATTAAACAATAAACATTACCGGATAACAACTTTATTTTTGTTGAATCGTTTAAACTGTTGAAAAAAAAGGTGTAAATTGTGTGTTTTCAATGGCACGTTGCTTTTTGGTGACAGATCGGGCATGTCCAAACTATGGCCCGGGGCCAAATGCGGCCCTCAGACCAATTTTTGTCCGGTTCCTGCCAAGTTGGTCCAAACAGCAAAAAGTAGTACTTTTTACTGTAAAATTGGGAAAATTCAAGCATTCTGATGTTATACAACCTAATATTAATGTTTCCAAGTCTTATTAAAGGTGTGGAGGCTCATCGAAACTATGTCAAATGCAAAATTTCGAATGATTCACTTCATTGTCGGACGGTTCTGTGGCCCTCTGCTCTGTATTAGTTTCAAAATGCGGCCCTCGGTGAAAAAAATGTGGACACCCCTGACATAGATAGAAGGATTCCGTTTTAGAACTCAGCACTACTTCCTGTAACTTTTTTTTTTTTCTTCACAAACTGCAACTTCATGGATTGAATATTTACCACAGGTTCTATACCACCAAACTAAGTAAGTCATAATTAGAAGAACAGCAGAAATCATACAGACTTCAAGACACAGACTCATCCTAGGGGACTTTTTAGTAATATAAACCTGCTGTAAATTACCCATCAGAACCCTTACTGTAAATGTTTGGCGTAAAACAGAACAATTCCTGGCAAAACAGAGAACGTTTCAGACCCCTCTCCTGAAAACGTATAGTTCCCCTTAAACATTATTGGCTCGATAGCAGCAAAGTGCGTTCCCCGCTTTCATGGTTGAAAACATGTGTACGTGATGATTTTGCCACAATGTGCTTTTAAAACAGTAATCCTGTTTAAAAAACTGATGTTGATTTTTTTTTATGTAACCTGAATTAAATCCAGAAACACCGCCGCGTTCTTGCCGTAGAGTATCTGCTGTCATGTGCTGCCACCTGCTGGATTCAAGGCGCATATACAAGGTACTTACATTTCTTTTCTTTTCTTTTTTTCTAATCATATGAAATAATACAAAAACTATATGCATCTATGACAAGAATAAACGATGTGTTTACTTGAACAGCTAATGTTTTACTACATTTATCCATAAAAAAAATGGTGCAGAAAGATGGGCGTGTGCAGCGTTTGTGCGTGATGACGTCGCGTTGCCTTAGAAACACAACGGCTTTAGCTAATGCTGCTGCCGGTAAACTGTTTCAGTTCAACTTTTAACAAATTGAACGCGTTTGATGTGAGAATGATCTGTAGATAGTTCATATTTAGTTCAACAATAGGCAGATTTAGTCAAGAAATGCACAGTTGCGATATTATCGCTCCTGATGTTTATCGATCATCGTTTTGCTAAGATACTTGAAGCTAACCGCGAAATCACCGCGGTGTAATGAGCGACAGAGCTCCGGAAAGTTGTGCTTCTTGTCAAAGTTTTAGTGCTCAGGGGGTCGGCAACATAGGCTGTATACAGAAGTGTATATATACATATATACATACATACACAGTCTGTGGACGCTATGGAGCCACTGGACGTGGACGGGGTCGTGTCTGAGCTGAAGAGGAGACTGGAAGTGGAGAAGAGCAGCGCTGGAGACAAAATAAAGCTTCTGAACGAGCGACTGAACGGTGCGAAGTGAAATAAATAACCCTGAAATAATGCTCAAAGAGACAAAATTGTATTCGAGTAAAAGTTACTCAAAACAAGTTACTCAAATAGATATACAATGCTGTGGACCAAAAGTGACTATGTATGAGAAAGTACTTGTGGTTGGGCTCCACAATATTTGAAAACATTTCGATATGCGTTATGGTGCGATACCGATTATTGGGAATAAGGAAAATCATTGTCACTGGTAGACTTTTCTCACATAAGAGTACTGTTACACTGTACCTCTGGGTTTGACCTCGGCGGTGGGGGGCCTTTCTGTGTGGAGTTTGCATGTTCTGCTCGGGGCATAGGTTTCCTCCGGGTGCTCCAGTTTCCCTCTGTCAGTGCAAATGCCTTTGACTTATTTGACTACATTTCAAAATTAACTAATGTTAATAATAGGGAATACTTTCTTAAAGGTGCACTGTGTAACTTTTCAGCTTGGGTCTGCTACTTGCTTGTGTCCATGGAGATGGTATTGCCATGTCCCACAGTATGCTGCCCTACAAAGTCAGGTGCTGTCCGCTAAACGGAGAAAAATAGGAAAGTAATAACAGTGGGAGGACCACCAGAAAAGTTGCAGAGTGCACCTTTAAAAATGCACAACATTCAAGACAAGTGGTGTGATAAATGGTGACTCTTGTTGTATCCTTCTTAATCACTCTTCTCCTGTCTCTGCTCAGATGCCCTGACTGTCGCTGCTCTGCAGACGGGTGGCGCTCTCCTCACCAGGCTGAAGTCCCGTTTGTTTGAGAGTGGAGTTTTGGATCAATGTGTCTCTTTACTGGAACCAAAACGTATAAAAGGAGACTGGAATGCGGCTGCTACTCTGGCTCAGCTCCTCAGGTTTAGAATAAAAATAACTCTTAATGTCTGCTGTCTTTGTCTTCTCATTTTCTCTTTGTCATGTACCACCTAAGAATACTACTTTACTCACCTAAATTACATTGCACTGGACTAAACCATGTCCAAAGAAGGACTAAATTAGTAGGACAATACCAGTTTGTAATAAATATTTATCATTATGCGTTAATACCCCCAGGAAACTAAATATATGTTATTCTTTCAGCTCCTGTTGTGGGGGGATGGAACCGGGGGACCAATCCAAGACGTTTGATAGGCTGTTTCTGCCGTCAGTCATGAAATCTCTCCTCTCATTGGCCGCTCACCTCATGAAGCAGGCGGAGGTGAGTTCAACCCCTGTGAAATGATGATAATATGTCATTGTGATTTTTCTGATAACATTTCCGTTTAGATTAGCTATTTATGTTGTTTGTATATGAGAATTTTACTCACATTTAAACATGTCCAGAAAAATAACTGACATTTGAACATTAAACTAATCCAAGAATCCCATGTATTTCAGGACATTTTTGTAGAGGACTAAACCACAGGGTTGACAGCAGCTGTTTGGTTGTTGGAAATGATCTTGCTTAGATCATTTCTGCTTCTGTGATTTATTAATTGAACGTGATCCTTTCAATTTTTCCTTCTTCTTCTCTGTCAGAGCTTGCATCTGTTAAAGAAAGTCTTGGACTCTGTGGGCTGGTTATTGCAGACGCACGCTCACCTCACAACTCAAGGTAAACTGTCAATCACTCATTAATCACAATAAACAATACATACAATTGACTTGTTGTTTAATAGATTAGGAATTACCAATGTTTTTGCAAGATCAATATGTATCGTATTTACCTTTTTAATTGCATTAGTGGGGAGCTTTTAGAAGTACTGTACAAACTACTCAAGTGTTTCATAGTACCATTTATTTATCACAGGTCATGTTTTATTTATAACATGGTTCCTTTAGAGCAGGGCTATTCAACCTAAGGCCCGGGGGCCAAATCAGGCCCGCCAAGCAATTTAATCCGGCCCACGACGCAACTTCCAAATATTGAAAAAATTTAATAAAAATCTTATTTACTGGTTTGATTCTGCGTTAGCACTTGATTATACCTGGTTTGATTCTTTGTTAGTCCTGGTACAGACCTGACTGGTTCTAGTCTAGTCCTAACTTAATTCTGGTTCAGTTCTGGATGGGCAATTTTGCAAAGCAATGTTGATATTTTGTTTGTCATTTCTCACAAAACTAAAATCTGGGAGTAATTATTTTATTGTATTAACTCATTTTTAAATTGTGCGACCCGAAATGTTTGTTACAGTGGCATGTTGTGCACTTCCGGCCCAGAGACCATGGCCCTAAGAAAAATCTGGCCCTCGGGAAAATAAAGTTGACTAGCCCTGATTTAGAGAATATTTTACTGGGATAAATAATTCTGCTTTCAGGTGTCAATGCCATAAAATAGTCTTCTATATCATACATGTTTCAGATTCAGGAAAAACTGTTATTTTGACATTAATCAGACATCGTTTAATCCTGTGTTGTTGTTCCAGTCCTGAGCTCAATTCACTACGAACAGCTGCAAATCTTAGAGGAACCATCTGTGTCTCTGCTCTGTGTTCAGATGTGGACTCAGATCTGCTCCTCCTCCAGGTCAGACACCTCTCACTGATACTATAACACTCACATATACTGTATATAAACACATGTGATCCCATAGGGCATAGGTAATTATACATGGAGATTAAACTGCTGAAATGAGGGCCAAATCACATCTGAACCAGGACTAAAAAGGGAATTGACTCAGGACTGAACCAGTACTACAGTGAATTAGGTCTAAACTAAACCAGGCACTACTCGACTCCCTTCCATTGACGGATACATATATCAAATATCAATTATATAATATCTAGCTCTTTTCTCAGATATATTTCTTTTACATATTTAAAATGTTGTGTTTTTTGTTTTTTTTTAAATGTAAATAACCTTGCAGGGACTTTGTGAGCGGTTTGTCCGACGACTCAATCACTCTGCTGCTCAACGACATCGTCAGCCAATTAGCCGTGAGCTCTGATGAAGATGTAGGTGGGGCTTCTGTCAAATTCCTTCTGCTATTGGCCCATCAGCTGAAAGCCCGCCTCCTGCCGCTGCTGCGAGCTTTCAGAGGTCAGCCACCCTTCACCTGCTTTTATTTATTTATTTATTTACTTGGCATGAATGAAACAATCCTGAAAATGAGATCAATTAGGCCCCTTAACTTAACTACTTGGACACCTTAACCTTTGTCCAGCAGAGGGCGCATAGTGAAGCGCTGGAGTGAAGGAGTTTAAATCAGGCTGAAAACAAGAGCTGTTTTTGTAGCTTTTAGAACTGCATTGTTTTGTAGAATTTGAGGGTTGAAATGTTCCACTGAAGATAAATAGATTTTAAAAACACAGAGTTGCACTTCTGGATTACCACTTGAGGATGAGACAAGGTAGAACAGTGTGTTGTGAGTCTGTGAGCTCTGCAGAGGGGGGTCAGCCCTATGTTCCCCGAGACCTAAATTAGTGTTAGGGTTTGGGTTATGCTGCTATATTTTATGCTGTAAAACCATACATTTATGCACAACTATTGGGGATGTGGAACCTGAACCAGTAGCCTATGCTAGTATCAGCGTAGTTCCCCCATTCATAGAAAAGGGGATACATAGGTTACCGGGGAATATAGGTACGCACCCGCAGAGGAAGACAGTGGATTACTGAAACATTTGTGAATGAAACAAAACACTCCACAAAACTCCACATCTTAAAGGAGAATATGGTTTTCAGGTTTGGACAGTCTATTGAACAAAGACTGGAGGGGGCGTGGCTTTGACCGGGAAGTGGATCAGCTGATCAAAATCACCCAATCCAGCGAGAGCTTGGTAAATCCTGTCACATCGGCCTTTACTAAACCGAACTGCACTATGACTACTGCTTTTCCTGCTGGTCTTCCAGATACTGTATGACATCATTCTAGGTGTTTACTTCCTGTTTGTAGGATGATACTGAGCGTGTGCGAGCGGCCTGTGTGATCCAAGCGGCCTGGAGGTCCCATCGAACCAGAAAGAGAGTCAAGAACCTCAACAGAGCTGTCAGCACTCTGCAAAGGAAATACAGGTACCAGACTAGGACTGAAACCGGACAGGGATTAAAACTGGACCAGGACTGAAACTGGACCAGGACTGAAAACTGGACCAGGACTGAAACTGGACTAGGACTTAAACTGGACCATGACTGAAACTGGACTAGACCAGGACTTACAAATGTTTTTTTGTGGCCTGTCTGGTTCAGGATTCGGAGGCAGCAGCAGCAGAAGCAGCAAGAGGCTCAGCTCTGGGAGGAGACGCTCCGGTACCAGGTCAGTCTATGACCAATGTGACCTCTGACCTCTGTGACTTCCTTCACCCTAACAACAGGATCAGATCAGACATAGACTTTATGATGGTCTATATGTGTTTCAGGTGAATTTAAGGCGGCAGCAGGCCAGAAGAAAGTTCCACCTTAAACAGAGACAGCTGCTGCAGCTCCTGCCTCCAGGTGAATCTCCTTTATGAACTTACATAATAAACATCAGACAAGTTGATCAGATCTGGAGAAAGGTAAAGCTAGGTACTCCTGAGCGGCAACCTGGCTCAATCCTAGTCCTCTGACAGCAATGGAAGAGTGGCACTCAGGAGACACGGTAGATTTCCTGGTTGGCCGGCAGACTATGTGGGCTGGTGTGTGCAAGGCGAGTGTGCTACAGAAGAAGCGGATCAGCTGCTGGAGAGTGGCAGGCGGTTGTACTAAAAGACCTGTGCTGCAGCTCGAGGAAGATCTGTCAACGGTCGATCCATTCTGCACGTTGCTTCTTTCTACTTAATTTCTACATTTATTTTGGGCAACATAGTGTCGCCAAGTCATGTTTTAATTCACAGACCAACAAAATTCAGAAAAACTTCTCCAGCACAGATTTTCTGCTAACACAAAATAAACACTTCCTGTGACACTTTCGTAATAAAACTCAGAAAGGGCTTTATTGTGAAAAGGTGAAAAAAATGACAATGCACCATCTTTGCACATCTCATGTTTTAGGCTTAATAAAAATGATTATTTAACATTATATTTACAAGAAGCCAAGAAGGTTCGATGCAGGGATTTGAGCCTTGGCCAATCTGGTGTGACAGATGAGGTCTCCAAATTATCGTAATGGGTAAATTAAGATTGGCAGAATAATCACTATAAGGCAGTTAGAATACAAGCTTTTTTTTCCACAAACAAAAAAGCATTTTGTATTTTTTTTAAAGCAACCAAGTTGGAAAAAGGGGCTGACAGATTGGTGGTGGGCCCATGGACATTGGAAACACACTGGTAGACCACTGGTAGAGTCCATTCTGCCTCTGTTTGACAGTAGTTTTATTTGCAGAGCATGTGGGGCGTTACCTGGAGGAGGTTGAGCGGCGAGCGGCGGTCCTGATCCAGACTCAGTGGAGAGGCTTCAGAGAGAGACAGAGGTTCAGACGGAACAGAGACCAAGAGAAGAGCAGACAAACCGAGCAGAGGGCAGCAGTCACCATCCAGAGAGCGGTGAGAGCTCAGGATACTGCCACAACTGCCAGTAGTACAGATACTATTACTCGATTGTTTGTGTGATTCAGGTGCGTTGGTTTCTTGATCGCCGCCGAGCTGCCAAAGTTTCGCCTTCCTCCTTTTGGATTGGTCAGCGTGGTTTGACAGACAGGCGGAGGGCGGAGCTGAAGAAGCAGGTGGAAGATTACATCACTTTACACCCGGTAAATTTACTCCTACCTCCCCCCGGTGTCTCTGGCTATACTAGGTCTAAACCAGGGACTAAGGGTGCGTTCACACTTGCACATTCACCACATCAAAATTGAGACAAAACCTGGACTAAAACTAAACCTCTACTAGACCAGGGCTAAACAAGGACTATAACAGAATCAAACCAAGTCCACTCAATTCAAATTCAATTTAATATTGTAACGCCTGAAATCACAACAGCGGTTGCCTCGAAGGGCAACAGTGATAACAGATAAAATGTTCATAGAGCCCACAGTCACTTAGGAAATTCTATGGGGCTCAATTTAGGACCAAATAACGACAACTGTGACTGTGAACGCACTCTAAATCAGGGACTGAACCAGGACTGAACAGGGACTAACCCAGGACTAAATCAGGCACTGAACCAGGTCTCATTTCTGTATGTCCCTCAGTCCTCTGGTGTCTCTGTCTCACTTCTGTTTCTGTCTTGTCTCTCTCAGTCTTCTCGTGTGTCGGTGGACGAGTGTCTTCGTCTCCATGAGGAGGTGCAGATGCTGTTGGTCTCAGAGTCTGTTTCTGTGGTTCAGAGAAGACAACAGGAGCAAAGGATCCAGGCCCTGCTGGCACACACCCACACACAGCTCACCATGCTCCGAGGTATGCTACTACTACTTTTACTACTACTGCTACTGCTACTATTACTGCTACTACTTTTTCAAAGTAACTTCCCCATCACTGGTGCTGCCATAGAATACATTATATTATCCATAAACCAGGCAACAAATCCACAATCTGACAGTTAAACAAACAATTCCACCACAAAACTTGATTTGAAACTATAAGAGTGGAACATTATTGACCTTTTTTATTTTAGTTTCAATGCATTTTCAATGGGCGAGTTAGTGTCCAAACATCAGAAACAATGAAAATGGAGAGCAGATCATACCTGAGGCTTGTTAGAAAATATTACCATGTGTAGAAATGTATTGTGTAGATTGTTACCGTTACCGCGATAGGAAGCAAAATTAGCATACATGCTAACGACCATGTTATTGACTCTTTTTTTTTAACTCTAACATTATGATAGACAATAAGGCCCCAAAAATATAGCAATAGTTTGACGATAACATTTTAGTTTTAGTTAATTTAGCACCACATTTTTTTTGTTGAACTTTATAAACTAGAGCTGGTCTGGAAGTTAGATAGTGACTAAAACACGTTACAAAATATAACAAACATATCAACGACAACTATTTGTTTGTGCTGTCTACAAATGTACAAATGTTTGTATTTTGCTGCCTCATTTTTAAGGATGGTATAGAAGGATTATATCAGTATGTGTGTATATATATATATGTGTGTGTATGTGTGATATATATATATATATATATAATACACAATACACATATATATATATATAATACACATATAATATATATAATACACATATATATATATTATACACATATATATACACATATATATATACACATATATATACACATACATATATATATGTATACATATATATATGTCTATATATATATATATATATATATATGATGTATATATATATATATATATATGTCTATATATATATATATATATATATATGTCTTTATATATAATATATATATATATATATTGTCTTTATATATATATATATATATATATATATATATATATATATATATATATATCTATATATATATATATATATATATATATATATATGTATATATATGTCTGTGCTGCTGTTCAAACACCTCACTGCTGAAAGGGTCTATTGATTAACAACGTCAACTACCACAGACTACGATTCAGTAATGAGGGTTTGCACTTGAATACTCTTGTATAAAGAGATCTTAGTACATTATTCGAAAAGGATTAGAGATGATTAATTTAAGCATTTTTTTTTTCCCTCCTCCTCACAGAAGCCCCGCCCCTCTCCTCCATCTCACTCTCAGACGCAGACTCTTTCCTCAGCCCCTCCGCACCTGTCGCTGCTCAGGCCAGGGACTTACACAATGCACTGCTGCAGGCCGACCGCGCCCCCTGGTGGAGAACTCTGGGCAATGAAGTCCCCTCAGGCCGTGCCCCCCTGGAGGAGCTGGAGGCGGAGCTCAGAGGTGGGCTGTGATTGGTCAGGGTATAAAATGCGCTTCATCTGTGTGTCTTTCTCTCTATTTTTTTAATTATTTTTATGTGACGTTTGTAAATAATTTACAGCCAGAAGTTTGTTTTAATTTTGTCTTTTTAAAATGTAGAAAAGTGTCATAGAACATTTGATTAAACTCTATAATCAATAAAAACAATAATTCCATCCCTACACCTTGAACATTTACAATTGAAAAAGTAAACGCACAAACAATGAGCATGTACACATTACCCTAAGACATATCATGCTTATGAAATGAGTCCACTTACTTCCCTCACTTGCTCCAAACTGCAGAACTGCTGCTGCTGATCCGCCTCTAGAGACATTTCACCGTAAAGCACAAGATTTTTATTTGCAATTTTTTATTTATAAAAAGTAAGTGTAACTTGGAGTCAAAATATTTACAGTAAGTACTGAGCTGTGGGTGGAGATAGCGGGTAGGGGATGGAATGTTATCGTACCCACCCAAAATATGATCGATAATGAAATTGAAAAATGCTATATTGATTAAGGAATTGGATTAAAGGACACACAGCCCTTTTGAGTGGGTGTGAAGCTTAACAAATAATGTTTTTGGAGCGCGCCACCAATTCCCAAATCAATTATCAAAATGAATTATTGTTAATCAATCATCAGTTTATCTGAAGGTTTGTGAGAATGTAACAATGATATTGACTTATTAAGAATTTAATAAATGATCACTGTATAAATTGTGTTTTTTTGATGATTTATTGACAAAACAATTAAACAGATGGAATTTGAATATGAAATATGAAAATTAGTCATTAACATGTGGAGAAACCAGAGAAGACTGTTCTAGATTTATCTAGTTATGAGTTAGAGTTAAAGGTGATATTAAGATGATTTTTTCAGCCAAGGTGTGAAATGTGTGTGTGTGCTACAACCAGAAGCAGGTTCCGTCATGGGGCCCCGATACCCAGCGCAGGGACAATAGCTTACATCTTCAGAAGGTCGTTTCTGGGGAGGTCTGGCTGCTCGGCCTGGATGAGGGCCGATCTGATTTGCCTTTCTACTGAGGCTTTGTTTTCTCCCGGTGTCAAAAAAGCAGAAAGAGGTCGGGCACTTGGCAGTGATACACAGTTGAGGCCAATTTGAAGCTTGTCCTAGATCATTGCAAAAAGGTTCCATTCTAAATGAAGCTCTCAGAGTCCAAGACTGAATGCCATTTACTTACTTCTATTTAAGAGATGTCCGAAATGTGAATCAGCCCAAATAAAACTGGACTATGTACATCTGAGGTGAGGGGTTCCTATGATTAGAAACAAGACTGTGTAATCCCAGACCTTTGAAACTTATAACAGCCTGTTTCTTCCGGCTCTACCACAAGAGGGTGTGAGAGGTCTACATTTACATGAGGGTGAGTCTTAACTGTTTATCACTGGCAAAATAAGAGAGAGAGTGAGGCTGAGTAAAGAGAGGAGAGGCAACAGGTCAGTTTTCCCGACTGCTCTCTTGCGTGGATTTTTCCCCATTTCTCTAACAGCCCGCCCCAAAATGCGCCCCACACCACTGCATCAACTTTTTCAACTCGCCCCATCCGCCCCGCCTCCAATAACAAGGTTGCGTATAGAAATGCAGTGTAATTTGGACTAGAGGTTTGATTCAGTCTGAAAATGACCCAAACACTCTAAACTGTTGAAAAAGTGATCTGCACCCGAACAATGATGCATTTTAACAGTCATCAGATAATCTGACTAATAATCATTTGAAAAGGAACTGGGAGTCTGTGTCTTTATATATCATGCTCACTCTCTCTCTCTCTCTCTCTCTCTCTCACTCAGTACAAGTCCAGGAGCAGAGCCAGGCACAGGTAAATCAGCCCCGACAGAGAGGTCAAGGACAGGACTGTTCAGACGTGTTTTATGTATGTTAAGCTTCAAAATGCTGTGTGTTTTATTACTGACTCACATTCACAGAGAAATGAGTCTACTGAGGAACTGAATTTGGATTTATCTAAACGCAGACACATGTGGAGCGCGGACATACGGTCAGTATTTTACAACGCCCGCAATTGAATGAGAATTTCTTGAAAAAGACAACCTGCGCATCACTAGAGCTCTCTGCCTCCTCTGTCTCTCCTCAGTGAGTGCTTGTTCTGTCTGTGATCAGAGGCTGAAGGTTGTTCCTGCACAAGGAGCAGGTTTTACAAACACAACGCAGTCAAACAGGTCCAAATAGTGGCGCTCGGTCCAGTTTGTGTGCGCTCATTTCAGGCGTCAGGTGGCTCCATGTGCTCTGGTCCCGGTCTGTCTAAACTAAAAGGGCAGTGAGCGGAGGAGTTTGTGTGAGCAGGAAATGGATCCTGCTGTGTTTCAAAACTCTGAACCAAACTCATACTGTGGATGTGTTCGGGAACAACAGACCAACAAACACACAGACCTGTTGAAGCCGACATGAAAATGAAAGGCTTATTAGTGGCATTTATATCATAGCTCTTGACTAAAGTTACTCATTTTAATCCTAGGCGATAGAGTTAGATGATCAAAAAGCCCATTTAAAATTGCATTTTTATAAAAAATAATAATAAAGAAAAAAAAATATATTATAACATTGTTTAAAGCAATACAAGGGCCTATTTATAATTGCATATTCTTCTTCTTCTTTTTTCTTCTTCTTCTTATTGCTAATAATAATAATACTAGGCCTACTACTATTTAAAAAGTTATAATATTTCATAAATCACGACTGCCCCTGAAATTTCTTTGAGTGTATCTTGGCATTCACCGTCCCCCCCTACATTACACTCAAGAGTTTTGCCCCTGACAACATTTGTGTATAGTTGAATAGAGCAATAATTTGTCTAGTTTAGTTTAATTTAATTTATTTCACAGGGACCAAGTGCTGGAGCATTCATCAAGGAAAACATTGAAGAGTTGCTTTGTACTAGGCAGTTTGTTCTATTCTGGTATAGATTTGAAGGAGAAAGCTGATTGGCCCAGTGCAGTTTCTTTTAGGTTTGCTACATTGGTGATGTTGTTCTGCTTCTGTTCAGACATGAACGTGACAAACCTTTTCAGTGGTGGAAGATTTGTATTGGTAATGATCTTGAACAACAACCTTAAAATAGAAATTAGATGTATTAAAAACTTTGCATTTGAAGTATTTTGCAGTGATGATATTGTCGTGGTTTTCTATTTAGAATCCTAAGTGCTTGTTTATCGACAGATTGCCAAATCACAGCAGTGTTGAACTGGTCTGGGACTGGAGCAGACAAGTGGAATTAAATCATGTAAAAAATATATATACATTTATACAAAATGTGCATCTTTGGATAAAGCTAGGTCTAGACCAGGACTAAAGTTGAACTACATTTGGCATAAGTCTGGAGTAAGCTAGGCCTAAACCAGGACTATACTGGGTCTAAACCTGGACCCGAGACTACCCAAGGTGTAAACCAAGACTAAACTCGGCCTAAGCCAGGACTAAATTAGTGTCTAAACTTGAACTAAACTAGATCAAAACCAGGACCAAACTCTGTCCTTCTAACAAACTAGTATTAAAACAAGTCTCAACCCAAAAACGGATTTAACCATCAGGATCCTGCACATTATTTAACGACTATGACTGTCGCTACTACAACTACTACATTTCCAAGCCTGTTCAGAAAGGTAACACTACGCAAACCCTTACATTTTCACATGTGACTAAATTCAACTTTCCATTTAGTCCTATTTCAGACGGAACTGTGACCCTGTGTGTTGAGTGTCTGAACCCTCATTGATCAATACTCTTCATCAACCATCGATCACTTTGCTCCAGTAGAACTTATGTAACAGCTCACACGGAGAGAGACTCCACCACAGCATCACAACAGGTCAGAGCTACTTTTATAACAAATATATTTTAAGTTCAGCCATAATTTAACAAAATTCTTGTTCAGATTCTAGATTCAGTTTTCCTGGTTGACCTGATTTGGTCCTGGTTTAGGCATGATAAATCCTGGTTCAGTCTTGACTTAGTCCTTGTTCAGACCTGGTTTGGACCTGATTAGTCCTGGTTTAATCTTCTGTTAAATCATGTAGTTTTAGTGGTTTGTTCCTACTTAATCTCAATTTGATTTAGTCCTTGTTTAGTCCTAGTTCTCGTTTAGTCCTAGTTTAGGCTCGGTTTAGTCCAGGTTTGGCCTCCATTTAGTAACAGGGTTAGTCTTTGTTTAGTTATGGTTAAGTTTGTAATATGTTTCCTTCCATGTTCAATTGTGGCTTTGTTCTTGTTTAACACTAAAGTATTAATTGAATATGCTTTAGGTATTTATTAAGTTTAGACCAAGTTTAGACCCTGAGTTAGTTTAGTCCT
Source organism: Chaenogobius annularis (assembly GCA_015082035.1). NCBI lineage: Eukaryota > Metazoa > Chordata > Actinopteri > Gobiiformes > Gobiidae > Chaenogobius > Chaenogobius annularis. The sequence continues at coordinate 636,305 of BJKM01000146.1, read as the reverse complement.
AGTTTAGACCTGGTTTAATTCACATTTAGTCTCCTTTTTAGACCTGTTTTAGGTTTGGATCTCCCCTGTTGCTGTGGGCGTGTCTCTCATTTGGTAAAACAGCTGAGGAAAGAATTTAAACCGATTCAAGTCTTAAACCTTCAAGGAATGTGTTCAAAACAGTCAGTTTATTTTCTACTAACAAAACCAGGACGGATCCAGGACGGATCTAGGACGGATCCAGGACTGAACCAGGACTGAACCAGGACCAAACCAGGACTGAAACAGGACCAAACCAGTACTGAACCAGCAGTAGAGAAAAAATCAGGTAAACTTATTTATGTGATGTTTTGATAATAGAACAAGCGGGTAATGCATAGCGTCTGAGTTTGGCCTCTGACTGGGCTTAGTTTAAATCTTGTTACTTTATATGCATCTTTATTATTAGTATCATGTCATTCCCAGGTTATTTATTTCCATTATATTTTACGTTTGTCTTGTATTTTCTCCCTTAATAGTTCATGATGTCCAGCACCCTGCCTCGCTTCCCCAGCCTGCCCCGTGGCATGTCCCTGCCCAGGGGCTTGTCCCTGCCCAGGGGTGTCCCTGCCCAGGGCGTCCCTGCCCAGGGGCTTGTCCCTGCCCAGGGGCTTGTCCCTGCCTAGGGCTTGTCCCTGCCCCGTCTGCCCCCAGCAACGCACACCCGCCGCTCCATTGCCATCGCTGTGACGGCTGCTTCCAGGGCTCCACGGAGACTGGTCCAAGACTGCTTTTCTGTATGCGACCACCAGACCACCCCTGGTACAAGCAGGAATACAATCTGTTTAAAATGTGCACTGTGAACTGAATATTCTCAAAAATATTATCACAGTAACAGTTTCAGCCCTAACTTTTATCATTAGTTATGATCGGCTTTAGAGCTACTGGATTTTATTTTTTGTTTTTATTTCCTCTCAGAAGTAGATTTATTTCTACACTAGAATTTGTGCTGGAATAAATGATCACACACAGGTTTATTCAACTTGTTCTGCTGTACAAACACAGCCGTATACAAATACTACTACTGCATAGTTACTGAGGCGGTATAAAGTCTTATGAATGTGGAAGTGGATTGACTGATTCTGCAGCAGTAGAGGATAAACCAGGTCTAAATCTGAACTATATCAGGACTAAACCGGGGCTACATAAGGACCAAATCAGGTACAAACCACGTCTAAACCAGAACTAATCCAAGGTTTTTAGGACTAAGTAATTGACAGTAAGTAAAAATATTTGTATAAAAAAAGAGTGTAGTACTAGTATTCATAGTACATTCAGAATAGTAGCAGTAGTAGTAGTATTTATAGTATGAGAAATGTTGTAGCTGGAGGAGGAGTCATGTGATCAGAGGATTTAGTGAAGTAAGAGGACAGCGCAGCACTCATGTACGGTGAGCATTTTTATATTTATATTTTTATTATGAATAGAATCAGATTGCAATCATTACAAAGGGGAGTATGAGTTGGACCACACTCACCTTTGTGAATATTCTGTTCAAAGGAGTCCAGATGCTAATTCAGAGTGGTCATGTAAACATGTGACTCCTGTAGTTCATTTGAGTAGAAAATACTAATAGATTTAAAAAATAAATAAATGTTAATTTAATATTCTAAACATTTCTATTTAAAATGTATGATGTAGTTTTTGGTTGAGGTGTATTTTGGACTTGAGTGGTACACCTTCAGAAATCAAATATTGTTTTAAGTACATTTTGAATTCATTGGAAATTATTAAAATAATTCAACATGATCAAGCAAGAGACCAAATCAGGACAAAAGAACTGGGTTTGAACCAGGTCCAAACCAGGTGTAAGCAACTACACTAGGGCTTTGTTGATGTGCGTGTAGCAGCAGCAGAATGGGGTCATGTGACAGAAGCAGGTCACATGATTGAACAGAAATGTAAAAGCATTGCATAACTGTGGATTAGACTGAACCCTTTAAATCCGTTTAGGCCCATTCATCGCTGATCACACTCCGATCCCCCAAACAGCAGCACACATCTGGACTCCTCTGACCAGAGTTCTCTCTCAGAACTCTAGTAACCAGTGTTTTATTGTCAACAGTACTGCAGGGTTTCTGTATGGTGCTGAAATACAGTCTAATTTACAAATTAACTATGAAATCCATCTAAAAATATTTAGACATTTTTACTCCAGTATAAAAGCATAAAATGGCTTGAAGATGATTATCATAATAAAATGGCAAAAAACATTACATTTCACACAACTCATTTAAAGTTCATGTTTACGTTTGTGTAATTTTTTTGTCTTTTTTTCTAATGGGGTGGTTATGTTTGTGGCATTTAAAATATTTAATCAGCACACTTGATAACAGCTCTTAGAAATAGTTTAGTTCTACACCAGATCTAAACCAGGCTATGTTTCTCTGTCTCTCAGGTCTGTGTGGATGTTGCTGGGCTCTAAGGCCCCGCTACAAGCGCTTGGTTGACAATATCTTCCCTGAAAACCCGGAGGTAAAACCATGACTAAACTAGAGGAGAAGGCAGAGGAGGGACAGTGAATATATGGGTAGAAGGAGGCTGAGATTAGAGCTTCAGAGGAAGCTAAAGGAGATCTATGGATTTAGTGAAGTTGGTGTTAAAGCAGAGGATGCAGAGGAGACCGTCAGATGGAGCAGAGGAGAGGGTCAGAAGATGCAGAGGAATGTGTCAAATGGAGCAGAGGATGCAAAAGAGAGGGTCAGATGGAGCAGAGGAGAGGGTCAGCTGGAGGACAGGAGAGGGTCAGATGGAGCTTGAGGAGAGGGTCAGATGGAGCTTGAGGAGAGGGTCAGATGGAGTAGAGGAGAGTGTCAGCTGGAGCAGAGGAGAGGTTCAGATGGAGCAGAGGAGAGGGTCAGATGGAGCAAGAGGAGAGGGTCAGATGGAGCAGAGGAGAGGGTCAGATGGAGCAGAGGAGAGGGTCAGATGGAGCAGAGGAGAGCAGGAGGTAGAGAGATGCAGGAGAGCCAGAGGAGAGTAGAGGAGAGGGTCAGATGGAGCAGAGGAGAGCAGAGGAGAGGGTCAATGGAGCAGAGGAGAGCAGAGGAGAGTAGAGAAGAGTGTCAGCTGGAGCAGAGGAGAGTAGAGGAGAGGAGTCAGATGGAGCAGAGGAGACCAGAGAGGGGTCAGATGGAGCAGAGGAGACCAGGAGGAGAGGGAGCAGAGGAGAGGGTCAGATGGAGCTTGAGGAGAGCAGAGGAGGGTAGAGGAGAGGTCAGTGGAGCAGAGGAGAGTAGAGGAGAGAGAGGAGAGATGGAGCAGAGAGCAGAGGAGCAGGAGAGTGTCAGCTGGAGCAGAGGAGAGCAGAGGAGAGTAGAGGAGAGTGTCAGCTAGAGCACAGGATGCAGAGGAGACCGTGAGATGGAATAGAGGACATGAAGCAGATTCCCTTTGGACAGTAGAATGGTTGATCTGTATTTTCAGGATGGTCTAGTGAAGGCGAACATGGAGAAGTTGACGTTCTTCGCTCTGTCGGCTCCAGAGAAACTCGACCGAATTGCAGCGTATCTGTCCGAGAGACTAACCAGGGAACTGCACCGCCACCGATATGGGTAATACTGCCACTACTATGACTACTGCACTACTACTACTACTACTACAACTACTTCCACCACTATTGCTTTATGCAGTAGTTTTATGGTCTCATTGCAGTACTTTATGCAGTACGTTGTGGTGACAGTGTGTGGTGATTGATTAATGCAGTAGTTTTTGCCGGTATATGGCCTTTGTCGTGCTTTTGCAGTACTTTATGCAGTTCTTTTTGCAGGTCCGTGCTGACTGCTGTACTTTTTCTAATACTTTATGTAGTACTTTTTGCAAGTATGTGATGATTGCCATACTGTTTTCAGTACTAATGTATTTTTCGCAGATTTTCGATAATTTTTGTACTTTATTGCAGTACTTTATGCAGTACCTTTTCGGGTACATTGTGTTGTACTTTTTGTTGAACTTTAGCCAGTATTTTAGGTACAAGGTATTTCCCACACTTTTTGCAATCCTTTATGCTGTACATTTTGCAGGTACAAGGTAATTGCCATACTGTTTGCTGTACTTTACGCAATACTTTTTACAGATTTGTGATGATTATAGTACTTTATGCAGTGCTTTTTCAGGTACATGGTGATTGCAGTACTTTATGCAGTACTTTTTGCAGGTATGTGGTGATTGCAGTGGAGGCTCTGGAGCAACTGCTGTCGGCCTGTCACTGTCAAAGCATCAACCTTTTAGTGGAGAGTTTTCTGAGCACGCTCCGTCTGCTGCTGGAGTCAGAGCGCCCCCACCTGCACGTTTTGGCAACTGACGCTGTGAATACTACCACTACTACTGCTACTACAACTACTACTACGACTACTATTACTCATACTACTGCTACTACGACTACTATTACTGCTACTACTACTATTACGATGACTACGACTACGACTATGACTATGACTATGACTATGACTATGACGACTACTACTACTACTATTACTACTACTACGACGACTATGACGACTACGGCTACGACTACGACTACTACTGATGAAGCATTTCCAAAAGAATAAAGCATTGTAACATGTTATAAGGGTGTAACATCAAGGGTTATTTTGCATTGCAGTTTATCCTAAAACTTCAGATCAAGTAAAGGCCTGTATGGTTATTTTTTATTATTGTTTCTTCAAATATAAGAAAACTCAATGCATAGAGCTATATCACCCAGTGCAACAGGTTCATTGTAAGCATATCCAAGGGCAGTCACTGGAGGGTGAATTAGAGTTGCCTGTTAGCAGGCATCTGGTGGGCAAATCTCTGTTGAGGGGCTGAAACAAGGCTTACAGCAGGGGCAACAGGGGGCAAGAGTTTAAACTTGGGGTTAAATAAACAGTTATAGCCTCATTTCACACTCTCAGGTAAGGGGATTTATGGCTGTGTATATATCAATAGTATTAAGTAGTAGCGAGACACAAAGCCTGCGGGCATATGCCATAATCCAGGGGCTTTGTAATGAAGAATAGCCTTCAAAGCCACTAATACTACTACTACTACTACTAGTACTACTTCTACTACTACTACTAGTACTACTTCTACTACTAATAGGGCTACTACTAGTGCTACTGCTACTACCACTACTACCACCACTGGACTACCACCACTACTACTACTACTACTACTACCACTACTGCTACTACCACCACTATTACCACTATTAACTACCACTACCACTACTCTGTTTCAGTTTGTGAAGTTTGCAAACATCGAGGAGGACACGCCGTCGTACCATCGCAGCTACGACTTCTTCGTCTCAAGATTCAGCCAAATGTGTCACTCCCAACATGAGGACCTGGAGACTCAGAACCAGTTAGTCCCGGTTTAGTCATGTTTTAGACCTGGTTTAGTCCAGGTTAAGACCTGTTTCTCTGTAGGATCCGTGTCTCCGGAATCAGGGGTCTTCAGGGTGTTGTGAGGAAGACTGTGGACAATGAGCTCCATGTGAACATCTGGGAACCTCGACACATGGAGCAGATTGTCCCAGCGCTGCTGGTCAACCTGCAGCACAACGAGAGCACACACAGGTACTGCACTTCTTCAACTAATACTACTACTACTCCAAATACTATTAAAGTATTTGATTTAAAACTTAAACTTATGAATTAGAAATCACACATTATCACAAATCCACTATGGTTATAAAGCCTCAGTCGCCTAAAACGTGATATGATACATTTGCATGTATATGCACTTGTACCTGTACACACCAGTGTACTGTTTTGGCCTCATGTACTTCTACTTCCTTTGACTGTGTAAAATGTTATGTTTCAAGTGGGTCTCCGGCTGAACAGACTGAAGTATGTTTTAGAGAACTGCTGGGACGAGCAGCGTACGGACACATCACCAACGCCATCCGCCCTGTAACATGTGAGTGACAACAAAAATAACACACTACTATATTCAAAAGTATTCTGCCCATCCGCTCTGTACTCATGTGAGTGACAACAAAAATAACACACTACTATATTCAAAAGTATTCTGCCCATCCGCTCTGTACTCATGTGAGTGACAACAAAAATAACACACTCTATATCAAAAGTATTCTGAGTGACAACAACTCATGTGAAGTGACAACAAAAATAACACACTACTATGTTCAAAAGTATTCTGCCCATCCGCTCTGTACTCATGTAAGAGACAACAAATATATAGAAGGATTCAGCTCTGAACTTTACAAACGCAAAGATCAAACTGTCTGTGCTCAAGCCAGTATTTTTGATATTTCTTTAGGGCAGAGTCTCTGTTTTTTATTGGCTGCCAAAAGCCTTCATTGAACCAGAGGAGATTAATGTATTTGTTTGTTTTGTAATGTTTGTAGATCGTTTAGATGTGATTTGATTTAGTAACCTTGTTAACACTTCGGCTATCTCCTCACAATTTGTGCCCCGAATAATATTGTCCCTCTTGATTTGTTTCAATTTATTTTCTTAAAATTCATTATTCCTTTTTGGTATGAAGGCGATATGGTGGTCTTTCACTGTTTTTGTGTCGTGATTTAGGCTTTTTTTTTTTGCTTCACGGTTGAGACTGTGGTCCAACAAGCCGTGAAAGACTGTACATTTTTGAAACTACAGTTTTTCTTTTTACAAAAATTAGATCAAATATTGTTTGGGCTGCTCCTTCCGTGATTCTGGTAGGAGAATGGATCAATCGAGATTCTCTTATTTAACCAATTTAGGTTGAAATCACCCATAAGAATAATTTCATTGTCATTAAATAATTTGTGCATGTCTGTCAGGCAATCAAAAAAGGAGTCTTTAGCTGAGGGCAGGTAAATAATATTTCTGGAGATAAAATAATCTTCACACCAATACACTCGGCACGCTGCTCCGTTTTTCCATTCCACTAAAAACATGTACAACAGGCTCCTCCCCTCAGTGGGACTTAATAACACTAGCCTGCCCAGGGACGACAGGTGGAAATTAGCACGTCGGACTACAACATGGTACAAAGCATCTCTCCTGATAACGCTTATGTATATTGTGCACTGTCTCAAATGAATAAAGTAACAAACTAACTCTTACTTACTTTCTGATCATTTGTTTGCATTGTTGTAACATCATTCATGACACCCTCCCCTTTACAGTTTTACAATGCCCTTTCTGAATACTGTATATTGTAACTTAATACATGAGTGGTACGATTGAACGCCGCATGATTTACTGTCATGAAAATCTTTTATGTCCTTTTTTTCTTTTTTTTACTATTGCTACATACGGCAGGCACCTGGACATCCACAGTTTGTGGGAAGGACGCAGCTTCGCCGTGCGCTGTTTCCAGATCATCATGTACTCCATCCAGGTCAAACACACAGCTAATCTTAACCTTATCGCCTAACTCCATTGAAAATATGCTTTGAGCTGCTGTACCAGAGTGTTCCTGACTCCAGATCAGCATGTGCTTCATCCAGGTGAAGCACTGCTAACACGTCTACAGCTACACTCTTTTATTGGTCAACATGTACGGGATTCCTTCCGTTTTCTAACCATGGCAGAGTTCAAGTTCAAACCTCAACTCATTCCCATGAACTAAAGTCTCACAGCTGCCAGGCAACAATGTAAATACAGACAGTACAGTCAAATATATTTCATCGAAACAACATGCCACTATAAGGAAAAGAATTGATAAAGGGTCTTAAACCTGACTAAATTTGTGACGTCACCAAGGGCCAAAAATGTTACAATGATTCCAATTTTGCATAGCATTCTTGACTAAATCTGGAGCATGATACCAGTATATTAGTAGTTCCCCTTTATATTAAGTCTTTAACTTTCTGAAAGTACATTTTGCATATTATTTTCCTATAGACATTATTTTAAAAAAAACTACGGGCTAATTAACTATGTCGTAACTAATGACCACAAGACCCACAATTCAATTTAAAATCTGTTTCTGAATGTTTATAAACAGGTTAATAAAAGACATAGCTGGTTAGCCTCCACCATGCCTTTAAACTCTTAATTTTTTTTTTTTTTTTCGAAAAGTCTATGAAAAAAAATTATGCTTTTGGAACCTTGGCGGGTTTTGACTGTTGCGCGCCATAGATATTCTTGTGTATATATCTGTGCATATATTTCCTTGTATTATGACAATATTTTTCTGTATTTAGTCTCAGCACTCTCACTTGGTGGTGCAGCAGCTCCTGGGGCACCTCGACGCAAACAGCCGCTCTTCGGCCTCGGTCAGAGCCGGGATTGTGGAGGTTCTGTCTGAGGCTGCCGTCATCGGGGCGACAGGGTCTATAGGTCTGTACTAATGAACTACTACTACAATTATTCTTTACCGATATTACTACTACTGCTACTACTACTACTACTACTACTACTACTAATTACTCGTATTACAACTAGTAATACTGATACTGCTACTGCTGGGGTTTCCACAGGCTTGATGGGGCTGTACTGCTTCTTCTTATAATACTTCTGATACTACTGCATCTACTGCAACTAATAGGGTCTCACTGGTTAATTCTGATTTAATATCAGTTTAGAACGGGTTTCGTCTTCATTTAATCCTGGTTCAGTTCATACATGCTATGTTTTTTGGTGTGGAGATAGGTGATAGGTGAGAAAAGGTATGTTCTGAGCACTCAAATCTCAAATTCTGGGTAATACAAGATTACTCAAACATGCATGACTCACTCAAAATAAAACTTTTCGATTTTGTATATATGTCCATCCATCTTCTTCCGCTTCTTCTTCTTCTTTGGGGGCAGCCAGTCTAAGTAGGGACTCCCAGGTGGTCCTCAAAGTATTCCTTCCACCATCCAAGGACATCTCCAATCGAGGTCAAGACTCCACCTGCACCATAAACGGTGTTGGTGAAGCCCCTCCTGAGACGCTGGACAGTTATTAACCGATAGTCCTCCTACATGGCCTCCCTGAACTCCCTGAACTTGCCTCTGCGACAGCACAAGCTACAATGCACTTGGACTACTGATACCCATCAACTCCCTCAAGAGTCCCACAAGCCAAAGAGGCCTGATAGGCCTCCTTCTACTGCCTGACGGTATGCCTTAATTCCGGTGTCTACCATCGGGTTTGGGGGTTGTTTCTGTGACAGGCACCTGAGACCTTGCGACCACAGCTCCGAGCAGCCACTTTGACAATGGAAATCAAGGCACATGGTCCACTTGGACTCAATGTCCCCAGCCTCCCCTGGGATCTGGGACAAACTAACTTGGAGGTGAGTTGAAGACCCTACAGAGGGCTCCGAAAGATGTTTCGAAAAGACCCTCATGATGCGCTTGGGCCTGCCAAGTCTGTCCAGAACAACGGAGTCCTCGGTCAGTGCACTGTCCAGTACCCCTCCCAGGGACTCCAAGAAGGCTGGGTACTCTGCACTGCTGTTCGGCTCGTAGGCCAACACAACAGTGAGAGACCGTCCCCAACCAGAAGGCAACCCTCTTGTTCAATTAGGTGAACTCCAACATGTGGTGGCTGAGTTGTGGGGCTGTAAGCAACCCCACACCAGCCCACCGCCTCTCCCAGTGTGCAATACCAGAGAAGTGGAGCATCCAGCCCCTCTCAAGGAGATGGGTTCCAGATCCCAAGCTGTGCATAGAGATGAGGCCGACTATATCTAGTTGGATAGATATCATCCCGCAGATCTCTGGGTGTGGATGGCCCCACGTTGCTTCTTCGGGCTGTGTCCGGCTGACCCTGTGGGGAAAGACCTGGGCATCAGACACTCACCTCAGGCCTGGCCTCAGGGTGGGGCCCTGGTAACGCCAATCCGGTCGACGTAACTGGCCTTGTTAGAGAAGACCTCATAAAGGGCTTCTAAATCGCTCTTGGTCTGACCCGTCAACTAGAACCTTTGCCTGTGGGTGACCCTACCAGGGGCTTGGAGCCAACAACATCGCTCCTAGAATAATTTGGGCGCTCAAACCTCTCCACCACGTTAAGGTAGCGGTTCAAGGAGGGTTGTATAATATGTCTCCTATAAAGCCTGTTCAATTCTCTGGCTTAGTCCTTGGTTTAGTATTGTTTTTTTCTTGGACCACACACTTGCAGAGGCGTCATAGTAGTTCTATGTGGTATATTTTGTTTTTGGTTTTATGTTTTTTATCTTGTTTACTTGCTGTTTGTCTTTCCAGGGCCTACAGTGCTGGAGGTCTTTAACACTCTCCTTCGTCAGCTGAGGCAGAGCGTGGATTATGAACTCACTGGTTTCTATGACAACACTGGCAAACGCCAAACCAGCTCCAGTGAAGAAAGGACATTGCAGGACGCCGTCATCCACACCATCGGTCAGAAAGCTGCTATTATTATTATTGCTACTGTTTGTACTTGCAACTGCTGATCCAAGTGAATTATATCTGAACTTAGTTTATAATAATTTGCAATACTAATCACTATGTGCAGATTATTATAAACTAAGTTTTATTTTCAGATAAAATATAACCATGGGTTCCTTGAACTGGTGGCCTCAATACCATCTGTGAACACAAGCCTGAACACATGGGTTCCTTCCTAGGGGACATTTCATTGACTTCCATTCAACTTAAAACTATTGCCAAGGACCTCATAATCTCAATATAAGGTCCACAAAAGGAAATGTTTCACAGATAAACACATATTCCTAAAAAGGGTCCTCAGAATTGTAGATGATTCATATGGTATGAACATGTCAGAAATGTACTTTTGTGCTACATTGTCTTACAGAAGCTTGCCTTTAGACAAAGGTCATTCTTCAATCTCTCTCCTCAGGCTCGTTCGCCCACACGCTGCCCATCTACCAGAGGTCAGAGGTCATGCTCTTCATCATGGGCAAGATCCCTGTGCCAGGGATCTACCCGGACCTGGGCTCTCCAAACGCCGGGTGCGGGACCAATATATATATAGATATGTATATCTATATGTATATATATTGTATATATATGTATATATATTCTTTTTTAGATGAGATTCTATTCATTAATTATCTTATTCTATATTATTATATTTATTAATATATATTATGTAATGTTTTCAGGTTTGAAGGAAGTCGCATGATCCAAGTGATGCTTCTCAAGTCTCTGCTGCAGGTCAGAACATTTAGAGGACTATTCAAACTTATATTGGTGATGTTTCCTCCATATCTAAGTGTAAAACATCTTGTGTGATGTGGTCTTATCTTGTGTGTAGTCTCATCTCATGTAGTGTAGGCTCATTTCGTGTGGTGTCTCATTTAGTGTTGTGTGGTCTCGTTTTGTGTTATGTGGTGTTATCTCATCTCATCTGGTGTTGTGTGAGCAGGTGTCGTGGCACTATGAGAGCTCCAACCTTCTGACCGCTCTGCCCTGCTCATTCCTGGAGCCGCTGCTTTGCTTCACTCTGATGGAGGACCCCGAGATCAGGCTCCTGGTGCTGTCCATCCTCACTTCCCTGATGGACCGCAGACACAACAGGGAGAAGCTACAGATCAGGTCTGAACCGGGACTCAACCAGGAATCTGAATCTGAACTGGAGCAGGACTGGACAAAGACTAAACCAGGACTAACAACAGGGAGAGGCCACAGGAGATCAGGTCTGAGTTGGGATTGAACGACAAAACTAGGACTACTAGAGTAGGACTGAACCAGAACTTAACCAGAACTATACCAGGACGGAACCAGGACTAGAGCAAGAGTCAAGCAGAATTCTACCAGGACTAAAACATTATTGCATTATTGTACACAGTATTGCTGTAATTAATAATCAATAATAATCAAAATATAAATAATGAATAATAATAGAGGTGCATGGAGGCAGAGAACTTGAGAACTCCCAATGAGGAGATCATGGGTTGGATTCTCCGTGTCCGCCGTCTTCCTCCCACCATCCAAAGACATGCATGTTTTAGGTAAACTGGCAATTCTAAAAATGTCCCAGGTGAATACATTTGTGAGTGAATTGTTGTCTGTGTGTTTATGTCTCTGTGTTAATACTGCGACTAGCCTGTGACCTTAGGCGGGGTGTACCCCTAACGGGAACAAGCGGTAGGGCAAAAAAAATAACATCAAAAAATTAATTAATTGTTATCATTTTACAGTGTAGAGTTTGACATCTCAGTTTTGGAGCTAAAAGACGACCACTGCTCTCGACAGGACAATCTCTTCATGAGGAAGGTACAGCTGCTGTGGTAGTAGCACTTGTAGTAGTAATAGTAATTGTAGTAGTAGTAGTAGTAATTCCACTCTGTTCTTCCCAGAACGCTCCGAGTTTGTACCGACACATTTTCCTGGCGTTTAAGGAGGAGAGTAATGGGCGGGACCATTACCACGCCCTCTTTGCCCTATTGGCTGTCGTCCTCCTGGAACTGGCCAATGAAGAGGTGGTGGTGGACCTGATACGACTGGGCCTTGCTCTGCAGGTCTGGACCAGGACTAAACCAAGACTTTAAGAGATCTAAATTTGGGGCTAAACCATGTATAAGAAAAACTAGACTAAACTAAACCTGAACTAAACTAAACTAGGTACATAAATGGGACAGAACCAGGTCTAACCAGGCCTGAACAAATAGTAGTAAAGTATTTAGTGGGGCGATCAGGCTTTTTTCAGTTTATGGTCACAGGCTCGGGCCCTCCTCCTGTACTGCGGTCTATAACTGAACTGTTACTTTTCAGGACTCATCTTAAGACGCACCTATTCAGATGTTTTTATATCCTCCGTGAAGCTCTTTGTGCACTCTTTGTGTTGGTTGGTTTGATTGATTGATTAAACCAGGTCTACAATAGACCTATTTTCTGATTGGTTGACCTTGGATTCCCCTAAAATTGTCTCTGTTTTGTGATTGACTATCAGGAGCAGGCCCTGTCCAATCAGGAGGGGTTATCTATGTTTAATTGCTGCGGCATCCAGGCGGTTTGTGCGGCATTCCTCAGTCTGCTCTGTCAGCTCGGCCCTCCCCCAGCTCTCAGGACATACGTCACACAGGTACTACTACTACTACTACTACTACTACTACTACTACTACTACTACTACTACTACTACTACTACTACTACTACTACTACTACTACTACTACTACTACTACTACTACTACTACTACTACTACTACTACTACTACTACTACTGTGATGCTTGTATATTTCAGGTGGTGGAGAGTCGCAGAAGAAAGGCTCTGTACCTGTTGCCAGAGTTTGTGTTCTCTGACTCTCCCTGGTAAATGCTCATCATCATAATCATCATCAGCCTTATTTCGTAAACTTACTTGGGCCTTAAAATAAAATAAAAGACAGCACGCGGACAACCAGTTCAACAAAGACAAAAGGTACATTATTTTCTGTAGTGGCTCAAAGGCCAATGAGTCCACATATTGGAAAAGTACCACACTGGACATTGTGTTGGATTGGTCAGTGTAAAAATAATACTCTTTGTAGAGTCTGTGTGTCTGCTGTACATGAGTCTGCGCAGCACTGCAGGATAGGTGGTACATTTACAAACATTTGATTTGCACTGCTCCATTGTGGGACCCTCAACTACTATCATATTTTATTACTATTTTATTTTATCATCAGGTTACTCAGACATTGTAGTAATCTGATAATAAAATTACAAATATATGTGAATTTCATTTGATCAGGTTTCCATATTGCCCTTATTCATGTTTTTTGTAATCATCTTAATTTTTTATGTCTTTCAGTGTTCCAGACGGGGAACTGAAGGTGGAGCCATGCTGTCTGTTCATCCAATCAGAAATCTCCGAGGCGCTAACAGGAAGTAGCTACGGTGCTCACAGCGACAGACTGAATTTACCCTACACCCCACAGCTCACAGGTGAACTATTTGATGCACAGTTCTGGGAAATAAGTTTCTTTACTGTTACTTTTTATAAGTTGCTCTTGTTGTTTCACATTTTTGCCCAAATTTGTCCAGATTCAAATTACCATTCAACCTTCTTTTGTGTCTTTGGGAAGGATTCGATTATTTTTCACATCTGTCACGTTTACAATTTTTCACTATCAATTGAAATACATTTTCCTCATTGACATCAATAGACAACACCTCCATCTAGAGGACACCTTATTTGACAGTTCTGCAGTTTGTAAACAAATAACCCGAAGATGGAAACAAAGTGTCTTACCATTTTAATTCATTTCTGACTTTATTTTCTTTAAAGCTTTGACTTTTAAACTTCTGTAACCTTTTTAATGGGGGGCTGTGACTTTCGTCCATGATCATCTCCACTGTCTTCTGGGCGTTTAGCTCCAGGTTGTTACCACTGCAGCAGGACACCAGCCGGTCCACCTCCCTCTTGTAGACAGACTAGCCAGATTAGGGTGGTGTCGTCCACAAACTTGATCAATTTTATGGAGTCGTGGCTGGAGGTGCAGCAGTTTGTGCACAAGGAGAAGAGCAGAGGAGAACGTAAACAGCCCTGTGGAGTCCTGTGCAGATAGTCCGAGTGTCTGAGACATTCTTCCCCAGCTGCACGCACTTCCTCCGATCCGTCAGGAAGTCAGTGATCCACCTGTAGGTGGAGTCAGGCACGTTGAGCTGGGAGAACTTGTCCTGGAGGATGGTGGTGAACACAGAGCTGAAGTCCATAAACAAGATCGTCTACAGACCTGTTGGCTCTGCAGGCAAACTGCAGGGGGTCCAGCAGGGTGGAGGTGAAGGACTTGAAGTGGGGAAAGACTAGGCGCTCAAATTACTTCATGACTACAGACGTCAGTGAACTGGCCTGTAGTCATTAAGGCTTCTTGGGGACAGGAACAATGATGGATGACTTGAAACAGGCTGGGATGTGGCATGACCCCAGGGCGGTCTTAAAGATGTCTGTGAAGACGGGGGACAGCTCTCCTGCGCAGTGTCTTAAGGTGGCAGGTGAAGCACAGTTTCTATTGACCTTATTCCGCCCCGCCCATTTTTCCCTCTTTTTCCCAGTATCGCCGCAAATGCTTCAAGAATGACACAACATAAAAAGATTGTGTGAGCAGAGAAACACAAATTGTTCAAACGCTTCTACAAACCATACTAATGTCATGACCCAATTAGTGAAGATGACAATTTGCTGTCCACAGATAAGGGGCCGTATTTTGCCCCTGATCTTAGCAGGTAGCATATAGCATTGGCACAACTGATGATAATGTTTGGATGTGAAACTCTAAACAAGAGGTGTGATCAGGCCAAAACATGAGGTGGAGTAAAGCAAATTGAGGGTGTAGTGTGGTGCATTCTGTGAATGACCATGTAACTAATAAAGTTGTGAACTGAAAAACAGTCATATTACTATCCCCATATGGTTGAGATAATCATAATAAAGCAACCTTCATGGGCATAAATAATACAAATTACAACCACCACGATCATGCACGAGCACGCCTCAGTTCTGCTGCTACATGCAAATTTTTTTATTACCACCGGATCGCCTCTTCAAGATTACCTTTCCAAAGAAAATTGCAGGGATTGCAGGGAAGCCCCCACCCCTGGCCTCCGCGGATATTTGATTGGCCACCCTAGTGGTCAGGTCATGTCTGATTGGTTGGTAACTGGAAATTAGCACTTTAGTGCATTCCGCACTGTTCTTTCTCACACTTAGGACAAAAGAATGAAAAATAATTTATATTCTAAATGTCCAGCTTTAGAGGAGCCTGCTGTAATAAGAGTCTGCTTTATTTGCTTACACTGATTGGAGCTGTTTTTGCATAATAATGAGCTGAAAGACCCTGATTGTGAACGTCACAGTGAAAACTACACACTCTAAAAAGTGCAAGCTATGATAATCAGAGCTGGCTCACGAAAGTAATATAGGTCTAGATTTACTGTGGCGAGCCAGCTCTGATGGTCCCCCTGACTTGCTAGGGACCCTCAAATGTTCACCAAATTACTGCAATTGGGATTTGTTATATTAAACTTTTTCGGCGGAAGGACACCCAGATCCCCATCTTCTGGTCACCCCATGGCCCCCCCTGTTTCAAAATCCTGGAGGCGCCACTGGTTAGAACTTTGAAGAGAGGAACCTTGGAGGATTCTGACATGGATTATGATTCATCTGCTACGTCCCAACAACCGACAAATGCAAAAAAAAAAAGGCACCGATAGCTACACCAGAACTTGGCCCTGGCAACAGGGTTGTTATCCCCAGTGCAACAAGCATTAATGCAACAAGCATTAGGAGGATTCAGGGTTGTTTTCCTGACACTCGTGGCAATAAGTATGTCTCTGTACAATGCTGCATTAACTAACTAACTAGTCTCCCAGTTCCCCTGAAAAACATCCCCACAGCATGATTCTGCCACCACCATGCTTCACTGTTAGGAACCTTCAATGCTGCAGAATCTTTTTCTGTGCCCTTCCCCAGATCTGTGCCTTTATACAATCCTTTCTTGGAGCTCTACTTACAATTCCTTGGAGTTCATTGCTTGGTTTGTGCTCTGACATGCTGTCAACTGTGGGACCTTATATAGACAGGTGTGCTTTTCCAAATCATGTCCGATCAATTTATCACAGGTGGACAGTTGTAGAAGCATCTAAAGGATGATCAGTGGAAAAATTATGTACTTGAGCTCAATTTTGAGTGTCATGGCAAACACTGTGAATACTTGCGTTTCTATCTACAGAATGACATTTTGGTCCATTATGGAACAGTCTTCCTGAAGAGGTGTGACAGGACTCTACTCTGACAATGTTCAAATCTAGACTAAAAAAAGTTTTGTTAAGCTGTTCATATGACTGAAAGGATTTTATTATACTCTTATTTTTCTTCTTTAACTGTTTTGTGATTTCTGTCATATTTTTGTACGTGTACGAATTGTGCTCTACTTGCCATTCTTCTTTGCAAAACTGCTCAAGCTCAGTCAAATTTGATGGAGAGCATTTATGAACAGCATTTTCCAAATCCTGCCACAGATTCTCAATTGGATTTATGCCTGGACTTTGTCTGGGCAAGCCTAACACATGAATATGTTTCGTTTTAAACCATCTTATTGTAGCTCTGGCTTTATGTTTAGGGTTGTTAAGTCTTTGCAGACGCCAACAGGTTTTCTCCCAAGATTCTTCTCTGTATTTGGCTCCACCCATCTTCCCATCCACTCTGAGCAGCACCACATCATGATGCTGCCACCACCATGTTTGACAGTGGGGATGATGTGTTCAGAGTCATGTGCCGTGTTAGTTTTCCACCGCACATAGCGTTTTGCCTTTAGGCCAAAATGTTAAATTTTGGTCTCATCAGACCAGAGCACCCGGTTTCACATGGCTTCTGACAAACTGCAAACTGGACACCCTTATGGCTGTTTTTCAACAATGGCTTCTTCTTGCCTCTCTTCCATAAAGGCCAGATTTGTGTAACAGTTTTCCTGTGGACAGATTCCCTGTTCACTTGAGCTATGGATCTCTGCAGCTCCTCGAGAGTTACCCAGGTCTCCTCTTGGTTGCATCTCTGATCAGTGCTCTGCTTGTTCGGCTTGTAAATTTTGGTGGGCGGCCATGTCTTGATAGGTTTGTAGTTGTCTGATACTCTTTCCATTTCTGGATGACAGTTCTCTGTGAAATGTTCAAAGCTTGGGAAATCTTTGTATAACCTAACCCTGCTTTAAACTTCTCCCTGACCTGTCTGGTGTGTTGGACTTCATGATGCTGTTTGCGGCCAAACATCCTCTTCTGTTTTAGAGATTAGAGATTAGATTGTACACGTGGACTCTATTGAATCATTAAGTCAACATTCAATCTTTCATTAATCATCAGGCAACTTCTGACAGGGAAGATGAGTCTGAATACTTTTTGCTTTTCAGTTTATTTCTCTTTTTTTTATTATCTGTAAATCATGTATAATTTGAGATTTTATACATACATATACACACACACACACACACACACATATACACATACCGCACACACACATACACATACACATACACACACACACGTATACACACACACGTATGTATGTATGTATGTATGAATGTATGTTTTCTCTCTCAACCTGCCAATGGACTACAGATGAAAATTGGCCTGCATGGCTAATGCATTTACATGAAATAACACATGTTCACGTGATGATTAATGTGCACGGTCCCATATTAAATCAAAATAAACTAACATTTATAATAATAGAGGGTTGAAGTTCAAGGGTATAAGTGTATTACATTACCTAATAGTCATAAAACTGGTACTACAGCTTGCAAAAATTTAAAATTATGTTTAGATGGTTCTATTCCAGGTTACAAAGGGTTAATATTGTATGTGTCTTTTTCAGATGAAGACCGACTCTCGAGGAGGAAGAGTGTGGGCGACGTGATCTCTCTGCAAATGGACATAAACCCAGAGACAAGACCAGACTCACTACAGGTCTGGATAAGGACTAAACCTGGACTAGACAAGGAAGTTCTATGCAGATGTAACAGGCCAGATTAACCCTTGACCAGATTAACCCCAGGTATAGTTTGGCCTAGACCAAATTATTGCAGGGGATAAACTGTTCAAAACCAAATATTCCCGGGGTGGCTGAGCCAGTTCCGCTGCTCCCACTGCGTACATAACTCGTAGTGCTCCGAGGGGCATCACCAACCACCAACTGTACTGTTCCTTTTGCAATTAAACAAGGAGCCTGCAGTAGGTCTACTCTATCTTTTGTTCTTTATCAATTCAAAAGTTGGACTCAAGTGTGGTCTCCATAGCAAGTTTGAGATGCGCAGGAGCAGCTACCCACAGTTTATTCTACGGAGAAAAACGGTATTCAGATGATGAAAAAGAGAGAATGTCAATCACCACGTTGTGCATAAAACCAAAGTGGTTCAACTTCTTACGAATGTCTAAATATTGTTTTAAAAATGTAACCGAAAGCTTCAATAGTTTGCAGCCTGTAGTGTTTTCTAGAGCCTCGATTTTCTCAGCAGAAGAACAGTAGAAGGGCTTCAGGTGATGCTGGGAAAGGGGCGGAGCAGGGACATTTGGGGGATGTGGGGGGCCCTCATAATAAACTAAAATGAGTTGCTAATAATGCACCAGAATACAGAAAATTATATGATACAAAAATGACTTCAGAAATGGTTTCCTTAAATTTGTAATACAGACATCAAACCCCTACGCATTTTTTACATGTTCGAAGTGGGTTGGGGACCTGAGGCACCACTGAGCATTTCCTCTTGGGCACCCAAATGGCTAGCAGCGGCCCTGTTCACTTTTCCCTCTCTCTGGGCCCCTCCCTCTTGCTCTCAGTGTCAAATTTGCTCATTATCAGCTCATGTTTAGATAAATCTATTTCTCTATTATTCACTTTGCATTTTCCTTTTATGATAAAAGGGAGTTGTAGTGGTGGGATCATGTGCACAAATTTCTGCTGCAGAACTCAACTTTGAAACGGAAAGTGTGTCAGGAAGTGCACAAGGTTTTATTAATCAGATTTTTTTCCAAATATGTGAAATTTGGGTTTTGTACGTACATAGACTTTCAAGTAGACTTTGATGCACGTTTTTATAAATGAGGCCCTTGTACTATAGATTTACTAATAAGACTAAACCAGGACTAAACCTGTATCATTCTTTTGACAGAAACCCAAGACGGAGCAGATCACCTTTGAGACGCTGAAGAACGCCATTGGTGAGTCCCAAGTCTGAGTAGACCAATTGAATAGAGACAAAAAAAAACAATGACTTCTCTGTCCTGATGCAGAGGATGCTGGTGGAGCAGAGGAGGTGCAAAGGAGGAGAGAAGTCACAGAAAGGTTTCAGACTGCGCCCTTTGAGGAGATCGCTGCCCTGTGCGGGGCTAAGGTCAGATTTCGGTAAAAATTTATGATACTGTGAAACTAGTCTCCTTCACATCCAGAACAATAGGAAGTTCAAATTTTCTAATTATTCATATAAAATAATGGGTTAATGGGGAGAACAAAATGGCGGCTTCGACAGAAGGGATGGAGGTTTCACAGGGAGAGAGCTCAGTCAAACCCGCAGCTGAAGACATGACCTCCAAAGACTACTACTTTGACTCCTACGCTCACTTTGGCTGATGCTGATGCTGAAAGACGAGGTCCGCACACTCACCTACCGCAACTCCATGCTCCACAACGAGCATCTCTTCAAAGACAAAGTGGTCTTTGACATAGGCCGGTGAACAGGCATTCTTTGCATCATCAAGAAGATCATCGGGATTGAGTTCAGCAGCATCTCCGATTATGCTGTGAAAATTGTCAAGGCCAACAAACTTGATGACTTGGTGACCATCATCAAAGGGAAGGTGGAGGAGGAGGTGTATCTGACCGTGGATGGAGTGGACCTCATCATCTGCGAATAGATGGGTTACTGTCTGTTTTACGAGTCCATGCTCAACACCGTGCTGTACGCTCGTGACAAGTGGCTGAAACCAGATGGACTGATCTTCCCTGACAGTCACTCTCTATGTGACGGCCATAGAGGACCGGCAGTACAAGGACTACAAAATCCACTGGTGGGAGAATGCGTATGGTTTTAATATGTCGTGTATCGAGGTGGCCATCAACGAGCCCCTTGTTGATGTGGTGGATCCCAAGCAGCTGGTCAGCAGTGTACGTCTCATCAAGGAGGTGGACATCTACACAGTGAAGGCGGAGGACCTGAGCTTCACGTCGCTCTTCTGCCCCCAGATGAATGACTACATCCATGCCTTGGTCACATACTTCAACATAGAGTTCACCTGCCGCAAGCGGATGGGCTTTTCCACAAACCCAGTCTCCATACACTCACTGGAAGCAGATGGTCTTCTACCTGGATGACTACCTGACTGTCAAAACCGGAGAGGAGATATTCGGCACCATCAGTATGAAGCCTTACGCCAAGAACAACAGAGACCTGAACTTCAACGTGGACATCGACTTCAATGGCCAGCTGACAAGGTGTGCAAGACGTTGGAGTATAGGATGCGCCACCTCGGAGTTTAAACGGACAGTTGGGAGGGTTGTTCCTCCCCCCACCAACATTTGAATGACTCTTGTCTTGTTCAGTCGTCAGTATTTCCAGGTTGCAGATGTGTGGTCAGTGTAGCGGGTAGTGATGAGTCAACTACAAATGCACTCGTTTTCACGTAATCCATCTCTTTAGTTTCTGCTCTTTGCATGTGTGAGACCTGTGTAAAGTCATTCAAATTACTGTCAAATTTAGTCTCTTGCTGTCTTATTTTGTAATGGGATGTCTTCGTGACTCATTGTAGTTCAAGCAGCTGTCAGCCATGTAGTTTAAGCATAGAAATTAGTCTACTGTAAATTTCAACAGATTTGAGTGGGTTATGTTAAAAGCCTGGTAAATTTGGCTCTTCTGGCACTTCCAGAGATCATTCCCACCACCTCTACATGCCATCGTATATAAAGTACTCGGTTACTGCAGAAAGCTCACGCATTCTTGTTGTTTCTTATGCAGATTTTAAATAATACATTTTTTGTCCCAAAAAAATAAATAATAAGTGAGAAAAATTGGCAATAAGTCGTACAGTCAATCACAACCCTCGGATTAATGATGGTTTGTTTAAAATAAGGTGTATTATAACAAGCGCCCCTTGATCATGGTTAGGTTTAATGGCAGCCTGCGTTTCCATGCTAATGGCCTGGCTCCGTATCGTAAGGAGACAACTGACTCCACTCAAACATAACATATGTTAATGTTAAAAAAATGTATTCTAAATTGCACCTTAATTATGCTTTTTTAGGGCTGATCTTAACGTTCACAATTCACATTCCAAATTTGTGGCCAATTTGGAATGACTAAATAGCTAAAGTAAACAGGAAACTATATCTGTTTCATCGTTAACTTTTTATGCATTTATTTTCGCTTCTCTGTGCCTCTACACCACGTTTTTACATCTATTTGTGTAATGTATTGGGTTTTAGTTGTGTTAGATGCATTATGAAGTGGAAATATATTTCTGGTCCTCTTTTGTTCTCTTTTGTTGATTCAGACCCTGCTCCAGTCCGGACTACAGCAGATTTTTGACCTGCTCATCAGGCCTCCTCCGTCTCCATCAGGACCGCCTGCTCCAAGGTCCACCCCAGTCTACGACATCCAGTACCCAGACCTGTGTGTGTACTGAACCAACTAAAACAGGACTGAGCCAGGACTACACCAAGACTAAACGAGAACTAAGCCAGAACTAAACCAGGTCCTTCCCCACTGTGAATCCTAATGGAACTCATTGATTTGTTAAGTATCCTTTTTGTGACTATCATTTTCTCCATTCTTGTTGCACTAACAATATTTAAAAACTCAAAGACTGATATCCCACTAAATTACGTAATAAAGGTTGTTCATTATGTACTCGTGTATTTATGTTAATAGATAATCATTTATTTGGCACTTTAATAAAGTTTAAACCTAGATGAAACAGAAAATAACTCGGGCAGTTTATTCTTTTGCTTGCAAATCCTTTTGTTTTATTGTACATTTATTTACATAAAGAAATAAATATCAAAACATATTCACTCTTCTCTGCATTCTTTTTACATTACAGCAGTCTGAAACTGTTATAGGCGGGAAAAAAAATAAAAATCAACTATTCTCTCTAATATCTCCTACTTATTTAATTATTCTAAAGGTGGACCTATTCTCTGCCCTGTATGCCATTTTGGAACTGTCAAAAAATATATAAATCAGATTAAATCATCACTTTACTAGCTGCAAGGTTTGGGTGCCACTCTGAGATGGTCAAAAAAAATACATTAATTTTGTATTGAAATGAAAATGTAAATAATGTAAATAATGTGAAAAATTGGGACTAAACCTGCTCTAAACGCTAGGAAATGCTAATATAATGTGAACATATAAAACTGTTCACCCTTTAACCTGAAAGTTGTCAGAACCTTCAGACAGTGCATCCTTGTCATGGGGACATGCTTTAATTTAGTCTTTAGAAGTTGGGGTTCCGACTTGTTAGCATTCATGGGACGTTATCTCGGAAAGGGTAGATTTTTTATGCCACCACAATATAAAAACCGCTGAATCAGCTCTTTGACTGCGTGTAGTAGAGCCAACGGTTAGATTTATTGCTATTAACCTCCTCCAAAGCTAAACGTTATTTATTTTGGAAAACATAAGATTTTTACTTAAATTAATAAAATAGTGTTGGGTCTTTCTTGCGCAAATATGTTGCACTTACGATATGAACAACAGTTAACCCCTAAATGTAGTAGTGCTTTGTCAAAAAATTAAGATAAATTAACAAATCTTTCATCCGTCTCCACACAGCAGTATGTCAAGTGTTGAAGTCAGGCGGCAGATTTTGATCCGAGTTCCCGAGTTTTTTCCCAACATGTGCAAGTGTTAAAAAAAAATGTTTCCAAATTCCCGAAGACCTCATGAGCAGCATTATTGACCCTTAAACTTTGTTTGACCTCTCCAAAATGGCTGCCCTGTCTTGTTTTCCATCTCATTCCGTCATGTTGTGGAGGTACTATTAGGACTATCTTGACAATACATATTATATTCAGTGACTTTTGGGGTATTTTGTCTAAGATTGACCTCTCCAAAATGGCCCCTCTCTTCCCCCTCCTCTCTCGCTCCTGTCTCCATCACACCTGCGGCTGTCCGTTCTTGTTGATGACATTCTTAAACAGTGTGAGCAGTGGTTTTTGGCTGCGTTCATCCCAGCTCTTCATGAACCCTCCATATCGTTTGGACTCTGGGGGTCCACTCCAGCGAAAGTGTTTCATCTTATATGCCCCTCCGCTGTTCTTCTTCTGCTGTAGAGCACTCAGAACCGCCCCCATGCCTCCAGTTTGCTCCTCTGCCACTGCGTCGTTCTCCAGCAGCAGCACTTCCGGGTTTAGCCCCGCCTCTTCCTGCTGATTGGCCAAAGCGCGTTTCATTTCCCCAGGAAAAACCTCTGAAGAGTCCTCGTCCACGCCGTTTGTATAGACCTTTAAGATAACACAGGAGAAGGTTAAACCAGGACTATAGCAGTGGCTGGTTAGCTCATTTGGTTAGAGCGTGGTGCTGATAATGCCAAGATTAAAACTAAAACTGGACTGAATCTTGAAAAATAATGGGCTAAAACAGAGTTTACCCAGGAATCCAACCAGGTGTAAACTAAGACTAAATCAAGGACAAAAGTCTAAAGAGGTCTATTTGGTATTAAAGCTTAAACCAAGACTAAGATGAGTCTAAAACAGCAACAAACAAGGACTTAACCGGGTCAAATCCAGGACGCAACTAGAATTAAACCAAGACTAAACCAGGACTCACTTTGACCGGGCGGCGTTTGCGACCCACAGGTTTACCCCAGCGGAAGTGCTCCATTGAGTATGAGCGTTTGGCCTGAGGGGTGGAGTCATCAAACAAGAGGGCAGGGTCTGAGAGGGGAGGAGGTGGGGCCTGCAGGTGGGCAGGGCCTGGGATGACTGGCGTCTCTGCTGACAAATCAGAACGACACACCTGGATGCATTCCTGTGGACAGAGAAGGCCCCTTCGTGTTTAGCTGTGCCTCATTTGGATGACCCACCAGAGATGACGCTGCAACGGAGGCGGAGCTAAAAGTTTCAACTCAGAGCAAGTTAGGATAAACTAGAAAATGTTCTTTCTTTTGTGTTAATGGCACTGATTAAAAGTCTGTATTGTTTATGTTCAGGATCAATAATTTCGAGATTTCCATTTGTTTTTAAATTAAATTTGAAATGTTGATTGAACAAAACGAGAAAAAAACGGATACATTTTTTGTCATATTGCCCAGTCCTAGTGCAGTTAATTTAGACCTAATAGACCTCTAATCATTTCAAACTGTCCTTCATCTCTATTTAAATGTCTCTCCCTCCTAGGATAGTGAGGAGGTCTTCAGGTGTTTGGTGTTGTCCATGCATATAATCACTACATGCCCAAGACACATTTCTCCTTAATGGGACAATAACGTTTAAGCTAACTTAACTTAATCTGTCATTATTGATCGATTTTTATGGAATTTTTGTCTCTCCTGTGCTCTGTGGTGTCAGTGGATGTTCTTCAGATCTCTTCTCACCTCGAGGTTGGAGTCCTGATTCAGGTCCTGGCAGCTCGGATGGTCCCAGCACTGACTGACAGCTCCTGTGAACCCGCCCACCACCACCACAGCAACCAATAGCCACGCAGGACACATGCTCCAGCTGACCAATCACAGGACATCAAGCACACAACGTCAGTTCACTCTAAGTACACTAGGGTATAGGCAAATAATCTATTTATTTTAGTAGTATATTGTAATTTTATTATCATTATTATATTTACTAGTTTTTACGATTTCAAATACTAATCAATATCACCTTTTAAAACCATTTCAAGGACCCTATGGTAAGTGGGTTAGGTTGGGTCCCTGTGCCTCTGGTTCGGCCCTAACCATGGACTAGACCTGGACTAAACTTTTGTTTGGTACAATTTCCCTTCAAAATGTAATCGTGCATATTTGATAATTAAATAAGAAAGAGCTTCCTGATTGTTCAGTGCTTCCTGAAGTGGGAGGGGATAGTTGAAAGAGGCGGAGATAAGAACATCTGGATGCTCTACAAGAGTACACAACTGCAATGGAGGCGGAGCTGAAATTCTGTGGTTGAAATCACGTTTTGTACACACTCATCTATCACATCGAACTCAACGACATAAACTACTTGCAACTTAATGATGCTAATCATGAGCTCCGAAGGTCAGATATTTGAGCCACAGAAAATGGCAAGAGGAAAAACTAAATAAATAAACTTTAATTATAATAAGGCATGAGAGTTTTGCGCCGCCGCTCCAGCTGGTTGATCTCGTTTGGATTTCATGCTTTCAACTCGAGAAGTCAGAGCTAGTTTCGATAAAGTCAAATACAAACCTACACCGCGTTCAGCTCAACATTGATTGACACAGATTAGATCTGCACAGGTCTTGCTTATCCTGATCGTGCCTAGTTTTCAGCAGATCCCTAGCAGATCTCTTGCAGCTCTCTTTTTGATTAAGCTTTGATGAGATTTATAAAATGTTAGACAGAGAAAAGGAATTTAGGATAACCACGCTTCAAACAATAAAACACATCATTAAATAAGAGACTAATTATAGTGTACTAAATAAAAGTAAAGTTTGTTCTTACCGCTGTTCCTGCTCTGCTGGTTCTTTGGTTTGGGTTTGATAGTATTTAAAAAATGTCTTTTTGCTGTGGTCGATAGGACATTTGACTCCGACTTTTATACAGAAACGCCAAGGACACTCTAGCCCCCTGTGACATCAAAGAGGGAGGAGACAAGGAGGAGGAGGAGGTGGAGAAGGGGTGTTTAGGAGTGAACTCTGATGATGTGTTTATATTTTTAAAGACAAATCAAATTAAAACACCAGGTAGAGTTATATTTAACAGTTGTGTTCACGTGACACAACATCATTCTAGGTGGAATTTGCTGTTTCACTGTCAGATTGCCAATTTATTGACCTGGTTTATGGTTATTTGTATATTGTTGGGCCTCACATGAAATAAGAATAACTTCAGAGAGTGGATGCAACCTAATAAGATTAACATAATTAACTCTGTTGCCATGAGGACATATTCACCGCCCTCTCCGACAAGATCAGGACACAGATTTTTTGGGATAAAAGAATGGATCTAAACCAGTATTTAAGGACTAGGGCTGCGTTCACATACATTTTTTGGGACTATATCAGGACAAAATCAGACCTAAAACCGAAACTAATCCTGTTCTAGATCAGATCAAGACCAAACAAAGACTAGAACGGGACCAAACTAAGTACACATCAGGACTAAAATGGGCTCATTTTATAGGACCAAATAACAACCAGTGAAAATGCTGGAGAAACGGTCTGCCTGGAGAAACAGTTTCTACTCCATATGAACAGTTCTTCATCTGCCTCGAATAACTGGTACTCCTCCTGAGTGGGTCCAACTCCACTGTCTATCTCACATCCGCCGGTCCGTCCGAGGGAGTCGGATCTCTCCTTCACTATGGAACTCCTCGAGGTTTCTACTTCTTTAGTTTTTTAGGACAGGGGAGCTTGGGACATTTGTCTAAGGTCACAGGAGATGCTGGGACATTGCCAAGTCCCTATGAACATTGTTTAATCTGTTTCTCACTGTCGCCCCTCGAGACAACTAATGTTGAGATTTTGGGCGCTACAAAAATATATTGAATTGAATGCTACATGAACTTGGACTAAAGATATGTAAGATTTTGATTCCAAATTTCATTAAATTCAACAATCTGTGTCTCCACAGATGTTCAAATCAATATAGTTTTTGCTGAAAACAATTTTAATTGACAATTTAAATGATTTATTATTAATTACTTAAACAGAATCATGATGTCTAACCTTTGAGCCAGGCCTGAGGTAGGCGCTTGATGGTGAGTGTCTGGTTGCCGGGCCTTTCCCCATGGGGCCGGGCACAGCCTGGAGGAGCGATGTGGGGGTGTCTTACCGTGGACCCACCACCTTCAGCAGGATCCATAAGGGGCCCATGCAGAGAGATCTGGGCGGCAGTTGACGGCGGTCGCTTCGACGACCGGATCTCCTGACAAAGAAACTGGCTGTCAAGTCTTCCAAAGAGGAAGCAAGGAGTGAGGACTTGGAGGCTTCCTCATCCACCACCCAAGCTGAAGTCACTGAGGTTGACAAATTCCTCGGACTGTCTTGGCTGACACGTCTGCAACATCGCATGGCGGTCAGGGACAGTGCCTCTGGTGGTCCCTCTGTTAACGAAGAGGCACTGGAGGTTGTGTTCCAACTACAGATGGATCACACTCCTCCAGCGGTTTTCGTCCTGGTCGTGGAACACTGGTCCAGCTCTATACTCTCCTTTGGGTGCTTGAGGGTTCATGGGAGTTCGCCAAACCAGTCCATATGCTTTGTGGATCTGGAGAAGGCTTTCGACAGTGTCCCTCGGGGTCCTTTGGGGGGGTGATCCGGGAGTATGGGGTCCGGGGCCCTTTGCTTAGGGCTGTCCGGTCCCTGTATGACCAGAGCAGGAGCTGTGTTCGGCTGCAGACTTCCATCTCTGCAGGACCTGTACGTCTCCAGGGCTCTGGGACGAGCAGGTCGGATCACAGCTGACCCTTCTCACCCTGGACATGGTCTATTTGAACCACTCCCCTCAGGCAGGAGGCGACGGTCCATCCGGACCAGAACCTCCCGCCACAAGAACAGTTTCTTTCCCTCTGCTGTTGGACTCATGAACACTTCTAAACACCTGCCACTTTAACTACACTCTTCATCACTCACTGCACTGTCACTTTCTGCACTACAACTTTAAATTTAACTGTAACTCTTGTGTACATAGTAATGCCTATTTTTATTTTTTACTATAGTCATTTTAAATTGTCTCTTAATGCATGCCCTTTTGATTGAATATATGTTTTATGTTGCACCTTAATGCCGAGACAAGTTCCTATGTTTGTGAATTTTGTTCATTGACAATGGCAATAAACCCATTCTGATTCTGATTCTGAGTCCATGGTTCTCAACCGGAAAAGGTGGCTTTCCACCTCCAGGTGGATGGGAGGCCTTGCCTCAAGTGGAGGAGTTCAAGTATCTTGGGGTCTTGTTCACGAGTGAGGGAAGTAGGCACAGAGTCGGGGGTCACGCGTAGAGATTGACAGGCGGGCATCTGTTACGGATGCCTCCTGCACGCCTCCCGGGGAATGTGTTCCTTATGTCCCATCGGCAGAGAGGCCCCGGGGAAGACTCAGGACACGCCGGAGGGTCTTTGTCTCTCGGCTGGCCTTGGAACGCCTCGGAATCCCCCCGGAGGAGCTGGAGGAAGTGTCTAGGGTATGGGAAGTCTGGGAGTCCCTGCTTAGACTGCTGCCCCCATGACATGGCCCCGGATAAGTGGAAAGCAGAATGAGTCTCTCATTTGGGTTGCCAGTTCCGATGACTAAATCCAGTTGGTTTAAAACCTGTCTAAACCCAGCACCTGCAGCCAATCATTAATCAGTGCAGCCTCTAAAACACTTGGATGCGTCTCTATTTGAAGGTTAAAGGCCAATTCATACTTCATAAGAAGCAAGAAGTTTGTTTGTGCACCTCAAGCTGTAAAACAGTCTTTGTTTGGCAGTTCTCGCCGCCGTGTAGGCCTGCCCTCAAGCAAGGAAAAGCATTGCTAAAACAACATTAGAGCATTAGCAAGGCAGCGACACGCAGAACGCGCTTGTTTTAGGCTTATAGTTTATTGAAATCAAACTTACCACGTCGCTGTTACCCAACATTTGCTCCTCAGCTACAAAATAGTGGTTATAACGAATGAGAAGACGTTTTTCCAAACGTCCATCTGAAAGTTTATTTCTCTTTGGCGTCCCAGGAGTCACTAGTTGAGCAGTGCGCATGCTCACAATATGCCGAGCTCTGGGATCGCAGTGAGATTAGAACTAGACCATCATAGAGATGATGAAATAACCCAAACTAACACGTTACTCATTTGAAAAAGTAACTTGGAAAATACTCTATTATATGGGTGCACGAAACTAACGCTTTAAGTTCCTCATTATTCTAAAAATGTAATTTGAGTACTCTAACGCGTTACCATCTAACGCGTTACCCCCGACCCTGCGGTGGGCAGGGTCTAGAGGAGTACGCCTGAGGCGCTTTGGTTGAAGTATGAATGCCAAAGCCGAAAACAAACTTTGTTCTCGCCGTTTGATGTGAATAAACCTCTTGCTTCTTAGAAAGTATTAATTGGCTTCAAGGCTCTGGCAACACAGATTCAGTTGTAAAAGCTCATGTTTTAAACCAGTAAGAGCGTAGGCTACATATGGTTCCTTTAAACTGGTATAAGAAATGCCAAAACTAGGTTGAAACCAACTAACCCAGGTGTGTGGCTCAGGTGGTAGAGCAGTTCCAGTTCCAGCCCATGTTCTTGTACTCTTGGACAAGACAAGATCCACTTAGTATAAACGTGTGTTTAAGAGGCCTGTAGACGTAGAATGGGAGCCACGGCAGTCCGTCAGCATCAGGGCTGTGACTACACTTATGACTACACATATACAGATATATGCACTAAATAGACCCTTTAAAATGCTCCAGAAAATGAATTCCAGAATGGAGGTGACTGGAGGCAAATTGAACCAGATAATAAAAATGTTCAATTATTAACTGTCATTATTTCTAAATGCTTTCTTCAAGTCTTTATGACTAAAAATATGCAAACTCTTTGAATTTCCAGGACATAATGTCAATAAGTGTGCTTTTGTGTTGAATGGGTGGAAGAAATGCTATTTTCTAGAAACAAAAAGTGTATTTGAGCTTCACAAAAAGTATAATTTGTGGTATGTAATATATTTGTAGATAAAATTAAAGTATTTGGCCAATAAATTCTAAAAATGCGTGTTTTGCCTAAAATACTATATATCCAAAAAAATCTTCAATTACATCATCAAATTATATAAAATACAATAGTAAATGTGTTTGAACCAGCCTCTGATATCACTCATTGCCCACTTCTCCATTTAAATCACATTATGTTCCATTTCACTTTTTCGCCATTCTGGAATTCATAGTTTTTTTGTTTACAAAAACAGGTCCAATTATGAACTGAGTCAGGTCTAACTAAGACCTAGGCTACACCAGCTTTGGACCGGTGCCCGCTTGTGTTAAATGTCAGGCTGGATCTGAGGAGGATTTTCACAGAAGTGTCTCAGCGTCATGGACCCCTCTCACCTGTGTCTCACCCGTCACCAAACACCTGCTCTAAAGTCCCCACAAAGACCAGCCTTTGTCCGGGACCAGACCGAGACCAGGACTGAGTGCAGGATTAGAGCCGGACTTTGGGGTTTAAGGGTTTTCAAAGGACACAGAGGAAATGAGCCGCGTCTGTGAGGAATCGGACTCATTTAAAATTAAAAGAGAGGAGCAGATTGCAGGAAAACACAGTCGTCGTCGTCATCATCATCAACAGAAAGTTCTGGAACAAGTCATCAAAAATGGTCCCATGGTATGGCATTAAACGTTTATATATATTCATTCAAGTTTTCATTGCTGGAAAAAATACCTAGAAAAACCTGCATTCTGACTGTGAGTGAGTTGCCTCTCCGCAGATGTAACCTGTAACTCTGGTTGATGCCACAGCCTGCTTGTCTCCATAGAGATAGGTTTATTGCCATACTGTGGAATATGCCAAGCAAAGCAATAATATCTCAATGGCACTTTTAAAGAAACCCAAGTTGGAAATCAAACCAACAACCTCTGTTTTGGTTCTGGTTTCATCTCAGACCGGTTTCTAGTCCTGGTTTTATCTATATGGTTCCAAGTCAATAATCCTGTATGATAAAGGATGTTTGTTGTTTGGAGTGACTTTATTTTCATAAGAGCTCTTGTTCTGTCTCGTCTCAAACTCAGCGGATGTTATTGTTTCTCTAATGGAACTAACATACATTTCTCCAAATAAACGTCCATTAGCGTGACCTTGAGCTGCCATTACGCACACTCCAATCTCAAAGCGACTTTCGCGAGACACTTTTCAGACGGACCCGGACCCTGAGCACTTTACCGACCTTGGACCACGTCAGGGGCCGCTGCTATATGGCGCATCGAGAGCCCCGCTCATCAGAACAGCTTCGGTTTAAATATTGGTATTTAACTGTTCTTTTGTATCTGCTAACGATATTGCCAAACAAACCACTTTCAACGAATAAAAGACTATTTAGCACTGACCTGCTTGATAATTGGAATTATTTTTAATGAAACCCTATATCGACTTTTAGGTCTTTGAACAAATCTAATTCTGATTATTAAACCTTAGGAGTATTGTTCAATCTGCAGGAACAGTACGTAAATTCAAATATATCAAGTATAAAATCTGTAACAAGTTATATAGGTCTAATAAATAGGCTGATATAATAATTTAAATTAAAAGTGCACAACAGAATTTTTCTAGTGCGGCTCCATCACCTGCCTCTGTCCATGATGCTTGGCGCATTTGTGTTTAGCTGCGCCTCGTCTGGATGATCACAAGCAACAACAACAAAGAGGTTGAAATCACGGATCAATGGCATAAAACTCGACGAAATAGTCAACTGGAAACTTAATGAAGATAATCATGAGCATCGGAGTTCAGGTATTTGAGCCACAGAAAAAGTAAAAAACTAGCACTGAAAAAACAGAGGGTAGTTTCAAATTGTTCAATGTTTAAGCCTAGTGAAAAAGGATCAAGCAATTGCCTACTAAATAAATAAATAAGCTTTTAATTATAAATATAATAACGTACAGGAGTTGTGGATTTCTCGTGACGTCAGAGCAAATCGGGGTAAGTGGGTTAAGTCTACAGCAATGGATCTACAGCAAGGGTGTCCAAATTATGGCCCGGGGGCCAAATGCGGCCCTCAGACTAATTTTGTTTGCCCTCAGGATTCCTGCTAAATTGACAACAACAAAAAGTAGAAAAATGCTGCTATATTAACCAAAATAACACACATTATGATGAGCTACAGACCTAATATTAATGTTCCAAGCCGTATTAAAGGTGTGGAGGCTCATCAAAACTACATCAAATGCAAAATGTCCAATTATTAACTCTGGCCCTCCGCCCCGTATATATTTCAAAATGCGGTCCCTCAGTGAAAAAAGTTTGGACAACTCTGATCTACAGTATCGAGTCGAACGCAAACCTACCCGGGATGCACCGTGTTCAGATTAATGTTGATCGACACTGATCAGATCTGCGCAGGTTTTGTTTATACCGAACACGCCTACTGCCTGGAATGTTCCTCAGTATGGCATTGTTTTTTTGTATTTTGTGTACCTCACTGGGTTTTGGTTATTGTTCTGCTCTGTTCTCTGTTCTCTGTTTTTGTGTAGCTTTTTGCTTTATAAAGAGAAGAAAAACAATCACTATTTACATTATTTAAGAAAAAAAAAAAGTATGCAAATAACAAAAGTAATTTGGAAATCAAACTTTTTAACTTCAATATTAAAATATGCTTTCAAAAACATTTAATAGCTAGAGTTGAATATAAATAATCAATGCAATGCAACAAAGATTCAGAGTTGTGTTTCTGCACCATCAGAGGACGCTCCTTCACCACAGACTACCGCCGCCATTTTTGTAGTTTTCAGCCCAGCAGCTGCTTTAGTCCGTGGAAGTATAGAGCCATCCCAATCCCCACATTTTCTCCTCAAACCGGGGCTACAATGATCGAACATTTAGTGAACGTTTAAGTTTATAACCTATAAGATCCAAGGAACATCTTTAAACACAAAAATGGAGGCGGCAGAAGGTAAGAAAACATGCTAGCTAGTCAGTGATGCTAGTTAGCTTCGGCGGCTAACGCGAACATGTCCAATGCGCACCGTTAGAATGAAGTGTATGATAATGTTTACATTTTAACAGTTGATTAATTGATTGATTGTAGAGTGATAACAATATCGTTGCACTGCAGAATGCAGATGTAAATCGCCTGTTTAGCTAAAAGTGCACAAAGGGGCGTTTACGTTAGGTTTGTGAGTCTAAAATCTAACATCGGCAAATTTCTGTTGATAATTTGTTTTACCTCAGTTTAATAAAACGCTATTATATAACGTGAATCGCTAACGCCACAGAAAATGACAAATCGGATGCAAGACAAGCCATGATAATTATATTAACGTATATATATATTATGTGTAGTGTTTCGTAAGGACGATTGAAAATAAAAGGAATTTAACGTTAAATATTTGTTTTAAAAAAACAAGCAAAACAAGAAATTTATAATAGCTATATCAGGAAAAAAAATCAAAAGTGTCTCACAATTGATTTACACCATCCGAAAGGTCATGGTAATCAGATTGTAATACTTTTGGAATAAGTGAATTATCCCAAAAAACGGGAGATAGTCAGGTTTTAAGATTGTCATATTGAGGCAAAAGTGTCCACAAATTTCAGCCTTAAAGCTGTGACCACTGCTGGCCAGTGGTCAGTGCTGCTGCTTTGCAGGGGGTCTGTCACCTGTGTGTGTATACAACCACCACATGATGCTGATCGGCTTCCTGGCTAAAGCTGTAGCACTGAAGTCATGCATCTGACCAAAGATTATTTGGTGAGATAATATTATTTTCTGATATGTCAAAAAGTTATTGAAGGGATTTCATTAAATGTTGATATTCCAAGTTATACATTTATTAATTAAGTAGATAAAAGATTCAGCAAACTAATATAAAATATTTATTTACACATTGTGTGCATCAACATAAAATAAGTAAATAATTTTCATGTTTGTTTGTGTACATAATGGCCGACTTGGCAGATGCCTCGACTAGACATGCAATATTGCGGTCGCTACAAAACATACTTTGCCTTAATCAATTTTCATGAGGTTTGTTGCATTAGATCACAAATTGTCTGTAGTTTATGATTCATAAAAAAAATTAGGTGGCACCTGTATATTTTCAGTATTTCTGTGAAGTACATTTTCAAAACGTTCTCGTACTTACATATTGCTGTGACTCATCATAGGAAGGTCACTTGGGCGTGACTTAGGTGGTAATTGACAGTTGTAGCACCATTTCGATGATGGTATTGGTTTGTATAGCGAGAGGTGCAAATGCAGTTCCGTGGAAGACGGTCACAGGCGGGCCAGCACTACTGCAGGACTGGATTGGCAGTGCGCCTCAAGCGGATTCTGATATACCTACTTATACCTACTATACCTACTTAGTCATGATTAATCTGGTCACAATATTATCACAAGAACTTCAAAGATGATGCCAATAACCATAAAATCAGGATGTTTGTTCTGATGATTGTAACTGTAAATGGTATGATCTGTAAAACACTAATTATTTGTTGTGTATTTTTTTAAATTTTTTTTTTTAATCGTTTTTTGCTGGAGCATTGTGGGAAAAGTTTATGTCATTTTTGTTTAATATTTATTTAATGTTTTGTGGATCTCCCTGCAGCAGCGAGTGGCAGTTCTGTGATGACCGAGGAGATGAACGGAGCCGGGAACCTCATGGACTTTTTAGATGAACCGTTTCCAGACGTTGCAACATATGAAGATTTTCACACCATCGACTGGCTCAGAGAAAAATCCAGAGACACAGACCGACACCGCAAGGTCAGACAGGGCATCTGACACAGCGGGGAGGGCATCTGACACAGGGAGGGCTTCTGACCGTTTTGTTTTCTGTAGATCACCAGTAAGAGTAAGGAGTCGCTGTGGGAGCTGATCAAGAGTTTACTGGACGCTTGGTCGGGATGGGTCGTTATGCTTCTCATAGGACTCTTATCAGGTCTGGACCGAACCAGGGGTCGAACCAGGGACTTTCAAACCAGGGTCTGAACCAGGGACTTTCAAACCACGGACTGAACCAGTGACTTTCAAACCAGTGACTTTCAAACCAGTGACTTTCAAACCAGTGACTTTCAAACCAGTGACTTTCAAACCAGTGACTTTCAAATCTTTTCAAACCAGTGACTTTCAAACCAGGGACTGAACCAGGGACTTTCAAACTAGGGTCTGAACCAGGGTCTGAACCAGGGTCTGAACCAGGGTCTGAACCAGGGTCTGAACCAGGGTCTGAACCAGGGTCTGAACCAGGGACTGAACCAGTGAGCTTTCAAACCAGGGACTTGGAATGTTTCGACGTACACTGTCACCTATTTTATTTTTATTTTAAATAAATTTAGATTATTGAGCTGTTTAAAAAGTAAATTAGGCCTAAATGTTTCACAAGCATGTCAGGCTCCAAGTGCAGCCAGCCACAGTGTCGTGAGTTCGAATCCCGACTCCGACAATTTACTGCAATTTACCCCAACTTTTTTATAAAAGAACTTTTAAGTGTAAGAGTTAAGATGGTGGATCGATAAACTATCGGATTAATTCTTATCCATGCCCATCTCTAGGACTGAACTAAGGATCAGAACCAGTTTGTCCCTGGTCTAAACCCTGTTCCTCTGGTCTAAACCTTGTCCCTCTGGTCTAAACCTTGTCCCTCTGACCTTGTCCCTCTGTTAGAACCTGTTTCCCTCTGGTCTAAACCCTGTCCCTCTGGTCTAAACCCTGTCCCTCTGGTCTAAACCCTGTCCCTCTGGTCTATACCCTGGTCTAAACCTGGTCTAACACTGTCTCTCGCTAGGATCCCTGGCTGGAGTCATAGACCTGGCTGTGGACTGGATGACAGACCTGAAGGAGGGTGTGTGTCTGTCCGCATTCTGGTACAGTCATGAGCAATGCTGCTGGACGTCCAACCAGACGACCTTTGCTGACCGAGACAAGTGCCCCGAGTGGAGGAAATGGGCTGAGCTCATGACCGGGAGCGCTGAGGTGAGACCACCTAAAATAAAAAACATAAGAGCAAACACGCCATCAAAATAAGACTAAATAAGACTAAACCAAGACTAAACCAAGCCTAAACCAAGCCTAAACCAAGCCTAAACCAAGCCTAAACCAACATCAAACACAGAAGAGAGAACTTCCCCTGAATATACGTTTTTCTTTTTCATATTTTTGGCTACTTAAACAATATTATCCCACATTCTTTGGTCGGTTTCATGCTGCCGCTAGTTATGTTGATGTAAAAGAACCAAAGGAGACACTGCTTCTTTTGCCTCTGTGTGCACAGTTAAGCTTTGGTTGGTCTGTGCCGCTCAGGAAGTTTTTTTTTCTTCTCCCCCTTCACAGTGAATAGACCACCGTGCACATATCCACGTGGCTCTGAAGCCTGTTGCCATGTAAAATAAGTTCGGCGGTCAGCTGATCTCGTCTCACATGGCTCATGGTACGGCGTTTGTAGTGAACGTCGAGCGCTGTGAAATTAATGTAATGCGCACTGGGGTCGATACATGTTCCAGTTTTTAGAGGATTTTTTTCACAGTCACTCTCTACTCTGGTGGGTCTTGAGGTTTTAAGGGGTGGAGGTCGGTGCAGTCTCTGAGCTGTTGTGATAGAGAGTTCCAGAGGTTGGGGCAGCGATGGAGAAGGTTCTGTCTCCCCAGGTTGGGAGCTTGCTCCTGCAGGGGAGAGACAGGAGTGTGGTAGTGCAGCAGGTTTGTGAGGTAGGAGGGTCCACGCTGTTAAGGGCTTTGAAGGTGACTTCTGGATGTGCTGAGGGATGGGGGAGCCAGTGGAGGTTCTGCAGGACAGGGGTGCAGGGCTCGAGATTAATACAGTCCCGTTGTCCCGGACACGGAGAAAATAGCGGCAGGGACAATCCGAGCTTTTCTCAAGGGTCTCGGGACACAGTTGAATCACGCAGGTGATGGAGAGGCCGGCAGTATCAGCGTATCCATCACACACTGAATCATTATTGCTATTTAAAGAGTTTTAGGTGTGCCACCGTGCAAATATCGCCATCATTTTTAGGAGTGTTAACGAGAGCTGCCTGCATCTGTGCGTTTTGTTTTCTTCATCTCTCTCTCTCACACCGCCTCCCTCCTCCTCACACTCATACTGAAAAGCGATGCTCCATAAACCTTTTTCAAATTTGCAGACTGCGTCATGTTGTTCTGAAAAGCAGCTTTAGTGCCAAATGCTATAAAACTCTCAAACTAACGCTGTGTCCACGGAGAGGACAGAGAAGTGTGGCTTTTTTCCCCTCAGTTAGAGATAATAGTATCATGCTGCTAACACAGATGTTGGACTAGAGATGTTGTTATTATTTCCACCTGCTTTAAACCAGTCACTGTCAAGTAAAACACTGCACAAATACAAAAGGAGAGAGTCACGCACTAATCAAATGCTTTTAACGAGAGTTTAGTAAAAAAGCCCACAGTTTATAATAAAGAAAACTTCAAAATATTTCAATAAACAAAAGCAAGCTACTTTTTTTCTTTTTTTTTTTTACAAATGTATAATAAATAATATTGGGGCAGAAGAAAAGGAATTTGGGACGGTACAGTCTGGGTTTCAGGATTGCTCCCCTAAAACGTTAGTCATTATTAATGAACATTTTATTGTTTATACTTATATGTAATACGGCCACTGTTTTTGTTATAAAAGGTATTTTTGTATGGGATCAAAATGTTGCAACCCCATTCACCTCATTCCAGAAGCCTGTCTGGGCGGCGCCATACGACGTAATCCTTCTTCGCCGGTTGTATTAGTTACTTTATAGCATATTTTAGCAGTGAGACTTTTCCCTCGTTCTCCACTTAAACCAATCTAGTTCCCACTGGACCGGAAATGCTTGAACGAAAAGTGCTGATCACGTGGGGAAAGAGGGAAAAGTGGGCGGGTCAATAGTCGACTAATTATTATTATTTTGTTGGGATTATAAATGTTTTATGTGGACCACAGCAGAGGGGAGAAGCGTGGAGCGAGTGGACTGAAAGATGGATTTTAATCTCCTTTTTGCGTAGGATTCGATGTTTCTGCTGTTATCGTGTCTTCTTGATAGTACAGTTCGCGTCAGACTTAGATTACACTGTAGATACTGACTAGTTTTGAGAGCTTGTGCCCCCTTTAGTACTGCCTTTAGTACAGTCTTATGAAAAGTGCTACGTTCACAGTATTTTGTACCTAATATGTTGTTTTATTTTGAAGGGTGCTGGAGCGTACGTCCTGAACTACTTTCTGTACACATTGTGGGCTCTCTTCTTCTCTTTCCTGGCCGTGTCGCTGGTCCGAGTGTTCGCCCCCTACGCCTGCGGCTCCGGAATTCCTGAGGTCAGAGCGGAGCCAGAGACTAAAGAGTATATCATCCACCATCTGTCTATGTGATCGATCTGTGACGGGGCAGAACAGATTAAATGACGCAAACAAAACGTCCACAGTGTTCATGTGCTGGTTATTGGTGAAGTTAAATTTTCCATGGTGGTCGCCAGTGTTGTAATTACATCACAATTTAACTGGTATGTCAAGAGTACATAGAGTGCAGTCCTTCAGAGTCCGAGCGTCGTTCCAGGGCATTTTCTCTGTCAGTGACGTCCGTTTGTCAATTAGAAATAAGCAACAGGCATGAAGCACAAAAGGGACAGACAGATCCAAGTTGGGACCCAAGAAGAACTTGCGTATGTGTGCAATTTATCTTGGCGTTGAAAATGAAAATGCCTAAAATAGTGTAGATTTGCACACATCACTAGGGGCGAAACTACTGCAGTGAACATAGGAAAAGATGTTCAAAAATTAAAACGCACCCACCACAATTATAATCAACAGTCACCGCCCTGCATAATAAATAGGAGTGAAAAGTAAGGTGACACTGCTTTGTTCTAGTTCAATATAGAAATCAACTGTATTGATCATAAGAGGGAAGTTTACTAAGGGAAAAATGTCATGCTTTTATATTTTATTATATGTTTTGCTTTTTTCAAATAAAGTTGTCAGTAATTTAAATTAATAATATCATATTACTTAATAATAATAAAGTAATCAGAGTATCAGATTAATTTTAGAAGGAGTAATCCGTACTCAATAATCTTACTTGCTCAATGTAATATGACCAAGTTTGAAGGTGGAAAATGTCCTTTATCCACCTGGATTGCACCATTATTTTGCAGATTTGGCAGTCTGAAGTGTTCTAATCTCATCTCTTCTGCTTCTGCTCAGATTAAGACGATCCTGAGCGGCTTCATCATTCGGGGGTACCTGGGGAAATGGACCCTCCTCATAAAGACCGTGACCCTGGTCCTGGCCGTGTCCTCTGGGCTCAGTCTGGGAAAGGAGGGCCCTTTAGTGCACGTGGCCTGCTGCTGTGGCAACCTCTTCTGCTCGATCTTCTCCAAGTACAGCAAGAACGAGGGCAAGAGACGAGAGGTAAAAAGGAGAGGAGGAAGAGTAAGGGAGGAGGAGGAGTAATGGTGGCAGTAGACCAAGGAAGAGCTGAAACCGCTGGTGGTGGAAGTAATTGTAGTAGTGGTAGTAATAATACTGATTTTGTTGTTGTCATCGTTCTGCAGGTTTTATCAGCAGCAGCCGCAGCCGGAGTGTCTGTGGCCTTTGGCGCGCCCATCGGAGGAGTGCTCTTCAGTTTAGAGGAGGTATAATTGTTCTCTGTCAGGAAGAAAATATGTTTTATGATTATTGGTACTAGCGTTGATCGACTGTGGTCTCAATTTGATAGTTACATACAACATATTACTTGGGACGCACGATATTGTTACACAATATTAGTGCTATATGTGATATGGCTGATAAATACTGCTATATTAAATGTTCTTTTTGACACTAATTTCATTTATATTAAAACAAACATTCCTTAATGTCATACTCATCATGAAAAAAATCTGACTTTTTACATATTTTAATTTTAAAAACATTACATTTCTGTCAAATTTTGCTACATATTTAGTTTGTTGTGCTATTGAATATTTTAATATATCAGTACTTTTGCGATATATTGTGCAGCCCGGCGTACGACTATTAATTTGATCATATATATCCCAGTTTAACACCGCTCTTTGACCCTAATTTCTTTTGCAAATTTAATTGCTTTCACTATATTTGCAAATTAGAGCTCATGTCATGAACAGGATGGAGTAACAGTTGTAGTATTGGTGGTTGTACTAACATTCATTCTCTCACTCTCTTGTTCAGGTGAGTTATTACTTCCCTCTGAAAACCCTGTGGCGGTCGTTTTTCGCCGCCCTGGTGGCCGCCTTTACGCTGCGCTCCATAAACCCCTTTGGAAACAGTCGTCTGGTGTTGTTCTACGTGGAGTACCACACGCCCTGGTACATGGCCGAGCTGGTTCCCTTCATTCTGCTGGGTGTGTTCGGAGGCCTGTGGGGGGCGTTGTTCATCAGAGCCAACATCGCCTGGTGCAGACGCAGGAAGACCACGCTCCTTGGGAAATATCCGGTCATAGAGGTACGGGTTTAGATCTGTGTTCAGTCCTGGTATGGTCCTGGTTTAGTCCTGATTCAGACTTAGTATAATGTCTAACCTTTGTCCTCAGGTGCTGATGGTCACGGGCCTCACTGCGCTTCTTGCCTATCCAAACCCGTATACGCGGCGCTCCACGTCTCAGCTGATTTCGGAGCTGTTTAATGACTGCGGCGCGCTGGAGTCTTCTCAGCTCTGCGATTACATCAACAGCAACAGCACCAGCCGCCCCGTGGACGACATCCCCGACCGGCCCGCCGGCCCCGGAGTCTACTCGGCCCTGTGGCAGCTCACCCTCGCCCTGGTCTTCAAGATCCTCATCACTATCTTCACTTTTGGCATGAAGGTACGAGAACGATCAGGCCACCGGCGCAAGGAGCGAATCCACCAAAACGATTTTATATCAACACCACAGACTATAACTCTGCGCCTCTCATTTTGGCATCTCTTTATGAAATGCTTTGGGTTAGGATAATGTTAGATGCATTTTGAACGAGAAATATAGTATTTTTGGTCTCTATATGAGTGCCGTTCTTCGATAAACGGGAAATGGCTGATGCTAACGTGTGTTAGCTTAAATCAGCGTTTGGTGAGAAATCAGGTTTGGTGAGAAATGATAATTTTCTGTATATTCAGTATCTGCCTTTTGCCATTGCATTCTCGGATTAGCAAAAGTTGTTTTGTTTTAATCTGTTTTTTTATATGTAATTTATATTTTATATATATGTGTTTATTTGCAATGCAGAGAGCAAATAACTTCCGAGCAACACAGTTCCTCATGTCTGAAAATCAAATGCTCAACATGAATGAGATGTTGCTTATCTATATTTGCCAAAAGTATGGTTATGCATGAAGTTCTATGGTCGTGCTAATGGCTAATAATTAGCTAATCAGAATCAGAAAAGGTTTACTGCCATTATCAATTAACAAAATTCAAAAACATAGGAACTTGTTTCGGCATTAAGTTGCAACATACAGTACAACAATGAACAATAATTAAAACAACATATATGAAACATTAAATTAAAATTTACTGTAGTGTAAGGTGAAAAGTTGTAATAATTGTTAGAATAATGAATTGCTAATAAAAGCTGCAAAGTTTTAGTGCAAAATTACTAAACGTCCCCCAGATGACGCTCTCACCTAAGTTCTTTTAGTTGCTGTAGACTGGGACAAGACAAGTATTTGAGGGCAAAGTCAATTGTGTTTGGTTGTTTATGGCACTCTGAGTTCTCTGTTTATGTAAACATAGTGACTACTCCCTTCGTCTCTTGTCAGATTCCTTCTGGACTCTTCATCCCCAGCATGGCGGTTGGGGCTATCGCTGGTCGAATTGTGGGCATTGCAGTGGAGCAGATGGCATATCATCACCATGACTGGATCATCTTCAGGAGCTGGTGTCGCCCTGGGGCCGACTGTGTGACCCCCGGACTCTACGCCATGGTGGGAGCCGCCGCCTGTCTGGGTAAGGGCCAAAACTTGGAAAATATCATGGCAAAGACTTTCTTCTATTAAAGGACACATTAACAAAATTAAAGTTTTGTAGCTTTTAACAATTTTAACAAAAACATACCTGGAGTTCTATTTAGCTTCATTTACACTTATTTGATGAATCCTATGTAGTAAGTCCTCTCCCCTCTGAGCCTCACAAAATACTTCTTCTGCACTTTTAAGGCCATAAATCATCACCAGCCTTGATTATGGCCGTCGAAAGCCAGTCAGTACAACTGTGTCTGCATCAGCATGTCGGGACAAGCTAGTTTTATTTATCTCCCATTTGTAATGCACTCTGCAGCCAGTAGATGGAGTGCTAAGACTAATACTTATGAGGGAATGCCTGACTGAAAGAAAGTAATGTATGCTTTCATGAGATCCATTATTGGTTTTATTCTAAAACATTAGATGCCAAAGCAGAAGTACTCAAGAACATCTTTAAAGGCCAATAACAATGCAAATAATGCCTACTACAGGGCTTAAAGAACTCGGCTGGGTCCAGACATCCGGCCTCCAGCGTAGGTAAATGTGCCATTATAGCCCGGAGGCCTTTTGGTAGCCACACTAGCCTCAACCCAGCAAGTTTTAACACCATACCAGTCACCAGCCCGCGCACGGTTTGAAACCGGACTTCAGACGTTCTATTTTATCATCAATCTTATTTTCATTGTCAATACCAGCAAGCTATACATCATTTAAAATATAATTTTCTCAACAAAACAAATATGTCATTGATTTGCATAGAATAATATTCCCCAATAAGTAATTACCAATAGTTCGCGATAAAAATCAACTTTTCATGACACATTTCTTACACTTATTCCGGTTCTGACGGACTCAACGGGGTTCAATCCATCTGTAGCTGTACTCATTCTGTCCGTAATAATCCACAGAAAAACAATATCCACTTGCATTTTTCCTGAAGTAATCCCATTTGTCCAGTAAACAGCGTTTTCTTCTGTGAAAACCCACACAAATAAAGCTTGTGTTTGTATGAAAACACCGGCTCCAGATACAATATGGTGCTGGGTATGTTTGTTTTTCCTCACCTCTATTGGGAAATTCATGGTTATACTCATGTTTACACATTTTCACATACATTGTTTTTTGCAGTTGTTATAATAGGTATTCGTAGTCTCCAAAACATCAAAATGTATGTTTTATGATTATAGAGGAGCTACTATTGTAGTTTAAACGTTAGATGTGGTCACAGGTCACTTCGGTTGTCCTAAAAATCTTTTAAAGTCTAATGAACAGCATATTTTCTTTATAATTGTTTGACAATGCTTTGATGAGCGTGAAATACAGCCCGCGTGCTGCAGGTGGACAATTATGCGGCCCTGGCTCCCACCGTGAGCGACTGACTCTCACTCAGAGAACCCAATGCACAAAAGATTGGACGTTTGAATCAGACATATGCAGCTGTAGCACGACGGAAAACCTTTAGTGCAGCATTCAAGCTTTTTTGGAAAATGAAAGACTGAACTGTGAGAAGAACATTGACACATGAAGTGTACACAGAAATAAGCGGGGACAGCGCGGACACAGGCGCATGCGTTCTGCACCTGCTTTACAGTGATTAGAGATGTAAATTAAAACATTCACAATTAGATTTTTAACATGCTGCTCATTATCGCTTGCATTAGTGGGGAATTCAATGCATTATGTCACTGGTTGATGATTCCGTTTCAGTTGGGCCTCTCGCTGCGCAAAAATAAACCTGATTGGTCTGAAGCCATGTGTCTACATCTGTGCATATGCTAAATATACAAAAATGACTTCTTGTGGCCAAAGTAAAAAAATAAAAAAAATGTGACATTTGTCCTAACTCACGCGAATATCCCAGCCCTTGTTAATGGACAGTGAGACGGAAGGCAATGTTTATGTGGCGTGACATGTGCTTATTTTAACTCCACATTATCCCTGCATAATACGTGAAAAAGGCTTGGCTCTGTTTGGTTCACTGCCTGTATTGGTTGTAAACTGCAACTTTAGCGAATCAAGTACAATCCAACCAATGTCATCTAAAACGTTGCAGGACTGAGAGATACAAGTAACTGTGTGCTTGCTTTATAACCAACATTGTCTGTGAGGGTTTGACAAATGGGCTGCTGAAATAACCCAATAAAGCCACATATTGTGTATAGAGCATACT
This sequence comes from Chaenogobius annularis, assembly GCA_015082035.1. Classification (NCBI taxonomy): domain Eukaryota; kingdom Metazoa; phylum Chordata; class Actinopteri; order Gobiiformes; family Gobiidae; genus Chaenogobius; species Chaenogobius annularis. Next base: position 592,003 of record BJKM01000146.1, on the reverse strand, counting down.
GTATATGTGTTGTATGACTGACCCGTGACAGGGTTGACATCATGAGTGGTATTAAGAAGGAAAGAAGATCTCTGTACTAGAGGCAATCACTGCTGCTGTTACAGGAGGAGGCAGAGCAGTGCGATGATGAAACACGACGAAGGATGGCGGGGCCGCCATCCCTAACATGATAAATCAAATGGCCCGCCATCCGATTTGACAAGGGGGGGGGAAATAAACCATCCCTAAAACTCAACTTCATCCCATATTTTAGGTAGCGCCATCATCAAAATACTACTACTTCAAATGAACAAGTCTTCGTCTTAAGTTTCAAAACGTTGTGTGTTTTATTACAATCAGACTCATATTCACGGAGAAATGGGTTTAATGAGGAAGTGAATGTAGTTTAATGAGGAAGTGAGTGTAGACGTAGCAGAATACAAAGGCACACGGAGCGCACGTGCGATTACGGCGATCTGCTGCATTGAAATGAAACTTTCTCGCCCAGACCAGACTCACGGGTCTAAAGACAGTATGTGTATCACTAGCAGATACACAGAGTCTACAGCTGTTATTTTGTCCGCTTTCTCAGTGAGTTCTGGAAGGAGCACAGCACGGCACGAGCCGACGACACGTCTCAAGCCCCTCCTCCCAGCGTTACCATGGCGCTTGATTTATTAAAATTACTAATATTATAGTTAAAAAGAGCTTAAAATGAGGTGATTATAAACTCAGACTAATATTTAGTCTAGTTATTATTTAATTTTCAAAATAGTCATCTGTATGAATGGGTCTCGTCAGGTTAACAGCTTTTCTCTCCCCTGCTTTATATTGCACGTCTAAACATAATACAATATCATTAGGCACTATATAGGCCTATTATATTGGCCTATATAGTGGTAATAGTATGTTTAGGGTGCATGTACCTTTGGAAATAATGACGGTGTATTAAACCATCCTTGGAGGAAAATGCAACCCCATATGAGGCATATTCACCATCCCTTTAAAAGATTCTGGGGACAGCACTGATAGATTTAATAATTATTTTAGAAATAAATAATTTGACAGCAAGATTTCCTTGAAAATATCGGGCTAATATTGTTTTTTTTCCTATGATATCGGTATTAGCTTAAATTTTCCATATCGTTGCACCACTATGCTGCTATTGCTTACTATTACTACTACTTCTGCGACCACCCCCCCTTCAATATTATAGTGTCAGACTTGTTACCTCTTTGTTTCCCTGGCAGTAGATGTCTTAGAAGTAATCTAATTGCAGTCCTCCCTCTCTCCTGCAGGTGGCGTCACTCGTATGACCGTCTCTCTCGTGGTCATCATGTTCGAGTTGACTGGAGGGCTGGAGTACATTGTTCCTCTAATGGCCGCTGCGGTCACCAGTAAATGGGTCGCCGACGCTTTCGGAAAAGAGGGAATCTATGAGTCTCACATCCAACTCAACGGGTACCCCTACCTGGACGTACGCGACGAGTTCACACACAGGTACGCTCATAACTGCTACTACTACGACGACGACGACTACGACTACTACTACGACTACTACTACGACTACTACTACTTCTCCTCCTCAAAGGACTTTCCAGGAGTGACATGTTTATAACAGCTGCACACAGAGCCTGCTACTAATATAAACTGTCTATCTCATTCATTTTAAAGAGGCTGTAAGAAAAAGCGAAATGCTAATCCTGAGGTGACCAAAAGCATGATTCAAAACCTATTAAGAATATGTTCACTTAAGAAATCTGAACTTTAAACTAAGCATGCATTTCAGAGCATGCTTGTAGAGGTCTGAACAACAGAGTTAAAGCTTTTTTACAGAATAAGTCCTCATGGAGACAGGAGATTTAGGTCTCACTGAGGACAGGAGAGAACCTACAGATCTGACCTCCAGCTCTCCTCCACAGGACCCTGGCGGCGGACGTGATGCGGCCAAGGCGGAGCGACCCTCCGCTGGCTGTGCTGACCCAGGACAGCACCACTGTGGAGGACGTGGAGGCTCTCATCAAAGACACCGACTATAATGGCTTTCCTGTGGTTGTGTCCCGAGAGTCTGAGAGGCTCATCGGCTTTGTGCAGCGCAGGGACCTCACGCTTGCTATAAGTACGAATGTATAGTAACTCCAACTGTACACTGGTTTAGCCCCTGGTTTAGCCCCTGGTTTAGCCCCTGGTTTAGCCCCTGGTTTAGTCCCGGTCTAGCCCTTATTCTGGATAAGAGACATCAGAATTTGGACTAAATTATGACCATACTTGGAACTAAAGCTAGCTTAGACCAGGGCTAAAACAGGACAAGAACAAGGCTAAACTTGGCTCAAATCAGGACAAGTGTGAACATCTACATAGCTATATCTGTCTATGTGGCGTCTTCCTCCAGAAGAATTTCTCATATCTTCTCTTCCTCCTCAGAGAGCGCTCGTCAGAAACAGGACGGCGTGGTGAGCAGTTCTGTGGTTTATTTCACTGAAGACGCTCCCCTGCTTCCCGCGTCGAACCCTCAACCTCTGAAGCTGCGGCGCATCCTGAACCTGAGCCCGTTCACTGTCACCGACCACACGCCCATGGAGACCGTGGTGGACATCTTTAGGAAGCTCGGACTCAGGCAGTGTCTCGTCACCAGGAGCGGGTAAAATGCCACAGAACAGAAGCTATTCTACTACAGGCTTTGTCAAAGTGTGTACCGTGCCACGAGTGCAGCGGGTGTGCTTTTTTTTAGGTGTATAAAAATATAATTGATTAATTAAATAGTCGTTATAATTCGTAACTCAATGAAATGCCACATAAAACGATGGTGATTCATGCAAAAAAATACATTTTGGCTGATAGGGTGTGGCATTGAAAGCCTTGATTTATTTCGGTGTCTGGAGCGCGCACGTGACGTGCAGGGGGACGGCATAACGCTAAAACTTTTAAAATGTCGCAGAAAACATGGGGAAACAACTATAGTCTTAATACGATAGCAAGGCTTAGTGTAAAGTTAAATATACTATAGCAATTGCTCAGCAGTCTTAAACACATTTGTCTATCAATTTTCTTCCGCTTATCGGCCGGGTCGCAGCGGTAGCAGTCTTAAGCAGACTTCCCTCACCCCAGACACTTCGTCCAGCTCCTCCAGGGTCCTACCTCCTCAGACCAGGTAGTTTTTAGGTACCATCTTCCATCTTGGGCCAACTTGAGCCTAGGCGGGTCTAAACGTGGACGTCCAAGGGATGTGTCCTCCGTAAACAAAGCTGGCCACTACACGATAGTTTAGAGGCACCGTTTATAAACATGAGACATAAAATGCAGACCACAAACATGAAGTGAGTCTTATAACATCAGTATGATCCCCTCAGGAGCAAAAACTAAACTGTCCTGTTGAAAAAAGACCACACACTTTACTACGAATTTAAACAAAAGTAGTGCTAAAGCCAGTGCAGTTAGCATCAGCTGTTTCCTCCTGTCCAGAGTAAAACCACTCGACTTGAGACGACAAAGTAGAAGCACTGCGCTTCTACTTTAGGTGCACGTCCAAACTGTGTATTCATCATTTCTGAAATACGATGCAGTTGTGCCGATAAAGAAAGTTGCCAATAAACTGCACAGGAAGTGAGTTTGTGTCCTTCACAAACGCAAAGTCCTTCCAGCATGTCCTGGGTCTCCTCCTGGACATGCCCAGAACTCCTCCCCAGAGAGGCTTGTCTGGAAAAGAATGATATATCTGTATTTTGATACAGATCGATATCAGTGTGGACACGTCGTAATCTCCCCGAGTTCAAATGGCCGTAATTGACAGGTGGGATTAGCCAATCAGGGACATGCAATGCCCATCTGTATCAAAACAAACAATGGCTGCTTATGAGGGAAAAAGAAAGGCAAAAAATATTCTCATGGACTGAAAAACATTGCGGATTTTCTGCAGAATCAATGAATGTTAATGTGAGGTGAGAGAAGTTTGATTTTCCTCTAAATGACAAATGACCAATGAACTCTGTTTCACATGCGTCGCAAGAAATAAGCACATCTAATTGACATCTACAGACATTCCTCTTTTGTCTGATACATTAAGCCTCAACGAACACGTTTAAGGGAATATTTAAACACATTTTCTGTTGAATTTGCATAATATTGTCTGATTCTGTTTTTCATTATCGCCCATCTTAAGTCTGACTTACTGCCGGCAATGTGAACACCGCTCCGGCCTTCTCCAGATCCACGAAGCAGCAGAGTTTAGAGCTGGTCCAGGGTTCATTTGAAAGTTTATTGTCTCGTTTCAGCCGTCTGTTGGGAATCATCACAAAGAAAGATGTCCTCCGCCACATGGCCCAGATGATGAACCAGGATCCAGAGTCCATCATGTTCAACTAGACCAGGACTGAACCAGGAGTGGACTAAGACTAAACCAGGACCGAACCCTGACCAAACACATTTAACCTAAATACTAAGTTTAAATCACTTGAAAAGGTCATTTAAGTTGCTGCTAATTTGAATTAAAGCTCATATATTCTGCAACACACCCTTTTCTGTCTGTAACCCTGTTACAATGTGATCAAATGTTACACAGTGGGGCTTTAACTCTGTTCTAATGGAGTGTCCTCCAAAACATCCCTGGTGTTTTGTTTCATTTACACATGTCTGTACGTCTGAGTACGGCAGAATACAGGAGCTTCTAACACTAAACTGAACGACTTTATTTAAATCAATCCAAAATAGGAAAGAGCGGTTTATTTATGATACAAATCAATTCTCATGAACAATTCTACTGTATCATTTTTGCAATTTTAGATTTTTATTGACAGAAACTTGAAATAAGCTAACTGACTCACTAACAGGTCACTTACTCAACACAAACTTAAATGTGAATATTTATGTTAAAATAAAGGTTTTTTTTCCTGTTTAAAAAAAAAACAAAAAAAGGGACCAGATGGAGATTTAACACTAGAAATCATTGTTTAGTTTTGCCAACAATATTTGCCATATCTGTTCAAGAAATGTTCTGATCAGATTTTTATGCCAAATATTCATAATAATATATCAAGTGTTTTGAATGTAGAATTGGCTGAGTTATAAATAAAACTGTAATTTGAACAAACAAATTTCTGTTTGGAACATTTCTAATTTTATTTCTCCTGTGAATTTGTCAAACATAACTTTCTTTTGCCATTTTTTGTGAAACTCGCTCCTGATGTATTTAAATGTAAAATAATTGTGTAAATAGAGGAATTCCGTGTCATCAATGTTTATGTCAAATATTTATTGCTGAACAAATGATTGCACTTTGGTATGGACTGAATGAATAAATGAAGAGAGAAACTGGAATTTGATTGTGAACTCGTATTTTTTTATTTTGAAATACTTACGGTATATTTTTATTTTTCCAGTGAACTTTTAATTTATCTTATATTTCATGTTATATCGTGGTTTATCTCAAAGGTTTCTCTTATCTGCAGAGGATGTAATAGTCCTGTTGTCTACATGAAATATATTTGACAGTATTTACTTTTAAAACGCATTATATTGAGCACCACAAGCTTATGTATTGTATATAGCAAAACATTGAAGAATCTTCACATCTCTATTTTAACTTTAAAATGATATTACTCAAGAAGTAAAAGTAGTGGTCTGAATAATTATTTAAAAAAGATAAAGTATTTGGTGCAAATACTAATCATGTATTTGAGTAACATAATTTGGGGATCATGTAATCTGACAAAACATTTAATAATGAACAGCTTCTGGTATTTCCAAAAACACACCATTACAAAAACAAAATAATTTCTGAAGGAAAGGAGCGAGAAGCACAAATGTTCAAATCATGTAACATTGCCAGACGGTTTATCTTCAGGTCTTGGTCTGTATTGAGTTATGTGGATTGGACGCGTTTCTCTCGAGTTCTCCATAATAATCCAGAGCACGACGCACTGGCTCCAGAATGTGCTGCTGCGTGACAGGAAGAACATAAGTCATTTCAGATTATTAGATTTGACTTGCTAATTGTTAGTTTGTACAAATAACTACATCTTTAACTATTGGCATACGCCCAGGAGTGTTCATATCCATATCCATTGTTTCAGATGGCGAAATGAGACTCGCGCTGCTTTCGTACTTTGTGGTTGCCATGGGCGTGGTGGCTGCTCTAATGGCTGACTGGCTGGTGCACTGAGCAGTTTTTATAAACTAAAACTGTAAATACGTTTACATTAAACCTTTTGATAAACCTTTTACATAATATTTGGGGATTTTAACCAACTAAGAAATGCCACTTGTGCGGTTCAAACAACATAAGTTCAGGACTATAGTTTTGTGTGTGTGTGTGTGTGTGTGTGTGTGTCTGTATTATAATTATTGTTATTATAATAGATCCATGGTCTGTATTCACAGAAATGCTGTATGGCACTATAATTGAAATACTACAGACTTTTTACACCAACTGCAGCAGAAGACTTTCAGAAGAAATAGTTTTAGGGAAAGGCTCATCTAATCACAAAATGGAGTAATGGTGTGCTCCAGTTGTAAATGAAACAGCCTTACATCTCACACTTCCTACTTTGAAAGAGAGTTTCCTTTTGGATCTCCAGAGTTTACCACGCAATGATTACTAGATTGTATGAATTTGAATTAAGGAATTGCATGTTAATTGCTCCTATAAAATATTTTTATAATCATTACTGCTCTATAACATATTCATTCACTACAAAATAATTACATTTGAACTTATTAGACTGTATCTTCTCAGGGAGGAGAAAGATGTTTGGGTCGCCAACGTAACAGACGCAATCGACCGACTAATCGACTGCAGACCAAGTAGTGTTAGTTTATAGTAATTGTGATGTAAATGTACTTTAGTACATTGTGTATTTAGTATCTAGTGCACTTTTAATATAATGTTAAAGCCTTTTTACCTCCAGACAGGGGAAGAGTTTGGTGAGCTCTGTAAAAAGAGGTAAAAGGACGAATTTGATGAAGTTTGTTTGAGACGACGGCTTCGACACTTTGTCCCTGTCCATGAACGGAGTGACCGGCAACCCCCGCAACTTCTCTGTGTCGCTCTGAAAATATATACAATATGATACAGCAATACAGGAGCAGAGCCCAGAGCCAGAGGAGCAGAGTCAGAGGAGTAGAGGAGCAGAGCCAGAGGAGCAGAGCCAGAGGAGCAGAGCCAGAGGAGCAGAGCCAGAGGAGTAGAGCCAGAGGAGCAGAGCCCAGAGTCCAGAGCCAGAGGAGCAGAGCCAGAGCAGAGGAGCCAGAGTCAGAGGAGCAGGAGTCAGAGGAAGCAGAGAGCAGAGGAGCAGAGCCAGAGGAGCAGAGACAGAGAGAGCAGGACAGAGGAGCGAGCCAGAGGAGCAGAGTCAGAGAGCAGAGTCAGAGGAGCAGAGCCAGAGGAGCAGAGCCAGAGGAAGCAGAGCAGAGGAGGCAGAGTCAGAGAGCAGAGTCAGAGGAGCAGAGCCAGAGGAGCAGAGCAAGGGAGCAAGAGCCAAGGAGCAGAGCCAGAGGGGCAGAGCCAGAGGAGCAGAGCCAGAGGAGCAGAGTCAGAGGAGCAGATCAGAGGAGCAGAGCCAGAGGAGCAGAGCCAGAGGAGCAGAGTCAGAGGAGCAAAGCCAGAGGAGCAGAGTCTGAGGAGCAGAGCCAGAGGAGCAGAGTCAGAGGAGCAGTCAAGAGGAGCAAAGCCAGAGGAGCAGAGCCCAGAGTCAGAGGAGTAGAGCAAGAGGAGCAGATTCAGAGGAGCAGAGCCAGAGGAGCAGAGCCAGAGGAGCAGAGCCAGAGGAGCAGTTTTTAAGGGTACCTGGTTGAAGAACTCCTGGAGCAGACAGTCTAACCAGGGCTCAGCCACCAGACATGGCCGTCTTCATTTGAAATGTCGCTAACTTTCACCATAATCTTCATCAACTGAAAACACAGGTATTTATAATATAAACACAAATGATATGTTTCATGATATGGTGACCGCAGTTTTTAACGGCTTTGAAAACTTTGAAAATAAAGCCTCTCCTGAAGAAGAGCAGTCTTGATGCCGCAGAACTGAGTAATTACCGGCCCATCTCTAATCTGCCATTTTGGGGCAAAGTCCTTGAAAAGGTTGTTTACCAACAGCTCACTGATTTCCTCTTAATAAACAACTCATTTGATGTTTTCCAGTCAGGTTTTAGACCTCATCACAGCACTGAGACTGCTCTTGTCAAGGTGACAAATGACATCCACCTGAACACTGACGCCGGGCAAAGCGCTCAGTCTTAATTCTGTTAGATCTGAGTGCTGCTTTTGACACTGTCGATCATGGACCCTCTTACAGAGACTAGAGGACTGGTGGGGCATCACTGGCACTGCCCTAAACTGGTTAAAGTCCTATCTGGAAGACAGGGAAGTACTTTGTTGAAATTGGTAACTGTGTCTCAGACCAGATGCCCCTGACCTGTGGGGGTGCCCCAAGGGTCAATCCTGGGACCCCTTCTGTTCAACCTCTACATGCTGCCCTTAGGTCAGTTGATACGCAGCAAAAATGTCCACATCAGTGTGTGGATGCAAAACAACATAAACAACTTTCTCCAGCTGAAAGACTGGAATCAGCCCACAAAAACAAAGAGAAAGTGTCTACAGTCACCTTCAAAGTCTCGCTCTAAAACCTACAAATCAAGTTAGAAATTTGCAGGTAATAAACAGACTTTAACAGCCTCATCATATGCCAAAATCAAAGACATAGTGTCTAAATCATACTAAAGAGAACTTATCCTTGCGTTTGTCTCTAGTAGATTAGACTACTGTAACGGCCCTGCTCACTGGCCTCTCCAAACGAGCTGTAAAAACAGCTGCAGTACATCCAGACACGCTGCTGCTCGAGTCCTGACTAGAACCAGGAAGTACCATCACATTAGTCCTGTGCTCAGGTCTCTGCACTGACTCCAGGCTCAGGGAATAGACTTCAAAGCAGCTCTGCTTGTATACAAGTCTCTCCATGGCCTAGCACCAAAGTACATCTCGGACATGTTAGTGCCATATGAACCATCTTGGACTCTGAGGACCTCAGGGACCGGCCTCCTGCTGGTGCCCAGAGTCAGGACTAAACATGGGGAATCTGCGTTTCAGTTTTATGCAGCTAAAATCTGGAACAGTCTTCCTGAGGATGTGAGACAGGTTCTACTCTGTTCAAATCTAGGCTAAAAACTATATGTTTAGTTGTGCAAATGACTGAAAGGATTTTATTTGCACTCTTTTCTTTTATGTCTTTATCTGTTTTGTGATTTTAATGCATTTTATTTCCTCTTTTGTGAAGCACTTTGAATTGCCTTGTGTACAAAATGTGTGTACAAATAAACTTGCCTTGCCCTGCACTCAAATATTTCAGTACAAAACATTTATCACATAATTTACGTATATTTGATTTGAATAATTCCTGACCACGTCCTTGTGCTCCTTGTTGTTGAAGTCAAAGGTTGGCTGAATGGTTCTGAACTTATTGAGGATCTCGTTGTGTCGGGCCATGTCTTGGCCAGAATGCACCTGAAAACACAGTTCATTATACTTTAGTAATATAATATCATTACTGGGGTGAAAGCTATAATTAGTCAACATTGAAAAACGAAATATATACTATTTTAAACTATGTCAGGGGACGTGGTTGTTTTTTTCTCTCAACAGCAAAAATTGTAACATTGTCACATCCAGCAAACCTTAAGCTATATCTGTAAACTATTACATTTTCCATTATAAGGAAGCTTACATGGGCAAAGACATGGCAAAGTAGACCTGAACTGTTATGTTTAGTTTATACATGTTTTAACCTTGGCCTCGGCTACTAAATCAGAGGTTTACTGACACACACCTTTACACACACACACACACACACACACCAACACACACACACACACACACCTTTACACACACACACACACACACACACCTTCACACACACCACACACATCACACACACACACCTTACACACACACACACACACACACACACACACACACCTTTACACGTACACACACCTTTACCAATACACACACCTTTACACATACACACACCTTTACATGTACACACACCTTTACATGTACCACACACCTTTACACGTACACACACCTTTACACGTACACACACCTTTACACGTACACACACCTTTACACACACACACACACACACACACCTTTACATGTACACACACCTTTACACATACACACACCTTTACATGTACACACACCTTTACACGTACACACACCTTTACACATACACACACCTTTAATTTACACACACCTTTACATGTACACACACCTTTACACACACACACACACACACCACACCTTTACATGTACACACACCTTTACACGTACACACACCTTTACACGTACACACACCTTTACACATACACACACCTTTACACGTAACAACACTTACACATAACACACACCTTTACACATACACACACCTTTACATGTACACACACCTTTACATGTACACACACCTTTACATGTACACACACCTTTACACACACACACCTTTACTCATACACACACCTTTACACATACAACACACCTTTACACGTACACACCTTTACATGTACACACACCTTACACACACACACACACACACACACACCTTTACACACATACACACACCTTTACACATACACACACCTTTAACACGTTACCCACACCTTTACACGTACACACACCTTTACATGTACACACACACCTTTACACACACCTTTACACACATACACACACCTTTACACGTACACACACCTTTACACGTACACACACACCTTTGCACGTACACACCTTTTTTACACAAACCTTTACACACATACACACACCTTTACACAGTACACACACCTTTACACCACACACACACACCTTTACATGTACACACCTTTACACAACACACACACACACACACACACCTTTACACTAACACACCTTTACATGTACACACACCTTTACACATACCACACCTTTAAACACACACACACACACCTTTACATGTACACACATCTTTACACGTACACACACCTTTACATGTACCACACACCTTTACACATACACACACCTTTACACATACACACACCTTTACCGTACACACACCTTTACACGTACACACACCTTTACATGTACCACACACCTTTACACACTACACACACTTTACACGTACACACACCTTTACACATACACACACCTTTACATGTACACACACCTTACATGTACACACACCTTTACACACATACACACACCTTTACATGTACCACCCACCTTTACACACATACACAACACCTTTACACGTACACACACCTTTTACACATACACACACCTTTACATGTACACACATACACACACCTTTACATGTACACCCACCTTTACACACATACACACACCTTTACACGTACACACACCTTTACACATACACACACCTTTACATGTACACACATGGCATGTGGCTCATTTGCATATGAATACACTTTGTAGATGTGCTCTGGCGTTTTCTCGGTTCGTTTCCTCCTTCAGTCACACTTGTGCTGAAGACAGAGGTTTGAGGAGTCTGTGTCTGCACAGCGTTGCCCACTGGTTTGCGTCTGAAGTATTTCAGTATGGCGTACCACCAGGCTTTTTACTTTCAACCCTGTCTGTAACTCAAATTCAGTGCTGTTTTAATAGTTTAATGTTGTTTATTATTCAGTGTATTCACAGATTTGGGTTCAGTTAAATTGACTCTAATGTGACACGTGTTTCTCACTTGATCATTCCGGCTCGGATCTGTTTGTACTGTTCACACGTCAAGTTCTTCAGGATGTTACAGTCAGGCTGAAAAACAAGGGAAAAAAGGGCTAAACCAGGTCTAAACTAGGACTAATCCAGGACTGACCCAGATATAAACCAAAACTGAACCAGGTCTAAACCAGATGCCACCCCACTCCGAGGGGCTGAGGCCCACAATATTGCACCAAATTTAAACAAAAAAGAGTAAATATACATTCATATTTACAAATCTAACAGTTTTAAATTATTTAATCAATAAAAATATTAAATATTAAAACTGCCGGGCCTGGTGGAACCCCTGTGCCATCCAGTGAAAAAAATCTGGACATGCCCCTGGTCTAAACCAGGGATAGGGTTAATTTGCTGCATTATGTAATAAACTGCTTCAACTTATATAATAAATTGTGCCACATTTTGTAATAAGTTATTACATATTGAGAAAATGATTACAAAATGTGTATGGAATTTTTTTTTTCCCCTAAAAATGTTTTAATGTTGTGCATTATTTAATAATAACCCAAACCAATGCAACCCAATGATCTAATCCAAGATGACGTCAGACAACTAAACCAACAAACGAAACTATCAAAAGACCCATGGTTTATTTTTTCATAGACCAGCTTTGTGCAAAACTCTCCACCAAGCATCAAATGTACAATATGTTTTAAGTCTTAAGGTATGTCTGGTTTCTGATTTTGTTAGCAGTTTTCACCTCTCCATTTCTCAATTTTTCTGATTGGTCGTCTGGCAATGACTCTGCCCCTCCCTCTGTGGCACGGCTCCATTCAGAAAATCCGGGGTTGGCGGAGTGAGTTTTGAAACCGTTTCATAGTACCACATCCAGAGATACGCATGTCTGCAGACTAAACCAGGACTAAACCAGGACTAAACCAGGACTAAACCAAGTCTAAACCAAGTCTAAACTCTAAACCAGGACTTACCCCAGTCTTACCTTGGAGATGATGCTGAAGGCCACAGCACAGTGATGGTTTTCTAAAGGGGAGATGTCATTGTATCTGAGAGCCAGGTCTGTCTGAGCGTTAATCTGAAACAAGAACAGAGTTTGTCTTGGTTTCGTTATTGTTTAGAACATGTTTTAGTCATGGTAAAGTTCCTGCTCTAGTCCTGCTCTAGTCCAGCTCTAGTCCTGGTTTAGTCCTGGTTTAGTCCTCTTTCACCTGGTAGCCGTTGTTGTATCCAGGATGGTCCAAGTCGTGACACAGGGCTGAGGTTAGCATTATGAGTAGTTCGGTTCGGCCAAGTTTGGTCCTCAGGTCTGTCAGCCATATTAGACCGTACATCTGCAGGAAGTGAAGGCACACACACAAGTGACATCAGAACAAGTGTCTGATAACTCCTCATTCATTGTACTGATTTTCAATCTTGAGGACTCTCACAGCTTGCACAACTTTGTCACACTTTTACTATCTTGAAGATTTTTGTGTGGAAATATGAGCAGGAAGTCTGTCCAAATGGGGCTTTTGAAAAATTCCACTAGAAAGGCTGAGTTTGTGTCTTTAGAGCAAACCATTGCAGTTTTATAAGAAATCCTCCAAGGTGTTTGGAAGCACAAATCATGAAATAATGTGCACAAATGTTTTAAAACACTTAGTCAGTCTTTATTTGCATTTAGGTTGTTTTAAATAAGATAAGATCACCTTTATTTGTCCCACAATGGGGAAATTCCATGGAAACAGATTAGTCACAGTATAATAATAAAAACAGAAATGCCCTTTTTGTGAGTAATATGTTTTGGAGGCTTGCAAAATAAATCAAACTTGAATATTTAAAAAACTGACAACACAAAAATGCTATCTTCACCATATACATGTATTCATTCAGCAAAAATGCCATAAAAAAAAATCCATCAGGTCACCTAATTTTGTCCAGAAGGGGGATGACGGTCATTTTCGGTATCCATAGCTAATCTTTTTGATTATTTGCCTGAGGATGATCAGACCTATGCAGAACAGCAGTGGGGACAGGGCGTCTCCTTGGTATATGCTATATTTGATGGACACTTGTGCAAGTGGTTTACCATTGGCTTCAAGGGTGTTTTTCCCCAGCCACATCGAGTTTGCTATGAAGGTTCTTAGAGTCCTATTGATGTAGTACATCTCCAAGCATTCAGTGATCCACGTGCGTGGCATTGAGTCACATGCTTTCTTGTAATCAATCCAGGAAGTACACAGGTTGGTGTGTCGGGTTCTGTAGTCTTGGGCGAGTGTTCTGTCAAGTTGCTGTTTGGCTCCTCAGGTGTCTTTGCAGATGCCCTTCTGAGCTTTGCTCATGTATTAACCGCCGGCCCACTTGTCTTAGCCGCGATGATGCCTGACATGAGCTTCCATGTTGTGGAGAGACAGGTTATTGTCCAATAGTTGGCTGGGACTGTACCATTGGAGGGATCCTCCGGATTAGGATTGTACATCCCTCGGTTAATTCAGGGTCCCATCCCTTAGCACAGGGGTGGGCAGTTATTTTTCCTCGAGGGCCATATTGGAATCCAGGCGAGTGGCGGAGGGCCGGCCCGCGATCATTGGTGTAAAAAAATTCTTATCATTATAAGCACTTTTCTGTAAAATACTGGCTACTGAATCTATTATTAATTAATTTCATGTTATCTTTATTAAGGACACAAGTGCAGACACATGTTACAGCGTAAGACAGTTAAAAATAAGAGAAACTAAGAGTAAAACACATATGATCCGGGGGGAGGAGGGCCGGATTAAAACAGGCCGAGGGCCTGATCCGGCCCCTGGGGCCGCAAATGCCCAGGTGGGCCTTAGCAGCTAGTTAATTTGTGCTGCAAGTTTCTTTTGCCAGTAGGCCTGAATCATGTCAGGGCCTGGGGCAAGATTTTGTTTAGGGAGGTTGTTGTGGTCCCCTCTCAGAGCCACCAGCCACTGCGCATCACTGTTGTTTGATGCCTCCCATATGCTTCTCCAGCACCTTTCACTTTCCAGCCTTGGTGGGTCTGCTCTGCTGTTATTACACTGCCACTGAGTAGGTTGAACTGCGAACAGCCGGTTTATTTGTCTGACTTCATTATCTCTTGTGTACCCTTGTGTTTAGGTGGCTGCCCTACATCCTTTCTCAGGATTTTTTGTAGGCTTAACCACATTAACCATTCGACCACTGAGCAGCATTGGGTACTTGTTTTTTCATTGCACCTCTCTCGACCTCTGTCAGTTCATTTCTTTCTGCGTTTCCTTCATTTTAGCCTCCAACCTTCGCTCCCATGGTTGTTGTTCTAGCCAAGCTTCGCTCGGATCACTGCTGCTGAAGTGTATCAGTGGTTTCAGTGATGGCTGTGTTCGGGGTCGCACTCAATGCTTCATTCACATTGTCCAGGAGACTTTCTGATGGCATTTCACTTAGCCGCTGTTATGGGTGTCTAGGTTACCTTGCATTCATTCTTGCCATGATCTTCTCTTTCAGGTCAGTTGCTGCCTTGTTCAGCGTGATTGCACTTACTGGGGCTTCGCACCAATCTTTGATTGGGGAGTTGCTGTTAGCTCCCTGGCATTGAGACTCTCCCGTGCTGCAGCATTTGTGTTGTAGATCTGGGCAATATTGATTGATCTCGATTTTTGATAAAATTTTATTTGATCTTTACAAAAACAAAGTAAAATGGCTTTAAGTAATGATTTCATGAACATAAACCATACAGACTTTTAATCTGTGCCATTTAACACCAATTATATTAAAATGTCTTCCTCCACAGTCTCTGCTCAAAACCACATGTTTTTACTGATAAAGGCTCAACTGTGGACCACCTACCAGTCAGTGGTAGTAGTAGTAGTAGTAATAGTCGTAGTAGTAGTAGTAGTAGTAGCAGCAGTAGTAGTAGTAGTAAAAGTAAAAGTATTGGTACCATCTGGGTGACGCAGAAGCAGTGCTGGAAGTTGTGGAAGGGGATGTTGTTGTAGTGACTGTAGACCTCCAGGAGAAAGTTCTGCAGGACTCTGGTTTCCATCTGGAACTCAGATATGAAGTCCAGGTCGACGAACATGGTCTGGAGCAGGACCAACATCTCTGGCTCCTCCCACTGCCTGAGACCGGACCACAAATCAGGACTGAACCAGGGCTAAACCAGGACTGAACCAGGGACTATACCCAAGACTAAACCAGGGCTAAACTAGGGTAAAACAGGACAGAACCAGGACAAAACCAGGGCTAAACCATACTTAAACAAGGAATAAACCATCACTAAATCAGGACTAAATCAGGACTAATCCAGGACTATACCCACTACTAAACCAGGGCTAAATCAACGTAAAACAGAACAAACTAGGACAAAATCATGACAAAACCAGGGCTGAACCATGAATAAACCAGGATTGAAACAGGACTAAACCAAGACTGAACCTGTACTGAATAAGGGTTAAAACCAGCGCTCACCAGTTGTCGAACATGGGGGTCTTCAGGTGCTCTCTGACCTCTTCACTCACCTGCAGAGAACTATGGCAGCACAGCAGGGACAAACTCTTTATGTCCTTGTTCATTTGTGTAAAAGTGGTAGTAAATATTGTTCATTTAAAGTTAGAGTGACCTCATGTTGAGAAACGTGGTCCGGACTCTCTGCCGCTCCTCATGCACACTCATGAGGGGTCCGTGCACACTCAGTAGAGGTCCGTGCACACTCAGGGGGGGTCCGTGCACGCTCAGGAGGGGTCCGTGCACGCTCATCAGTCTCGGTCCGGTTTTGTGAATGAATTTTTCTGTGTTATCTCTGAATAAGCCCATCCAGCTAAGGTGCTCCACGCTCTGAAAAGATCAAGAAAATGCACGTAAACCAAGACTAAACTAGGACTATACCAGGACAAAACCAGAACTAAACCAGGAGTAAACTTTCACTTAACAAGGACTAAACAATAGTAATAATATTACTTGTAGTTTCCTCTTGAAGCCCTCCACCTCTCGGTCCAAGTCCTGGAGTAGTTCTGGACTCTGGCTCAGCTCCATCACACGGTGCTCCAGCTGCTGTAGCCTCGTTTCCATGGCGCCCAGCTGTGCTGGCACAGCAACACCTGCAACATTAGCACTACATCAGCTTTAGTCCTGGTTCAGTGCAGGTCAAGTCCAGCAGCACTGAAGGATGGGTCAAATGTAAAGGACAGAGTCCCTTGCAAGGACAAGAAAGGCTAACTTTAACCTTAGTCCTGGTCATAAACAAGTCTGAGGTCAGCTGCAGAGTGTAGAGTTAAACCTGGTCCAGTCCTGGCCCAATCCTGGTCTAGTCCTGGTCTAGACCTGGTCTCACATGAGGCTGAGCCCAGCTGCAAAGTGTAGGATGAGTCCTGGTCCAGTCCTGGTCCAGCCCTGGTCTAGTCCTGGTCCTGCCCTGGTCTCACATGTGTCTGAAGCCAGCTGCAGAGTGTAGGGTGAGTTCTTCTGGTTTTGTTGAAGTGAAGCTGAGATCTTCAACAATCGTCCGTCTGAACTGAAGAGCTTCAGGATGTGCTCCGGTCCCACCTCCGCCGCCGCACGGAATAATTCTGGTGAAAAATATTGATATTAGAAAAACAAATAATTGAAAACAACTGAGTGAGGAAAACAAAATATTCTACTGCCGTAATTAACAAGGCTGTAAAGTTTGGTTTAACATTGGATGACCACAACCTGAGCAAAACCAATCTAAGATTTAAAGATTTAAAGCAGGACTAAACCAGGTCTGTAATGCAGGACTAAACCAGCTCTTTAATGCAGGACTAAACCAGGTCTTTAATGCTTAATAAACCAGTTCTAAAACTGGTCTAAATCTAAATTAGAACTTAAATAAACCAAAGACTAAACTAAGTCTAACCTATACCAATCCAGGACTAAATGGCAGAAAAATGACAGACGAAGGCAGAACTAAACCAGGACTAAACCTATACTAAACCAGATTTTAAAAATGTAATCTAGAAATGTTTTACAAAATAGAGTACATTTAAACGCTTTTTTTTTTTTAAATGTCTTTATCTTATGTGCTGCATTGTTCTTCCAATGAAATATATAACTAAACGTGTTTTTACCTTTAACTTCAGTGTCAGAGCAGTCCTGTCCAAACTCTGCCGTTTCTTCGCGCCCGTTCACCACAAAGTAAATGATTTTGGTCGTCATCCTCACAATTCAAATTTTACGTTTCTAAATATGTTTGTCCAAAGTCAGAGCCAGGTTCAGACGGACTGTTTGTGAGAGACAGGTGTTCTGGAGAGTCACCTGTCACCTGCACCTGACAGAACAGAAAAGAAAAGAGGGGAAGAGGGAACTATACTGGGCCCAAGATCTGGTTTAGCTCTGGTTTAGACCCGGGTTTGTCCTGGTTTACTAGTTTAGCTCTGGATGAGAGCTTCAACAGTTTGTACTTGACGTATTCCTAGTTTTTCCTTAGTCCCTTAGTTTTGGTCTAATTCCTGCCGTTTGAGTTCAGTGGTGTTTAAGACCTGTTTAGTCCAGGTTTAGAACTGATTTAGTCAAATTTACACACTGGGTCATGAACATAATAATTTAATTTCAATATTTGTCCTTTTAATAATAAATCATTCATCATTTTAAGCTTTAGGTTTCATTACATTTTTGTGCATATGGTCTCGAGTGCTGCACATTCACGTTGCTCACACACGGGGGCATGCCTGACAAACTCACCTTTGGTCTAATATTGAATTGGTATTACCATATGTATAATCTCCAAAAATAATCTCACAATTCTGTAGTGGACAATTCTTTCAGAGAAGACATATAATTGTCGTTTTGTTCTGTTTGAGGTTGTTAGAGCCATAAATGTTTTCCACAATCAGAAATCAGCATATTCACTTAAATTTCATTTTTGTTTGTTTTTTAGGAAAGTTGTGTAGAACCAGGAGTATGGTGACCTCTGTGGACTTATTTGTGCCACGACTATAAATCTGTCTCTCCTACTGATTTGACCAACATCAGTATTGTTAGTTTTTTGTGCGTTTCTTTAATGGGTACCTTCTCGTTTTTCTCTCTCCTGTTCCAGGGGATGAGTTAAAGCAGGGGTGTCCAAACTTTTTTCATCAAGGGCTGCACATTATAACATACAGTGGCTCGCACTCCATGCACCCCTGGAACTTTTCCACATTTTGCCTTGTCACAACACAAACTTAAATAAATTGTATTAGCGTTGTTAGTGAGGAGGAAGGAAAATTATCCATGATTTCCAGATTAAAAAACAAAAAATGCAGTGTGCAAATGTTTTCAGCCTCTTTTCCCTCAGTGTAACCAATTGCAGTCAGAGGTTGCCTAGTGATTACTGAAAGAGTGAATGTTGACCTAATGATTCAATAGAGTCCACCTGCATAATCTAATCTCAGTATAAAAGCAGCTATTCTATGAAGATTTCCCAAGCTTTGAACATTTCACAGACCACTGTTCATTCCATCATCCGGAAATGGAAAGAGTATCAGACAACTACAAACCTATCAAGACATGGCCGCCCACCAAAATTTACAGACCGAACAAGCAGAGCACTGATCAGAGATGCAACCAAGAGAGACCTGGGTAACTCTCGAGGAGCTGCAGAGATCCATCGCTCAAGTGAACAGGGAATCCATAGGACAACTATTAATCACGTACAACACAAATCTAGACATTGACATTGAATGAATGTATGTATTCTACTGTGGGGAAAAAATTCAGTTGTAGTCATCTGGACTCTGGATTTACAATCTTTTTCTACAATAGAACCACCCTGGACGAATGAGGGATTACACCGATATGTATTCTACTCTCACATGGAGAGTGGAATGGTGTGCAGTTAATCAAACCCGGACCTGCAACATGCACTGGGACGGTTTGCAGCCGAGTGTGAAGCAGCTGGGATGAGAATCAGCACCTCCAAATCTGAGGCCATGGGTCTCAACCGGAAAAAGGTGGCTTGCCCTCTCCAGGTGGGTGGGGAGTCCTTGCCCCAAGTGGAGGAGTTCAAGTATCTCGGGGTCTTGTTCACGAGTGAGGGAAGGATGGAATGTGAGATTGACAGGCGGATCGGTGCAGCGTCCGCAGTGATGCGGTCGCTGCATCGGACCGTTGTGGTGAAGAAGGAGCTGAGTCGAAAGACAAAGCTCTCGATTTACCGGTCAATCTACGTTCCTACCCTCACCTATGGTCATGAGCTTTGGGTAGTGACCGAAAGGACAAGATCGCGATACAAGCGGTCGAAATGAGTTTCCTCCGCAGGGTGGCTGGGCGCTCCCTTAGAGATAGGGTGAGGAGCTCAGTCACACGGGAGGAGCTCGGAGTAGAGCCGCTGCTCCTCCACGTCGAGAGGAGCCAGCTGTGGCTCGGGCATCTGTTCCGGATGCCTCCTGGACGCCTCCCTAGGGAGGTGTTTCGGGCATGCCCACCGGGAGGAGGCCCCGGGGAAGACCCAGGACACGCTGGAGGGACTATGTCTCTCGGCTGGCCTGGGAACGCCTCGGGATCCTCCCGGAGGAGTTGGAGGAAGTGACTTGGGATAAGGAAGTTTGGGAGTCCCTGCTTAGACTGCTGCCCCCGCGACCCGGCCCCGGATAAAGCGGAAGAAGATGGATGGATGGATGGAAAGATATTGCAGAGTAGGAGAGTAGTGTTTGGCGATCATAGTCACATCCGATGACCCGGCGTTGATGTGAAAACAGACTCCTCTGCCCTGTGTTTTCCTCCTTGGAGAGGTCTTTTTGTCTATCGGCACAGAGCAGCTGGAAACCCTCCAGCTGCACGGCGCAGTGCAGGACCGATTCACTGAGCCACGTCTCCGTGAAGCACAAAACAAGAGATGAAGAAAAGTCTCTGTTCCGTCTGAACAGCAGCGCCAAATCTCTGATTTGAAAGACACTGACTGAACAAGTGGACGACCTGGAGAATCATAATCACAGAGGTAATCTGCAGATTGTCGGTCTTCCAGAGGACACTGAAGGGAAAGATGTGGTAAAGTTTATGAAGGCTTGGATCCCCGAATATCTAAAGCTTCCAACAAAAGCTTGAAAAAAACCAACCTCTTAACTGTGCACATTGCTCCCTGGCTCTCAAGCCGGCCCCAAGACCAATTGTCACTGAAGTTCCACAACTTCAGTGATAAACAGCATCTCACTGCAGACTGAACCAGACCAAACAAGCTCTACATCTCTTTTTTCAATTACTACTCTGCAAGAATGGTCAAAAAACGCAAAGCATTTGATCAAGTGAAGTCTCGCCTGAGACAACAGAAAGTGGATTGCGCTCTACTTTATCCCGCAATGCTGAAGCTCAATGTGGAAAGATAAAATGATTTCCCACATCAAAAGGAAATTCCTACCTTTTTTCCCTTTGTTTCAGTGAAAGGGACCTGGGCTGTATTTGCCTAATATGGGCCAGTGTGTTCCTACTTTAGTTTGTAAATACTCAAGGGAAAATATCATATCAACTGTATCGAAGGGCCTTTTTTTTAATTTTTTTTTTTTTTACTTATAAAATGGTTTATCCCTCCATCACCCTTTTTGATCAATCTGTAGGCTCCTTGCATGTTTTTTCTTTTCTTTTGCAGTTTGTTCTGTTATGTTCTGTTGTTTGTTAATACAATGGCATCTAGAAATTACAAACAGCATCTTTTTAAGTTAATGGCAGATTGAGTCCAATTAAACGGTCAAAGATACTAACGGAGAAAAGAAAACATGGATATTATATACCTACAAGAAACTCATTTAAATGATAAGATAGAATATTATCTAAATTTGGTTATAAGTGACAGGCTCTAGCACTTTTGACAACACCCAGCACTTTTAAACATAATTTGCACATTAAAGAATTGGTTTTAAAGTATTTATTGATTAGTCCTTTGCCACTTTTAGATCCTGGACACACAGCACTTGTGAAAAGGAAACGAGTGATTTAGTAATTACAATAGTTTGTGCAATATTGATAGTGCACCATTTGTTAAAGTATGTTTTAAGTGTGGATGTGTGTAAGTGATTTTAATTGTGTTTAAGCCTGTTACTTACCTTCTGCCTTGTGGCAAAGTGCCAAAGAGTTCCCCAAGGTAACGAGGTCTGCTCTTAAGGTTTCAAGTCGGACCAAGACGGGAGAATGTTTAGGAGAAGCAGGATGGGTGTTTTAATGGTTTATGGGTTTTAATTCCAGTTGGTGTTTTGTTTTTACGGGTTTTTGTGTATAGTTGAGTTTAAACTAGTTTGTGGGTTTTGGTTTATATCATTGGAGTGTTATGGAGCATTTTATATACGTTAATTATAATGTGTCTTTGTTTTAACCACTGCAGTTTTACCCAGTGAGTGTAACCAGATAAAAGGTGCCTCTTTCAAACAGTCTTCTGCTTCTCTCTCTCTTTCTCTCTTTTTTTCCCCCTCGCTCCCTTTTTTTCTTACTTACAGTAGGTGGAGGTAAATGCACCTTTCGGCTGCCAACCGCCATTAAAAACAACAACAACCACAACAACAACAACAACCTGCGTTCTGCTGCTGGAGAAGAAGCTACCTACTGTCATCCAATACATGTCACACCTTCTTTGCAGTTGCGCTTTGTACTCACGGCTACCTGTATGACAGACTGAAACTATAAAAATGTCATTTGGCCAAAATGTCATCTGATCTATTCCAGACGCTCCCAATTTCCATCCCCAACCTGCTGTTTGAGTGGAATAAAACAGTCTCAAGATTTGTATGGCAAGGCAAAAAACCTCGAATCTGATTTAAAACTCTACAATTATCAAAAGAAAAAATGAGGTTGAGGTTTACCTTGTCTGAAAACTGACTTTGTAGCTCCAGAGCGTTGCTGTACTGGTGTGACCCAGAATATGAAGCTCAATGGAAATTAAAGTCGAAACGTTAATGATTGGACTGTTATAGTAACAGACATCAGACAAATGAAAACAAAAAATGACATTCAGACTTCATTTGAAAAAAAAAAAAAGACATATTTGATGGACAAGCTGTGTCATAATTCCTCTGGAAGCCTGCCCTGGGGCCAACAAAAATTGGTCTGAGGGCCGCGCTTGGCCCCTGGGCCGTAGTTTGGACACCCCTGACTTAAAGGTTAAAGTTTGCGTAAATCTATATTACAATCTACAGTATATTACAATGAACTGTAATGTGGATTACGTCTGTTTATACTTCCATGACGTGCACAGACCGAAACAGAAATGGAGACAAAAACAATTAACGGGCTTTGCCAGTAGTATTATTGTGTAAACTCAGTGTTAATTTACACCGTTCTGATCGGTTTAGTACATTTTTACTTTGAATAAAATGCTTTCTTTTCCGGCGCATGTCCGGTGTGCGCCTTTAAGTCGCGCTTGACTCTCTCCGTCTTCGCCCGTGATCACAAACATAACAAAGTCAGAAACATGGCGAGCGCGGAGCAGCCCAGGGCTCGGTCCCCGGAGCCCGAGGAGCCCGTGGAGCCCGTGGAGCCCGTGGAGCCCGTGGAGCCTGTGCCCGCGCCTGGACACGCTCTGCCCGGATCTGTGGAGGCGCTGTTCCCCGGAGGCCCGGAGGAGCAGGAGCCCGGGGACGTGGACCCAGAGTTGGCCCGCCTGACGGAGCGGGTCCGCGGCTGGCTGTCGCAGTACGAGCCGCTGCTGCTGTGGCTCCAGCGGCTCTTGGTTTGGGAGAGGCCCGTATACAGCGTCTCCGCGGCGGTCACGCTCAACACGCTCTTCTGGTAACGATCAATTCACTCTTTAACGACAGTTTTAATGGCTTGGGAAGGGAACGATCACGATTTGGCGTCGGGACGTCAGGTTAGTTTAGCTAATCCTGCGTCTGCGGCGCGCACTCGGCTCTGGGCCCAGCGCTGTGTGGAGCAATCTGTTTTTGCACAACAACAACAACAGGACTGAACTGTAAAGTCACCGTGTTTCACAATCCAACCGAGTTTGAGGCAGATTTACCTCCTTATTTTACGGTTATATGCGTCTTTATTGCGTTTCATTCACGGTGCTTTACAGCCACATTGCGTCGTGAAGTATTTTATGTTCCTGTCATCAATAGTTGTTATTAAAGCAATCAATGGTTTTCTAGTTTCCTTTGACTTACTGAATTTATTTTCTACCTTTACGGTTGTTGTTGTTTTTTAATTGCGTTTTGTAAGCTAATAGGTTTCAGATAATCATGAAAACGCCAACAAACGTTAAATGCGTGATTAAACCGTGAAGTGCTTTGGACCGGGACTGAACCAGGGACTAAATAAGTGATAGAACCTAAACTAACCCGAGACAAAACTAGATCTTAACCAGGGTTAACATAGGGCTAGAACCAGACAGAACCAGGTTTGAACCAGTGCACTCAGACGAATATTCTGAATATTCAGGATTCCATCAAATTAAACAAGTAATTTCAAAATGAGGATGACCATGAAGAGCCAAAAAACAAACCATAGTTATTATTTAGCCTTTACCTAGACTATTTATATTTGTTTTTACCTGGTTTTGGTTGGTTTGGTCCTATTTTATTTTAAACTTTGTTCAGTCCTCAGTTAGTCCTTGTTCCAGGGTTAGTCTAGTCCTAGTCTTGGTTTAGTCGTGGTTGCAATCCTGGTTTTGTCCTGATTCAGTCTGTTTCGTCACTGTAGGAGCCAACATTTTCATCCTCTCCTAGCCACAAGATGGCGCTGTGGGCCATATGTGCCGGTGCATATTTTTCCTATTCACCTTATTCCGGAAGCACGTCTGGGCGCCGCCATACGACGTAATCCTTCTTCCGGTTGTATTAGTTACCATAGGGCTGCCGACCTCGAGAGAATGTAAATTCTACACAGACTAAAAAGCCGTTTTTGGGCCTCCCAGGGGCTCAGTGCAGCGTTGACTTGTTGGTCACATGAACATTGGCTATTTTACTCAAATCAAGCTACTTTATAGCATGTTTTAGCGGTGAGAATTGTCATTCTTTCTCCATTTAAACCAACAGAATTCCCCCTGGATCGGAAGTGTGATTACAATGGAAGTGGCGATCTCGTGGGAAAAGAAGGAAAAGTGGGAGGGGCGGAATAAGGTCAATAAATGGGGCAGAAAAAGTGTTGCACAGGTGCTGCAAGGTTGATTTAAAATAACGAGTTGAGAAGTACACCGTTTCTTACCGTGTCCAAAGTACCGATTTGTGTACTGGTGTAATATGGATTACTGGCTATAGGGGCCAATAAAGAAGCTTTATCACAATACTTTGGACTGTTCTGTGGAGACGCGCTTTGGGGAAACCCTTAAAACTTAACGAGCGAGTATAGTGGCCCGTCTTTGCCTCTACAGTCACAGTTTAGCCCTGGTTTAGTCCAGGCTTACGCTTGCTTGGCCTTCGGTCAGTGTCTTGTGTTAGTTTAGACATATGCAATACATTTCGGTGTCTAGTTTTCGTTTTCTTGTCGTTTTCTTTGTTTTTGTATTTGTTTATTTATGATCGCAATAATTCTTTTTAATTCTTCTAGGTTGTTGTCATCCACGTCTCTCCGCCCTTTGTTCCTTCTCAGTGTATCTCTGCTCGGACTGATGCTGCTGGAGCGATGGAAGCATAAGCTTCCCCTCTGCCACGGTAAAGGACTACAAACATGCACACACAAAAAACTACAAATTCCACAGTAAAACGGCCCCTCTTCCAAAGTATAGGCCTACAAATGCTTAACTCTCTAGCATGCAGTGACTTTTATGGATGGGCAAGCAAAAGTGAAGAAAAACAAAACATAGTGGTCAGTCTCGGACCCCGGTCTCCTGCATGAAGGGCGAACACCTGTTACCTTACCTGCTTCAATTGCTGGATAGATGGAATTCTCTCTTCACCAATCAATTCATTGCACAAACTGCTCTGTTATTAAAATACTGCCTGTATTTCTAATCATTAGAAAGATGAACGGAGCCTTAGCTTCAAAAAAAGACCTGTCTCTAAAAGCTAGTTGACACTTGTTGAAACTTGGCGCTGTTGTTGCTTCACGCATGCTCAGTTAGGCACAACCTGTTGTCCTCGGAGCACAAGGCACAAACCTCTAAAACAAGCTGCTGTCCGTTCAGCTTGTAAAAGCTCCTGTTGAACGGGCTTCTTTGAAAATGGCCAGAGAATGAAAAGGGGCAGCAGAAGAATAACCAAGCTTGTCGCAGTACTGCTCAGTGGCCTGGAGTGGCCACTAAAAGACAGTGACTTCCAGCCAAGCTTCAGCAGCAGAAGTGAGGGGAAAACTGGCCTATTTGGATATATTTCAGAACAATTTAAATAGTTATGACACATTGTGATAGTGATTTTTTTATTTTATTTTATTGGTCAATCACTGCTTGCCTTGATTGCCCTGACCGCACACCACTGGCGTAACTACAAAAACCATACAAATTCAAGGGTCAAACTCTACTAATATATTTTTTAATTTTTTTTCCAGTGCAACCAACAGAAGCTAAACCCAACCAACAGTGAGTAATTCCACCAATATTCTCCAAGCACTGTTATTTGCAAGAGTATGAGTTGTAGTCATTTATTGAAGTTAAGTTTGGTCATAAGTATGAATGTCATGATATCAAATTTTAGTGTTGCGATTATTGTGAGGAAAAAAAACATCACTGTTTAACGATTATTCACGATTGACTTCTTTCATTCCCCTGGTCTGACAGGTTATTGTTCCTCAAGTTTGTGACCGGCTTTATGAAAATGTACTTTCTGAAAGACAAAATAAAGTTCAATATGACAATAATAGCCAGATATAAAAAGTGACTTACATTTTAAGTCTATTTTTTGGACAATAGATTAAACTAAAAAGACTTGATTTAGCTTCTAAAATTGTCATGATTTTTATTTTTTTGATTCTCACGATTATATTGTGACCTGAATAATCATGATTGTCAATTTAACCCAATAATCGTGACATCCCTAATCATAAGTGGTCTTAAATGTTTTGGAACCTTTTTAAAAATGGCTAAAGACACTTGCAGTTATGCAACAAACAATAGCTGTTAATATTGAGTATGGTTTAAACGCAGTTTGGAACTGTTTAGTCGTAGTTTGGATCAACTTTACTCCTGGTCAAGCCCATCTTCCAATATTTCTACTTTGATTAACACTATTACTGCTGTTTATGGAACTTCTGGTTTTGTCAGTAAATATGTGCCGAACATTTTTATTCAATAGAGCATTCTGAGTACACATTTGATCCCTGACGTCATAGCAGTAATGTAAATTAGATATTCTTATTTCTTGTAATTCATGGACATTGCGGGTACTGTATGTTGTGCTTAAGGTGTTAGCAGCAAGTGTAAATGTACAAGGGGTAGGCGTTGTACGCTCAGGCTTCTGCCTATTCCGTTTCAGACTTTATGCACATTTATTTTTTGTATTGCTTTGGCCTCTGGGAGAAAGTCTGAATAAACTTAACTAAACCAAACTGAAACAATATCAAATATTGGAAATATATAAATATGTGAGCTGTTTTTAGTTATTTTTAATATATTCTTTTTATTTTTTCAGCCTTTTATCTACCGTTGACACAACAGAGATGCAAGGCTTGGGACTTATTTTAATCTAGAGAAGACCATAATAAACTAGGACAGAACCAGGGCAAAACAAGGCCAGACCATGTCTAAAACCAGGACTAAACCTGGAGTTATAAACGGAACAAGGTGACAGGACTAAAGGCGTTAACCCAGGACTAAATCAGACTAATCCCCATCAAGTCCAGTAAAACGGATCCTGTCCAGGACTAATCTACGGCAACACAAGGCCAGGACTAAGGTCCTTCTCACACTGCCACCAATTAAGTCGGCGTAAAAGATCTTTCGTTCCAAGAACGGTTCGATTGTCCCTGTGTGAACACCTATTCTGGAGTGCAGTAAACTCCCACTCCAAGGCCGCATTCTGGTGACTGGCGTGTGTGACGTGAGATTGGCCGACCCCAGGCCAACCTAAACATGAGCAAAAGCACTTGGAATTTTCTCAAAGTGCATGGAGCGCTTCGGTTTGCAACCTGCGTCTAACGAGGCAAATTAGATCATCTTTCTATCACTTCGTTGTCAAAGAAATATAGCAGCGTTCAGAAGATCACGTCCCAAGTGGCTCATGGTGAGGGTTTGGGGGATAATGAGGAGCAGAGCATGTGAATACAACCTACCCAAACGCGGAGAAAACGGAACTAAATCTAGTTGCACTGGGCCGCTTCAGAGCGCACTAGCATGTTTGAAAAGTCGCTGGTCTAAGCCAGGACTAAAGGTCCTAGCCTTAAACGCAGCCTTAATCTTACTGGTTGTCATCTCTCAACAGTGAGGCAGTAGACCTGGAGCCGCGTCTCCTCTCAGTCCCGGAGCTCTCATTGCACGTGGCCGACAGTTACCTGAGCTGTGGTTGGTACCTGCAGGAAATGCTGACATACAAGCGCCACAACCATGGGAAGGTACAATTAACTATGACTGAAGAATATAGTATTGATTTATCTGTTTTTTTTATTTTTATTTTATGCTTTTACACACCTTTGCATTGAAATCTAAACTGAAACAAAACAATACCAAAACGGTCAATTAAGAACAATTGATTCATTTGGATTATGTGCTGGAAACCGTAAACAACAAGCCGCTTCAGGGCGCTGCAGGAGATGCTAACAGATACATTATTTTTATGAAGGATTGACTATGAGAAGTGGGGTGTTGCAGTTACAAGGATCTAGTGCAGGGCTATTCAACTTAATTTCCCCGAGGGCCAGATTTCTTTGAGGGCCAACAAAGTTTTGGGTCACGCAAAAAATATGCCCAACACTTTTTCAATAAATTGAGTTAATTCAATAAAATAACCACTGATAGATTAGATTGTTGTTAGATTGTTGTGATATGTAACATACAAAATGCTTTTACCGACATTGCGTTATAAAATTGGCCATTCAAGCAGAATTAAACTGGAGTAATACCAATCAGGTTTTACCCATGACTAACCCAAAATCAAAACGGGACCAAATCGAAGACCAAACCAGGTCTAATATAGTGCTAACCCAAAATGAATCCCGCAAATAAGATTTTTTTGGAGGGATCTTGGGCCGGATTGAATTGCTTGGAGGGCCTGATTTGGCCCCCGGGCCTTATGTCGGATAGCCCTGATCTAGTGTTGAAAGGAGTCATACTACAGTCAGGAAAGTATTCACAGTGCTTCACTTTTTCCACATTATGTATTAATTTAAAAACAATACCCCATGATGATGATGTGAAAGAAGGTCGAGTATAATGCCACAAGCTTGGCACAACTATTTTTGGGTAGTTTCTCCCATTCTTTTTTTCAGAACCTCCCTAAACTTCACCAGTTTGGATGGTGAGCATCGGTTCACAGCCATTTTCTCATGTTCAGTTTGGTTCAATTCAAGGACATTCACAGAGTGGTCCTGTAGCCACGCCTTTGTTATCCTGGCTGTGTGCTTACGGTCATTGGCTTGTTGGAAGATGAACCTTCGCCTCAGTCTGAGGTCCAGAGTCCTCTGGAGCAGGTTTTCATCAAGGATTTCTCTGTACACTACTGCATTCATCTTGTGACTAGTCTCCCAGTTCCAGTGAAAAACACCCCCCACATCCTCCCACCACCATGCTTCACTGTTGGGATAGTACTGGCCAGGTGATGAGCGGTGCCTGGGCCTGAGGAGCCACTTTCGTCTGGCCACTCTACCACACAGGCCTGATTGGTGAAGTGCTGGAGTTCTTCTGGAAGGTTCGTTGGAGATATGTCAAATTGACCATCAGGTTCTTGGTCACCTCCCTGACTGAGGCCCTTCTCCCCTGACTGCTCTCGGGTGGACAGCTCTAGGAAGAGTCTTGGTGGTTCCAAACTTTTTCCATTTACAGATGATGGAGGACACTGTGCTCATAGGAACCTTCAATGATGCGGAATATTTTTCTGTGCCCTTTCCCGGATCTGTGCCTTGATACAATCCTTTTTCGGAGGTCTACAGACAATTCCTTGGACTTCATGGCTTGGTTTGTTCTCCGACACTGTCAGCTGTGGGACCTTTATGTAGATGTGGGTGTGCTTTTCCAAATCATGTCCAATCAACTGAATTTGGCACAGGTGGACTCAAGTTGTAGAAGGATCTAAAGGTTGATCAGTGTAAAAACCTGAGCTGAATTTTAAGTGTCATGGCAAACGCAGTGAATATTTGGGTGCTTTTTTTATTATTAATACATTTGTAAAGAATTCAAACAACCTTCTTTCACCTTGCCATTGTGGGGTATTGTTTGTAGAATGTTGAGGCAAATTCTGAAGTTAATCCATTTTGGAATAATTTGTGAATACTTTTCAGATGCAGTGTATGTAAAACAGACTTTTATGAGCTTTTAGCTATGGTTTCACGGTTCGCCCTCAACAAAATAATACTGTAGTTGAAAATTACAGGAAGTAGTGCTGAGTTGTAAAACAGAATCCCTCTGTCTATGTCATCAAAATGTGACATTCCTTCGAAAATACAGGGACACTATTTACATGTGACTGACACAGGTCAGTTTAATTAATCATTTTACACTTATTTTTTTATACTTATTTTAATTTAATGTTGTTTGTAACTGTATAACTTCTGACCAGGGCTCCCGTGTAAATTGTTTTTAATCGCAATGGGACTGTCCTGGTTAAATAAAGGTTAAATAAAGGTTGAATAAAGAAATATAAATGCCCCCTATCTCCACCCCATAAAAATGGAGATGGGACAGAAGAGTTTTGTGATGTACCCCCTGAGTGATATGACATGGCCCAGTTATGGAGCATGTCTTCAACATGAGCCTGAAGCTGAGGGTTTGAAGTCTGGAAGACCTGTGTGGTACCAGTGCCCAAGACACCGCGCCAGAGACCTCAACAGCTTCAGGCCAGTGGCTCTCACGCCCCATCTGATGAAGACACTGGAGCAGCTGTTCCTGGACCACCTCCGCTCCACCGTGAGCTCAGCCATGGACCCGCTGCAGTTTGCATACCGGCCTGGCATCGGTGGATAACGCTGTCATCTCCATGCTGCACCTCTCTCTCACCTGAAGAAGCCTGGCAGCGCTGTGAGGATTCCATTTTTCGAGCTCTCCAGTGCCTTCAACACCATCCAGCTGCTGCTCCTGAGGGACAAGCTGGAGACGGCTGGAGACGGCTGGAGACGGCTGGGACCTGGCGGAGTGGATCCTGGACTACCTCACAAACCGACCCGTTTGTGAGAGCACGGGACTGTGTGTCTGACACTCGGACCTGCAGTGTGGGGGTGCCCCAGGGCACCATCCTCGCGCCCTTTCTCTTCACCCACCAAAACTGCAGACGTCGGACATGACACGGACGTTCTCTGATTACTGCCATCATCGGACTTATCGCAGACAACGATGCAGAGTACAGAGGACTAGCGCAGGGCTGTGGACTGGTTTCAGCAGAACCACCTCCTCATCAATGCGGGGAAGACGAAGGAGATAGTGGTGGACTTCCGCAGAAGCCACTCTGCTGCCCCCTCACCAGTGAACATCCAGGAAAGGGACATTGAGAGAGTGGACTCATACAAGTACCTGAGTGTTCATCTGAACCACAAACTGGACTAGACTCATCACACAGACGCACTGTACAGGAAGAGCCAGAGTCGGCTCTACCTCCTGAGGAGACTCCGGTCCTTTGGAGTGACAGGGCCACTCCTGAGGACCATCTACGACTCTGGCGGCATCAGCCCTCCTGTACGGTGTGGTCTGCTGGAGCAGCAGCATCACAGAGAGGGAGAGGAAGAAGCTGGACAAAGTTATCAAGAAGTCCAGCTCCGTCCTGGGCTGTGCTCTGGACACGGTGTAGGAGGTGGGGGAAAGAAGGGTCCTGGCTAAACTCACGTCTATGCTGGACCATGAGTCTCGCCCCCTGCAGGACACTCTGTCCGCTCTGGAGAGCAGCTTCAGTGACTGACTGATCCACCCTCGCTGTGTGAAGGAGAGGTTTCACAGGTCTTTCATTCCTGCTCTTTTCGGACTTTTCAACAAACACTGTTAGTCCTGAATGTGTCATTCAGCTTTCATAATCCTGTGCAATACTGATATACTCCTGTGCAATACTGATATACTCCTGTGCAATACTGATATACTCCTGTGCAATACTGTGACATAATGTCAATCATCCCTGTGCAATATTTTCTGTCCATATGACGGCTGTAAATAAGATTATGATTATTATGATTACTAATATATTATTCATAATAATCATAATATAAGAGTTTTCTTCTAAGTGATTTGTTTTTATTATTATACTTCTGTGCCTAATCTGTTTCTGTACCCTATCTTTGTTGCAACACTTGAATTTCCCCATTGTGGGACAAATAAAGGTGATTTTATCTTACATGTGTAAAACCTTTTTGGTTTTCTCCCCTCAGTTCTGTGCTCTCACGTGCAGCGGCTGTCTGGTGCTGGCTGTGGTCGGCCACTATGTCCCTGGAGTCATGATTTCCTACATCATCGGTGAGAAACCCAACACAAAATGGAGAATATAATGTGCATTTTTAAGCCATTTGTTCACCTTTAAATGTGGTATTTAATGGTATAATTGAATTGTTTCAGAAAACAAATTAATATCTGATCTAGGTCTAACTAAACTTAACTGGGTCTAAACGATGTCTAAGAGCACATTCACACTTGGAGTCCACGTAATTTTGGCCACACCAAAGCAGAAGTGAACCTTGGTGCAGTACGATTGGACACATGTTGAGGACAACTGCTCCAGAGGTCACTTAAAGTGAGCTAATCCCAGAAAATGTGAAAGTAAAAAAAAGGTCTGAACCAGGTCTGAACCAGGTCTGAACCAGGTCTGAACCAGGTCTGAACCAGGTCTGAACCAGGTCTGAACCAGGTCTGAACCAGGTCTGAACCAGGTCTGAACCAGGTCTGAACCAAAGATTTAAAACGAGCCCAGGTGAGCCCAGTTGTAGCTACAGTTTTATTCTGGTATTGGTCCCAACTGGCTGTGGCATTCTTTGTCTTGTTGTGCATTGGATCTGGTTTTTTCCTGTTTGAAGAATCTGTCTGTAAACATGATGAAACTATACACTTAACCATGTCTCAAGCACACTAGGCGGGTTTGTTGTACTCTAATAATAATTAGATCAGATTGGACTGTTGAAATTAAGTAGGAAAGCTGTGAACATTAATTGTTATTGTCCACTTTGGCTTGTCTTGAATACAAAATGATTGTAAAATCACATTATTTTTTAAACACTGATTTACTTTACTGCCTGTCCAAAATAAAGTCACACACAGAAAAAAAGGTGCACAGTAGGGCTGCAACGATAAATTGAGTAATCAGATTACAAAAAAGCTTCGATTACTATTTTATTGGCTCGATGATTCGTTTAATTTACATATTTTATCTTAAAAAAACGTGAATCTGTGGCCCACGCAGCTCACTGAACGACTTTTGGCGCTTTCGTTTCACACGGCGCTTGTTCCGTGCGGTCCTGCCGCAACTAAAGCGCAACTGGAGAGAGTGGCGTATTCTAAACGTATGAGTGTGGCTGGAAACGTAGTTTTGTTGTGTGAAAGAGCGCGGAGGACCGCTAATATGAAACTGAGATTCCGCAATGACGGGGGACACGGTGGTAATGCTGCAAATTGACTGCAGCGTTACAGCTCAAATGTCGGTGCGTCCGAATGTCCACACTCGTCCCCTAACCCCTCATTCACTACATAGTCTTATACTATTTATTTTGGTAGGACCACCTTTCGCTTTGATTACAGCATATTCAGCAATATTAACAGATTTATTTCTATCCAGTGTTGAATTATTTTTCACCAGTTGATCTTGTATTGATGATGTGAGCGCGTGACCACTGCACAAAACCTGCTCCAGCTCGTCCCAGATGTTTTCTCTGCTCGATGCCAATGTTGTGACCTTTCTCAAACACACTGAAATATTTTCCATGACCCTGAGATTTGTCTCTCTACATGTTTGTTTCAGAAATGAGAAGTCACTCATTGTATCAGTTGGGTTTAAATACCTTGTTGCAGTTGAATCCAAGTAGTGATTTTTTTTTTTTTTGGACAGGCAGTGTATAAAGGATCAGACTGAAATACACATAGCTAGTGCGCATTTTCTTGTTTTCCTTTTTATTTTTTATTTTTTTTAGGATATTTTTAAAAAAATAAAATAAAGAACAATGTGGAAAATAAGACAAAGACATCCAACAAAACAATATAAACTAAAGCGCATTTAAACCCAAACAATTGTCCCACATTGCCCAGTCTGTCATATTTGTCCATTTTCAAATTGAGTCTGTTCCATTTTTCGAATGTCCAGTGCAATGTTTGTCCAGTCAATGATTGTCGGTCCAGTTTGTGTCATCCATCTTTTTGTGAAGGACTTTTTCAACTTTTTATAGATTTTTACTGTCTAACGGCCACCGGGGGGCACTCTAGCAGGAAGTGCAAGCGTTTGACACACTGTAGAAGTAAATCAGCAAACACAGAGTAATCAAGCACAGAGGGAACAGTAGGGACAGCTCAGGCGTGTTCTTTGAATGTTAAACTTCAAAATGCGTGTGTTTTATTACAATCAAACTCATATTCACAGAGAAATTTGTCTAATGAGACCCCCGGTTCAAAAGACAATTGGCGCATCACTACAGTGTACTATATGTGTGAATATCTCATGTTACAACGTGGTCACCTTGGCTTATTGACAGGTGCGGCCCGTATATGTACACTTTCTTTTTTCTTTGTAACTTTCGTTGGCGGGGCTTTTATTCAGGATCGCTCTGTTGCCCGAAAATTATGCCATTATTCCCCTTGAAAAGTCTGATTTATAAGCTTTAATAAATATTTCAGTCAGAGCTATGATGGTCAATACTTTAATTTCTTGATTATAATAACTCCTAATTTGTAAATACCTAATAAGAAAAGTCTTGCTTCTCCAAGCCAAAGGATTCTTTCAACTTATCAAAGCTTTTCAAATCTCCTTTACAATTTGGTTTAAAAAAAAACAACAAAAAAACACCATTTATATCTATTGATGTCCAGACTTTAAATCTCGTATCTGTGCTGTAAGTTGTGAAATGTATTATCATAAGCCAACCAGTTTAAGATTTTAACATCTTTTGTTAAGTTTGTATGTTTTGATTACGGTAACTCCTCCTATGTCGTAAGCACAGATTTTATCCACAGGTTCTCCACTTCTTCCGAATGACTCAACCGTTTGTCATCTGCCAGTAAGGCCTGTACAGTAACCCTCTCAATATTTTTCCATTGAGCTTCATATTCTGGGTCACACCAGTACCGCAACGCTCTGATTTGAGCTGAAATAAAGTAATTTTTAAGACGACCAACCTACTTTTTCTTTTGATGATTGTAAAGTGTTGAATCGGATACAGGTTTTTTGCCTTGCCATACAAATCTGTTGGTTGGGACTGGAAATTGTAATTGTCTGGAATAGATGGAGAACATTCATTTTTATAAGATTCCATTTTTCAAGATCTTTTGTTATAGTAGCAAAAAGAGGGGTATCATTTTTCTCATTGTTGATCTCTATGGAGTACAACACCTAAATATCTAAGATTATTTTTTCCTTTTTAAATGGATAGGTCTTTCTAATGGTCAAATGGGGTTGCCAGAATGGCAAGAAGAAAATGCATCACATTGTGTATGGAAATTTATAGTTTGGTCAAATATAATAGAACATCATCATCCCATCAACTTGTGACACTGTGAATTGTTTTTGATTGGGCCAATGGTTCCATGTACAAAGAAAACAGGACCAGGCACAGCTCTGCCTCACCCTGAGTCAAACCCGCAGTGCGCAGGAGCCTTCGAAGCTGGATAAAACCAGAACGGGGCCCTGCGATGGCGGGTCATGTGTGCCCGTCGACCAAGCTCCTTCCCGGTATACATAGAACCAAGTTGGACGCCGACCGCACGGGGCCGCGTAACTAGTTAGCATGCCGGAGTCTCGTTCGTTAGTGGATCTTTCAGAAGACAATTGATTTTTAATTCTCAATGTTGGACCATCGTGAAGAGCCCCAATATTTTTATAATTAAAAAATCTAATTGAAATTTGTTTAGCAATTTGAATAAATAAAGCCCGCTAACGGAATCAAAAACCTTCTCATTAGCCCTACGGGGTCTGGACTCCAGGAATCTTATTTTCATATTCTTCCGTCTGCAGCATCATCATCTGGGCCTGAAGCGCCTTCTCAGCATCCAAATTCTTTGTTTTGTTGTTTTTGTATATGGTTTGTTATATGTAAGGATCGTCTTATCTTGTTTGTCATCTTTTAATGAATCCTGTTTGATCATTGTGGATTCAGTTTGGGAGTGTTTGTCCCATTCTTTTGGACATAATTGGGGTTGTATATGGGTCACTCTACACTAAAGTGTACAATTGCCATTTTAAACCTTGTATATTATACATATGAGAACAGCAGATTAAACAATCTCCGGGGAAAAAAAAAAATAGGAAATGGATAGGAATAGAATTTTGATTGAGTTTTGTTACATGATGGAACTCTCAACTTCAACGACTTGTAAAAGTTTTTTTTTTTTTTGTCTACTCACGGGAGTCTGTAGCATCATAATTTCAGTCTCTTTTCGCGTCCTTGTACAAGTTGTTACATCCAAAACCACATTTGTTTACCACATGGGGAAAGCTAACACCTTACTTCCGCGTTTTGCGTTGCTGCCTGACGCAAATCGGCAACTCGCACATGCGCGGAGCGCTCAACAGTCTGACAGACGGTCAGCGAGGAGAAATCATGGCAAGTTTGCTGTGTGTAAATGGTAAAAAATTATAATTGATCTACTTTATGGTATTTTTATGATGCCTAGAGGTGGTTCTTTCTGATGGAGTTGGAATTGAAAAAAAATCCTTATTTTAAATTTGGAGCTTTATGTAACTGTGTTGCTTTTGTACACTTTAGTGTGGAGTGACCCCTATACGGTAGTTCACATTCAGAATAGAAATGGGTCTGTATGAGGCACATTCGAGTTGGTCGTTCCCCTTTCTAATCATTTGATTCCACCCTGGTAGTTCCAAAACTGTTCAGCTCCTATTGTTTTTTTTTTTTTTAATACATTTTTTTAGACTTTTTAATAGAAGGAGTTAAATGTTGTTTTGAATTTGGTCTTGTTTGGTTAAGATTGCATTACTCTGCCTGTACTATATTACCATGTGACTTCAACCCAAACTCCCTTTTTTGTCTTGGGTCCGTACTGTTACCAGAGTTCTGTTTTCCTTGTTTACTTATCTCTTGTCATTTTGGGGATTATGTGGGTCAAACAATGATTTTAAAGCTAGTTTCTGCAGCAGTGGTGCGTGTGCGCCTGTTCCGCTCACCACCACCATACCAGAAGTCCTCAGGTTTTCATGATTTCCATGTTTTGACTTTATTGGAATAAAACCTGTTGTAAATATAAATTATAGTTTGGCACAATCAAGTGTCAGTTTGAGAAGAAAAGTTGAAAATGATGTTGAAATTGACAGGAAGTAGTGTGGAACATGATGACATCACACTAGTTTGGGGGTAATTTGCAGTTTTGATCCTTGAAACATGAATTCAACAATAAAATATTGTTAATATACTTATTGGCCACCCATTTTCATAAATAAATTGTTTAAAAAACATACAATGTGATGTCTTGGATTTTTTTTATTTTTTTTTTCATTCTGTCTCATGCTTGATGTGTACCTATGATGAAAATTACAAACCTCATCTTTTTAAATGTGTAAACTTGCAAATTTAAGTTTCAAAATTACGTTTTCCCCAATAATTATTGGCCCCACTGTATGACGGGTCTTTACTGTTTTCAGGCCATGGTCTCAAATGCTGTTCTATACCACTGATAAATTGAACCTTAAATCACCATTTCTGTTTAAAGAGGGATTCTCTGTCTTTAACAAAAATAGCCTCTTTAAATCCGCTTTCAAATCATCTCTTCTCCCTGCTTAGAATCTTCACCGCCCTGTCTTCAAAAGAGTGGTTTTTGGCTTTAAAATGCAG
Source organism: Chaenogobius annularis (assembly GCA_015082035.1). Taxonomy (NCBI): domain Eukaryota; kingdom Metazoa; phylum Chordata; class Actinopteri; order Gobiiformes; family Gobiidae; genus Chaenogobius; species Chaenogobius annularis. The sequence continues at coordinate 554,404 of BJKM01000146.1, read as the reverse complement.
ATGCATGGTACTCTGTAATCCTGAAATTGCATACTACAACACAGAAGGCATGGGTTAGGGAATCCCACTTTTAAACAGAAATGGTTTAAGGTTCAATTTTACCAGTAGTATACAACAGCATTTTGAGATCATAATCGGTGATAAGGGAGATGCAGCCAGTAAACAATATTTCTATGGTCCATTACAGGGCTGTTATGGTAACAAAGATTAGTTTCAGTTGAAACTTAGACAGTGTAAACAAATACAAAGAGGGAGGGGCAGACGGTGCACACAGCAGCAGTCTCATCAAGCTTTATGACAAATGCAAATTAAAAGAGATTGTAACGACTCATCCCTCTTAAATTAACTCCTCAGAATAAATTGTGTTTTAGTCGTCTACACTTAATACTATTTAGACAGGCTATTTTGTTTTTGTCATGCTTCATACTCTTAAGTTTGAATGAGATGTGCGTGAGGTTTGACCATGACCCTGTTCATGCGCATTAATACGTGCATGTCCGAATGGTAAAAGGAGGGGGTAGTGAGCGCGCGAGTGACACGGATGCCCTTCCTACAGAGCGAAAGCAGCAGGAGATATGGATGGATGGATGGATGGATGGATGGATGGATCAGCAGCAGAGGGACAAATGCTTTTGCTGCAGAGACAAGTGCGCAATTTATGGAAGGTTGGGGAGCGCAACTTACGGAAGGCGAGCGCACGAGAAAGACAACTTGTTTTAAAAATATGCTAACGGTACTTCATGGGCTCAGTAAGAAAGCAAGCTGTCGTGCAGTGCGTAAAGACAAATTAACGTGTTTGAGCTGAGTCTTGTCTCAGAGCTTCATTAAGTCATTTGTCTGTGCATATGACTGAAATGATTTTCTTTGCACTCTTCTCTTTTATGTCTTAAATTATTTGAGGGATAGCCTGAAAATGGCACCTTTTTAAAATGTCTTTAAATTACGTAAAAGGTCATTCTTTAGAGAAATTCTTTACAATTCTAAAACTACTATTTAGACACAATTACGTTTGAACATGTAAAAAATTCCGCTCAGCATAATTGCCGGTGTCCAAGCGCAGGTGCATAGCAGGTGCTTGGGGAGAGGGTTAGAACATACGCTGGTTACATTGTCAGTCGGCACTAAGACCACTACAAAGTCCAGGAAGAGCCTGGCGCACCTACCCACTGATCAAGAGCGAGTTTTAACACTAAAAGCTTTGGTCGAGTTTTTGTCTGGGACAATTTAGTTTAGCGAAAGCTAAATCTAGGGAGGGGGCAGATGAGACCGGGTCCGTCGTTAAAGATACAAAAGCGCCACACATAAGGTGGAGGCGTCGACGAGATAGTCGTCGTAAATGATACATACGCTCTGTACAGACATGTGAGGAGGTAGATGGCGCGAAAGAATCAATCTAAAAGCAATGTGCACATCCCAGAGACATCTGTTACGCTAGCAATGTCAAATAAATATGCATGTCAGCTAAATTTTTAAATAGAATGAATAGAAATGAAGGTTTTGTGTTTCATGTCATGTCTTGATTTTTTTCCTGTTGTGTGAAGCACTTTGAATAGCCTTGTGTACAATTGTGCTCTACAAATAAACTTGCCTTGCCTTAAACTAAACCGCGCTCATTTGCTCTCGTTTCATAAATGCATTCACAAATTCAGAGGACCTTCTCTATAGGGTCACAGACACGGACTGATACGGTCACCACACGGACTGAGAGAAAGCTTTATAAATGAGGCCCCTGGCTGCTGATTGAAAAAGACTTTCATCCAAAAGTAATTCTCAAAGACACTGTCCCGATGATTACACTTGAATCTGATTGGGAGATGTTTATAAGAAATGTACTTCATTATAAAACCCTGTACTTCTGTTTACTGTGCACAAAAATACTCTGCCGTTGCAGTTACTTTCTATGTGAATTCTCTGCCACTTGCCCTGCCATTGTGGAGTTTGGTAGTGAATACTGGGATATATGCAATCAGCAGGAGCTCTATTGATGGATTTCTTGTGTCTTTCAGCTCTGAGTGTTCTGCTGTGGCCGTTGGTCGTGTACCATGAGCTGATTCAGAGGATGTACACTGGACTGGAGCCTATTCTGATGAAACTGGACTACAGCATGAAAGGAGAGACGCAGCTGCGCAAGCACGACAAGAGGAGTGAGTCTAAACCGGCTTATAACAGGCTTTCAAAGCAACCAGCGTGGGCGTAAATGGTTAATAACAGGCTTACAACACAACGAGTGAGCCACAACAGGCTGCTAACAACAGGCTGCCAACAACACAACCAGAGTAGTGAGACTAAACGGGCTAACAACAGGACCAGAGGAGCGAGACTAAACGGGCTAATAACAGGCCCAGAGGAGCGAGCCTTAACGGGCTAATAACAGTGTTACAACAGGACCAGAGGAGCGAGCCTTAACGGGCTAATAACAGTGTTACAACAGGACCAGAGGAGCGAGCCTTAACGGGCCTTAACGGGCTAATAACAGTGTTACAACACAACCTCAATCATAGTCATATTTTGATGATTGTGATCATCAACAGACTCTAAAACATACAAAAAAAACTTTTAAACAAAGACGGCTGCATAATTAAACCAAATATCAAAAAAGAATAAACAATTTCTGATTTTCATGTCTCATACTTAGAAATATTCTCTATCTCGAAGCCTTCTCCATATTTCAACCTTTTTATTTGGTTAAAAATATATTTTAATAGCTCATAAAAGATTTTTGGACTAATCAACTAATGAACAAATATTCGCTGATGAGTTGAATCTGTTGTAGCGCTAACAATTATAACTAACTAATTATTTTAGTAGTGAGTTAAAGACTATTAAACAATAGTAAAGTGTCCATATTAGACTAATGTGGATGGTTATATTTCTGTGCGTGTCAGAGGTGAAGAAGGAGCTTGAGGAGGGAGGAGAGCCGAGAGCAGAGACTGAGAGCGAGAGTGAAGAGGAGGAGCTCTGCTGTTTCGCGCCAACGGTAAATATAATGTACTACTTATTTTACTTATAATTAGTGGTGAAAAAGTACTGAAAATTTGTACTCATGTAAAGTATAGTTACATGGCTAAAAATGTGCTGTTATAAGTGCCAGTATTGCTGCCAAAATTTTACTGAAATAAAAGTATAAAATATGCATGGGGAAAAAAACTACTCAAAGTAAAAATGACTAGTTACTCCCCAAAAAAAATTTGATCAAGCAAAACTTGATTAAACTGTCTAAAGATGGATTAAGTATTTTTAAAAGTCCATTTGCTTATTCTCAGAGCTGGCAGTGACGTTATGTGACTTTGTAGGGGTAGTAAGGGGCAGATAGAGGTGAGAGCCTTGCACAAGGACAACTGGGACTTCAATACCTGTTTTTTCAATGTCAATTTACTCAAAGTACAATTTAGTGATGGGCAGATTGATATCACAGTTGTCTTAGACTAATATTTAAATTTGTTTGATATGACAAAAAAAGAAATCAGGAAGCGGGTAAACACAAATTGTGTGTGTGCGTGTACACACGCGTATGTGTGTGTATATATATATATATGTGTGTGTGTGTGTATATGTATATGTGTGTGTGTATTATATATATATATATATATAATATATATTTGTATATAGTATATATTATTATATATAATATATATATTATATATATTAATATTATATATATGTGTGTGTGTGTGTGTATATGTATATGTGTGTGTGTATGTATCTATATGTGTGTGCATACATACATACATACATACATACATACATACATACATACATACATACATACATACAGCGGGGCCAATAAGTATTGGGCAATTTAAAAAATTTGCAAGTTCACCCATTTAAAAAGATAAGAGGTTTGTAATTTTCATCATAGGTACACATCAAGTGCGAGAGACAGAATGTAAAAAGAAAATCCAGGAAATCACATTGCATGATTTTAAAACTATTTATTTGTGAAAATGGGTGGCCAATAAGTATTGGGCTGCCAGCAAGTTACTTTTAATACTTTGTCATTGCCAACCAAGGCTACATTACAGAGGTTAAACGGTCTTTTTAAATGGGTGAATTTGCAAATGTTTAAGTTGCCCAGTACTGGGTTTCAGCAAAGGTAAATTCACTGTAATTGGAATTGAAGCCTCTTTGATTTGTGTCCTGAAAATCTCTTCTATAATCTTGTGAGTTCCTTGTTACAGGTGGATGTGAAGACCACGGCTCTGGCCATGGCCATCACAGATTCTGAGCTCTCGGATGAAGAGGCGTCCATTTTGGAAAGTGGAGGTTTCTCTGTGTCCCGGGCAACCACGCCGCAGCTCACAGATGTCTCAGAGGGTCAGTGTATTCTCATGGCTTATTATTGCATTATTTAAAGCTACTGTAGTCTTGCTGTTCTGACCCTCCTCCTGTGCTCAGACCTGGACCAGCAGAGCGTGCACTCAGACCCTGAAGAGGCTTACCTCAGAGACCTACCAGAGTTTCCTTCAGTGGAAGAGTACCCCATGGACCCCCAAAGCTTACTTTTCCCCCCACGCAGGCCCTCACACCCCGACTCTGCCCAGTCCGGTGCACCTTTGGAAGGAGAACCGATGAGCCCGGCCTCCCTGCTCCTCCAGCACCTCGCCTCGCCTCTGCACTTCGTCAACACGCATTTCAATGGACACGCACAACCTCAGATACAGGTCCAGATAGGGGACCAGGCCAGGGACCAGATCGAGGGCCGGGCCGGGGACCAGATCGAGGGCCGGGCCGGGGACCAGATCGAGGGCCAGATCGAGGGCCAGATCGGGGACCAGATCGAGGGCCAGATCGAGGGCCAGATCGGGGACCAGATCGAGGGCCAGATCGAGGGCCAGATCGGGGACCAGATCGGGGACCAGATCGGGGACCAGATCGGGGACCAGATCGGGGGCCAGATCGGGGGCCAGATCGGGGGCCAGATCGGGGACCAGATCGGGGACCAGGCCAAGGACCAGGCCGAGGACCAGTCCAGGGCGGTGACTGAGCAGGCGCAGCGCTCCCTAGAGGCTCTGAGTGAGGAGATTGTGTCCACTGCCATCTCCACCGTTGTCCAAAACACACTATCCGCTCTGCTGAGGTCCAGCGAAGACGGCGAGGAACCCACTTTCGACGAGTTTCTGCCCGAGACTTTGGGAACCGCAGGCACCATGGAGATGGAGGAGGAGGAGGAGGAGGAGGAGAGGGGGGCGGAGGAGAGAGACGAAACCTTAGTCCCAGCTGAGGAGGAGGACTTTGAGCTCTTGGACCAAAGTGAACTGGACCAGGCCGAGGAGGAACTCAACTCAGAAAGAAACCTGACGCACTTGTAGCTTGTCACATGGATCTGTTTATCTCAAATGTTTTACTAAAACGTTCTGATCCATGACGATGTTTTTTTTCAACAAGGGGTGTTTAGGCCTGGTTTAGACCTGGATCGGACACAGTTTAGTCCTGGTTTGTCCTGGCTTAGACTTAAAATGTGTCTAGACAAACCAGAATTAAACCAAATAATATAAACCAGACCTATTTAACAGAACTAAACCAGGTCCAAAGCACCTTTTGTAGATACTGACCATTGCAGACCACTTGTTTTAAAAATGCCAGCGTGGACTAGGCCTTTACAAATAAATATTTTTGTTTAATTTTATACATTTATTGGAACATTTTTACCAGTGGTGTAGTCTATTTGATACGCAGGTATAAGCCGTATAACCACTAGTTCAGCATGCAACCAAGTGAATGGGCAATGACCTGCCAAGATAGAGCTAGAATTCCCCAGGATGGAACTTCAAAAAACGTTCATTACCATGGAAATCCTCCATGTTTGTTGCTGGTGTTCAAAATGTGTATCAAAAAGTTAACAAAAAAGCTCTGGAAAAACCAAATGATAAATGGCTGGTCAACTCCTGGTAAATGCATTTTTCAATCTGCAGTGTTAGAATAATTTTCAAATCTCTATTGGGCATTAGGCAAACAAAAAAATATCTGTGTGAAGTCACAATTCCAAGCTCTATATTTCCTCAAAGTTTTCTGGGTGAAGACCCCCCAGACAGTACTTTTTGTCTGTGTTGGGACTTTTTGGGCCCCAGATGTCAATGACAATGACGATGAGTTTGTTCATTGTGACATCACGGGTTCATTGTGACATCACGGGTCCTAATGTTCAGTTCCATTGACACAAAGCCATTTTGTCTGAGCCTCCTGAGGAAGTAAAGACCTATTAGGTTATGTTCCCTAATGTGTCTTTAATTATATGTATATTTATTTATATATATAATATAATATATCTATTTATATATAATGTGTCTATTTTTGTGTGCGTTTTTGAAAATTCACAGTATATCCACTATAAAAATTTAGACTACACCACTGATTTTAACCCATTTAATTTCACTACGGTTCTTAAATTTAACCTGATAATTATGTCTACATGTATTCATTTTTTTAAACGAAATGGCTAAATTATTCAAGCTAAATATATTTATTACATTTTACTTTACAAAATTATTACTGTAAATTCTTTCTTCTACTTTCAGTAATATTTATTATATTTTATGTAGTATTTTTTTAAGTTAAATGGGTTAAAATGTTCCATAAAGTGATGTATTTTAGTTTATCCAGCCTGTTCGACCAATCAGAACCGTTCCCTCTCTGTGTGTTCCTCTCTCTGATTGGTTGTTTTACACATAAGAAGAACTCTGATTGTACTATATGACAAAGAGCTTTTATTTTCAAAACATGAATGAATATTTTACTTCGTGGTTTTCATAATGTTGCCTTTTTCTGTGTAATCTGAATTTCTGGCACAAACAAAGACTGGGAGAGAATAGAAATGTTAAAATATATATATATGTAGATATATAGATATATACAGATATATCTATATATATCTATTTATCTATATATATATATTTTTTTCTATATATATAATATAGATTTATTTAAGTGAAATACAGTAAATTGTAGGCCTGTCACAATAAAAAAAATATGAAATTTGTTATAGTGCTACAGAAAAATATCACGATAATAATGAAACTACTTTATGCCACTGACGCAATAACCTTAAACCAGGAGAATCCCAGTAAGCTTATGTATATTTATAATAATAAAAAACATGGGCTGCAATAAATGGCACAGAATGAAAGTACTTTTTGTTTATCTATTTTAAGAATTAGACATAGAAGTTACTTTTTTTTTAAACTCTCAACAGCTCATATCTTTTTCTCGTACAAACCAAAAAATATACATACCCCAAAATGTACACAATTAAAAAATATTGTTCCAGGTATCATTTATTCAACAAAGTCGATATAGTATCGTGACAGATCTAATAGATTTCATGAGTAAAAGTAGTCATGGAGTAGAGATTGTGAGCAGCAGGCAAAATTGTCTTTTATTTTTTAACAATTTAGATTTTTTAAACCAAATTTTTTATCTCAAGCTGTAAAATTGTCTCCTAAATTTGAAGATTTCATGCATTATTTTTTACAATTCTATTAAATTTAAGACTTTACTGTATTTGTTTCTATGCGCGCCACATTTGAACCCAAAATATTTTGGGACTTTCTGCCTGCTTTTATTTTGACGTGTGGACCTGTTTGTACTAACCTGTTCCTGTGAATAGTGTAGATATAATGTATAATATTTGTGCATGTAAAACACCGTACTCTTTTCCTTCTGCGATCGCGCAAAGCCTTTGAATGTGCACAAAAACTTTAAATTTAATAAGGAAAAACGTGTGAATTTGTTTAAAAATAATTTGTGTGTTTTGTTGCTTGGAAATCGGCACTTAAAGGATTCTATTTTCTAATTTCTCCTTTTTTCCATAAAGTGTTCAGTTTGGTCTTTTTAACAATAAATTCTACTCTGGAAATTCAGAATTGAACTTTGAAAGTTTCAGTTCCACATCAGAAATAAAAGACGAACTGACTTTATAATGTTTGGGAGATTTATTCTACTTATTCAGGTCTTTGACCTTAAAGGAGAGTTTTAAGATTGTGTTATATAATGCAATTTTCCACGTTCGTTGACAAGTCAAGCAAAAGAGAGGCCTGTTTTCTCAGTCCGGGTTTTGTCCCGGTTCAAACCTGGGGGAGTTCTTTTGAACACTGCAGTAGAGTTTCTCTGATTCCTCTGGGGATGTTGAGGTCTGATAGAAGAGTCCAGGATCCATCTGAGAACTGGACCGGGACCGAGAGGACCAGACCATCGGGGAGGTCCAGGAAACCTAGGACAGAGGGGACAAAAAGGATCATTTTTATTTACCTGTTGGACGCAAACAACTGGCTAAAACTGGCATATTTACTTAATAGAGTGTTAATTCATATGCACCGTCCCATTTTAGTGTAATCCCTCATTCGTCCAGGAGTGTAACATCGAGTCTGGGAACTCGGATATGACTCTTGGATGAGAGTCGAAAAGTCTTGTTTTTCAAAAAAAGTGTCCAGATGACTACAACTGAATCTTTTTCTACAATGTCCCATTTCAAATAAATAAAAGCATGTGGTTGGAGCAGAGTTCGGACACTGGAGAAAGATGTTTGTGTTAAATGGTTCTGAAAAGTCTGCATTGTTTTGTGGTGAGGAAATTAAGATTGCATTTGTTTTTTAAGAATGAGTAATTAAAACAAAGGAAACGGGCAGTAGTAGTAATATGGTAGTAGTATTTCTGACCAGAGCAGTGGACCCCTGCAGACAAGACGGTCCCAGGACTGTCCCAGGCCCTCAGCACACACAGGACAGAGTGAGCTGAGCACAGCGCCCCAAAGTGATCACATACAAGTATCTGCAGCTCAGTCTCACACCAGTTCCTGAACAGGAGACAGTCATTTAATACGTTTCATGTGGATTAGACCCAGTAATTACAGAGTTTTGAACCATAAACCAGGACAAACATCTGAGTTTTGACCAGTTCTACCATAATTCTCACCTGTCCTCCAGCTCAGAGTTAAACAGTCTAGAATATGGAGATGATCTTCTGTACCTGAGCTCCTGAAGATGAGCGATGGGCAGTCCCACATCAGCAGGAGGAGTGATGCCTCTGTCACAGTGATAAACATGAGCTCTCTGAGTGTCCACGAAGAATGAGCTACAAACATCTCCCCAAACCAGGACCTCCCGAACATCTGGAACAAGAGAGAGACCAGGGCTGAACCAGGACTAAACCAGGACCCTGCTAACATCTGGAACAAGAGAGGGAAACAAGGACTGAACCAGGACTAAACCTGGACCCTGCTAACATCTGGAACAAGAGAGGGAAACAAGGACTGAACCGGGACTAAACCAGGACCCTGCTAACATCTGGAACAAGAGAGGGAAACAAGGACTGAACCGGGCCTAAACCAGGACCCTGCTAACATCTGGAACATGAAAGAGATCAGGACTGAACCAGGACTAAAAAATGAACAGGGGCACCCCTAAAGGGTGGCCTTGAAATTTGATTTGGAAATGTGGTCTGTTATATTATAATATTTTTGTGGAGAGTTCCATACCAACTGGCTGATAATTGATACTTTGCAGGGACTTAATGGTCAACAGATTGTGTTAAAACAAAGCTCAGATTAAAGTCTAACTTGAACAGAGTTTCAGACAAAGCAGTGCGTCTGGTTGAAAAAAAACATCCCTCTGACAAACAAGAAAAAGTTGCAATAGTAGAAATAATCGTACCTTGCGCCCTGACGTTGAGTTTTTTAGCGATCTTCACACGTGCGTGGTTCTCCAGATGTGTTGCCACAGTGACAAAATTCTTCCTGTTTACACTCGGACAGTTCTGGAGGAGTGCGGCACATTTCTGATTCACACTGTGCAGAGAAAACAGCACCACCCTGACCTCTGACCTTGAGGAGCTCTGGATGCAGCGGCCATACTGTCTGTAGCGCTCCAGATCGTCCAAACAGCTCTGCTCCTCTGAGATTAGAGTGAGGTCATCATCGAGGAGTAGGATCAGATCTGCGTCTGTGAAGGAGTCGTGCAAAGACGTGTGGATGGACACCTGCAGGAAACACACATGAAACACATGGAGAATGCTTTTTATATTTTTGATAGCTCTAAGTCAAATTAAAGTGCAGATGAGAGATTTTCACATTTTTCGAAAAATGAATTTGGAAAAGTACCGTGGTAAATATTTATCAGTCAGCAGCATATATGTATATGTATGTATGTATGTATGTATATACTATGGATATTTGTTTGTATGTATGTATGTATGTTTGTATGTTTGTATGTTTGTATGTATGTATGTATGTATGTATGTATGTATGTTTGTATGTGTGTATGTATTATGTATGTATGTATGATATATGTATGTTATGGATGTTTGTGTATGTATGTATGTTTGTATGTTTGTATGTATTGGTAATGTATGTATGTTTGTATGTTATGTCATGATTGTATGTATAGTATGTATGTTATTGTATTGTATTGTTTGTTTGTTATGTATGTTTGTATGTATGTATGTATGTATGTTTGTATGTATGTATGTATGATATGTATGTTTTGTATGGTATGTTTGTTTGTTGTAATGTTGTATGTATGTATGTATGTATAGTATGTATGTATGATGTATGTATGTATTGTATGTATGTAGTATGTATGTATGTATGTATGTATGTATGTATGTATGTTTGTATGTTTTGTATGTATGTATGTATTATTTGTATGTATGGTATGTATATATGTATGTATGTATGTATGTATGTATGTATGTATGTATGATTATGTATGTATGTTTGTATGTATGTTTGTATTTTGTTGTATGTATGTTTGTATGTATGTTTGTATGTATGTATGTTTGTATGTTTGTATGTTTGTATGTATGTATGTTTGTATGTATGTATGTATGCTGTATGTATGTATGTATGTTGTGTATGTATGTATGTATGTTTGTATGTATGTATGCTATGTATGTATGGTATGTTTGTATGTTTGTATGTATGTATGTCATGTATGTATGTTTGTATGTATGTATGTATGTATGATATGTATGCATGTATGCATGTATGCATGTATGCATGTTTGTTATTGTTGTATGTTTGTGTATGTTGTATGTATGCTATGTATGTAGTATGTATGTATGTTTGTATGTTGTATGTATGATTGTTATGTTTGTATGTATGTATGTATTCTGTGTATGTTTGTATGTTTGTATGTATGTATGTTTGTATGTTTGTTATGTATGTATGTTTTGTATTGTATGTATGCATGTTTGTATGTATGTATGTAGGTATGTATGTTTGTATGTATGTATGTATGTATGTATGTATGTATGTTTGTATGTGTATGTATGTATGTGTATGTATGTATGTATGTATGTATGTATGTTGTATGTATGTATGTGTATGTATGTTTGTATGTATGTATGTATGTATGTATTTGTATGTAGGTATGTATGTATGTATGTATGTATGTTTGTATGTTTGTATGTTGTATGTATGTATGTTTGTATGTGTATGTTGTATGTATGTTGTATGTATGTATGTATGTGTTTGTATGTATGTATGTGTTGTATGTATGTATGTTTGTATGTATGTATGTTTGTATGTATGTTTGTATGTTTGTATGTTTGTATTTTTAATCATGAAATACCTGGTGGAGTCTTGGAGCTGCCAGGTCTTGTGTATCCATCTGCAGTGTCCTCAGCTGGTCTAAGATCTGATCCGAGTTTAGTCCCTGATCATGGTTAGGTCCTTCATCCTGATTTCGTTCCTTGTACTGTTTCTCACTCAGGTCCAGGTGCATAAGGTGCAGGGAGAACAGAGAGGTCTTTGGGAAGACTTCAGGGTCTTGGAGCATCTCTGAGATCAGGAATGGAGCAACTGGACTCAGAGCACTGAAGAAACAACAAGGGGGATACAGGAAATTAAACATGACTAAACCATGTCTAAACCAGGTCTACACGCTTGACTTCCTCTGACCTGCATATCCAGATGTGAAGGGGTTTAATGGTCCTGAGCTGCTCTTGTTCCTCTCTGTTCTGATCCAGTAAGGCCGCCATGTTCTCTTGTGAGATCTTCACCATCAGCTGAGACGGAACCTCCACAGTCATGTTATAATAGGCCTGGAACCAGATCCAGACATGCAAGTTTATTCATTGCAGACATTCAAGTTTATTGTGTATAACAGTGTTTCCCAAACAGGGGTACACAGGCACTTTTTTCAAATTCACTGCGTGTCATCTTCATCTAATAATGAAATCGCAGTGGTCTAATTTTCTGAAAAAGTGCTGCATACTCTTTGGGGAGAAACATACAATTTACATTTACACACACACACACAAAAGTCAGGAACTCCAGCTTTAACTGACCATTTGTTTACTTTTCTGTTACAAAATATTTTTAAACAAATAATAATTATATCTGAGCTTCACTTAAGTATAATTTGTGATAAAGTGTGAAATATAGCTGTAGATAAAGTGACAAAAACAAACTATGTCCTCAACATTTCTGTATTTGTCCAGTAAATCCTAAAAATCAGGATTTGCCTTCATCCAAAATGAGAACTATTGTGATATCCTATTAAATAATCAAATTATGTAAATTACATTTACAAATTACTGTGTACCTTAACCTTAAACCTGGCTATGATGTCAAATAAAAGAAACTTGCAATGAAGTGATATTTCTGCACTTTTGTGTTTTACAGTCCATTCACTTTTTGTGAGACAAATATCAGCACTTTTCTGATGGAATATTACCAGCTGTTTGTTATAGGGAGAATAAGGACATAACATTGAGTTGTCACAATTCTTAAATTTCAACCTCGATTTTGAAACAGAGGAATTGGCTCGATACTTGATATTGATTTTGATACCACATTGATAATAATTGTTATTTTCAAATAAGATAATAGCACTTTCTTTATGTTACCATGCGGTCTTATACTAGTTCTGATAGAGCTCAAGATCGTGTCAGGAAAGGTCAACATTTGTGTGTGATTGTGCTTTTGTATCAATACTTGCTCAAATGACTATCTCGCGATCTAACAAACATCTGACAATGCTAATTTTAATATCAATTTTTGACACTTCGGAACACGCTAACAAAAGAGCAAAACATTCTGTCAATATCACCCTCTCTATTTTAGTTGAATGTTTTAGACATATTTAGTTGATACTGAGGACGTTTTAATAGTCTTGTTGATGACCTGGCAGTGCTCCATGAAGTCGGAGAGGCCTCCCAGCAGAAGACCCCTGCACCCCAGCCCCACGTCCCTCCAGATCAGCGGAGAGTGTCCATGGGTCCAGCCATTTGACTTGCACGTCTGGTCCAGCCAGTCCTGACAGAAGATACACAGACAAAAAAGTTGAATGACAGCACACCCTTTGCATATCTATTTTTAGCAACATGCAGAAAATAAACCAATAAAATAGTGTAAGATAGACAGAATACATGTTTTTTTATTTATTTAAAATTGTTAATGTATATTTTTTGTATAAATATTGTACAAAACCGGTGATATCCGGTGTATCGGACTGTTGAAGAAGGAGTCGAAAGGCAAAGCTCTTAATTTATCGCTCAGTCTACATTCCTACTCTCACCCATATTCTACGGGCATGAGCTTTGAGTAATGACTGAAAGTACAAGACTGTACAATGAACACTGCTAACATGGTTAGCCCTGAACACTGCTAACATGGTTAGTCCTGAACATGAGTCATCCACTTGTCAGGTGCAATACAGTAACATTATGAGAATTATCTCTGTTGCAAGTCTTACCGAACTTTACCTGTTGTTTATTCTGTACATATGCAGCACTGTCCATAATCATAAGCAGTCACTTATTGTATATAATACTATAATAGATATTTCTGCATGTTTTATTATTCTGTCCATAAGCTGCACTATACTCGACCATGGTCATAGCCACTTATTGTAGATAACAGTTCTTTTAGCTTTACCTGCACATTGCGGTAGATTTAAGTCTAATATTAGTTATTTTTCCTGTTTACTAAAGCATGTTTCTGTTCTCTTGCTGTTCTGTTCTTGAACTGTGGGTTGATACACTGGAATTTCTCAATTGTGGGACAAATAAAGGTTCTCTTATCTTATTCTTATATATTCTATATAATAGCAGTGGAAATTAGTTTTCTCTGCAGGGTGGCTGCATAGGGTCACATGGGAGGAGAACCAGAGGTGGCTCAAGCATTTAATTATTTATTTAATAGTGACAGATACAACAAACATTCACTAAATGCTATGTTAAATGAGTTGGACAACAATAAACACAGGGGATATGTCCGAAATATGAAATATATAATAGGATCGCAATTTACATTCACACATCCAAACTCTTACACTTTGTTTACACACACACACAATTCACACATGATCACACTGTACTGTTGGATGAGCCAGGATTTAGTCTGCTTTCTGAACGAGGAAAGTCCAGTCATAGTTTTAATGTGAGCAGGTAAACAGTTCCAACAGTTAGCTCCTTTCACTGAAAAGGCAGTGGCCCTTGAGGACATTTACAAACGGAGTGGTTCAGGTGCAAGTCCATTCAAACGTTTGAATACAAGTTTTACATAGTTAAAGTTATAAACATTCATCAAGTTTAATATTTCCAGTTTAGATCATATTAGACAATTCTGAAATCTGATAGGCTTTTTATCTAGAATTTTATCAGCACAAATGTAGTGGCCGGGTTGGATTAAAGTGGTGCTGTATTTCTCTTGTTCTACCTGTTCCATGAGTTCACCTTTCATAATAAAATGTTATTTGTTTTCTTCACGTGTCCTTTCAATAGAGAAGAACATAGATTTGATTTTCTTTGTATTTAGTATAAGGCACGACTTATGCTCAGCCAGTCAGACACTTTCTCACAGCAGTTTGCCGGACACCTAAACTACGGTGTCATCAGGGTACACCTGAAGGCCCACTTCAGGACCATACAACTATAATAGATCTATGTTCAGGACACACTTCTGTTCCGATGCCTCCTGGGGGTGAGGAAAGTCTGGGAGTCCCTGCTCAGACTGCTCAGTGACTTAAGACTTTGGGTTGAAATTATATATTAAATTAAATAACTATATGATCTAAATATTGATTAAAAAAATGTAATATTAAAATTGGTCATTTATAAGGTATTTTAGTGTCTTATAGGTAAAGGAATCTGAAGCGCAAAGGCTGTGTATAATATAACCTTATACTCCTAAAAAAAAGAAAAGCAGGGCACTAGAGCAGAGCAGAGCAGGGCATTTGTGGCTCCAGGGGCCAGTTTTAATCTGCCCCCCCTCCTAAAATGTTAGTTTCTATTTTCTAACTGTTCTAGCTATGAAACATGTGTCTGCACTTGTGTCCTTAATAAAGATTACATGAAATGAATGAAATAATAGCTTCAATAACCTATAACTTACAGAAAAGTGTTTGAATTTGTTACACCATTGATCGCGGCCCGCCGACAGGAAAGATAATTGCCCACCCATGCCCTAGACTAGAGCATGCAAAAATGTATGATGCTTGGGCGGACTTGTTCTATCTATGACAGGTCACACTGTTAAAATGTGAGTTGTTTTATGAACTTAACTGTCTACTTTCTGCACTTTGCTGAATTAAAATGTTATTAGCACTCTACGATGTGTGTGTGTGTGTGTGTGTGTGTGTGTGTGTGTGCGTGTGTGTGTGTGTGTTGTGTGTGTGTGTGTGTGTGTGTGTGTGTGTGTGTGTGTGTGCGTGTGTGTGTGTGTGTTCCATCAAATTGTTGAGAAGAAGTATAGCTAACCTGCCACTGTTCTGGAAGGATCATTATTTTCCGGACGCTGAAGTCCGGCAGACATATCTGACATTTATCCGCTAAATATTCCGCTTTGGCGTAGTATGGGCAGTCCGCTTTACCTGCAAGGGGTCAACCTATCATCAAACACGTGCACAACACATATTTAGAGAATAAAACGTTGTAAAGGAAAAAATTACCCGCGAGAACGAATCTGGCCATGACGGTTTGGCCTGGCGGAGTGGTTGCTAGGATACCACGGGTCCCTAAGTTTACCGTTACCTGGAGAAGGAAAATTGACAATAAAATATATATATGTTTTATTGTGTGTGTATTACATTATATTACATTTCAACCCTAAGTTTTTGCACAAATACTATTTGTTTATTTTCTGTAGTATTACGTACATTTTTCTCCCTGATAAAGGTTAAAGTTAACGTAAAGCGGAACCATGTATTGTTTCGCGCGGACCGTTGATAACGCCGCACACTGCAGCAGCACGATGCTAACGTGATGTTAACGGAAAGCAGTGACGATTTCAAATATGTTTCCCTTTGTTTGTCATTATTTAATGGTTTATCTTTATGGAATGGTACACTGGAATGTGGGGATTATGGACACCATCGGAACACGACTGTCAGTATAACCAGAGCTATAAAGAGGTGAGTTTTTATTTGATAACCTTCGAATCGGCTAAAGCAGAGCTTCTCAAACTTTCTGGCGCGCCCCCCTTGCGAGATTAAAATAAAGTATCCTCTCCCCCCCAATAGCCTCTAGGACAGCGCCGAATTGGTGCTTCACTGCTGTAAATACGGCGTTTCAAAGAGAAGACGCACTCACGTTACTTCTCGTCACTGCGTATCACTTTTACAACTGTGGGTCCACGACCGTGACGGTGTGTGACACAGACTGCTTTCTGCGGTGCTGACTCGTACCACTGCGTTTATGTTTCATTGTTTTCAAAGCCCATGGGATCAAAGCAGAAAGGAATCGAATGCATACGCATTCTTTTCCCATTATAGCTTATATAATGTATATATATATATATATATATATATATATGATATATATATATATATATATATGTATATGTGTATGTATATATGTGTGTGTGTATATATGTATATATATTATATATATAATGATGTATGTATATTATATATATATATATATTATATATATATATATATATAATATATATATATTATATGTATATGTGTATATTGTTGTATAATGTGTATATATATATATATATATGTGTATATATATTATATATATATATATATATGTGTATATGTGTATTATATATATATACATATATATACATATATATATATAATATTATATATATGTATATTAATATGTATATGTATGTGATATGTATGTATTAATGTTGTGGCGTGGGGCACATTACTTTGAAGATGTACAACTTCAGAATCAGGAAAGGTTTATTGTCATTGTTAATTAACATACTTAGGAACTTGTCTCGGCATTAAGGTGCAACATAAAACACTGATCAATAATAAAAACAACATATGCGATCAAAAGGGCATGCATTAAAAGACAATTTAAAATTACGATAGTATAAAATAAAAATAGGCATTACTATGTACACGAGAATTACAGTTAAATTTACAGTTGTAGTGCAGAAAGTGACAGTGCAGTGAGTGATGAATAGTTGCAATTAAAGTGGCAGGTGTTTAGAAGTGTTCATGAGTTCAACTGCAGAGGGAAAAAAGCCTATTCTTGTGGTGGGAGGTTCTGGTCCGGATGGACCGTCGCCTCCTGCCTGAGGGAAGTGGCTCAAATAGACCATGTCCAGGGTGAGAAGGGTCAGCAGGGACGTTCAACTACAGTAGGTGGCAGTAAATGCACCTTTTCATCCGCCATTTAAAGTAACACAACAACAGGGGGGGCACAGAGGCAGGCTGGCCCACGCCTCCGCTGCTCTCATATTTTGAGATTAACTCTGTGTCGGCATTGGGCATTTTTTCTGTTGCTCAAAACACGTCTGTCACGCGTAATGTTCGCCCATTTCTCCAAATGTCTCGTGCCCTCCTTGGCATGGCTCTGCGCTCCCCACTTTGAGAAGCTCTGCTAAAGTGAATACAGTAAGATAATGACAGGAGAGAGAGCCACACTGTAGATATCAATCAATGTGCTTTCATAAAATTATGCTATGCTACAGATTAGTTAAAAAAAATATATATAATATATATATTTTTTTTTAACTAATCTGTAAAATTGTCAACAAAATTAGTCAGTTCTTTAATAGTTATTTATCTTGATATTTGATTGCAAGTTTCTATTTTCTTGCTGTGTGGCTATAATGTTAAATGACTTGGTTGAGGTTTCAATATGGCACAAAGCGTGAATCGAGCATAAAATTAACCACAAGGACAGAAATGTCACTTTATAACTTTGTTTCCGGGATTACACAATTTGCTCTTTCTGAGGTAATTTTTATAGTACTGATTACAGATGACATACCTCAACGTTATATTCTAATTTTGCATATCTCCTTAACAACAATTGCAATACTATCAATTGTTCAAAATACCTCAATGTTCTTTTTCTATTGCAGTTTATTCTTTGACCTGAGAAAATCATGTCTCGGGCTTCTGCAGACATCATGAGGAGGGCTCTTCGCTTTTGCAGCCAAAGACTTTTACAAAAGCATCCTTCAGTTCCTGCTGCAGCATCCTCAACACTTCCATCTGTCCATTTTTCTCAACATTTACCGACAAGGGCAACATTGTATTCAAATTATAGACATTTTTCAGTTGTAGAGACTTATTCTAAAGAGTTTGAATCTGATAAACAGCCTCTTCCAGCTTCAACGACTTCAGTTTCCAAACCCAAATCCCAGTTTTTGGATGAGTTGGCTCTATGTACCTCTCCTTCTGACGTTTTGGACCTGAGCTGCAGAAGTGCGCCCACGTTTCTCCAGCTGAGCCATTGCTTGTCTCAGATTTGGAACAGCACAAAGAAGCTGTCGGAGGAGCAGAAGCGTCTGGAGCTCAGGCTGATGTGGGAGCACGCTGGGTGGGAGCAATTACTGCAGCGTGCGGTGAGCGGAGTCTCGTACCTGCCCGACTCTCACCTGGTCTACGCCCTCCTCGCGCTCGTCAAACTTGGGGTCGGACACAAAACCAGGGTGGTGCAGACGTACCTCAGAGTGGCTCAGGTAAAGGTTTAGAAGCACCGGTTGTGAGGTCCTGGTTTAGTTCTGGTCCAACAGTAACTCTGTGTAAAATGTCAAGATTATTCAGTTAATTGGTAAATGTGATAGGTCAGGACACAATACAATTGTTAAAACTAAAGACAAAAATAATAATAATAATTTGGACCATCTTAAATGCAAATTTGAGTAATTTCAATTAAATCTATGCAAATTAATAATAATAAGAAGAAAAATACTCTAAAATGTACATCTGCATCTAAAATCCACATCATGTATATTAGTTATTAGTATTTTCCTGTTATGTCAACAATTGTGACTCGGCTTCTCACAATAATAACACACACTAAAATGTTATATCGTGACATCCCTACTGCTGAGGAGAGGGGATTTCGCAATTTAAAGGTGCACTGTGTAACATTTCTGGTTTTCTGGAAGCTCTGGCACCCGCTTGTCTGCCTAAAATGTTCCAGAGCATAAAAAAAACAAAACTGGCCCACTGGTGTCATTTGCTTCAGTCTTCATGGAGATTCATAGGTATTAATGCCATACTGTGGAACATTTGGGTACAGCAATAACATCAGCATACATGCATAGCGCACCTTTTAAAAGTCAAATCCCAAATATTGCTGTTACTGTTTGTAAACAAATTACAAATAAGTAATAACGCCCATTTCTAGCGAACGCAAAATCCTGATATTGTCGATTATTCACTGTAATGAGTCATTCTCAATCTGCGGATCTAGTCTGAAAACTGAAATATTTATCCTACTCTGAGCTGCGTAAGCCCTGCCAACCGGATGGGACCTTCTGATGATAGCCTGTCCTGTTTATCTATTTGTTTGTACTGTTTTTAAGTTTCCCCTGGAACTAATCTTCTTTGTTACCCTAACAGCCCTGTAATGGACCATAGAAATCCTATTATTGGCTGGCTGAAGCTATGGCTTCAAAAATGCTAAAGATTGTTCTCTTTTTTTTAATTATTATTATTATTATTATTATTGTTTTTAGAAATAGCTTCCTTAACTCTCTTTCCTCCTGCTTAGAATCTTCACCTCACTGTCCTCAGAGTGGTACTTATCTTCATGTTTGTTTTCATGAATCCTGTTTATGAGCTTGTCTTCTCTGCTTCTTCTCTGAGCCTCACATAAACAGATTTTTTATGTCAAAGGTCAAGGTTTCCTGTGCTGTGTCACCAGTTTTAAGGACAATAATGCAAATAATGTAGACTATGTGTCCATGAAACATAAACATGTATAGACTCATCACTGCTCTTTTTATACATTTGTAATACGTTTTGTTATGTTGGTTCATTATATTAAATACAATGTTATTCACAGGAGAGAACAAATGAGTTTGATGATAAGAATCTGTCCATTCTCTCTGCGTGTCTGGAAAACATGGAGGAGGGCGCCAACGTGACGGCACTCAAACACGGCATCAGGTCATTTACATCTTCACACTTCCACACACTGTTTGATTCATCAGTGACTGAAGAATTAAGTACAGAACAAGTCCCATCTAATGTCCAGGTTGTTGGTGGAGGAGCGCCTGCCCAGGATCAACAACGTGGTTAATCTTCAGACCATGATGAGGCTCGTGGGGAAAGACGTACCACTCAAACTCAAACACAAACTAGAGGTGACAACATTTTCATTAATCTTCATCACAGAGCTGCACCACATTATGTATTGTGATAACAATGTTCCTGCAAAGTTTCAATAAACTTCTTGTCAGTGCTGGAAACTCTGTCTATTCCACAACCACACTTTAAGTTCTACAGTGAACATTGCATACTTTGACTTTTAAAGGTATTGTACCCAGTTTTTACCATCTTAAAACGTGAAAAACAACTATGGTGGTTCATTTTAAACTGCATCTGCAGCATTACAAACGTATTCACTTTTCTAATGCCGTTTTTGAGCTGTTCACAAGTTGTCTGATGCATATGGACGGAACTGCATGTTGATCAATAGAAATAAGGGATGGATCTTCAAGATGCTGTTCAGTGAATCTCAATATTCTCACCTTTTGTGAGAAAGCATCTTTTGCATGCTCTTCATGTCGCAGAGAGAGCCCATCAACATCAGCATCCAACCTTTTCGTTCGGTAGACAATCTTGAAGGTGCAGGTTAAACGAGCAGAGAGCCACCTGGAGCAGAAGCCGGTGCATCAGCAGATTGCTATCAGTGAAAACAGTGAAATGGGTTGGAACACGTTTTTATTAAAGACTTTTATTTTTGCGGGTCAGCTTCCTGTTCTATTTGCCCAAATTCTCCACTTTTAAGTTGCGGGGTCACACAGTTCACTTCCTCGTCCATCTCCACTGGAACTGGCATGGTCGGCATTGCAAACAAATTGCTGAAACTTCAAATTTACACTTTAGTGCCTCCATTACATGTCTACATCTGTAAACAACATGCTAGCCGCATTTTCTTATACACATGACATGAAACACTTAGTAATTAGATGCAGACAGCACACAGCGGCCTCATTTGATACTTGATCAGAACCAAACCAAGGCCAAGTTTGGATGAAATGCAGAGGGAAACGATTTTACTATCTTACATTTAATGTTTCGAACGGCTGCAAATTTGTCGAATAGAAAGCCGTACGGTCATTATTACGGTTTTGTCATAAGAATTCTGTCAGATATCACTATATTAATCCTTTTACAATATATTGAGCATTTTCTCATCCACTCACTGTAAGTAAGGCAAGGCAAGTTTATTTGTAGAGCACAATTCGTACACAAGGCCATTCCAAGTGTTTCATACAACAGGGAAAAAATCATTAAAATCACAAAACAGTTTAAGACATAAAAGATAAAATCCTTTCAGTTGTATGCACAGCTAAACAAAACCGTTTTTAGCTTGGATATGAACATTGTCAGAGTAGACGCCTGTCTCACATCTTCAGGAAGACTGTTCTAGATTTTGGGGTTAAATGTTTTAATTTTTTATTTCAGTCCAAAGCTTTGTCTCTGTCGGACCAGTTCACTCTCCCAAACGCTCAGCACATGGTCTCCACAATGGCCACTTTGGGGTTCACCTCCAAACCTCTGCTCTCCGTCTGCAGCCTCAAGATCACAGGTACTGTCCAACAACATCTCAAATATGAATCTTGTTTAATCACATTTTCATCCAGGTTCCATCCAGGTTCCATCCAGGTTCCGTCCCGGTTTAGTCCTGGTTTAGTCCCGTTTCAGTCCCGTTTCAGTCCCGTTTCAGTCCCGTTTCAGTCCTGTTTTTCTCCTTCAGAGCACTTGTCTGGGATCCCGTTTAACCGTCTCCTCACGGTGCTGGTCTCCTGCAGAGAGTTGAGGTTCAGAGATCTTCAGCTGCTGGAGGCTGTGTCTGAGTACAGCGCCTCCATGGTCCAAGTGTGGAACAATAAACAGGTCAGAGCTTCTGTCTGTTATGGTTCTACAGTTTATGATGTGGTCCAGTTTGACTCCCTCAGTGTAAATCATTAGTATAATCACAGAAGGATTTCAGAACATTCCCTTGTTTCTCTCCTTTCTCTTTAACCCCTCTCCTCACTTTTGATAATCCTTGCTCTATTTTTAATCATCTTTTATTTAGTTTTTCAGCAATTATACAAAATAAACATATAAGTTGCCAATGGGCTGCATTAATAACAGACTTTAGGTTTAAACAAGCATAAACAGAAAAAAAAAGAGGGGGAAAATACACCAAAAGGTACGCAAAACTAATGTTTGTCAAAGGGAAAAAATGTCCCGCCCCATCAGAATTATTATTTTTTTTTATAGCTTCATTGCATCATGCGATAGATTTTCAATTGGATTTTTTGAATTTTATTTTTTCAATTTAATAAGTTAATAAAGCATATTAAAAAAATAATAATTGAAAAGATGGACAGTGACTGGAGATGGACTAAACAGTGCAAGCTCAGGGTCAGGACAAGGCTGTGATGGGCAGACCTCTGACTGCATGTAAATGATTGTAGCCTCTTCTCTCTCTCTGACCCTCTCTTCTGTCTTCTCTCACAGTTGATCTTGCTCCTCTCCTCGCTCGAGTCTTGTGCTTTCGCCCTGTGCTCTTTTGGACTCGTTCCCAGAGTTGCTGATCCTGGAGCTTTGACCCTCAGAGACTTGCTGTGTCTCTCAGGTCTGCGCCTCTCTCAACTACCACAACCACAAGGTAAGAAAGGGTTGGACCAGTTTAGACCTGGTTTAGTATTTGATACCACAACCCAGGTAAGAAAGGGTTGACCTAGAGCTGGTTTAGTATTTGAACTACCACACCCTCAGAGACTGGTTTAGTATTTGCTGTGTCTAGTTGCTCAAGGTGAACTGCGCCTCTCTGGACCAACTGGTTTAGTATTTACCACAACCACAGGTAAGAAAGGGTTGGACCTAGTTTAGACCTGGTTTAGTATTTGAACTACCACAACCACAGGTAAGAAAGGGTTGGACCTAGTTTAGACCTGGTTTAGTATTTGAACTACCACAACCACAGGTAAGAAAGGGTTGGACCTAGTTTAGACCTGGTTTAGTATTTGAACTACACAACCACAGGTAAGAAAGGGTTGGAACCTAGTTTAGACCTGGTTTAGTATTTGAACTACCACAACCACAGGTAAGAAAGGGTTGGACCTAGTTTACCTGGTTTGTATTTGAACTACCACACTCACAGGTAAGTAAAGGGTTGAACCTAGTTTAAGACCTGTTTAGTATTTGACCTACCAACAACCACAGGTAAAAGGGTTGGACCTAGTTTAGACCTGGTTTAGTATTTCTGAACTGCCACAACCAAGGTAAGAAAGGGTTGGACCTAGTTTAGACCTTGGTTTAGTTAATTTGACCTACACAACCACAGGTAAGAAAGGATTGGACCTAGTTTAGACTCTGGTTTAGTATTTAACTAACACAAGCCACAGGTAAGAAAGGGTTGGACCTAGTTTTAGACCGTGGTTTAGTATTGAACGACCCACACCACAGGTAAGAAAGGGTTGGGACCCTAGTTTAGACTGGTTTAGTATTTTGCTACCACAACCCAGGGGGAAAGGGTTGGACTTAGTTTAGACCTGGTTTAGTATTTGAATACCACAACCATAGGGAAGAAAGGGTTGGACTCAGTTTTCAGACCTGGTTTTAGTATTATGAACTACACAACCACAGGGAAGCAAAGGGTTGGACCTTCTAGTTTCAGACTGGTGTTTAGTATTTGAACTACCACATACCACAGGGAAGAAAGGGTTGGACCTAGTTTAGACCTGGTTTGTTTTTGACTACCACAACAGCAGGTAAGAAAGGGTTTGGACCTAGTTTAGACCTGGTTTAGTAATTGAACTACCACAACCACAGGTAAGAAGGGGTTGACCTAGTTTAGACCTGGTTTAGTATTTGAACTTACCACAACACAGGGTAGAAGGGTTGGACCTAACGTTTAGACCAGGTTTAGTATTTTTTGAACTACCACAACCACATAAGAAGGGTTGGACTAGTTTAGACCTGGTTTAGTATTTGAACTACAACCACAGGTAAGAAAGGGTTGGACCTAGTTTAGACCTGGTTAGTATTTGAACTACACAACCACAGGTAGAAAGGGTTGGACTATTTGACCTGGTTTATAGTTTTGAAACTACCACACCACAGGTAAGAAGGGTGGACTAGTTTAGAACCTGTTTAGTATTTGAACTACCACAACCACAGGGAAGAAAGGTTTGGACCTAGTTTAGACCTGGTTTAGTATTTGAACTCCACAACACACAGGGAAGAAAGGCGTTGGACCTAGTTTAGACCTGGTTTAGTAATTTGCCTACACAACCACAGGGAAGAAAGGGTTGGACTAGTTTAGACCTGGTTTAGTTTTGAAACTACCACAACACAGGAAGAAAGGGTTGGACCTAGTTTAGACCTGGTTTAGTATTTGAACTACCACAACCACAGGTAAGAAAGGGGTTGGACCTAGTTTAGACCTGTTTAGTTTGTATTTGAACTACCACAACCACAGTAAGAAGGGGTTGGACCTAGTTTTAGACCTGGTTTAGTATTTGAACTACCACAACACAAGGGTGAGAAAGGGTTGGACCTAGTTTAGACCACGGTTTAGTATTTGAACTACCACAACCACAGTAAGAAAGTGGTTGGACCTAGTTTAGACCTGGTTTAAGTATTTGAACTACCACAACCACAGTAAGAAAGGGTTGGACCTAGTTTAGACCTGGTTTAGTATTTGAACTACCACAACCCAGGTAAGAAGGGTTGGACCTAGTTTAGACCTGGTTTAGTATTTGAACTACACAACCACAGGTAGAAGGGTTGGACCTAGTTTAGACCTGGTTTAGTATTTGAACTACCACAACCACAGGTAGAGAAAGGTTGGACCTAGTTTAGACCTGGTTTAGTATTTGAACTACCACAACCACGGTAGAAAGGGTTGGACCTAGTTTTAGACTGGTTTAGTATTTGACTACCCACAACACAGGTAAGAAAAGGTTGGAACCTAGTTTAGACCTGGTTTAGCTATTTGAACTACCACAACCACAGGTAAGAAAGGGTTGGACGCTAGTTTTAGACCTGGTTTAAGTATTTGAAACTACCACAACCACAGGTAAGAAAGGGTTGGACCAGTTTAGACCTGGGTTTAGTATTAGAACTACCAAAACACAGGTAAGAAAGGGTTGGACCTAGTTTAGACCCTGGTTTACGATTTTTGAACTACCACAACCACAGTGAAGAAAGGGTTGGACCTAGTTTAGACCTGGTTTAGTGTTTGAACTACCACAACCAAAGGTAGACAAGGGTTGGACCTAGTTTAAGACCTGGTTTAGTGTTTGAACTACCACACACCACAGGTAAGAAAGGTTGTGGACCTAGTTTAGACTGGTTTAGTGGTTTGAACTACCACAACCACAGGTAGACAGGGTTGGACCTAGTTTTAGACTGGTTAGTAATTGTAACTACCACAACCACAGGTAAGAAAGGGTTGGACCCTAGTTTAGACCTGGTTTAGTATGTTTGAACTACCAACACCACCACAGTAAGAAAGGGTTGGACCTAGTTTAGCCTGGTTTAGTATTTGAACTCCCACAACCACAGGTAGAAAAGGGTTGGACCTAGTTTAGAGCTGGTTTTGTGTTTGAACTACCACAACCACAGTGTAAGAGAAGGGCTTGGACCCAGTTTAGACCTGGTTTTAGTATTTGAGGATGAACATGTTTGCCTCGCTTTGAGATCGATACTACTACTCTTTAATGTTACTGCTGCTTATCGGTACTTTTACACACAAAAAACATAATACAAATAATTCATTTGCAGTATTTAATCTCTCCACTCAGAAACCTGAATGCATGATTTATTTTAACTACTACTAACTAAATAAAATGACTAACATGGCACATTTTTGAGAAAGCGGCTCCATAATAAAAGGAACAGAAAGAGCCAGTGTGCGAGAGCAAACGAGTGACACATCTGCTAAAGTGCACATCGCTCCATAACGTCCGCTCGGTGTCCCGTGTCTTCAAGCCTGGTGTCCTCTGTCTGACCTGGGACTGGACCAGTACCCTTCCAACACGAATGACCCCGCGCGCAGCTTCCTCAGGGCCCTGCACAGTCTCTCTGTTGATGGGACACTTCCCTGAGACGCTGCTCCACCTGTCTGCTCCAGGAGTCCACCATGAACCAGCTACAAGAGAGAGGTGAGTGTGTCAGATGCCCTCCCATTCCTTGTCTTTCTGCATGTAGTGTTTAAGTCCCAATCCTCATTTGCTGGCAATGGTGTATTCCTAATTTAAGACGCTGTTTTAGCCCTAATTTAACCCTAAAATAGTTCTGTTTATAGACCTGATTTACGATCTGGGGGTGCTATGGATATCATTTTCAGGAATGGGGCCATGATCAGTCAACACCTGTACATGGATGACATCAAACTGTAAGCTAACAGCGAGTGAGAAATCACTGATCCACACGACCAGGATCTACAGCGCTGACATTGGGAATGTCTTTCAAGCTTGAGAAGTGTAGTTGGAGGATGACAAAGAGAGGGAAGGTAGCCCACACAGAAGGGGTCTCACTTCACACAATAGCAGACATTGAGGATGGTTTCAAGTACCTTGAAATACGACTGGCAAATGGCAACCTCGAAGAGGTAACAAGGAAAGCAGCAACAGCCAAATACCGTCCTAAGAAGCCAGCTCAATGGCAAGAACAAGTCCCAGGGAATGAACATCTACGCCCTGCCAGTGATCAGATGCCCTGCAGGAATAATAAGGTGGCCAAAGGAAGCGATACAGACCACAGATGTTAAGATGCGAAAGCTGCTCACCAGGCATGGAGTGTTCCACCCAAAATCCAGCACCCTGAGACAGTACACTAGCCGTAAGGAAGGAGGCCGTGGACTAGTGAGCGTGAGCCACTATCCAGGATGAAACATTCACAAGTACATGAAGGACAAGGCCCCAACAGATATTTGATAGATGGAGGGAGGGATAGATCGATAGATAGAAAACAACAATGTCTACCTTATCCTTGTATACTATTGTCGACTGGTCACAATGACTTGATTAAACGTTGCAGCCCATAGTCTCTAACCTCTTGTTTTAAAAACGATCTTCCACAGAGTCCAGATCCATCCCGACTCAGCTCGGTGTGGTGGAATTGTGTCTGCGTTTGGACCGTCCAGAACTCCCTGACACTGTCTCTGTGCCCTCCTCTGTTCCCCGTGTACCCCACTCTGCTGCTTCGGTCTGCCCCAAACCAGAGTTCTCCTCTGCTCTTCAAACTCTGATGGAGTGCAGAGAGGAGTGGAGTGTGAAGGAGGGAGAACTTCTGGAGAATCAATATTTCATTGGTATAAGCTCAAAAATGTCAAAAATAATGAATGATCAAACTAATGGTGATATTTTACCTATTTTAGATGCCGTTTTATCTAAAAGTGAGAGCAATTCAGAGAAAGGACAAAGGTAACATTTTGCAATTTCATTATTTCTTTTGGTTGAGTTCATACCAGTTGTGTTTTATTTCGTCCTTGTTACATGTTTGAGTGTCCGCCTGTGTTAATGATGTAATCCTTGTCTCATCCAGGAGACATCCAGAATAACGAGGTCATCACCTCATAACGAGGTTTAAAGATACTTCAACTCTGATCTAGCTGGTTTACCGAAAGAAATCTGATGACCCAATAATTATATTTGATTTATTAGAGGTGGAAGAAAAAATATATATATAAATATCGCAATTGCTTTATTGGAGATTTCTCTAAATTAGAATATTTGAGTATATCGTCTACAATGGATAAAAATAAGAGAGCGAAACGTCTTGTGTAATCTCAAACAAAGGAAATATGTTTGTGGTTTATTTTATGGCCCATTTCCGTTTTGTGCAACAATTGAGCCTCAACACGGGCTCATCTTGTTCTTATCTGGATAATGCAAAAAAATATATAAATGGAGATATTTATTTTTTGTGACTATCGACCACCCCTAGTGCTTACGGAGAGGAGTCGCATCATCGAACCATGTTCATCTGGTGTTCATCTTTTGTCTGGTGACATCTGGTTGACGTGTGCATTTTTAGATTAGATTACTCGCATCAGAAAAGTCCGATAATGATCAGATTATGTGTGTATGTGAACATAGTCTGAGAGAGATGCCAGCACAGATCAACAGAGCTCTACTCAATCCTGTAGGTGTCAGTTTCAGGCGTAAACGTCTGTGTGTCTGCGTAAAAACGGCCTTTAGACTAGTTTTCCTACACAATCAAAAAGACGTCTGGGTGGTCCAAGTCAAAACACATTAAAAAAATAAATAATTAAACCGCTAACCCTGTGGCAGGAGGGCAGTGCTGTGCGTGGGGCCGTCTGCCTTCTGTTTCGGGACGTCCCACCCCAGAGGACCCTTGGCTCTGAAGCTCCGACACCTGAAGATCCTGGGATATCTGCCCCTGCTGGTAAGAAACTGACCCTCCACATCCACAGCCCATGCCGTTTTATTTTTAAATAAATGCATTCACTGTTTTTGAAAGAAATATCATAGAAATGTAGTTTGGGTCAGGAACTGGCTCCACAAATGTTCCATCTTAATGTTATGACCGAAAGGCAACATTTATCTCCGTCCAATCCAATTGTCCAATCTGCACTTAAAGACGCTTTATTATTTCATTTAATCCACTTGCATGCATGGATTTATGTGGGACTAAAACAGATTGTACTGAAGGGTTTGTTGAATTCTATGCCTGATTTATTAAAATTGGATTTCCCAAAAAATAGACATTATAATTTGAAAGCCAATTTTCTGTAAGATCAAGTTTATTCAGATACTAAATTAAAAAAAATGAAAAATTTAAACCTGGCTCAACATTTATATGAGTAAACTTTATATCTAAATAATATCTACATTTTAGATTCCGTTCACTTGCAGTGTCTCACAATAGTGTTTGAATAATCCCATCCCTTTTTGATACTTTGTTGAATAAATAATTCCACCTCTTTGAACCTCGTGTCAGTTTGTTTCATGTGGATCGCCCTGGTAATTATAAAGATATGAACCAGAACAAACATTCAGCAGCAGTAGTTGTAGTTGTGCTGGGCGCCACGTGAACCGAAGCTGTCGTTAGGCGTAATTCACAAGATGTTTAACAATTCTTATTTCGATTTTCTTTCTTGTTTTAGGTCCCTGAACAGGAGTTTGGGTCTCTGTCTGAGGAGAAGAGAGTGGACTATCTCAGAGATAAGATCTTCAACGACCAAAGCAAGATCTCAGCCATTTGATACATAATACATCAATAACTTAATAAATGAACTGTACACTCGTCATTTAAATGTGCAAAAATGAACTCCCTCAGAGCAATGGATATGTCATTGTGTTTATAAGATTCATAACACTATTTATTTATTCTTTCTCATATTTTTTAACTCATTTCCTGGTTTAGATCTGGTTTTGTTTTCAAATTTAAATTGGTCAAGTGATGAAACATGAATCAGAGGGCAGAGTCTGGTGAAGAAGACCAGGTTTAGATCAGGAAGACCAGGTTTAGATCAGGAAGACCAGGTTTAGATCAGGAAGACCAGGTTTAGATCAGGAAGACCAGGTTTAGATCAGGAAGACCAGGTTTAGATCAGGAAGACCAGGTTTAGATCAGGTTTAAACCAGGTATAGACAAAAACAATTTTGTTTTTTCGGATCAAACAGGAAATACTCAACTACTACAGAGTGGTATAGTTATATATTTAGAATGCAATACATTAGAATGCAATAGAATGGAACAAATACTTCAGAAGGATGTTCTCAGGTAGCAGCAGATTTATGGACTAAATGATGACGTGAATCTCTCTCCGCTTTTTCCTCTGACGTCGATGAGGGGGTTTGGTGTTCACATAATCCCTCTCACACTCTGAACGCCTCGACTTTACCTGGAAAATAAAAATATGTTCAAGTGGAGCGGAGCCACCGGAGCCGACAGGAGCAGAGGTTCAGTGTTTTTACCCAGAATAGAGTGCAGACGATGGAGATGAGGAGGCTGTAGATGCTCAGAAACACCACAGCGATTATCCACACCAGGACTGGACCAGGGACCCGGACTGGGTCTGGTCCGGAGTCCACTTTGAGGTCACACTGGTGTCCTGTACAAAGCATTGTTACTTTTGTCCACTAAATATAATACAGTGTCATTCTTTTGACAACTAAAGTAAACTTAAAATATTTATTTAAAGTAATCATAATGACTGAAACTATGACTAGAATTGCATACATTTTTGTCTAACTACAAGTCAATTTAACATAAATGAATTAAATTAAATGAGATCTAGTTCCATCCTCGAACCAGACCATAAACAAACTCAACATTCACGTCTGTCCTATAAGAATGAAAGAAATAAAATAAAATACAAATAGACTTTTCCCCCCGACGTCCTAAAACGACTAAAACAAAACAAAAAACCTTCTTTGACTAAAGTAAAAATAGTCAAACAACATTGAAAACTGTCAAAAATAACACTGGTACAGAGTATCTGATGAGGGTTATCTTAGTGTAGGTCTTATTTTAGTCCTGTTTTAATGTTTTAGTCCTGGTTTTGGTCCTGTTTTTGTCCAGGTTTAGATCCCAGTTTTGGTCCTGTTTTAGTTCAGGATTAGGTCCTGGTTTAAGTCCTGCTATTTTCATCGAACACACCTCGGACCAGGACCAGGACTTGCTCGAATCCAGCCTCTTTTCGGACCGGGGGCGGGTAATTGGACTTGCCCTCGCAGGCGTAGACCCCGTGACTGCTCCGGTCCCACACTGTGACGGTGAAGCCCAGTTGAGAACTCTGATTGGTCACGACGGGGGCGGGATTTGGAGTGGTCTGATTGGTCCTGGAGGACACAGGGGCGGAGTCACAGCTTGATTGATGCGGAGAGCAGAAAGATGAGATGACAGTCTGGTTCTGGAGGAGCTGGAGTGTGAAGTCCTCGGAGACCAGCGCTGGACATGGGACGAAGACCGGGTCTGAGGGTCCAACACAGACCGAGCGAAGTCTGTCTGTGGAGAGAGAAACAAGGACGTAACCAGGACTAACCAGGACTAACCAGGACTAACCAGGACTAACCAGGACTGGTGTTAAACTGGACTGATCCTGAATTAAAGCTAGAGTGTCTGATTTTCACACTGCAGAATGTGGAAGCTGGTATTTAAATTCGTCCCTAACACATTCTTAGCTCTCACACACTCTTTGGCACATGGTTGATGCCCACAATTTTGGGTGCATGCACCGTTTTGGAAGAGCTGATCGTGACGTGAAAACTGGAGCGGACCACCCAAGCACAGCCAATCAGCGCGGCTTTAGTACCGTTATAATATATCCATGTTTAGTACATGCAGACCGCGTGCAGTGGACTCACAAAGTCCTGTTTCTACAATATACTCAGCTTGAACTCAGCTTGAGCTTCTCATTTTGGAGACCATTTGAAATGAAAGTGTGTTTCTCTCTGGTCATGTGATAAGGATCCGCTTATGATTCGGTTTGTCCTGGTTTAGGCCCTGTTTTCCTTCTGGTCTAGATCCTGATGTTGGTCTAAGTATTGTTTTAGACATGGTTTAGGTCCTAATCACAGGTGCGTAGCAGGTGCCCAAACATGACTAAACTGGGACTTTACCCAGAACTAACCAGAGCCAGAGTCTAACCACACTGCTGCGCACTAGTGCCCACGTGGAAGTCACTTTTTCCACCAGTCAATTAACAGAAATGTCTATTTTTGGTTTTAGGACAGAAACTACACTTTTACATGGATGTGCTGCCATGATAACGGCTTCGAAATTTAAAAAAATGCCAAACTTAAAACCTCATGTGCCTCTGCTATTTTCTGTCCCTTCACTTCTAATCGGACCTCGGAAAAACACATGAATCACATTTAATTATTTGTCTTCTGTATTTGAGTATTCCTGCTTTAGTCCTGGTTTAGGCCGTGGTCCTGTTCTGGTTTATTCCTGCTTTAGGTCTTGTTTTAGACTTGGTTTAAGTCCTGGTTTAAGTTCTGGTTTAGGTTCTGTTTAGTCCCGGTTCAGGTCCTTTTTAGTCCTGGTTTAGTTTCTGTTTAGTCCTGGTTTAGATTCTGTTTAGTCACAGTTTAAGTTCTGGTTTAGGTTCTGTTTAGTCCTGGTTTAGTTTCCGTTTAGTCCTGGTTTAGTTTCTGTTTAGTCCTGGTTTAGATTCTGTTTAGTCACAGTTTAAGTCCTGGTTTAGATTCTGTTTAGTCACAGTTTAAGTTCTGGTTTAGGTTCTGTTTAGTCCTGGTTTAGGCCGTGGTTCTGTTCTGGTTTATTCCTGGTTTAGGTCTTGTTTTAGACTTGGTTTAAGTCCTGGTTTAAGTTCTGTTTAGTCCTGGTTTAGTTTCTGTTTAGTCCTGGTTTAGGTTCTGTTTAGTCCCGGTTTAGTTTCTGTTAAATCCTGGTTTAGGTTCTGTAGTCCTGGTTTAGATCTGGGAATACTTGGTGAACTTGGTGTAAAAAGTGAATTGTTCAATTATTTGTACATCCAAAGATACATTTAAACATCTAAACATCTAAAGCTGCTCTAAATGGGTGGAGTTATTGCTTTGCCTGGGATGTTCCGCGGTATTGCATTAAACTAAACTAAAATCACATAAAGATGCTTTTTGTGCTAAGTCCCAGTAATACCTCAGAAATCTAACTTAAGTGCTTTGACTGTAACGTTTACTTGTACTGGGGTCACGTTAAAAGTGTCAAACTACAAAAAAGTCACAAATGTATCCATGACGACAAGTACTTACGGTTGCATTGACAGATGATCGCCGATTTTGACCCAAGAAAAAATCCTCCAAGCACCAAAATGTCAAAAAGCACAGCCTGATTGAACATTTTCAAGTGATTTCAAAAGTCAGTGTTTTTGTGCCGTTTGTAAAGCTGTGGTGAAGGTGTTGCTCCTTCTGCTCCTCTGACTTGTGCAGCTCAGGCCACAGAATCCTCCCCTCAAACTTCCTGTTTCAGAAAAAAAAGAATAAAATAACATCACAAAACAAAGAGAGGATTTACATTTATCGGATGTTTAAAAGAATCTTGCAGACAGAACCGAACAAGGACTAAACAAGGATCCCACCGGGACTAAACAAATCCAGAACCTAACCAAGTCTAAATAAGGACTCAACAAAGACTAAAAGTGGATTAAACGGGGACTAAACAATTTGATTGAACTGTGACAAAACTAGAACTAATCCAGGACTGAACCAGTGACAGAGATTAAACAAGGACTAAACAAGGACTAAACAAGGACTAAACTAGGTCTAAACTCTTCTCCAAGTATTACAAGTAGTGGATTGTATTGGTAATGAATTAGATCAGGGATATACAAAGCTCATTCAGATAGGCCACAGTGAAATTTGGACACCCCAGGATCAGAAAAGGTGGTGAAGTTTGTTTCAATAGAATTCTCCAAATGCAGTGCCATGAAATGTCCACTAGATGTCACCAAATCCCTGTAAATGCCACTCTCTCGCTAAACAACAGCGCAACAGGATTAAATATTGACCTGTACGTCTGAAGAGGCCGTTACTGTTCATCTGACATCAGCATCTGTCGCATTCTGGGTCTGAACCAGGACTTTGTCTGGACCGGGACTGGACCAGGTTTGGATTTTCTGACCCTGATCACAGTTTGAAGAAAGAAACTGAAGTAAAACGTATGAATGACCAGAATAGGCTGCACAATAATGGACATTATTCCAACATTCTAATTGATATTTGTGTTATTGCTATATTTGTATGAACTTAAGAATGAGAAAGAACATTAATCAAATAAACCTTTTTCTGTGTTTTTATTTAAAAACACTACATTCCTGTACCTTGGTATTATTGGATGTATTTAGTTTGTTGCAAATATTGTGATATCTATAGGGTGAATCTGGGAAAGTAGGACAGCATAGTTTAATCCTTTGTATTTTAAAATCTGTGCACTTCTATAATGTGTAATTAATCCTATAATGATCACTGACATGTTCAGAATTAGAAATAACAGGTTTTGTGGATTGTTTTTAGGAATGTGACAAGTGATTGAATGTTACCAGTAAAAAGTTTAAGGATGCTTCATCACAGGTTGGGAAACATTATGCTAAGGCTAATAACCCTTTAAGATTTCAACAAAACATCAAAATACAAGGTAGTGCTTTTCTCACTTTATCAATATGGCTTTAGTAAAGTACATTAACCTGCAGTAGCTTTTTGGAGAATACTGTATAGTTTTGTATTAAGATATTTCAATAATGACAAATGGCCACATTTATGTATGAAGCATTTATATTGCATTATTCAGGCACTTGTTTTTGGGTCATAAATTGCTCAGGACGTGACTCAGAAACACATTTATATGTTTACAGTCCTGCACACTTGGGAAGGGTGAAGAAGTGTAAGATGAAGAGCAGGAGAATACAAACACTTTCTGTAGTTCAGAGTCACACAAGCCTCACTTCTGTTCAAGTTAATACTCTTCTGATTCTTAGTGTTTTCACAATGAACACTGGAAATATTTGTGGTCTCCCAGTCCCCCTTAACGGATGACAGGTTTGCTTTACTAATAGCACCACCAAAAATACTTAATACAGGAGCTTGTATCAGAATAAAACCCTTGGACCAGTGTACATTTATGTTGCATATACTGTTGTGGGGGTCTGAGTTTTAATCCAGGACCTGTTTGAGTGTCTGTAGCACCGTTATGTACAGGTTAAAAGAGCTCATCCTCGGCTTGTCTTCAGTGCCTGCAGACCACACGCAGACGGTCTCCTGAAGGCGGCGCGGCTGGTTCAGGGGCTGGACCGGATTGGGACCAGATCTGGGCCGGAAACGGCCAAAGCGCAGCAGCGTGCGTCTCCTCCTCTGCGCACCGGGAGAACGGGCTGGGATCAGGCTGGGATCGTTCCGACACCAGGGACCAAACATGAGCCGCAGGGGGGGAATTCTGACTTGATTTTTCACAATTAACAACTAAAGGACCCCCGGAGTTGTGTCCGTCCTTTGTGGACATGCGCCTGGCTCGACCCTCGCTGGAACGCGCGAGTTGCTTTGTTCGTAAATAGCGGTGAGTACTATTTATTTCACGTTTACTTCGCGTTTTAATCCAATAGATCTCTGGCCATCCCAAAGCACGCTCGGTTCTTCCACGAGCCGCGGGTCGTCAGCGTGTCCTCGGGTCTTTGTGGAGTGGAATCCGCTGAGTAATTCTCGCCGTGAACTCGCTAATTGTTTCTTTTTTTTTTTTTTTTTCTGAATGAACCGCCCGTGCTTGACTTCCCCGCGGCTTTGTGTGGTATTTTCGCTGTGAATGTTTATTTTTTATTTTTATTTTTTTGAGCAAGCCTTGGTTCTGCTCTCCTCTTCGGGATGAAAAGCGGATGAAGGAGGGGATTGTGTCGCTGGGGAACACGCGGCCGGCGGAACGGGGCTCACATTCTACCCAAGCAACGCGCTGCTGTGTCGGGGTGGAAACGCGGTGTTGATGGAGGTGTTTTGTGGCCACAGGCGGAGGATGGTGGCTGGATGTCGGCTCGGCTCCGCCCTGCTCTCCGGGTGGGGGGCTCGGATGTGCTAATGGCCGCTACACGGTTCGGTCTGGGTGCGCTCTCGTCGTGCGTAAAAGCCGTTTTTCCCCTCCCGTTATTAGCGCTAACGTTTGCGCGCTGTGTTATCTCCGGTGGCGGCGGCGGTGGTGGTGGGAGATCTGAGAGGGGAACGGCCCGCTTTGGAACGCCCTTTTGTTGGGGGGAGATACGAGTCTGTGGCGGTCAAGAACAAGGGACACGCCAATATTTTTAAGCACGGTCTGTTGAAGGCCAAAGAGAGGCGGCGACCTGCAAGGCCAAAACGGGACCAAAACAGGACTAAAACAGGACTAAAACAGGACTAAAACAGGACTAAAACAGGACCAAAACAGGACCAAAACAGGACTAATACAAAGGCCAAATCAGGGCTGATGTGGGCTAAACTTTGGATTGATTTAAAGTAGGTCAATGCCAAGTCCAAACTAGGACTAAATCTGGTTACAACCATATGGACCAGTCGGTGACACGCCTAAATGATTGTAACGCCCGGAGCTGTACCATGACCAAAACCCAGGACTGGACAAGAACACACAACTGTTAATGAGGGAACAAATTAAGGGCTGGAACTGAACTTGAATTCAGACCAAACCAGGGTTGGACAAGAACCACAACAGGGTCAAAAAAAGGGCTAAACCTGTCACTTGACCCTGTTTTGTCATAGTTTTGACTATCCTGGTCCCAACTAGGACTAAACCAGGATTAATCAAAGTCAAAAATGGTGAACAACTTGTAGCTAAAATCTGGACTGAAGTGTAAAAAAAAAATTAAAGAAACTAAATGTTAATGAGGGGCTATAAAACTGGAGTGAAGTTAGTCCAAACCAGGACTAAACAAGAATTACGTCAGGGTCTAAACCAGGGCTAAATTTGTCACTGATCGTTGGACTAAACCAGGTCCAAATGAGCTCTAAACCTGGACCAGGCCTGCTCCGGTCTCAGATTCCATGGACAGAGAGACACGTGTGGTCTCAGACATGTGTCAAACAGGAGCAAGTGAACAAAGGGTTAAATCTGCAACAGCGTCTTTCTGTCCCACTTTCTACTTTTAGACTACTGAACATCCATTTCTTAAAGTACAGGATATGAAGGAACTGCTACTACTGTATCTGCCACTATAGTTTTATTACTGTCACTACTACTACTACTACTACTGCCAATATTACTACTACTGGTTCTTCAGCTGTAAAAACAGAACTAAGACCGCACTCAACCCTGGACCAATAAAGAGAGTAAAGCAGGTCTAAATTATGGATGGAATCTTGAAGAAACCCCTGGACTAGAAGAAACCCCGGACTAGAAGAAACCCGGCGGACTAGAAGAGAACCCGGACTAGAAGAAACCCCGGGACTAGAAGAAACCCCGCGGGATAGAAGACAACCCGGCATCAACCCTAGTAGAAACCCCGGACTAGTAGAACCCCGGACTAGTAGAAACCCCGGAACGGTAAACCCGGACTAGTAGAAACCCGACTAGTAGAACCGGCGACTAGTAGAAACCCCGGACTAGTAGAAACCCCGGGACTAGTAGAAACCCGACTAGAAAGACGGACTAGAAGAAACCCCGGACTTAGAAGAAACCGGACTGAAGAAACCGGGACTAGAAGAAAGCCGGACTAGTAGAAACCCCGGACTAGTAGAAACCCCGGACTAGTAGAAACCCCGGACTAGTAGAAACCCCGGACTAGTAGAAACCCCGGACTAGTAGAAACCCAAGAACAGGAAGTCAAGACCAGTAAGTTCATGTTTTCAAATGAAACCGCCTCAGGCCCAAAGTTGCGTCTCGAACACAATGTCATATGAGCCACAATGTTCATACTCGAGCAGTGTGAAAGAAAAGGATCAGAGAGTTGTGAGCTCTGCAGGGGAAGACACCTGATGATGTCACTAGGTGGATCAGGAGAAACATGTGTGAATGAAACAAAAGACAGCTCCAGGGATGTTTTTGGAGCTGGGTTACTAGAGAAAAGACTAGTGCTGGACTAAGATTTGTGCAGACTTGGTCCCGAGCGCCACACACTCAGAGACCCTCACATTTATGACTCAAACTCCTCCTAAACCTGCTCTGAGCTCCGAGTGTTGTTTTAACATTTCAGTGACTTTTGGAGACTTTAGGAACAAAAACACAGAGCGAAACCTGTTTGGACCAGACACACTCAGACCTGGGGCCGTATTTTGCCCCCGGAGGTAGCGTTAACGTGAGCCTTTTCAAGGGGGCGGGGCCATGGCGCTATTCTGCTACCTTGCCCACCTTGACGCTGGCGTAAAGAGGCTGGACTTGGCCGCTGGAGGCTGGCGTGGGATGGTTTGAAAGAAGTGGGCAATAACATAGTTTTGATTTTCTGTTTTTCAATTTGTTCCCCAAATTGAAAACATGAATAAATAAAACATTGAAATGCAGTCTTGGAACATTGTTTCTTTTATTTAATAATTAGTTTTTGCCCAGCGCAGAGAGCTCGCCTTCATCTCCGGGTTTGCTCCTGTACGCGTTCTTAGTCTAAACCCAGACTAAGATTGCTTACTCATCTCTGCTTTTAAACTCGACTTGTGATCCATTAAAGAGGGAAGGCAGCAGCACAGCCACGGGAGTGCGCCCACCCTGAAGTGCGCACCCCCAGACTGCTGCGATGACCTGCGTTAAGGCCAATTCACACTTCATAAGAAGCCAGACGTTTGTCCGTGCATCTCGTCATGATGTCATTTTGTTCTCACAGCCTTTGTTGGTCAGTTCTCGCAGCTGGTTCTTGACACATCAGCTGAGCAGAAGTTAGTTCGGCCGGGCTGTCTGTCAACTAGGATCTGATTGGCTAAACCATTGGTTGTCAAACTCGCACATAAAACACCTTCTTCTCAAAACTGTTAATGTTGAGAGTCTTTTTTAAGTGATGGGACCAGCCACAGCTCCATGCATGCGCACTCGCTCTTGTCCCCTCTCTCTCCATCTTTGTGCGTCTAAATTCAGTTCCTCGTTTGGCTCGTTTCTTTGTGAATATGTGACTGATTGTGATAAAACATGAAGCATTTTGCAGAGAACACGTCTGCAAAGTCCCCACTGTCTCTGTGTGAGCTGGTCTATCTGCTTCCTGCACATCTGACTACTTTAGAAAAAGTGGGTCACCAGAAAGAAAAGTTTGAGAAACACTGGGCTAAATGATATTAACTGAGCTTTCTGTAATAATAATCTCCATAGCAACGGCGTGGAAACAGTTGTTGGGGATCACGGGGGCGGGGTCTAGAGCAGTTCTTCTTATGAAGTATGAATTGGCCTTTAGTCCCGGTGCTCTGCCTCTGAGCCCCCGGTGACAACAAGGACTGCATGAGCGTGCAGCGCCGCACCGTTACACACAGCTGGACCAGTCTTGTGTAGACTGGGACAAGGATTTTGGGTGAATGTGTTTCGCAAATAGACGTTCCTCAGACGTGAGTCTGCACGGTCCAGTCTGGCCCAGACCACGCAGTAACACGGGTCCAACGCGGGAGGTGTCCAGCAAAGAGCTTTAAGAGCGAAATGTGTAACGGCGCTGCGCTGTTTACGGGAGTGGGAAAAAACACAAAATGTGATTGTGTTCATTATTCTATAACTTATGATTTGTGTTATTTATGCCCATGAAGGTTGTTTTATTATGACTATCTCATCCATATGGGGATGGTATTGTGCACTAGTTTTGAAGTGTATTAGTTACGATTCTGGCCATTCACAGAATGCACCTGACCACGCCCTCAAGGTGCTTTACTCCACCTCACATTTTGGCATAAACACGCCTATTCCACGCCCTGCGCTGTCGTCAATTGCGCCGACTGCAAGATGTGATGAAATGAGCTCCGCTGCGCCCGCGTTAACGCTACCTCCGGGGGCAAAATACGGCCCCTGGTCTCAGTTGCGTTTACCCCTGGCTTAGTTTTATGGAGATGATGCTTTACTTTGTCTAGAACATTACACAATATAACATTAAAGTTATTTTTCTCCATGAAGACCAAGTACTGGGCAGATGTGTGGAGAGGAGACCCCATTAACAGTAAGAACTAGACATAGACGCATATTTTTGGGCTGATATTTAGTGTATCTGCTACCAGTTGTAAATCTCCACCAGAGACCGGTGTGTTGGTTTGGCGGACCACCAGACTAAAGGCCAGACATTGAGCTTTATTCGAACACATAAGTGAGAACGGGGTACTGCACAAAATGTGACTGCTCTCATGGGTTTGCAGTCAATATTGTCAATTGTCAATGAACAAAATTCACAAACATAGGAATTTGTTTCGGCGTTAAGGTGCAACATAAAACACTGAGCAATAATAAAGTAATGACATCTACATGGAGAAGCACAGCAACCAGGAAAGTTCAGCAGTGCATCTTTTTAATCAGAAATGGTCACCGTTGGCACGTGAAAAGCGCTTCATAAACCTAGATCGGCTTCTCGATGACCTTCAAGAGTCCAGTAGAAAAGCGGGGCAGACCTATATTATGATTACGGTGCAGTTTTGGCGCCAGTTCAACCACAATAAACCGCTGCACAGTTCATACAGAGGAGGCCGTATCTGCAGAGAACATTTGAGCTCAATGTGTCATGGTTTTTTTTTATAACGCAGACGCCTGTTTTGAACCCTCTCAAACACAAAACCTCTTATGTTTCTAAAAGAGGTGGGCAATAAGAGCATTTTTAAATGGTCGTTTTGACGAAAAGTTACTAGATAAACAAGTTGCGGTAGTGTCTTCCAAACAAGTGTAAATATCACAGAAGTGTCACTATCGCAATGTTGGCTGACGCAATAATCTACTTCACTAAATATATCGGAATAACACAAAGGCACTGTTTTTAAAATGGAAACCGCCGATGGTATTCGTTATTTTACTTCGAAATTTGCCTTAATTTAGCCTTTTTTTCTCTCATTTTGACATAATTTGACTACCGTTTCTAAATGCTGAAAAGTGTGTGTCAAAAAGTCTAAAATGTCGCAATAATATGGATATTGCAGCACTTGACAGCCCAATACTTTCCAATATCATGCAGAATAGTTATTGATTATTCTACAGTCCATTCACATTTTTTTTATTTTAATTTTTTTATTTGAAGACAAAACAGCTGTGGATAATTTAATAATAATTAAATTTCAGATGTAGGGCAAGGGACCTTAAGGACTTTTTTATACCAGAACCTCAGCGATCTCTGCATTTTGATACCAATGGGCCTGAACGGGTCTTTTTTTTGGTGCTTGTTTTGTGTGTGTAAATCAATGACCAAGATGATTATCTTTTAGCCAATACTAGCAAGCTAATGTCTAATATTGGGCTTGTTGCTGGGGCCCGTAACCAAGTAAAGATCACAAATTAATGTCACTTTATTAAGATATATTTATCTTGGATATAAAATAATATGTTCCATGAGTGTTTAAACATGACGCCACATCTTTTAGCCGAATTGTAAAATGTTTCTTTGAGTTTGTTCAAAAAGACAGATCTGATGCACCGAGGACAGACTGGGAATGGCACGTGAGCACAGACTGGGGCACCGCCCCAAAATACCTGCGCCACAAAAGAATGTATCGGCCGATACTGATATTGGAGCAAATCTTATACTCTTGTATCTCATACAGCATTTATACTCTGATATATCGCCCATCCCTGGTAACTATGGTAAATCCTATAATCCTATAAATGACTTGATGTCTAGGACTGTGACTAATTATTGTTTTCAATAGTCAACTAGTCAGCAATTATTTTTTATGATAAAATGTAACTTTTTAATGCATTATAACTAAATAAAAGTTAAAATATGGTGACTGAAATATAAGTGTGTATATATACGCATATAAATATGTATTGTGTATATATGCATTGTGTATTTTCATTCAATAACGTCTTTGTTATAAAAAGGTCTTTTCGTATGAGTTTTAAAGTCTAGTCCATAAAACGATTGTCAAAATACAATTAGTTTTTATAGTCAACTTGTCACAATTAGACAAATTAATCGTTGCAACCCCCAACTGACAAGTCACTACTTTGGAGTTGACTTTCTGAAACTCTTGTGGAAAAGATATTTCCCTTTTTGTTTATTTATATATATATATATATATAAATATATAAAATGTATTGTTTCTTGTGGATTGGCCCAGTAATTACAGAAATATCTACAAACTGACAGTTAAATAGGACATTTTACCATCCAATTCTGACCTGTGTCCAACGCAGTTTAGACCATAGAGATTGTAGGATGTTGTGTTGTCACATGAACTCATTCTATGGGCTGCACAGTTCAGTGGACTCTGGATCAGCGGTCAGAGATGGACAGAGTGACCCGTTTGTGCCTGATCAGATCAGAGGCATGGGAGAGAAAAGGGACACAAATGATGTCGCACAATACAAAGTAGGAATAGGGAATATTCCAAATACAACACGGATTTAGTCCTGGTTTAGTTCCAGTTCCTCGGCCCCCAGCTCCTTCTAAACTGTATTGAGTCTCTCTTGACAAACGCTCGGCTCTCAGCGTTTAAACTTTTATTTATGTTTCTGTCGGAGCGTTTTAATAAAGTCGAGAGCTCCGTTTCTGCTGCGGCTGCATTCAGAGAAACAGGCGAGCGGAGCGACAAATGTACCGCTAACTAGGGCTGCGTAATGAATCAAATTCTAATCAAATGGAGGTCCGATCGTTTCTTTTTATTTTAAAGATTTTTAACCGACAGTTGTAGCGTGAAAGGCGGGGGGAGGCGGGGGGAGGCGGTATAGCCAGCCTGCAAATGTGGA
Organism: Chaenogobius annularis; assembly: GCA_015082035.1. Lineage (NCBI taxonomy): Eukaryota > Metazoa > Chordata > Actinopteri > Gobiiformes > Gobiidae > Chaenogobius > Chaenogobius annularis. Next base: position 511,757 of record BJKM01000146.1, on the reverse strand, counting down.
GGGCTGGACTCGGACCAAAGCTCAGAACCACTGCACCACAGACGATGTTCTGCCAGTCACTGCAGTTTGGACCAGAGGTTTATTTGTATTTTTACTGTGTTTTAAATGGCAAACATTAAAGCCTGCATTGTTTATGTTCAGGAAAATAAAAGGTTGAGGCATTTTTATTCGTTTTTAATAAGACAAAATAAATCTAAAATGTACATCAAATAGGCCACTTTTTTATATTTGATTTAATTTCAGATGTTTGGGATGGTTTCCAATGGCTTGTCATATTAATCGTCTTAAAATCCTTTCAGCTGACGACAATCATGTCTTTGGGGTTGAATAATGGTATTCAGAATATTTAAATTTTCCCCTTCATTTGTGCTGACAGAAAAGACCTCGATCTTTATGGTTAATATCTCTGCAATTACATACAAAACTAAACACAAGCCTCTGCGTTTTGACATAAATGTGTGTAGCCTGCAGCGTTTCTGTTGTTTATCTGGTTTTCTACCGTTTACTTGACATTTTGCAAATACTAAAAGTAAATATCAAGCGGAGACTGAGGAGTTGTGGACTTTTATATTCCATATTAGACAGTAGCAATTCTTTCACGTTTTATGTGTTTTTGAGGAGTTTCATTTCTCACCATTGACACGCTGCTGTGGTTTGTGGTGGTGGTGTGTGTGTGTGTGTGTGTGTGTGTGATCTCGTCTGTTTTCATTCCGAAGTGACGTCACGCGCTTGTTGCTTCTGCCAGAAATGTATTACTGGCGTCAGGAGGGACCAGTGGTCTTGCAGAAACCACTCCAGACCGAGCTGTTTTGTTTTCAGGCAGTTAGCAGCGGGCTAATGCTAGTTTACATATTATTGTGTGGCTTTTTTTTGTTTTGTTTGATAGTTTGATTTTGTCCCAACGTACATGATTATTGATCAATGAGTTCTACAATTACGAGTCAACTAATAAATAATCAGTCATATTTTGATATTAGTAAATTAATCTTTCCTTGGATTATACAGACTTTGTAAAACCTTTTTTTTTTATAATAAAGACTGTGTTATTATTATCAAATCAGAATGTCAAAAAAGAAACTGTTTTTGCTTTTATTTGTAAACATTCTCTACCTTTTTGTCACCATATTTCACCCTGCATTTGGTTGATAACATATTTAAAAAAAGCCTTTTTTGTACTATGGGAATAATTGTTTGACTTGTTACTAAAATATTGGTTAGTTGCAGCCCTTGAAACGATCCTGATTGGACAGTTCTTTCCGAGTTTGGCCTGAGGTACAGCGGAGGAGGTGGTGACCAGACGGAGATCGAACCGGTCTGTATCCCAGGCAACGTCCTAACAGAAAAGGGAGACGGATTCTATTTAGAGGCGCTATCACATGAGGGTCATCGTTAATATGAGTCTGACCTTTTAGCTCCGCGACTTCCTGTGGCTCCTCAGGTCAAAGGTCAGTTTGTTCTCAAGAATTTAAACATCTCCCGGACTCCCGTTTTGTATTGACCAAGGAACTGGACCAAGGACTAAACTACGGTTGGACTGGGAACTGGAGCCGGGATTAGACCAAGGACTAAACCAGGGACTAAACCAGGGACTTGACCAGCACTAAATCGGGGCCAAACCTCTGATATTTCTGTACCTCACAGACCTCACATGTCGAGTGTATTTCTGGCACAATCCCGTCTTTCTTTTTCTCTGACATCATTGCTACTTCCTGCATAGACAGGAAGTCGGCGCGCCTGCTGCACATCTGGTAGAGTCCAGAGAGGAGCTTTTGGATAGTGAACCATGTGTGCGGAGCCAAGTAGAGCTACACAAAGAAGCGTTTGGTTTGAAATGTGTCATCTGAAGGAGAGGAAGGAGTTTTATGAGAAGTTGTCGTTATATTTTTGTATCTCCATGGGATTCTTGGATTAGTTGAGGGTTTAGATTCTTCTCTCATATGTTAAAGCTCCTAGACAGGTTGAAAATGTGACTGTTTTTATATTTCAAAAACCTGGAATACTTGTCAGATAATCCCAATGAAATGTTTTGCCCAAGAGTCATAAAATGTGAACAAACTCCGAATTTTAAGACTAAACTCTGATTTAATTCTTGGTTCAATGGTTGGTTTAGTCTTTGCTTTAGTCTTAGAGAGATGTGTTCATTTGACCTGTTTTGGGCCTAGATAAGTTCTGATGTAGGCTTGGTTTAGTCCTAGTTCAGTTCTTGTTGAGTTCTGGGTTTTGTCCCAGTTTTGCCATCCTGTTTGTTCAGCTTTTAAACACCAGCTCCTTCACAATCGTGCTTTTCGAATATTTGTGGCTGATGGCGTCTTGCTAAATGTGGCCACATAATTGACCTAGACTTCTTTCAAAATGTCTAGATGGATTTGGATTTGATGTTGCAGCACGGACACACCGATACTGGCACGTCTTTCATCACGGTTTAGTAGAATGGTTTCATTTTTCTCATTCTTTGTTTGACAGGGAAATATCTGTGATGAGTGTTTATCAGTTTGTGGAGAAAAGTTGAAGAGCAATATCATTTAAAACAAAAACAAAAAAGATTTATTTTGTTATGAACAGTAAGCAGGAATTATGTCACATCTGCTGCACATGTCCAACCTGAAAGTACAATTGTAAATTACTCAAGATACATGGTTTAGCTGCATCATAAATATACAGATTTCCTCTTGCTCACATACATGTATTTTGAGCCGGTTACTTGCAGAGTCAGTCACACTATGGTGTACTGCGGTATGTATTTGAATAATGCAGTGAAGGGTTATGCGAGTCCACGAGAAAATACTCCTACAATTACCTGAAAACGCGCTCCTGAACACTGGTCATTTTTAAAATATGACAAATCACATTATGTGATTTGTCATATTACTTTTTATCAAAAGTAATAAAAATGTATATATTTTGAATGTCAACTTTAGAAAATCTATTCATTATTTGTCCAACATTAAACCATACACTTCTGGTTGAGTCCAGGGGCCATTCCACCAAAGTACAGCACAGCATCTTTCTGTGAATAAGTTTGGTTGCCGTGATATCAGAGTGAGAAGAACTACAGCGACAAGATTGTGGTTTCTGAGGGGCTTGTGTTCATATATGTGTGCACTTCTTGTAGCGTGCAGAGTGAGCAAATGAACACAAGTGTCTGAACAAACGTTGTCTTTAGAGCAGCTGTGAGACTTGAGAGCTGCAGCTGTTCATAGCTCTGGTTAAGTCTTGGTTTAGTCCTCATCCTGGGGGTAGACCTTGCCCTGGAATCTGTTGAAAGTTAGCGCCACAATTATCATGGGAAAAAGAATTGTGATTAAAAGATAATATTCATTCAAATTGCAGACAGTTTGAAAATGGAAATATACTTGAATGACAATACATGTCATGTACCTTTTAGTGAAAGATACTCATCATTTCTTATTATCAATAGACCCTTTTAAAAGTTTTGCTCCAAATTGCAGAAGGCAAAAGTGATGTGGCACATAATGTGATTTGAATGGATAAACTGGGACAACTCCTGAAATGATGAAAATAAGGATCTTTGTGCTGCCCAGTGATCGATGGCGCGCAGTGTCGTCAGTTTTGAATCCGACCCCGACGTTTGCTGTATGTCCACCCTCTCCCTCGCCCCATTTCACGCGTTCCTCTCTTTGTAGTAGAGCCTACGGCCAAAAAATATTTTTTGGCCAGCTTGATTAAAATGTTTTTTTTACATGATTTGTTTTTAATTGGATTATTATGATAGATACTTATTTAAAATCCAGAATTTAAGGTTTTACTGGACAAATACTAACCCACAATAGTTCTTTTTATGAATATATTTTACATTCATACATACTTTAACCACAAATTGTACATTTTGTTACCCTCTAGTTACCCTCTGAAGCGGCCCGAGTTACCCTCTGAACGGGACCCCTCGAGTTACCCTCTGAAGCGCCCCGAGAGTACCCTCTGAAGCGGCCGATTCCCTCTGAAGCGGATCCTCTAAACGCCCCAGTTACCCTCTGAACGGCCCCGATGGCCCTGCGCCCGATTACCTCTGAACGAGCCCGAGCCTCTGAACGCCCCATTACCCTCTGAAGCGGCCCGAGTTCCCTCTGAAGCGGCCCCGATTACCCTGAACGCCCCGAGTTACCCTCTGAAGCGCCCCGAGTGCCCTCTGAAGCGCCCCGAGTTGCCCTTGAAGCGCCCCAGTTGCCCTCTGAAGCGGCCCCGTTGCCTTGAACGCCCCAGTTACCTCTGAAGCGGCCCCGAGTTGCCCTCTGAAGCGGCCCTGAGTTGCCCTCTGAGCGGGCCCGAGTTTATCGTCTGACGGCAGCGGCCGAGTTACCGTTACCCTCTGAGCGGCCCGAGTTACCCGAGTTTACCCTCTGAGCGGGCCCGAGTTACCCGAGGTTACCCTCTGAGGCGGGCCCGATGTTACCCGAGGTTGCCTCTGGACGGGCCCGAATACCCGAGGTTGCCTCTGACGGCGGCCCGAGTACCCGAGGTCCCTCTGACGGGCCCGAGTTACCCGAGTTGCCCTCTGAGCGGCCCGAGTTACCCGAGGTTACCCTCTGAGCGGGCGCCGAGTTACCCGAGTTCCCTCTGAGGCCCCGAACCCGAGTTTGCCCTCTGAGCGGGCCCGATTTGCCCTCTGACCGAGTTCCTCACGGCCCGAGTTTGCCCTCTGAGCGCCCGAGTTACCCTCTGGTGTCAGACATATTTAAACCCTACTTGTGAAACACGCCCCGCTTTTCACAGGATTGTATTTTGTGCTGATGTTTTACATGAGCAAAACTGAGGTCAGTGGTTCAAAGCAGGTCACTCAAGTCCAGGTCAAAGGTTGTCAAATTGTTGTAAAATCAGCAGTGGTCGATTTGAATCCTTCTGTAGTTCTCTTCCTACACTGTGTTATAATCTGGTTTTAATTTAGAATTTTTGTGTAATCCTCCTCTTTCTCTCTCTAGTTTCTGATACGACTACTACTACCACTACTACTACAAGTACTTCTACTGTGACGAATAAACCAGAGGACCAGAGCTACAACTAAAGAAGAAACAAAGGTGAGAATAATTAAAATATACACTAATGAAAACTGTAAAAAGTGTCAATAACACCAATGCAGGGTAGTCCAAATGCAGGGAAACGCCTCACAGCGCTCTATACTAAACCAGGCCTAAACCGTAGTAGTTTCCCATTATTCTAGCTTTAGCTGCAACTCCTGAATTAAAATCATCTCTTTTGTGAATTGTTGAGATCAGCCTCATGATTTAAAAAGTATAATTTGGGTCAATTATTTAGATTTTATCAAGAAAAACCTCTGGACAAAACCCCGAGCATAGAGACGCACTCTGCCATTTAAATAACCGTTCCGAACGCTCCTGGAGACACGGTTTTGGAGGGACCAGGGTCAGTCGACAGTTAGACTATAGTGACGGCCTCGATAGAAGGTGATCCAACTTCCAACTTCATAGTAAAGGCATCTGGACTACATTTGAGGTCTGCTGGTCATCAGAGCGGACTTGTAACTGGTCCACATCTGGGTGTTATTCTGAGGTCAAAGGGGTTACGATCACGCTGGGTAGAACACTCAAACATCAGAAATGCTTCCACAGATACTAAATTATTTAAACCCAAGATTCCTTCCAAACCACTAAAAACCCTAAAGACTTTTATTTTCTCTCTCTGAGTAAACAAAATGTTTAGCACTGTTCAAATGTAATGTTATGTAAATGTCTTCGAGAGCCTCACTTGGCGTATAAACAGGTTATCACAGACGCTCCAGGGAAATATTCAGGATAAATATAGGAGCAGAAAATCGGATGTCTCTGTTTTAATGTGAAGTAAAAAAAAAACTAACTCACTTCTATAGCGGGCAAGAAGTAGTAGTACTACTTGCATAATATAGAGTTATTTTAATCATAAAGCATTTCATTATAATACAAACCAGTGGCTTACCCAGGACTAAACCCGGGACTAAAGCAGGACTGAGACAGCACGCAGCTGAGGTTCAGACAAAGGACTCTTTTCTCAACCTCATGTCTTCAGAATGAACATGTGTTTTAAACGACAAGTGTCACAAGTGAGCGAGTGAAAAGAGTGAGTGAGCGGGAGGGAAGAGAGACGGGGCATAAGGCCAGAGTACCGTGATGTGTTATTGGAGACCGGGAGGAGAAAAGGAGAGGGAGGGTGCGAGAGAGACGAGGGCAGAGCGGTAGGTTTGATTATGGGAATGATAATAATCCACCATTATTTGAATCTAACTGAAATCACAAATATTCACATGGTTATGTGTTTAGAGAGAAGGCAGGACTTCAGCGGGTCTGATATTATTAAAATTATCCCAGGTCCGCCACGACTCGATGCGATACACGATCAATGGCTCGCGATGGGCTATCACAGTATTGGTGTTTGAAGTATCGATAGATTGCACATTATATTCTGCAATGTATCACTATTTTAAAAGGAACACTTTTTATTTATTTTTTTAAACCCAACTCACGACCACATTACGTTTATGAAATACCCGGTATTAGGGAGAGTAGAATTAAGAGTAGAGGGAGAGAGGAGGAAGGAGGAGTGAGGTGGGAGAGGAGGTGAGAGAGAGAAGGGAGAGAGGGAGGAGAGGGTGAGAGAGGGGAGGGGGAGGGAGAGAGGTGAGGAAGGGGGGAGGGAGAGGGAGGGAGGGTGAGAGAGGAAGGGAGGCAGAGAGGGAGAGAGGGAGAGGAGTAGAGAGAGGAGGAGGGTAGAGAGGAGAGGAGGGGGAGGAGAGGGAGAGAGGTAGAAGAAATGTTAAAGGAGAGAGAGAAGGAGAGGTAAAAGAAAGATGAAGATGGGGGAGGGAAAGGGAAGAGAACATTTTGAGGACTTTATCCCATTTTAAACGATATAGAGGAGGAGAGAGAGGGAGAGAAGGAGAGGGGGAGAGAGAAGAGAGAGAGAAAGAGAAAGAGGAAAAAAGAGGAAGAAAGAAAGAGAAGGGGGGGGGGGAGGATAAATAGCAGCTGGAGCATAGACGCTTGAATGAGAAGTCTAATGTTCCAGGTGGTAGACTGTTCCCGTTCAGAGGAGCAGGTGCAGAGCGGCTGGTGTCTATTTCCAGGAGCGGCCTGTGGATCTCCACTGAGGGCAGCTCCAGGACATTGCCCCGTTCCACAACACTTCAATAAAAACTGTACTTTACGATCAACTGTAACGCTAAACGAGAGACGGAGCCAGGGTGCTAACCAGGATTTTTGGTAGTTGGAATTGAAATAAATAGAAAAATGCCTGAATAGAGACCATTTGTTTACGTGTGAACAGGGGCAGAGTCTGAGTACATTTTTATGGATGACACACTGTGATTTAGAGTCAGATGGTTCCACTTTTCCACAGTCTGAGGAGGAGCCTGGAGCCGGGACAAAACCAGAGACTTAACCAGGGACTAAACCAGGGCACATTTTTGTTGCTCTAATAATCGTTGCAGCCCTAACAATTAAGTAGTCTTTAATCTGTAAAAGTTGTACGGTATATTGTTCATTTACGATATAACACAACATAATATTAGTTGCAGCTAAGTAGTTGCAATCCTAGTTTAGTGGCTGTTAAGACCTGCAGCTGCAGTTTCCTGTTGGAACTCAGACCAAATAAAAATGGGGAATTCTCATCCATGTCCGGTTTCTGACATATTAGTCAGTCCTGATTTAGTCCTGGTCTCTCTGGGTCTTGTTTGTGAGCAGCACATTCCAGAATCTGGCCTGAAGGGTTTTTTATGATTGCAACATACATTTTTATTCCTAAATTCCCCATGGACAAAGAGTATAAAGTGCTATAATCTGCTCTTTTGTGTTTTTTTTACAGTTCATTCACTTTTTGTGCATACTTGAAAACTCAAGCAGGACGTTTAAAGCCACATGTTGGCACATTTCTAAGAAAGGGGGCAAAAATGTAGGGACTAAAAAACGAAGGGATGAACTAAGACAATAGACCTGGGACTGAAAACCAGGATCATCCATTAACATTTTAAGTAAAAAAAAAAAAAATCTTTTGAATTGACATAACATCATTTGAATATTGTTATCGGAATACTTCCAAAAAATACTGAGATATTCATTTTGTCAATATCGCCCACAACTTAATTTCTTTCCCCCAGTTTCAATGACAAAATACCGGTAAGTGTTTTTGTTTTTGAGTGCTGTGGCGGACCCCAGCAGCAGACGTTTCCTCTGCTGTTAATGATTGGTCAGAGACAGATACGACTTTGAGCAAATGCAGAGTCTGACCCAAGAAACTCTCTAAACAAACTCTGAAGCCAGAACCTGTGCGAGCGACAAATAAAACCTAAAAAGCCTCCATTTCTCTGAACAGCTGTAACCGCCTGTGGCCACTTGAGGGAGCTCTGTCATTTACATCTGGAGCTAGAGTGATAGTATTACTTTCATTCAGCCAAAGATTTACTATATTTATACCTACAATTTCATTTCAACATTCACAATTAAAAAAAGCACAAATTACAAGTAAATGTCGTAGGATTAATTTGTGACGTGATTGTGATTATACATTTCTGTTAAGTTTTGAGTTTTTAATAAAAATCAATTGCTAAAGGTTTTTTTTTTTTTTTAATGAAAAAAAAAACAACGAAATGGCTTGTGTTTTAAGCTTTAACTCTCCTTTTATCACTAACGGTTAATTATTTATTTTCTATGCCACGTTTAAGGATCCTCCCTATAAATCAGGTGTGCTCTACATTTATTTTTGATATTTTATGTATACGTTTCCAGATGGATCAAGTGTCCGATGATGAATTGGACCATGGAGCGGAGGAGGACAGTGACAAAGAAGACCAGGATCTGGACCAGATGTTTGGGGCGTGGCTCGGGGAACTCGACAAACTCACACAGGTATAAACACTATTACTAATATTGCAATTGCTACAATATAGCGATTGGTACTAGTGATGGTACACACAGTACAACTACTCATTACAGTTACTAATGCTATTGACACTAATAAGTGCTATTACTAAAAGTAGTGACCATTAGCTTGGCATGAACTACCAGAGGTGGATAGAGTAGCCAAAGATTGTACTCAAATAAGAGTAACGTTACTTCAACATAATATTACTCAAGAAAGAAAAACTGTCTGGACGTAACATCTGATTTAAAGGACAAAATCAATAATACACTTAATTTGTAAGCCTTTGGTCACCATATTTAAACTTTTATTTGTGCATGAATTTAAGTCTAAAGTACAGTCGAAGTAATCGACTAAAACATTGTCATCAGTCATGAAAAAGGATGTAGGTCGATCGCTGACAAAAAGTCTGTATAATATAACAAACGGTTGGATCAGAGCCGGTAGTTTCCATGCCAACGGTCACAGTGACGATCCAAGTCTTGTCGCCTGGCAACAGTATCCCGTAGCAACCATCTCCTTTCCAACCTTTTGAGTGAGAGGCTCAAAGACATGCAGACTAAAAATATTGCACTGCTGTTTTAATGAAGTGAATTAATGATAGAAAAGCTTGTTTTAGTTTGTCATTGTGTTGCATGAAAGTGCGCCGCTGCTCATGTCCTTTGGCACATACTCGGCATATACAATTCTACACAGCTTCAGTTCCTGTGTTGGGCTCATTTACTGATTCAAACGTTCAAATAAAGTTGTTATGGTTAATTACAAACAGAAGACCTTTTCATCATCTCATCCCAATGTCACTAACAGGAAGAATATTACTACCACCAAATAATTTTAACAATGAAATAATTACTTTACTCAAACATGACCTATGTAGAAGCCTTCACTCATGATATTTTCATATTATTTGATTGATTTTAATGTATTTTAAAAATCTCAATGTACATTTGAAATAATCCCAGCTTTAGTTTTGTTTATTTCCCATTTGTATTCTAAAAAAACACATTGGAATGCGTGCAAAAAGCTTTGTGTAAAACAATATAAGCAATGACATAAACTGGACATCTATTACGAAACACGAACGGAACTAAGAAACATTTTAACACTGAATTAAACAGATTAAGTAACTAAAAATGTTTTAAAAGCCTCAAGGACAGGCAGGTCACATAATTCAGTTTTTTTTTCTGAATGGACCACATTATTTAAAGCGTTCCTGTCTTTGGCTGTAATGTTACTGAACCACACTGTATAGAGCTAGCGAGAGGACCGTCAATGGTATAGAGCTAACGAGAGGACCGTCAATGGTATAGAGCTAACGAGAGGACCGTCAATGGTATAGAGCTAACGAGAGGAGCCGTCACTGTATGGAGCACGAGAGGACCGTCATGTATAGAGCTAACGAGGCCGCAAGGATGACCAGAGAGACCGTCAATGGTATTAGCTACGGTAACGTAGGTATTAGGTAAACGAGATCATGGTATAGAGAAAGCAGGACTCAATGTAACTAGATGAGGACCGTCAATGGTATAGAGCTAACGAGAGGACCGTCAATGGTATAGAGAGCTAACGAGAGGGACCGTCAATGGTTATAGAGTATACGAGAGGACCGTCATATGGTTAGAAGCTAACGAGAGGACCGTCAATGGTATAGAACTAACGAGACTCGTCATGGTTATAGAGCTAACGGAGGGACCGTCAATGTATAGAGTCAACGAGAGACCTTCATGGTATAGAGCTAACGACGAGGGACTTCCAATGGGTTAATAGAGCTAACGAGAGGACCGTCAATGGTATAGAGCTTAACGAGAGGACCCGTCAATGGTATAGAGCTACACCGTTAGGTAAGAGCTAGAGGACCGTCAAATGGTATAGGAGCTAACGAGAGGACCGTCAATGGTAATAGAGCTAACGAGTAGGACCTGTCCAATGGTATAGCTACGAAAGACGTCAATTTACGAGCAAGAGCGACGTCAATGGTATAGAGCTAACGAGAGGACCGTCAATACTGGTATAGAGCTAACGATGAGACCGTCAATGGTATAGAGCTAAGGAGAGGGCCGTCAATGGTATATGAGCTAACGAGAGGACCGTCATGGTATAAGAGCTAACGAGAGAACCTTCAATGGTATAGAGCTTAACGGAGAGGACCTCAATGGTTATAGAGCTAACCGAGAGGACCGTCAATGGTATTGAGAGCTAACTGAGAGGACCAGTCAATGGTATAAGAGCTAACAGCAGGAACGTCATGTATAGAGCAACGAAGAGGACTCAAATGGTATAGAGTTAACGAGAGGACCGTCAATGGTATAGACGCTAACGAGAGGACCTTCATGTATAGAGCTAACAGAGAGACCTTTCAATGGTATAGAGCTAACGAGAGGACCTTCATGGTATAGAGCATAACGAGAGGGACCTTCAATGGTAGAGCTTAACGAAGAGACCCTTCAATGGAGTATAGAGCTAACGAGAGGACCTTCAATGGTATAGAGAGCTTAACGAGAGGACTTCAATGGTATAGAGCTAACGAGAGGACGTCAATGTATAGAGATAACGACGAGGACCTGTCAATGGTTATAGAACTAGACCGAGAGGACCGTCTAATGGTAATAGAGCTAACAGAGGACCGTCCAATGGTATAGGCTAAACGAGAGGACCGTCAATGGTATATGAGCTAACGACGAGGGACGTCAATGGTAGAGCATAAACGAGAGGACCCGTCATGGTCATAGAGCTAAACGAGAGGACCGGTCAATGGTATGACTAACTGAGAGGAAACCGTCAATTGGTAATATGAGCTAACGAGAGGACCGTTCAATGGTTATAGAGCTAACGAGAGGACCGTCAATGGTATAGACGCTAACGAGAGGACCGTCAATGGTGATAGAGCTAAGAGAGGACGTCAATGGTATATGAGCTAACGAGAGGACCTCATGGTATAGAGCTAAGACGTATGATAGGTAGAGAGCGTCAATGTATTGAGCTAACGAGAGGACGTCAATTGGTATAGAGCTAACGAGGGACCGTCCATGGTATGAAGAGCTAACGAGAAGGACCGTCAATGGTATAGAGCTAACGGAGACGTACAGTGGATATAGAGCTAACGATGAAGGACACGTTAATGGTATACGGCTAACGAGAAGGACCGTCAATGGTAATTAGAGGCTAAGAGTAGGACCCGTCAATGGTATACGAGCTAAAGGGAAGGCCAGTCAATGGTATAGAGCTAAGGAGAGGACCGTCAATGTAATAGAAGCCTAAGATGAGAGGACCGTCAATGGTATACGAGCTAAGGAGAGGACCGTCAATGGTTTATAGAGCTAAGGAGAGGACCGTCAATGTATAGATTGCTAAGGAGAGGCCGTCAATGGTATTAGAGCTAAAGGGAGAGGGCCGTCAATGGTATAGAGAAGGGGGCGTAATGCGAAGGCTTGAGGCCGTCAATGTTATAGAGCTAAGGAGGAGGCGCGTTCAATGGTATAGAGCTAACGAAGAGGACCGTCAATGGTATAGCGACTAAACAGAGAGCGGCGTCAATGGTATAGAGCTAACGAGAAGGACCGTCAATGGTATAGAAGCTAACGAGAGGACCGTCAATGGTATAGACGGCGTAACGAGGAGGACCTTCAATGGTGCAGCGAAAGAGAGTTTTTCTGTGAATTCTCCGCTTAAAGAAAGATACTGAACTCTTTACAATGTTACGTGTGTTCAGATCAGTCGGCAGTGAAGAAAGGACGCTTAAGTTGCAATTTGCTAGTTTTATATTGAGTTTGTTCACAATGACCAAACAATAACGCCTTATCCTGTATATTATTATGTGCCCTATATTTATAGAGATGACCATGCACTTGTGTTATTTCTTCAGAGTCTGGATGATGGACGACCTCAGAAAAGTGTCCAGAAGCCTCCTCTCAGACAGGAGACCCAACATGGCCAACTTCTCCTACCGCTTCTCCATGTACAACATAAACGGTAACATCTAGAGTAGCGTTAGAAAAAAGAAATTTTGATTTTCTTTTGAGGAAAATCTAAAATGACCTCAACTACCTTAAACAAAATGTTAACTCTCTACCAGTCCACAGCTTTTTATGGGCGATTTCTCTAAGTTTTGGCAACAATCTTGGCCTAGCCGCAGTGTGTCTTTGCCCCCTCGCTCCTGTGTGCTCTCACAGCCGACAAAGCGAGTACAGCCTGCTTTCTTAAGATCAGAAAACTAAATTGATTCATTGAGACTGTGGACTGTAGATTGGTCCGATGTCATAAACCTGAGTGCTACATGTCTCAGCAGTCTCCCATCAGCATAAATACAAGAGAAAACACGGTTTTTCAAAGTAAAAAAAATAGTCATGTCTTCCCACCCCCAAACCAGGTGTTCTCAGTTTTGATAACCAGTCGTTGTTTGTGTCTTCTGTTACAGAGGCATTGAACCAGGGTGAGCCGGTGGACTTGGACGCTCTTATGGCTGACCTCTGCTCCATCGAACAGGAGCTGACACCGACCTCCAGACCAGGGTCAGGGGTCAGAGGTCAGCAGGCCAAAGGACCCCAGCAGAGGGCGCAAGGGAGGTCAGAGCAACGGCACCCGGAGCAACGCAGGAGGAGCGGGCAGCAGTGGAGGTTACGAGTATAAACCAGACTAAAGCTGGACTAATTGTACCAAATACAAAGACATGGAGAAGAGTAAAGTGGTCCACCAGACTGACCCAGACTGACCCAGGGACTGACCCAGGGACTGACCCAGGGACTGACCCAGGGACTGACCCAGGGACTGACCCAGGGACTGACCCAGGGACTGACCCAGGGACTGACCCAGGGACTTAAACCTCTCTGTGTTGCTCCCTGAAGGCAGCTCCAGCAGCAGCACTCGCGCCTCTCCCGCCAGCTCTGTACGTGGCTCCGCCTCTCGTCCCGCCCCCTCTGCTCTCTCATTGGATGAGATCACCGCCCGTCTGGACCAGGCATCTGCAAGCATGGACCAGGCGGCTCGTGACTCCTCCTCTTCCTCAGTCTCCTCGTCCGGCTCCACATCAGGGTCGACCCTCAGGAGACCCTCTGCCGCATCCACAGGCAGTGCGGAGAGCAGTCATGACAGGGCGAGGCCAGTGGGGGGAGCTACGGAGCAGAGAGCCAGTGTGGACTCCCTGGACACAGCAAGACAAACCATCTCCGGACAGAACCAGACTGAGGTGAAACAAGCCCCTATATTCTGCTCCACTGCCTTTTTTTTCCTCTTAAAGGTGCACTAAATGACTTTCTGGTGGAGGGTCTGCCATCTGCTCGTTTCATGATGTTATAGACGCCTACATTCTTAAGACTGGTGCCGTTCCATACATTAGCGCCAATGCTACTTCTACGGGAGAATTAGCATTAGCCTTAGTTTTGGTGAATGACAAACACTGGAGCACACGTGCCAGTAACACCAGAGCCGGGAGTCTAGAAAACATTACCACATCAGCGCAGCGATATAGCCCAAACTCTTTTATCATGATATAAGAAAACATTTTAGCTAACAATTGAATTTATGATGTAATTGGCGCTAGACAAATGTGATATTTGTACCTTATTAGGATATTTATATTACTTCCACTCCTCAACCCTTTTCAGTCATGATGTTTTTAGCCTCTGCAGAGCCTCCACAGTCACAATCGCACTTAGCCACGCTCTTCCTCCCCTCATAACTGAGAAATCAGCTGCAGTGTATGCAAAATTATATTGCCCGATATTCCAAATGTATTATTGCCCTGAAAGCAAATGCCACTTTATAATGATCAATAGGATATGGCTTAGCACTGTTTTTTTAGCGTAGTTTATTGACATAACAATTCCACCAGGTACAAAAAAAAACATTCTAAAGCAAAACAGAAGTTGTTGGTGACCTAAATATTTCAAATGGTTTAAACCTTTTCCCAAAAACCTTTTAAGTTGTTTAGTCATTTTAAACTTAATAAAACAGATCTCTGCAGTTTTGTAAACCCAAGAGATGCATATATTTATATTTGTATTATTATTATTATTATTATTATATTTTATTCCCAGAGAGAGCCTGGACCAGTCCTCCTCCTGCCTCTTGCAGGGCTGCAAAATGCAGCAGCTCGCCTCTTGACGGGTCCTAGAAAGTGAGGGAGTAGATTAGCTCTGTGCTTGCCTCTTTACATTGGCCCCTGTGACTATGAAGTTTGAAATTGTTTTGTTTTTTAGAAGCCTTCATGGACTGGCCGCACTTACTTGGCTGAGGTCTAATACCCAGTAGAGCCCTGAGGTCGGCGGACCGACTGCTCTTCTCTGTCCCTCGCTCCAGATTTTCATTTTTTTGATTTCTGGCAGCGTCCAAACTCTGGACATCAGAGCTGCACAGACACTAGAGCCCTTAAGACGCTACTAAAACTCATTTCTCTTATACTGTGGATATTAACACAAATTAAGCTAGCATCTTTGTAGAGTTCACTGATACTTGTTGTTTTTGGTTGACGTTTATGTTTTATTATTTAAAAACTATCAGTGACTGTCCCTGTTGAGCACTTTGGTAAACTGCGGTGGTTTTTCTTGCGCTAAAAAGTTTGATTGATAAAATGGACTTTCAAGTCAAATCAAGTCTATCAATCAATCTTTACAGAGCCCTTTACAGAGCCCTTTACAGAGCCCTTTACAGAGCCCTTTACAGAGCCCTTTCAAGCTTTACAGAGCCCTTTACAGAGCCCTTTACAGAGCCCTTTACAGAGCCCTTTACAGAGCCCTTTACAGAGCCCTTTACAGAGCCCTTTACAGAGCCCTTTACAGAGCCCTTTACAGAGCCCTTTACAGAGCCCTTTACAGAGCCCTTTACAGAGCCCTTTACAACACTCAAAGTGACCAAAGTGCTTCACAGAAAAAATCAAGGCAAAACATAAACATTTTATAAATCTAACGTTGTGCTGGACAAAAGTACACCAAAAATATACCATGTCAAAAACAATTTGACAAGGAAATTAAAAAGTACAACAGATCCTATTTAGTTTAGTGAACTTTATAAAATGGATTTGAAGTTGGATATTGACTGTTAATACTCAACCACAGCTTTTGCTGTCAACAAGAATGACAATTATGTTATTTTGTTGCCTAATTTAAATGATTGAGATAATACGGTTATATCATTACCAGTCCTTGTGCGCAGCTAAATCTGTCAGCTTGGAATGTTCCATAATATTGCATTAACTTTACCTATCTTCCATTCAATCCATAACTGCCGTTTACATTGAAGAAAAAAAACCTTTACGTTCCAGGAAAAGCAATAACATTTGCATGCAGACGAGCAGGTGAAGACTCTCATTACAAAGGTTACACAGTGCACCTTTAAGCTGTTGATTTACAAAGGTTTGTGGGGAAGGGCATCTGACATATCTGTCTGACCCAGAGCACAGGTAAAACTGCCCGACGACAGCTCCACTTCACACCTGCAGGGAGCGACAGCGAGAGGGTTGTTGTAAGTGAGAGACATCTGGTTTAGACCTGGTTTTGTCCCGGGACCAAACCTGGTTTAGACCTGGTTTAGACATTGGTTTAGATCTGGTTTAGTCCTGGGACCAGACCTGGTTTAGACCATGTTTTAGATTGTGTTTAGACCGGGTTTAGTCCTTGGTTAGACTCTGTTAGACCCTGTTGTTTGTGTGTAGATAAAATTGAGATTTACAGTAATTAAAATAAAATCCACAATTTCTCCTACTTTTGTATCCACATTTCATTTTAAAAAATGGAAGACACTGACTCATAATAAACAGCAAATTGCTTCTGTATTTTATATTTGTCTGGGCCGAAAAGAAATAAGCAAAATGGTAACATTGGTTTCAAAGTGTCTTCTCTTTTGTGAAATTGGGGTAAATTTGTTATTGTTTATGTAGAATTCTGTAACACAATCTGTGAAATGAAAAAACAAACTCTTTTGTCTTTTGATTTCATTGTTTTAAATTTGTAAACATTTCTCTTATGTTGTAACCCGCGTCTGTCTTTCTTTGCAGCTGCAGCCAATCAAATCTTTTACCAAATAAAATGTTTCTTCTTTAAATAATTCACTCTATTCTGATTTTTACAATATTATTATATTTTCTGATTCTCTCTTAAAGCATTCGTATCTGGACAAAGAAACGTCGCTCATCCTGAAAAACATTGCAGGAAAACCAGCTCACCTGCTGACCAAGGTAAGACCAGAAATAAATAAACACTAAAACAGGACTATACTAGTCCCGAAACAGGATTAAACGTTGTGAAGTCGTTCTGGTTAAGATCTTTCAATGCTGGGTTACTTCCGGTTTGGTCTTGCTAAGTTTTAGTTTAGTCCTTTTTTTTTTTTTCTCCCGGTTTAGTCCCATTTTAGTCCAGGGTTACTTGCACATATAATCTGTTTATTTTAAACATGGCTTTTTTTTGTTGGGAAAACCCTCATGTTAAGACCTGGCTTAGTCCCGTTTCATTTTGGCATTGTTCACACTTGACTTAGAGTCCAAGTTAGTCTTGATGTAGACTTGATTAGGCCCTCTTCTAGTACGACTTCAATCCAGGATTAATTCTGTCCCGAATTTGACTAGTTCTGGTTTTGAAATGTATATTAGTGGGACTACGAATCAAGTTTGTCAGTCCTTGTTTAGACCGTTGTTTAGGTCTAGGTTTAATCCTCTCATAATCCTGGTTTAGTCCTGGTTTAGGCCTTTGTTTTGGTCCTGGTTTAGTCCCTGCTTTAGTCCTTATAATGAATTGTAATGCTTATTTTTCTCCTTCAAATCCTTCACCCTCCGACCGGTTATCGTGTGCCAGATCGTTCACATTCCTGTGTCTGATCCTCGGTCACGCTTTTGTCCTGGATGTTTGAATCCATAGACTCCCTTTTTGTACTTTTTCGTGGATTAAATTCAGATCAATTGGGCATGCTCCGAACACTCCACTCCGACTTTAAAAAGGGGAAACGATCGTGTGAAATCGGGCTAGACCTGGTTTGGGTTTGGGGGAGGGTCAAACAGCTCTACCCGCATCCTGCTCGCGTTTCACAACGCCGCCAGTCAAAATATTCTGTTTTATTTCCATTGTCAACATATTTTAATACCACATTTTGACACGAAGACCTCGATTTTGCAATTATTTTAGTATTTTTCCAATTTTGTGAAAGGATTTTTGTTCCATTTTTCGGAATGTGTTGCCTTTTGTCCTGGTTTTCTGAGATCAAAGAAGTCGGCAGCGTCTGAATCAGAAGAGTAAATGCCACATTGGAATTATTTGGGATTTAAAACGGAAAATTGACAGATAAAATCGGGCAAAATGATGGCTTCCTGTTGGAAAGGAAAGGTAAGAATTTGACATGAATTGGGATGAAGTAGTTACTACGTTTTTTTTTTTTGGGAAAAATGAAGACTCATCGCTGTTGCATACATAGCATTACATGTATGGATTGATATTTACTATAGGTGTAATAGACAGACATTGAATAAAAGTAATTAAAGATGCGTGTTTTGTGTGGACATTTTTAATACAAAATGAATTCACAATTTTCTTGTTTTTTTAATGAACTCAAAAAAACCTTCTATTATTCATTTGTATTTATTGAATATGGTTTTCTTAATATTTATTTTCATTATTTGTGTTTGTCTTTTGCAGGAGGAGCAGGCGGCCAAGCAGAAGGCAGAGAAGATCCGTGTGGCGTTGGAGAAAATCAAAGAGGCTCAGGTCAAAAAGGTGAAAATAATCATAAAATGTTACACTTGTGCATTATTCCTTGTTTAGCCTGCGTGGACGTGATTTTTAGCCCTGGTTTAGCTCCGTTTGCTAGTCTTCGTTGAGACAGTTTAATCCTTGGTGCCCTCCGGTTTTAGACCTGTTTTAATCCTGGTTTAGTCCTGTTTCAGAGCTTCTTCAGTCCTGATTTAGTCCTTGGTTTTAAACCAGCTTTAGATCTAGTTTATCGCCTTGTCTCCTTGCGTTCAGAGCAAAAGTAGGTCAATGCAGGGTTTGATAGTAAAAGGCAGGGGGCAGCAGAGAGCCAACAGAATACAGTGGATGTGATGGTTTGAGAATGGAGTCTAAGGAATGGAATGGAGTCTAAAGAATGTTGTTAATGTAACACTATGGATACCAACCGCCATAAAACACTACCGAAGAAGAGAATGATCTTAGAAACTACTGACCCAGGTCTAAACTGCAACTAAGCCAGCACTAAACAGACTGAGACTAAATTTATAACTTAACCAGGAAAAAGTAAGCACCCACATTTTTCAGCCGATTAGCGTTGAACTGAAATAAGCCTTTGAGACTTTTAAATCTCCAACAACAATCAAACTGAAACATGACCAAGAAACACGTTGAGACCTGGGCTAGACTAACTGGGCTAAATGTTGAACTAATCCAAAAATCATTTCAGTGCATTTCAGAAGTTTGTAGAGGTCTAAACTACAGGATTAAAGCTTTTACACAGATGAAGACGTCATAGAAGCACATGGAGGTTCACAGAAGACAGGAGATGACCTAAACACAATTGATCATTATTAAATTACAGTCCAGTTTGTGGTCTATGCTAGTAAAGATTTCAAACGTAGCCACCTGAAAGTCATTTTCAGTCTGATGAAAATGGTTTTTATGAATTCTAGATGCCATTTCCATCATCTTTTGATTCAGTTGCATTTCATTTAGTGTGGGTTTAGTTCCTGTTTTGTTCCTGATCTAAACCCAGTCTAAAACCTCTTGCTCCTCTACAGTTGGTAATCCGCGTGCACATGTCGGACGAGAGCTCAAAGACCATGATGGTGGACGAGCGTCAGACGGTCAGACAGGTCCTAGACTCGCTCCTAGACAAGTCTCACTGCGGATATTCCCCCGACTGGAGCCTGGTGGAGACTATATCTGAGCTACGCATGGGTGAGCTACTACTACATGTTTTTTTAATTTGTACAGGGTCCACAATACTACTACAAAAAATATTCAGTTGTAATCATCTAAAAGCAGAAAATCATACTATGTGCTATGTTCATTTTATAGATCGCAAACTTGTAAGTGTGCATGGGAAGATGGATAGATGCTTTTTTCTTTCTTTCAACCCTTCCTTCCTTCCTTGATTACCCTCAGGAGAAATGTAGGTGTCCAGTAGCACACAATTGTGCCAAGACACACAACATTCCTGCATGTTAATATTAACAATATGGTTTGTAAGAGCTAGGAACTGGACAGATTTAGATATTTACTTCCTTCTTTCACTGTTTAACATTAAATCTGGGGTACCCGATTTTCAAACATTTGCCTGATAATATTGTTGTTCTTTTGTTTGTTTTTTCAGAGCGCATTTTTGAGGACCATGAAAACCTGGTGGAGAACCTTCTGAACTGGACCAGAGACAGCCATAACAAACTGATGTTCATTGAACGAATCGAGAAGTACGCTCTCTTCAAGAACCCACAGGTAAAAGAGTCAGGGTTAGGGCAAAAACCGGGTTAAACCTAGAATAGTCCTAAGTAAGACCTGGATAGCTCATGTTTCCGTCCTGGTCAAACCCCTTTTAGTCTTTTTGATGTGGTCTGGATTAGACCATTAGACCATTAACTCCCACTTTAGTCCTGGTTCATTCATGTTTTGTGCTTCTAGTTGTGAATGGAGTCGTATCCTTGCAGGACTAAAACATTCATTCATTTTTGCAGAACTATTTGTTGGGGCGGAAGGAGACGACTGAAATGGCCGACAGGAATAAAGAGGCGCTTCTAGAGGTGAGTATTCAGGACCTTTTTATTTAATTTTTTTTTCAAAAAAGATTTCAGTGAAATGTTCTCTCATGTATTTTTAGGAGTGTTTTTGCGGCAGCTCAGTGTCTGTGCCTGAAATTGAAGGAGTTTTGTGGCTTAAAGAAGATGGAAAAAAGTCCTGGAAGAAAAGATATTTCCTGCTCCGAGCGTCAGGGATCTATTATGTCCCAAAAGGGAAAGCCAAGGTCTGCCCATTTGTGTCCTCTTGTGTGTCCTCTGCTCCTCCTTGTGTGTCCTCTGCTCCTCCTCTGTGTCCTCTGCTCCTCCTCTGTGTCCTCTGCTCCGTCCTCTGCTCCTCCTGCTCCTCCTGTGTGTCCTCTGCTCCTCCTGTGTCCTCTGCTCCGTCTGCTCCTCCTGTGTGTCCATGCTCCGTCTGCTCCTCCTGTGTGTCCTCTGCTCCGTCTGCTCCTCCTGTGTCCTCTGCTCCTCCTGTGTGTCTTGCTCCTGCTCTGCTCTGCTCCTTTGTGTCCTCTGCTCCTCCTGTGTCCTCTGCTCCGTCTGCTCCTCCTGTGTCCTCCTCCCTGTGTCCTCTGTCCTCTGCTCCTCCTCTGTGTCCTCTGTGTGCTGCTCCGTCTGCTCCTCTCTGCTCCTCCTGCTCCTCCTCTGTGTCTCTGCTCCTCCTGTGTGTCCTCTGCTCCTCCTGTGCTGTCTGCTCCTCCTGTGTCTCTGCTCCTCCTGTGTCCTCTGCTCCGTCTCTCCTGCTCCTGTGTGTCCT
Organism: Chaenogobius annularis; assembly: GCA_015082035.1. Lineage (NCBI taxonomy): Eukaryota > Metazoa > Chordata > Actinopteri > Gobiiformes > Gobiidae > Chaenogobius > Chaenogobius annularis. Next base: position 490,437 of record BJKM01000146.1, on the reverse strand, counting down.
CTGCTCCTCCTGTGTCCTCTGCTCCGTCTGCTCCTCCTGTGTGTCCTCTGTCCTCTGCTCTGCTCGCTGCTCCTCCTCTGTGTCCTCTGCTCCTCCTGTTGCTCCTGCCTCTGCTCCTCCTGTGTGTCCTCTGCTCCTCCTCTGTGGTCCTCTGCTCCGTCTGCTCCTCCTGCTCCTCCTGTGTGTCCTCTTGCTCCTCCTGTGTTCCTCCTGCTCCGTCTGCCTCCTCCTGTGTGTCCTCTGCTTCCGTCTGTTCTCCTCCTGTGTGTCCTCTGCTCCCGTCTGCTCCTCCTCTGTGTCCTCTGCTCCTGTCTGCTCTCCTGTGTGTCCTGTCCTGCTCTGTCTCTGCTCCTCCTTCTGTGTCCTCTGCACCGTCTGCCGTCCTGCTCGTCCTCTGTGTGTCCCTCTGCTCCCTCTGCTCCTCCTCTGTGTGTCCTTCTTTCCCCCCTCCCTGTGTGTCCTCTGCTCCCTCTGCTCCTCCTGTGTCCTCTGCTCTGTCTGCTCCACCTCTGTGTTCCTCTACTCCGTCTACTCCTCCTTCTGTGTCCTCTGCACCGTCTGCTCCACCTCTGTGTCCTCTGCACCGTCTGCTCCACTCTGTGTCCTCTACTCCGTCTTGCTCCTCCTCTGTGTCCTCTGCTCCGTCTGCTCCTCCTCTGTGTCCCCTCTGCTCCGTCTGCTCCTCCTGTGTGTCCTCTGCTCTGTCTGCTCCTCCTGTGTGTCCTCTACTCCGTCTGCTCCTCCTCTGTATGTCCTCTGCACCGTCTGCTCCTCTCTGTGTCCCTTCTGCTCCGTCCTGCTCCTCCTGTGTGTCCCTCTGCTCCGTCTGCTCCTCCTGTGTGTCCTCTGCACCGTCTGCTCCTCCTGTGTGTCTCTGCACCGTCTGCTCCTCCTCTCTGTCCTCTGAACTCTGACCCTCTCCTCTTTTCTTTTTTTTTTTTTCTTGCAGACCTCTCGAGACCTGGTTTGCTTTCTTCAGCTCGACCATGTAAACGTTTACTACGGTCAAGACTATCGCTCCAAATACAAGGCCCCCACAGACTACTGCCTGGCTCTGAAGGTAATGCTTCATTTCATTTCTTCACGTTTGAACTGAAATGGAGCAAAGGATCATGGGCTATGTAAAAACAAAAACGACATAAACATAAAATGCCCCAAAGTCCAGATTTCCCACTGATTATCTTCACATTTTATTTAAACTAGCAGCAGGTTTTATGTGACGAAAACTGGCATCTAAGGAAAACACCTTTTGTGAGAAAAAAATCTTTTATTGGTTTAAAAGTCATGACTGCTGGTTTTGTCCTGTCTTCTTCTGCACATTGACCACTTCATAATTGTTTATTTGGATGGTGAACAGTCTCTGCAAAAAATATATTTATGAGATATGGGAAACAATCTGCAAAAAGGCTGAACAGCAGATTTTGGATTTTGATCATAAATATTTTTGTCTGTCTCCAGCACCCTCAGATTCAGAAGAAATCTCAGTACATAAAGTATTTGTGCTGTGACGACGTCCGGACCTTGCACCAGTGGGTAAACGGGATCAGGATCGCTAAATACGGCCGCCAACTGTACGTGAACTACCAGGGGGCCATGAGGAGGACGGAGGCGGCGTACGACTGGTCCTCCCTGTCCACCACCAGTCTGCGCTCAGGGTCCAGCTGCACCAGCATCCCAGGTCTGAACCCCACTGCACTGAGGCCCATGGGACAGGACCAAGACGGGACAAGGACTGAACCAAGAACTAAACCAATACTAAACCAAAGACTTGAGTTTGAGTCAAGACTAAAGCAGGCCAAAACCAAGGACTAAATATAAGGACTGAAGTAAACCAAGAAAAGCAAATGCTAAACCAGGATTTAACCATGAACAAGAACCAGGACTAAGGACAAAATTAGAATTAGAACCAAGTCTGAGCTGGAATTTCAGATGGACTAAATCAAGTTGTGAACCAAGTCTGAACCGAGACTCAAGCAGTACAAAAACTGGCCTATGATGATGATGATAAACGTAGTATTTTGTGGTGTTTTGCAGAGTCCCAGTCGAACCACTCTGGGGACAGCGGTGTGGACTCTGGATCTTCTCATGGACGTTCTCAAAGTGTGGTCAGCTCTATCTTCTCCGAAGCGTGGAAGAGGGGAACGCAGATTGAGGAGAGCACCAAGGTACAAAGCCAGAAGAGTTGCAGAGCACCGGTACTAGTCAAACAAAATCAACTTCTACAAATCTATTGTCTGTCTTTCAATTCAAATCAATTCATTTTTGTAATGCCCAAAATCACGACGGGAGTTGTCTCGATTTCTCCTTTTACTTTGGTTTCTCTCACTTGGTTTTCCTCACAGAAGGAGGGTCTAAGGACAAGGGATGCGCTGGGACATTTATCATTTGCTTATTTCCTTTGAATGTTGGTTAATCTGCTTGTCTTTTATTGATTTGATTGATTTAGTGAATGTTTTATTAAATTTGTTATTTTATTTTAGTATTTTTTTTAAACTTTGACATGGTGTGATTTAAAAACGTGACGCATTAATGGTTTTGTGATCCTCCACTGGGATGGGATGTACTCACATTTTCCCACTCTTTGTCCGTCAAAACAAGATTCTCGTTCCCATTTGTTTTTTAATATATTTAGTAGAGCAGTTGTCCAGATTAGTAATGCATTGATATAATTTACATATTCCCCTCGAAAGTTCTGCTCTATAAACCTTGATAAAAAATTCAGTTAGAGGATATAATGGTCACTACTTTGTTTAATTTATTGTTTATAATAACTCTTTATTGTAAACTATAAAGGTCCTGTCAAAGTAGTCTTAACATATCAAAACTTTATCTTTTACAATCTGATGAAAGACTTTTGTAATCCAGACCTTGAATCTCAGGTTATTACTATTTGGTGCAAAACCTTGGTCATAAGCACACCAGTTTAAGATTTTAACATCTTTGTTTAGTTTGTATGTTTTGATCAGCTCCTTCCATGTTGTAAACAGATTTTACCCAGGGATTCTTAACTTCCTCCAAATGGCTCAACCATATATCATCTGCCAGTAGGGCCTGTTCAGGAAAACACAACATTGATCTCAATATTTTTCCATTGAGCTTCATATTCTGGGTCACACCAGTACCATGCTCTGATTCGAGCTGAAATAAAGTAATTTTTCGGACAAGGTAAAGCCCAACCTCCTCTTTCTTTTGACGGTTGTGGAGATATAAATTGGATTCGAGTTTTTTTTGCTTTGCAAATCTTGAGATTGTTTTATTCCACTCATCAAACAGCCGGTTGAGGCAAATTGGGAGCGTCTGGAATATATAGAGAAATCTGGGCAAAAGATTCATTTTTTTATAGTTTAAATCCTTTGATTTAGACTTAAGTATGGGATAAGACTCAATTTTTCGAGATCTTTCTTTTTACAGTGGAGAAAAGAGGAGTATAGTTTTTCTCTAAGATTGGAAGAGGAAAACGCATAAATATTTAAGGAATTCCGATTGTCCTTTAGACTTACCCATTTAAATGGCAGAGGGGGTCGCCAGTTAGAGAGAATTTCATTTTTTTTGTATCCAGACATTGGACCAATATCATGAAGGAAATCACATTAGGGATGGACATTTCTGGTTTGGGTAAATATAGTAAGACATCATCTGCATAGCAGGCAATTTTATCCTCTGTCCCATCAAATGAGACGCCATACGTTTTTTTCCGATTGTATATTATAATGATAATATAATGTATTAAGCCAATGGATTCCCAAGTAGCACAAGCTAATGACATGGGTGAGCAAAGCACGGCCCTGCCCTCACCCTCCTCTCCAAAGTAAGCGTAAGTGACCATTTTGATTCTTGATGTTTGAGTTATCGAAAAGAGCCTCAGTATTGTTTTATCATTAAATCTTTTTTTTTTTTTATTTTTAATTTGGTTTTAGAACTTTAAATAAACAAGGCCAGCTAACAGAATCAAACACTTTTTCAGCGTCCAGGCTTATTATTACAGCTTTGGTTAATTGTTCCAAAAACGACAAAACATACAGTTAATTGTGTAAAGATCGTCTTATGTTAATCTTGTGTTTGTCGTTTGTAAAATAAATCCTGTCTGATCAGTGTGAATTCAATTTTGGGAGTATTTGTTCCATTCTTGTGGACATAGTTGAGTATGTGGACTATATACGATAGTCCACGTTCAGAATTGAGATTGTTCTGTATGAGGCACAGTCAAGTTGATCCTTCTCCTCATTAGGTATTAAGGATATGATGGCTTAACTTCCAACTTGGAGTGGTCTGCTTTTAAACTTTTAACTGGGCACTTAATGTAATGTTTTAGTCGTTGTTTTAAAAAAGCCCAGGAGTAAGTAGTTCTTCTTAGAGCTTTATACCACACTGAGGTGAACACGGTTACTCCCCAGGAGATTTATTGGTTTAATGCTGAAATTTTATTTAGTTATTTTGAGTTTGCTCTTCAGTCAGGGCGGGTAAATTGAGTGTGTCCATCAAAAATTATAATTTATTCTTTGTTTTCCTGATATTTTGGTGGAAACGTTTTTTTTGTAAAAGGATTCAAAAGATTGAACTTGTATTTGGTAATATACAATCACAGAATAATGTTAAAACTACATTATTCTGCCTGTCCTTGCCATTTTAACATTTTTCTCTTTGCCTTGTTGTTTTCCTACCGCTTCAACTAATAATGTTTTGACATTTTGAACGCTTTCAATTCTTTTAATCTCACCCATTTTTTATTACCTGTAGCATTGAAGGATCTTGTTTTTCAAATGGTTGTTTAGCTTACAACAGCTTTTTGTTCTGTTTATTTTCTTTTTGGCTGAGGTGACAGCAGTTACCCTGCCCCTCAAAACTGCCTTTGCTGCATCCCAGAGAATGGGTGGGGAAACGTCACCATTGTCGTTTTCCTCTACATACGTCTCTTTGTCCTTTTTCCATAATGTTTACAAATTGTGGGTCATTGAATAGACTAGCATTAAATCTCAGAATTGTTTTTGTTTTGTTTCTGTTCCAGGTCTACAGTGATGTAAATAGGAGCACGAGCACTTAGATCTATTGTATCTATGTCTGCCTCTGTAATTTTGGACCCCTCTGTTGAAAATAAAACATTTGTCAATTCTAGTATAGATCTTGTACACATTTTCCAACTCTCATATTGGTGGGCATTAGGATTCATCTCTCTCCAGATATCAGTCAACCCTATATTACGTATTAATTTGCAACATTTATTATTTATAGGTTTACCAGTACTTTGTGAGCTTGAGACATCCACTGTTAGCTGAACATGTAAATTCCAGTCGCCACCACAGACAATGGTTTCCTCAGAGTGGTTTGCAGTCAGATCCACAACTTCAGTATAGAAAGCGAGGTAGCTTCCTGGTGGAGCATATACATTTATCAAAGTAAACACACTTCCATTAATGGTTCCTTCGACCAGTGCAAATCTGCCATCTTTATCTTTGAGTTCAAAAGCTATTCTGCTTGAGATCAATATGGCTACACCCCTTTTATGTTTGCCCCTGTATGAGACGCCTGCAGCGAGACGTATGGCTGCAGGCCATTACACGCGGTTTATCACTGAACTTGTGGAACTTCAGTAGAATGGGTCTTGGATGCTGGTTCAGGGCCTGTTTGGGAGCCAGAGAGTGATGTGCATGGTCAATCTTTATTTTCCCAGCTTTTGTTGGAAGTTTTAGATATACTTGGCCACATTTTTCCCCTCAGTGTCCTCTAGATTGCCGACAATCCACATGTTGCTTCTGAGTTTACGGATTGTCGACCTTTTTGTATCTGGCTTGTCAATTGTGCCACTTTGGTTTGCAGAGTAGAAACTGTTTTTCCAAATCAGAGCTCTCATTCTCTGATGCTGTGGCTGGGCTTTCCAGTTCGCCTTTCTCTGATTTCAAATGACGCATTTCTGCCAGGGCCGCGGGAGCCAGTGCCGATGAGCAGCTAGCTTGGATGTAGCATTGCCCGCCTGGTTCTCTGTGGCGTTGTTCTTCTTGTTTTTTGTTGACATGATACCGAAATAAGTCTAAGATCATTGTATGTCTGCTCCCACGTAGAAATATCTGGTTTCCTCAGGTGAACGAGTAATGAATACGGATGGAGCCAATAAATTTGACCGCGGCCTGACAGATACGTCTGAACTAGGCAGCCATCATCCCGGAACTCCGATTTAGAGACTGGTTCTTTTTTAAAAAATCTCCTTTTGATAAAAATCTATTTTGGGATTTTGGGATCTACAAAACAAATTGAAATGAAATTGAAATCTCAAAATGACTAATCACTATGATAGATTATTTTTTTTTTTTTTTCATCACTTCTATTTATTTAAAAAATATATATATTTAATAAACAAAGTTGTACAATTTTAGTCTTTGCAGTTTGGATGTCGGATATTAGAAAAGCAGATTTTTCATGAACATAAATTTGACATGAATTTCATTTTATTTTGCAGCAAATGAGAATGGAAGCGGCTCGAGCGGCGACTCTCCCCCACGGCTCCCACGGACACAAGCACCACAGCCAACACTCCATGGACCTGCCTCCTCCTCCTCCTCAGCCTCAGAATCTCCCCCAAAATCTGCCCCAGCCTCTTCCCGCTCTGCCCCTGCAGCAGACTCCCCCATCCCAGCCTCCTCCCCCAAATCTCCCCCACAAAATAAACAGCCCTGCTCACTCTCCTCCCTTCCTCAGCATCCAATACGGCACCTCTCTTCTGCAAAACATCTCAAATCCCAACTTTCCTCCGCCTCCTCCTACTGCTGCCCCTCCTCAGCCCAATTTCTCCACAAAAATCTAGTCCTGTTCATGCTCAAACCTGTTCCCGACCCGATTATTCACTTTCCACCGCCACCCGATGCAAATTTAGACTCACCCCTCTGCAATCTCCAGGTGGCATTAACGAGTGTCCGATTCCACCTGCACCTCCGAGTCACTCCAACCAAACTGTAACGAATCTGCCTTCACCTGTAACACCTGATGTACCTCCCATTTCTCCTCTTCCCATGACTAATCCTGCTCCGCCGCCACCACCGCCTCCTCCCCCTTTACCCGTCGAACCCTTGCCTCCACCACCCCGCCGCCGCCGCCTCCTCCACCCCCTCTTCCGCCCATTCAATGCATCACCGCCAAACACGCGCAGTGCTCAACATGTACAAGTTCAGGCACCATCACCAGGCTACAGAACCAGAATAAAACCATGCCAAGCAGAAGTGTGTCCCGCCTCACCCGCTCCTCACCGGCCTCCTCCCGCTCAAGTCCGTGGTGAAGCCAGTGAACCACATCGCTGCCAGGACAAACGTGCCTCCTCCCCTCTGCCTCCACAGTTTAGACCCATGCCCGGTTCAGCGATGGCAAGACTCTCAAACTCGGCATGTTTCCCTCTCAAGGGCCTTTCCACCTCCACGCCGCTCCCCACCTCCCGCAGCGCCAGTTAGCAGCATAATGCACACGCCATATGCTAATGGTAATAAAGCAGGCATTGAAAGAGCGTTTTCCAAGCCCTCCGCGCGACCTGTTCTCTTCGAATGCAAAACTTATATGCTTCAACTCCACCCACCGCTCAAGCACCTCCCCATCTTCCCCCGCCTCCCCCGCCGCCGCCTCCCCTCCTCCCCCTCCACAGCAGCACAAATCAGGCTTCCTCCCTCAACCTCCTCATTCAACCATCAAATATCATCAAGCTTCCCTCCACCTCCTCCCACCTGCGCCCAAAACCTTCACTCCTGGATTTGTCCCAACTAAACCAATGTCTCCGGTCACGCCTTTCCCTCCAGCCCCCCCTCTCAGTTCAGTCGGATGCCCAACCCCGCCTCCCCTCCCCCCCCCCTCCCCCACCCGCTCCTATGAAGAAAACAGTTCAGCCTCCATTCGTCTCCAAACCCTCCTCCGCCGACACTAACCCAAGCAGCACAAGCCTTGCCAAGCCCAAACTCAAATTCTTTAGTGAAACAAATTGCGAGTCAGTTTCCAGGCACCTCCTCCCACGCACCCCTCGCTCCCCAAACGGACACCCCCCAAACCGCCGCTCTCCCCACCTCCACCTGCCGTCAAAACCAAACCAAAATGGCAGCCGGGAGGACAACAGACGCCCGATTTTCCACCTCCGCCTTTGGATCACTCCACTCCTCCTCCTCCGCCTCTCCCCTCTGCAGATTCAGGCTCTTCTTTAAAAAAGTCTCCGCCTGAAGCTTTCAAAAAGGCTCCCCCAACGCCGCAACGAAACTCCAGCGTCAAAGCTGAAGCTTCTTCATCGTATTTAGAGTCCAGGCGCAATCTTTTGAGTAAATTTGGGCAGCAGACCTCCTCCCAAACTCAGTTTCCCTCTCCTCCATGTCCGAACAGTGGCTCCCCAAGTAGAGACCCCTCCTCTGGGCCGCCCGCGCCTCCAAAACCAGGAAAACTTAACTTGTCCCACCTGCCATTAGCGTTGCAGGCCAAAGTAAACCAGGCCAAAGGCGATTTCCCCTCTCCACCTGCTGATACAAGCTCTTTTCCTCCGCCTCCAAATGCCTGTGAGCTCTTCCCACCTCCACCTCCACCTCCACCTCCTCCAGGCAACGACGCACATAACCCCAAAGTTGCTGTGGGTGCCCCAAACCCGCCGCCTGTACCCCTTGTTACCAACTCCTGGAGCAAAAGTTTAAAGAAAGCCAACCCACCCAACCCTCCACCCATTTCTCCTCCAGCTTCACCTAAAAATGGTTCCTCGGGGCAGGGGAACTTTCTGGACGACTTGCACCGGACTTTGAAGCGTAAATCAGTGGGTAGGCAGGGTCCTCCTTTGCAAGCTGAGCAGGTAGGAGGAACTGTGGATGATATGGCTCTTCCTCCTCCTCCTCCCGAGCTCTTAGACGCAGGGGGGAATATTTCAGGCTATGCAACGCTACGACGCGGACCACCACCCACCCCGCCCAAAAGAGGAGACTGTACCAAGTTGACCGGAGAATGCTGAAAATCTGTGGAACTATTACTAGACTTTTATTGATATTATAAAGAGTACATTCTGAACTTAAGAGCAAAAGATGTACATACGAAAGGCAAACAGATGAAATAGAATGGGAAAAAACTGGTCCGGACTCAGACTTAGCTACTGTTACTTAAACATTATCATTGGCGTCAGGTGTAATGTGAGTTATATTAATAAATTCCATACATCTCTAAAGCCACGTTTCGACTGGTCATGGTCCCCCCCCCCCCAGACCGGTTCGCCTTGGAGCGCTTTGGCACAGTTCACACTACGTGAGCAGCTGACGTCACCCAAACAATTTAAAATCTAAATTGGACCTGAATTACACTTTTTTAATCATAAAACCAAACTCCGCAAGCTACTTTCGGTTGATCTCTTTCTGATTTTATTTCACTTCTGTGCCTCTACACCATGTTTTAACGTCTCTTTATGTGTTGCGTTGAGTTTGAATGTTAGATGCACTATGCACTGGATATATAAGCCCATTTCCGGTCTTCTCCGTGAGTACCAAACAGAAAACTGTTGTTGCTAACGTGCGCTTGCTTTGTTTTACTAAGCTCGTCGGCTCAACTTGCATGTTTGCCTGGCCTCCATTCTAATCTTCTTGTATTTATCTATACAGTGGCTGACCAGGCAACATGTAAGTTTCCATCACTGGAACTATAGCGGTTTATCACAATATCAAGTCAACATTTGATGAGAAATGATTATTTTCTGCGTTCTCTCTCATCCAATGATCTCACTTGGCTAAAGTTGACCTGGAGCCAAAACGATCTAGAATGTTTTGTAATGCTACTACCCTGCAGGCTCCACTTCAGACCCCTTTGGATGGGCAGGTACAGTTCACTTAAGACAATGGCGACCGTACCAACCCGCTCCAAAGCAAACCAGCGGAAACATGGCTTGAGTGTAGACCACGTGTAAACCAGGGACTAAACAAAGAAAATTGCGCCTATATTCTCCCAAAATGGTCTTTTCTCTCTGTAACAATGGTCTAATGTAATGTCCTCCTCAAAAACATCCCTGGAGTTATTTTTGGTTTCAGTAATCCTGCAGATTCTTCTCAAATAAAACTTTGGATAACCTGCTGATATCATGAGGTTGTGCTCCTGGTTTTTTTTTTTAATAGATTGGGCTGAATTACTTTTTCTCGTTCTCCATACACATGAATGAAGGATAAATGACCCCTGCCTGCGACCCCTGTTACTACATTCTACTATGGTCAATGCATTATTTCCCATAGACGCCTTTAAAAGACATTTAAAAACGTTAATGTTGTGGAAATGTAAGAGAAGACTTTTGAAATGTTTAGGGTTTTTTCTGTTGCTTTTTTTATAAAATTATTTAACGACTGATATTGTTTTCTTTTGTATGATTAGGTGTTTTTGTTTTTTTAATGCAACTGATGATGACGAATTATTGCTGCAAATCTGTCTTGTTGGCGTTTTAGCCTGAAGTCTAAAATCTATATGGTCAAATTATTAGGTACAACTGTTGCAAAATGCAGTCCTGGTGTAGATCTGACTTATTCCTAGTTAAGCACTGGTTTAGAAATATTTAACCCAGAGTAAAATAAAGGAAAAAGCATACAAATTGGAAAGTCCTGATTTTGATCCATTTTAGACGACTTTTAGTCTTGAATCTTGGAGTACAAAGAAAGTCAAGATTGGACTAGACCTGGCCTTTCCTTAAGTTGGTTATTAATTGTTTTTTCATCTGTATTTTGAATGATAAGAGGCTCTAACCACTGTGCCACACCACAGTGAGAACATTTAATAATATGACCCCCTGTAATTCTAATTTGACGGATTTGCTTCGACTGTTCGTTTGGGAGAATGAATGTATATGAAGTTTGTAATTTTTTTATTTTGAAATGTGCTCCGATGATGAAGCCTTACAGATGTGAACGTGCACAAAACTGTTTTTCATTTTTCAACAAATTTAAAATTAATTTGTGAGACTTTTTGGTGGTTTGTGACTTCTGTGGACCCAGTTTCTCAGATTTCATTTCAAATGCGATAGTAAATGTACAAATTTGTCTGCGTTGAATGTTTTGTTTTACAAATTGTCTTGGTGCCTGCGTACTTAAATTTCAGGCCTTTATGGTGCTCCAGGTTTTTTTCATCTCATTAATAAAAAGCCATTTAAAACTCGCCCTACTCTGCTTTAGAAAAGATCATCAAGCAGTGCTCTTTTCTCGACTAATGCAATTTGTCATCATTTTTATCAACGCAATATTTTAGTTGGGGAAAAAAAATACTTAAGGCTAAATATATGGTTAAATGTCTGAAACTTGTGTCCATTTTATTTAATTGATAAAACAACACAGCTTAGTAGAGCTTTTGTAACTAATGAAAAAGACTAATTAAGGAACTACGATCACAACTGAACCCATGTTGCCAGAACCTTAACCTGCAGATGGAGACATCCATAGGCCAGGGCTCATGTTCAGCTCCTTTTCCTCAAGAAGTGCTGTCTCACTGAGCTGCAGGGGCTGCACTGGTTCAGGACTAGTGCGGGAGCTGGGCTTTAAGTAGTGACCATTCGCATCAGAGAGTGGACACATGGGTTTAAACACACTTTGAAACTGGCAACACAAATGAGACTCGTGAGGCTCATTCTGCTTTTGGATTGGATGCCCGTCTGGAGAACCAAAACCAATTATAGCGTTTGATAAAGCAGAGTAGGGGCATTCCTAAAATGGCCAACTGTCTCAAACGTGTATTCATATCTTCAGAACAGTGTAATTTACAGATGTGGATCATGGGCCCAAATGAAGGAGGTTGTGTCCTGTTGCATTTGCATAAACAATATACATGTGAAATCTGCTCGTGTCAAGTCTTTTTTTGGGTGAATTTTTCAGACTGAAATTTGGGATGTGTATTAAAAATAAAAATGTAAAGAACACTAACTGAATATACCAGTGGTTTCTGTGTGCCCCTAAGCTTTGTCTCGCACAAAGTGCCCCCTCAATTAGGCCAATAATCTGCATAGAACGTTCTTAACAATGCAAAATCGATGACAAATAACATTCATACAAAACTGTAGAAAGTAAATATTGCCACCAAACCTCCCTTTGCCTGAGCTCGCATTACACTTCACCCACCTTGTTTCAGTGAACAACTCATTAACTAGGAATTTGTTTTGGCAATAGGTTCAACACAAAACACTTAATAGCGATGGTAAAATATACAAAATAAAGGCATTCTAGAAATAAGCTATTACATAAAATAGATTGGGCTAAATAATACAAACTGTACAGTATGGACAGAACAACATTGCAAAACTAGCAAAGTGTTGTGAAAGGTGTCCCTTTAATTCATTAGTTTAATTAAATGTTCATGAATCCAATAGCGGATGGAAAGAAACTGTTCTTGTGGCGGGAGGTTCTGGTCCAGATGGACCTCCTGCCTGAGGGGAGTCCATGTCCAGAGTGAGAAGGGTCAGCTGTGATCCGACCTGCTCACCCTCGAGTTCTGGAGACGTACAGGTCCTGCAGAGATGGAAGGTTGCAGCCGATCACCTTCTCAGCAGAGACACTGCTGCAGTCTGTGTCTGACCCTGGCAGTGGCTACCGTGGACCACACGGTGATGAAGGGGGTCCTTCTGACGGTCCGCCACCTTCTTATGTCAGTGGCAAGTAGTTTAAATTTGATTGTGTTTTCTGCAATATATCACACTTCCAAATGTGTTATTGTGAAAGGCCTAGTAAGAATGTTTTTCAAGGCAAAGAATAATTACAAAATAGATTAGTTTAATTTCATACTGTGGAATAACACCTCCAAACAAGCAGGTGTCGGACCTCCACCAGAAAGGTTACTGTACAGCTTTAACTGGTCTAGAAGTGGAAGTTGACCCCTGCCCTCTTTCTTAACTAAAGTAAACACTTCTAAATAAACATATTTGGGTCAATACTTGGGCATTTTGTTCAGTTTCAGACTACTCTAAAAACATGAAGGCTCTGAGGGCCCTGGTCCTAGTCTTGGTCTGGTCCAGAGCTGGACTTGGATCTGAAACACAGTGAGTACATTTTACATAGGAGTAAATGTTTTTAAGGTGAAGACTTATGCCAGTACTTAACAAAGCCAATTTAGGAATCAACGAGGACTAAAGTGGTACTAAACCAGGTCTGAACAGGGACTAAACAAGGACCAAATCAATTTAATAAGAAAGAAAATCAGAACTAAACCAAACATAAAACTGTACGACCAAGGGACTAGATAAGGTCTAATTAAGGACTACAGTATATCAGGACTAAACCGTGGACTAAAGCAGGACTAAAGCAGAACTAAACTGAGGACTGAACAAGGACAAACCAACCGCAAATTAGAAATAAACAGGAACTAAAGCGGAACTAAAGCAGGACTAAATATAAATTGAACTAGGACTAAACCAGGACTTAACCAGGACTAAAACAAGAACTAAACCAGGTAACATATTCTAGATTTAAAGTTAATGTCTTAATTGTCCTCCCAGTGACCAGGTTTTGTCCCTAACGCCAAAGACTCTGGAGCATGTGGAGGCTCTGAGAAACATCTCCGCCGAGTTTGAGGTGAGTCCGACTTCATGGGAGGGCATCTGACTCACAGGGAGGGCATCTGACACTCTTTTTTTTCTCATCACATTTGGTAGACTTCTCTGTGGCAGCCTGTCTCTTCTGAGTTTATCAAAGAGGAGAGTCCGGTTCATCTTTTCGTTTCTGTCAACAGTTCTGAAGCAGTGAGAAATAAACTGAAGAAACATGGAATTATCCACCAGTGAGTACGGTGCAGAGGAAGGACAGTGTGGTGCAGAGGAATCATGTAGTGCAGAGGAAGAAAAAGCATGGTGTAGACTTTTTCTTATAGGAGGAACACTTTGGTACAGAGGAGGTTGAACAGTGTGGTATAGTGGGGGGAAAAGTGTGATGCAGAGGAAGGACAGTGTTGTACAAAGGAAGAGGAGCAGAGAGGTGCAGAGGAAGAATAAGTCTGGTGCGGAGGAGGAGTAACAGTGTGGTACAGAGGAAGAACTGTGGTGCAGAATAGTTCATGAGAAAAAAACATTTCTGCACTGAAAGTACGGACTAAACCAGGGACCAAGGACTAAAATTAGATCAGAAACTGGATCTGGACTAGACCAGGATTAAATCAGGTCTAAACCAGATCTAACCCAAGGACTGACCAGAGCTAACGAGGAGGACTGAACCAGACATAATCCCGGGTTGTTTGTGTGTGGCTTTCAGAGTTCTTCTGGCTAACACTGAGGAGCTGGTGGAGATGCAAACTCGTAACGACTCCTCAGACCCTCGCAGCAGCGCCACGTTCTATGAGAGATACCACAGTCTGGATGACGTAAAGTTTCATTTGATTTTTCATTCATTCAAAACAATATTGTGTACATTTACATTGTGTAACACAGCTATACAATTGTTTTCTGTTTTAGATTTACCTCTGGATCAACAGGACGAGTCAGGACAACTCGGCTTCAGTCAAAGTTCTGCTGCTTGGGTCTTCATACGAGAAAAGACCCATTTATGCTCTGAAGGTATGGACTAAACCAACAGGACTAAACCAAGACTAGGCCAGAGCCGACAGACACAGACAAAACCAGACCTAGTTTCTGATGGTGTGATTAACGCAATTTAGGATTAGCATGAATGTTCTCTCAGTCTTTAATAAATCTAAATCTAAGACGTCAACCAGGGACTAAAGAGAATAAAATCAAGCACTAAAAACACAAATAATCCTGGCGAAACCATGGCCTAAATCCGGCTTCACTCGCGAGGACCACGACCCCAGCTACGATGCAAAGTGTTTAATGACATACGAGAAATATGAACACGAATGTTTAGAAATTAATGCAGTTTTGGGGCTTCTGGCGATGAGGGCGGCAGGCCCCCGGGCCTCGATACCCCCATCTCCCATCCCAAATTAGAATCATTAGAATAATTAAAAGAGGGTGGGAGGGAGGGGCCCGAAGTGATGAACACAGGTGGGTGTTAACTGGAGGCTTAAATAGTGTAGCTGCAGAAGGGGCGTGAAAGGGGGTGTGGTCCTGCTCCCGAATTTAAGATAACAGACTTATCTTCATTTAAACAAGCTATTCAACATAAAGCCCGGGGGCCAAATCAGGCCCTCCAAGTGATTTAATCTGGCCCACGACCCAGCTTCCAAATATGAAAACGAAACAAAAAATATTGTTTACTGGTTTAATTCTGGTTTAGCACTAGTTTAGATCTGCTTTAGTCTTTGTTTAGTCCCTGTTTAGCTCCGCTTCAGATCTGGTTGGTACTAGTCTCGTAGTTTAATTCTTGTTCAGGGCAATTTTACAAAGCATTGTTTGTTATTTCTCACAAAAATCTAATCTGTCATCATTATTTTATTGTATTAACTCCATCTATTGAAATGTTGAAGTGTTGGGGATATTTGTGCGACCCAAATTACAGCATTTACAGTGGCGGGATGTGCACCTCCGGCCCAGAGTCTTTGGTCCGCCAAAAAATCTGGCCCTCAGGAAAATGAAGATGAATAGCCCTGGTCTAAACTATATTTTGTCCCCAGTTGTCTCTAAACTCGCGCCCTGATAAGAAGGCGCTGTGGCTGGACTGTGGGATACATGCTCGGGAGTGGATCAGTCCGGCCTTCTGTCTCTGGTTTGTCCAATACGTGAGTGCGCACATCATTCTTTAGTTATGCAATCACTCACAGTGTAAGATGCAATTTTTATTTTTATTTTTTTAGTCTTTAGGTTTTTATGGTCATAATTCGGAAATGACTCAGATCTTGGACAGTTTTGATGTGTATGTGCTGCCAGTGCTAAACCCGGACGGATACCGCTACACCTGGACAAAAGTAACAACCCAACACTCTTATTCTTATTCTTGGAACTACACCAAGGGCTTAAACTGGATCAAATCCAATTACTAAACCAAGACTTAGATAAACCAAGGGGTAAAAATTAACAAAACAAGTACCAAAACTGGACTAAACTACCAAACCACGGACTAACCAGAGACTAAACTGGACAAAATATGGACTACACCATAATACATCCATGACTACACCAGGAAGGGACTAAACCAGGGACTAAACCAGGGACACCAGGACTAAACCAAGGTCGAAACCAGAACAAAACAGGACAAAAACAGGATTAAACAAGGACTAAACCGGAATTCTAAACCTTTTCTTGAAGCTCAAAAGGATGAATTATTTTTGAAGATTGTCATATTCAAAGAAGTTTCTTGTTTTCAGAACCGCATGTGGAGGAAGAACCGTTCAGTGTCTCCAAACAGCCGATGTGTTGGCGTCGACCTCAACCGGAACTTTGATGCAAACTGGTGCAGTGAGTCTTACATTTCATCTTTCTATCTTGCATACACCCAGAGTTATAAGAGTTGTATTTTCTAGCTTCAGAATATACAATAATCTTTTTGACAAACAAATTTTAAAGGAAGTCAAATTGATGGGAACATCTAAAGTTCTGTCCTCTGACTAATGTCACATAAATGTTCTTTTACTAAAACTATACTGAAGTTAGATTTTGTTGTTGACTAGAATAACATATTTTTGTTGATTAATGAAAACTAAAATGAAATTAATTAAATGAAACGAGTGGAGATCCAAATTCCCCTTTTCCATCTCAGAGCCCCAAACCAGACCAGACCATAATCAAATTCATCGTACAAGGAACATCTCTGTACATGTCCTATGTAGCAATGCAGCACAGTCTATCATAAATATTTAAACGTTTTCTGGTTGACCAAACTACGGCTGCAACTAACAATTATCGACTAGTCCAAGGCTTCTCCAACTTTCAGACCCATACAGTAAAATGAAATAGACTTTAATCATTTCAAATTGTAAACCTTTTAAATTTCTATTTATTTGTGTAGTTTATTGTGTTATCTGATCCAATTTCACTAAAACATAATTAATACATTTAATGCAGTGTCATCATTTTGACATTTTGGGCCGGGGGTCTTAGCGTTAACTTGGGCGTTGAGAAACTCATTTCCTGACATCTTGTGTCGACGCAAGCGATAACAGCGCAGGGCATGGAATTCTAAACAAGAGGTGTGATAAATGCCAAAATATGGAGTGAAACAACTTGAGGGCGTTCTATGAATGGCCAGAATTGTAACTAATACACTTCAAAACCAGTGCACAGCGTCATGTTACTATCCACATATGGACAAGATAATCATCATAAAACAACTTTCATTGTAATAAATAACACACATTATAAAATATTATATATATTTTACATGGTTAAATTTAGTCTCTCACTTGTAAACATCGTAGTGCCATTACACACGCGGCTCTTAAAGCTCTTTGCTGGACACGTCCACCTCCGGCGTTGGACACCTGGTACTGCGCTGTCTGGGCCAGACTGGGCCTGCAGACTTGCATGTGCTCATCTTAGAGAGGAACGTCTATGTGTGCGCTTCGGTATCACACACCCCTGTGGCTCTGCTGCTGCCTGCCCTCGTTTATAGATCACAAGTCGAGTTTATAAGCAGGGATGTGCCGAGTGGACTGCGCCGTATTCTGTGCTCAGCGCCGCCAGGTTTTTGACCTGGCTTAGTTTTGGTTTAGTCTGGGTTTAGGCCAGGCAACCCGGGGGTGAAAGCGAGCTCTCAGCATTGCACAAAACAATTAAAGGTCAATAGGTCAAGAAACAACACTCCGAGCCAGTATTTCAATATTGATTTTTTAAAATATATATTTTTTAAATTTTGGGACAATTTGAAAAACGGAAAAAATCAGTTTATTTTATTGCCCAATGAGGCATGACTGCAAACATCTCCCACACAGGTAGTGCTTTTGAATGCCACAGTTCGAACACTATCACCATATACAGTATGGATTGGCACCATCCCATTCCTGCCTCCAGCGGCCAAGTGCAGCCTCTTTATGCCAGCGTTAATGTCGGCAAGGTAGCAAAAGACCGACCTGGCTCCAGTTAATGCTACCTCCGGGGGCAAAATATGGCCCTATCTTTAAAATGATCATGCGACCCATGCTTTGCGACCCCCACTTTGAGAACCACTGGACTAGTCAAATTATTATTTTGTTTTTATTGTAAATTGAGACTAAAATAATGTTTTATTCTTTTTTTACATTTTGATTTAATAATGCCAACTTGAAATTTAAACAAATTGGCTGACTAAATATTGACAAAAACGAAAAATTATTTTAGTCAAAAGACTAGAGACTAAAGTTTTTTTTTATTTGTATTAACACTGGAGACGGCACCTTTGTGCATTTCAAGGACATAGCGTGATCTGAACCCAGGACCTCCTGGTTATAGAACAACTGACATATTTTTACAGACAGATTAATCTGTTTTATTTTGTTGTCAGCTGAGGGAGCATCCAGCTCTCCATGCTCAGAGATTTACTGCGGAACCTTCCCTGAATCTGAACCAGAGTCTCAGGCCGTCGCCAACTTCCTCCGGACCCACAAAGACCTGGTCCAGATTTACATCAGCGTGCACTCCTACTCACAGATGCTCCTGTTCCCCTACTCCTGCCGCACAGAGCAAGCCAGCAACCACAATGAGCTGGTAAAGACTAAACCAGGACTAAACCAGGACTAAACTAGGACTAAACCAGGTCTGCTGCAACACAGAGGAGGCCAGCAACCACAATGAGCTTGTGAAGACTAAACCAGGACTAAACCAGGACTACACTAGAACTAAACCAGGCCTACTGCAGCACAGAGGCCAGCAACCACAATGATCTTGTGGGGACTAGACCAGGACTAAACCTGGACTAAACCAGGACTAAACCAGGACTAAACTAGGAATAAACCAGGACTAAACTAGGACTAAACCAGGACTCCTGCAGCACAGAGCAGGCTAGCAACCACAATGAGATTGTGAAGACTAGACCAGGACAGACCTAGGGCTAAACCAGAACTGGACCAGGATTGGAGCAGGTCTAAACCGGAACTAAACCACGACTAACCACATTTTTTTGTTTTGAAGCTGGAAATGGTGCAAGAAGCTGCTCAAAAAATCCACAGACATTACCGCAACCGCTACAAATATGGAGCTGGAGCTCAAACAATCTGTAAGTACCATGGGAGGGCATCTGAAACAGAGATACAGGCGTGAGAAAGGGCATCTGACACTTTTTCTTCCTCAGACCTGGCTCCCGGAGGATCAGATGACTGGGCGTATAATTTAGGGATTAAATACTCGTTCACATTCGAGCTGCAGGACACAGGGAGGTTCGGGTTCCTCCTGCCACCATCGCACATTGCCAAAGCCTGCAACGAAGCTCTACTCGCGGTAAAGACCATCGCCATGAAAGTCCTTGAAAAAAACGCACTAAACTAGGATTAAAGACAACCCAGATCTAGAGTTACTACTGCAAATTCATAGCTATGGAGTTTAATTTATATATCCTACTTTACTTAAGTCAAGTGAAAGCAGATTTTATTGTTTGCAGTTTGCATGTGATATTTCTCACTGTAATAACTCATGTCACTCTTTGTAAATATTGTACTGTCATTAAAATCACAATTTGAACAAATATCTAGATGTCCCTATTTATTTGTCAGGGATTTCCAGACTAGAACTAACGCAGAACTAAACGATTAGTTCTATTGTTGGACTTGGCTGTGTCTAAGAAAAAGGACTAAACTAAGGTTTATTGCAGGTCTAAACCAGTACAAGACTAAGAACTATACCAGAAGATCATCGGGTCTGAATCAATAATGAAGAACCAAGCCAGGTCTATGGTCTAAGTCAGGATAAAACTAATAACTTATTATTATTTATTTATTTTTTCGGGACATGTTAATGTATAATTAACCAAGACTGTAGCTTCCAGTCGAATTGAGAAGGCCAGAACTGATGGTTAAATGAGATTTTTTCCTTTCTTTCGGTGCCATTCAACCAACAAAAGAGCTCGGCAAGAACAAATAACAATTACATTTTATCCGTATAACCACCGTGTTACTAGCTAATTACATAAGTATAATCATTTTTCATACATTTGTAAATTAAACATTTCAAGTTATTCAAAAATACCTTTTCTACGACACAACTTGTTCCTCTGTAGCTAGATCCTTGTGTTTGAACAACGCTCGACATGTTTTGTCCATGTTTTTACCATTAGCCGTAGTTCACTTTACTTTGGCTGTGTCTCAAGTCTGGGATTGCGTGGTCCGAAGGCTCCATTTGAAGGCCGGTTGCGTCACTTCATGCGCGACAAGGCTGTCCCATTTCATGAGCCCTCGAATGGGGCTGAGAAATGTTTCCATGGAGATTGGCCGTGAACGAAGGCTGTGAAAAAGCACACTTCGCTTGTCTAACCCATAATGCACTGCGCGGAGCTAGTCAGATGTTTTTAAAACAGGCGGAGCGAAACAGCGCCTCCCGACAGAGGAAATGTGTAAGTACACGCACGAGTGTTGACATAAAATAAGGGAATAATGCTCACAAAACTGTAAAAGAAGTTTGGTTATAACTGTAAATTGCAGCTAATTTTAATGTGTTTTCTGTAACACATTGATATAAAAGTAACCACTTAAGCTAATGAATCCGGGTGGGAGTAAAAACGTTTTGTCTTATTATGGCTTAAGATAAGATAGGATCACCTTTATTTGTCCCACAATGGGGAAATTCCATGTGTTGCAACAAAGATAAGGTACAGAAACAGATTAGGCACAGAAGTATAATAACTAGAAATTGCAATGACAACAAGCCATTGCGAGTGAAGGTGGAGGTCAAAAAGTTTCTGCGAAAAATTCCCCAAAACTACCTGTAACTATCGACGAACCTCAAAAATTTCCCGAGAATGAAAACTACAAGTACGAAAACTTCTAAAAGTACTACAAGTACTACAACTTAGTACAACTAGAACATAGTACTACAACATAGTACTAAAAATACCGAACAGACTGCAAGTACTAGAAAAGCAAGCGCAACAATTTTTAGTAATACTGTTTAACTATAAAAGAGAACACACAAATTCTAAAAAAGTACACGAAGCGGAAATACAAACCACACGTTCACAAGTTCAGTGCTTTTACTCTGAAAATCCCCAAAACATTATTTTACAGTGCGTTTACTGTGAAAATCCCAAAACAGTTGTTTTACAGTGCTTTTATTGTGAAAATCCCCAAAATGTTGTTTTACAGCGCTTTATTGTGAAAATCCACAAAGCATAGTTTTACTGTGCTTTTATTGTGAAAATCCACAAAACATAGTTTTACTGTGCTTTTATTGTGAAAATCTCGAAAATATATTTTTACAGTGCTTTTATTGTGAAAATCCCCAAAACATATTTTACAGTGCTTTTATTGTGTAAAACCCAAATTCTCTCTCCTGGAGCTTTGACTTGCGCCATTTTCGTTCGGCCCGGTGGCACTCCCTTTTCTGTGCTCTGACCGAATCATCATTTCTCCATGGCGCCTTCTGTTTATTTTAAAACTATTTTAGCCTTCATAAGGGCAATGGTGTCCAGAACATTCAAAACCCTAGATGTAACAGAGTTCAACAAATAATTTACATTAGAACAAGAGACATTTTCAAATTTTATCATTTCCATAAACAGTTTTCCTGTGCTGTCATTTATGTGTCTCCTCCGAACAACTGCAGGACCAGCCGGTGGTTTGGGGAAAAACAAACAGGTCAAAGAAGACACAGAAGTGATCAGACAGAGCAACATCGATCACGTTGACGTTTGAAATATTAACCCCTTTTGTAATTAGAAGATCTAGAGTGTGCCCTCTGCTGTGGGTGGGGCCACTCACATGCTGAGTAGGACCGAAAGTTTCAAGGACAGCATGAAGCTCTTTAGCGTTTCTGTCACAGATATTATCAACATGAACGTTGAAATCACCTGTTACGACCAAACCATCAAAGTCTGTGCATACAACTGAAAGCATCTCAGTAAAATCATCAATAAAACTTTGGCAGTGCTGAGGTAGGCTTGTATAAAACAATAAAAAGAAAGGATGGAGACTGTTTTAGCTCAGTTTTAAAGGATAAGTACTCAAATGTTGAAAACACCCCAAAGGACAACCTGTGGGTAACTATTTAATCTCTAACAAAAGCACACACCTCACCTCCCTTTTTTGTTTTCTCGTGTTTTAGACTTAAAGTTGGGTGGAGCAGATTCTATTAGAACTAAATTTCCTGTGTTTTTGTCAAGCCATGTTTCAGTTAAAAACAAGATTATTAGAAGAAATAAAATTATTAATTAAGAATTATTTGTTACATAAAGATCTGACATTTAGCACAGCAAGTTTCAGACTATTTTCAGTGGGACCGGGCGTTATCTTTTTACAGGGGAATATGAATCAAATTTCTCAGATTGGGCAGCCTGACTCGCATTTTGTTTTCCCGTCTTTGTGATGTGACTACAGAAATAGCACTAAGGGATGCTGTTTTTACACAGGGCCTCGGGTTAGTTTGATTTTTATTATGACTATAAGTCCCGGCAACAATGTTTCCCATTTTTCAAATATCATAAACTTTACATTTTCGCGCTCGCGCTTTCCTACGTCGTAGTTTGGGTTCCTGGTCACTGACGGGCATGTTCGTTAATTTTGAGTTTTTGGCCCTCTATACAATAATAGTGTTACATTTTTGCATTACATGCTTATTTGTACGGAACGTGCTTGAGTTGGGGAATGCATTCGTGAGCTACTTAGCGCTTTACCTAGCTCAAACGAGCCCTTTACATGGGGACATGTAAAGGGCTCGTTTAGTGTGCACTTCTGCACAGGCTTTGCCCGTTTATGACGATAATGTTAAATTTTCTTACTACTAATTAGTATTCACGGGACGTGCATGAGTGGAGGAGTGCGTTAGTGAGTGTGTGAAAGTGGTAGGCGCTCGATTTCGCGCGCACTTACGCAGTCTTGCTTTGCATGGCCTTGCGAACCTAATAGGCCTCTCGCCAGCTTGTGCCGCTCGGGCCTAACTACAAGAACAAATACCGCCGTCACTCAATAAAAACTGATAACTTTAAAAAAGAAAAAGAAAACTCTTATAATCTTAAAAATAATAACATTCTTATTTAAAGCTGTCATATGGACAGAAAATATTCCACAGGGATGATTGGCATTATGTCACAGTATTGCACAGGAGTATAACAGTATTGCACATGATTATGAAAGCTGAATGACACGTTCAGGACTAACTTTTTGTTGTACTGTCTGACAGCAACAGGAAGGAAAGACCTGCGAAACCTCTCCTTCGCACTGCGAGGGTGGATCAGTCTGTCACTAAAGCTGCTCTCCAGAGCAGACAGAGTGTCCTGCAGGGGTCGTCGTCGTCCGTGATGAGTCCGATGATGGCAGTCATCAGAGAACTTCTGCAGGATACAGCTTTCCCTATCATGTCTGAGGCCTGCACTGTAGCGGGTTTATGCTGACTGCCATAAGTGAGACGTTGTGAACATGACAAACAAGCTATATACAAGCATATGAAATTAAGACGGCATATTTCAGTACTTTTGTTGAAACTTCTAGATCATTTTGGCCGTTAACACAGGAACATTGGTAATTACTTTATAGAGCTGAACATGATATTTTGTATTAGACAAAAGATTTGGGTGAGATAAACTATAATCGCTTGGGCTCAAAGTCCGAATATTTTATCAACGCAATATTTGCGTGCTCTTTTTAATACGTCCATGTGCGTAATTTGCGTGGTGTTAGCATAAGAGGCGGTTGCTAGGTGACGGAGCGGCTCCGTCGGCTAGGCTTGTTCCATTTCGGCACGGGCTTTGCGGTCCACGAAGGCTACTCGGAAGACCAGCCTCGGCTGTGTCCTTTGGAGCATGCAGACCACCATGATGCAGACCCGGAATTGAGACACAGCCATGATTATAATAGATCCACAAGCCACAGTCACAGCAAGCGTTTGTGTCTTTTTTATTTTACTGTCAAATAGACAGTTCCGATTTTCGAAAATTAAAGCAAAACCTTATAATACAATGTTGATGTGTGAAATTGACATTTACAAACTAAACTAAACTAGCTAAACTAGTTCTAAACCAAGACTAAACCAACCAGGACTAAATTAGGACAACATCAGGACTAAACCTGGTCCAAACCAAGACTAAACCAGGACTGAAAAAGGACAACAGCAGGATTAAACCACTTTTATAAACAAAGACTAATCCAGGGCTAATCCAACAGTAAACCAGGTCTTTAAATCATGACTACACCAGAGCTGTTGTAGTTCCCGTCATGACCGTGGCAGCGCTGACCCAAACCGAGCCGAGCCCCGGACATGACGTCACTGCTCCGCCGCCATGACGGAGCCGCTCGGTGCAAATCGTGTCCGCGAGATCCCCGAATAAAGCAGCGTTTTCTGCACATATCGGACACAACGGTACTAAAGTCGATTGCAACGCCGAAATACATATCTTTGGGTGAGCTGACCCGGCGTTTAAGCGTTATTTCGGGCTTTTTATGGCTTGTTAAATGTCTTCAGCCGTACTGTGTTGAAGTGACGAATGTTACAGTTAGCTATCATAGGACCATTAGCCTCCATTTGTGTGTTTTAGCATTTAGAGCTCTGTGCAAGCTATTCTGCATACCATACGTATTTTAGTGTAGTTTCATAAGGGTGTGAATAATGGCTGACAATTGCGACTCCGATGACAAAGGAACACCCCTTCTTTCTTGACTTGGTAGTGGAAACTGCGTAATGAATGGACTCTCCTCAATCAGCCCTTAGAAACATCTAAACCCATACACACACAACCACACACACACACCAATGTTTCACAATCTTGGTCCACCAAGTTCGATACAAAATATTATTTCCCCCTTTTTTCTTCTTACGTGTCATAAGAAAAAATTGATACGTCTACATTTTAAGATTTACTTTTCATTTATCACTTGCAATGTCTCACCTTAAAATGTATGTACTGGTTAATTATTGGTGCTGGAATGGATACTAATAAAAATATTAAATAATATTGATGTAATTTGGTGTGAGAATATTGTGGAAATATTGAACCTGGTCATCTGTATATCTTGCTGTATTTACGACAACATCTTGCAAGATTTAACCTGGGACATTCGACCAGGGGTTGAAAGTCACTAACTGCAAATACTCATGTTATCTGCTAATGAGTAAATTGGGTCATTTTAACACATGTACGTATTATATGTTTCAAACACATTTTTATACAGGAAATTGACTGAGAACCGTCCCAATCATCCCACAAGACCTCCTTTTTACCCATAATAAACACCACATAACAGCACTGCATCCTGTTAGGGCTGCACAATATATCGCAATAGAATGAAATGGCCAAAATTTGAGTTTATGAGAGGGTATACTGCCCTATTTCTCCTGGTTTGCAGCTCTCTGCAGAATGTCCAACAGATCAGCGGAAGGTGACAGTGGAGAATTCGAAGACCATTTGCCGACTCGAGCAGCTCCGCCGCCTCCCCCCACTTCCCGAACGTCGAGCGTCTTTGAGCGGCTCGGACCCAGCACCAGCGGCCACTGCTTACCTGAGGTACTGACATCGGGTTAGTCCTGGTTTAGATCTAGAAGGACCTGGTTTGCCACCTTGATTTTAGACAAGTGGTGTAGCACTGGTGTAGGCCATTCCCAATCTAGGCCTAACTCCTAACCCAATTCCCTCCACCGCTTCGCCATGGAAGCTCACACCTAATTCAGATCAAAAATGGTAGATGAAGTATTTATTAAACAAGCCTCAATAGCAGTAACGCCCTCATTCCAGCTTGAGGGCTTCACTCCAAATCATGTGGCTAGTCCAATTGGGTGAGGAAGGGCCCTAGGAGCCTGATTTTTGACTTTTGTATCATTCCTTAATTTACTTCTGCTTTGAGACCCTCGTCCCGGTTTAACCTTGGTTAAATCCTTGGTTTATACCTTGACCCATTTTTAAACAGCTTGTGTTTTGTATTTCAGGTCAGTGTAGAAATTGGCTCAAAAAAACCGGAAACTGCGCTACGGAAACCACTTAGTCGATACCACATGGACTTCTAGCCCGAGCAAAATTCGCTTCCAGCCTGTAGCGAAAATTTTACACATAATTTTATTAATTTGTTATTTCAGATTTTGTAATCGTTTTTTTTCTATTGTTGTGGAGCAGTCAGCAGAGAGGCCCAGCTGGAGATCTGCGCGAGAGGATGAAAAATAAGAAGACCAGATGTGGATTCAGAGAATGTAAAACGCGACCAAGACGAACCACAAGCTGCCACAACTTAGAGTAAGTTCTTTACTGTTTAGAGAGACTGTGTAAAATTTCACAATATATTGTAAACATGTTTAAAATGTATATTATATACATTATATAGATAATATATATTACAAATATACACACATATATATGTGTGTATGATATATGTGTGTATATAATGATTGTATATACATACACAATAATATGTATATTGTTTACATATATACACAACATGTGTTATACATGTGTAATGTATGTGTATAGCTGTGCTGTGTATTGTAATGTGCGCAATATTATATATATATATATATATATTACTATATTTATATATATAAATATAACAAACACAACATTGAAGTGTTTCAATGAGTATTTGTTCACTTAAGTCTATCAAGATGATAATATATGTTCCAGTAGTTTTATCATGATTAATGTTGATTTTCCATACAAGAGAGACTCATCCAGAGGCCAACACAGAGAGAAGGAAGACATTAAAAATCACTAAAGAGAGAAAACTCCTAGCAAGCCGACGAGAATCGCCGAGTGGGAAGCCAACAGAGAAGTGCTGTTTTTTCGTTATTCCTATTTAGGGCACAGCGCGATAAGAATTGATATTAATTTTTAAGAATTGGAAAAGTGATGCATTAAAATATCTGAAATATTTACTAGTTAAACCTTTTATTACATTTTTGCATTTAACATTTTACAAATGTTTCTTATTTTAAGATTTTCTCTATCACTAGACTCACGAGACCTAACTTTTCCTTGACAATGGGCTAACCCTGTATTGTTGTTTCAGACTCAGAAGTATTTGGAGACTACGACTACGAGTCTGTCCTTTGGAGATGAAGAGACAGAATATCCAGCGGAGCTGATGAAGCTGGACAGGAAACCAGGACAAGAAGAAGAAATTCTGATCAAGAAGACGAGAGCTTGCGAAAAAGCAGTGGGCAATAGCATCACCAAGGTACAGCACAGGTCCTACACTTGTACAAGGTGGTGTGTTATACATTTCCCAATACTGTGTGTCTAGTGTCTGATGCACGCTGTTGGCCATTCTGGGTCTAAATAAGGTACTGCATCTTATGCCAGCCAGTAACAAACTGCTCCTTCATCCAAAATTCAAACTTAC
The DNA here is from genome assembly GCA_015082035.1 of Chaenogobius annularis. Taxonomy (NCBI): domain Eukaryota; kingdom Metazoa; phylum Chordata; class Actinopteri; order Gobiiformes; family Gobiidae; genus Chaenogobius; species Chaenogobius annularis. Next base: position 463,170 of record BJKM01000146.1, on the reverse strand, counting down.
TAAAGCCACTGCTGGAGTGGCTGTTACCATATCAGTATTTTTGGACTGTCGACGTTCATTAAATATAGTGAGATTGAAATATTAATTTATTATTACTGTTTCAAAACCTACTGTCAAGGACTTGTGCTCAAATACCTCAGTAATCACCTCTTTATTGTCTGTTATATATTTTATATTTGAACATATTCCAACAATTCAAACTACGTTTGTTTATATTTTCCACTGCCTTGTTTTTAAAATTTAAATAATTCTTGTTAACATAAAACTATAACAACAAAATACATGTATAAAAGGTATGGACCAATGATAGTCTGGATTTCAATGTTTTTTGTTCTAGGATTAGGTCTCCTTCCGTTATCCTAGTTTTTTTAATTCTAAGTCTGTTCCTGAAGTATCCCGGATATGATCTATAGTTGAATCCTTGTTGAGAACTGGTTTTGGATGGAAGTAAAAAACGGGACCAAAAGGACCTTTATTAGCTAGCCATTTAGCTTCCTGCGTTTAGTCCAAAATATTCACCTCAGTCTGGTAGTAAGTTATTTAGTTAGTTTATGAAAATCAATGTCTGATTTTGAATTTTTTTCCCAGCAAGGCCTCCCCAAGCCAATGAGCCTAAAAGGACCTCCCTCCCGTAAGCTCTCAGTGGCTCCCCCAAAACACAGGGTGCCACTAAAACCGGTTCCGGCAAAAGGTAAAAGAAAGTGGGCAGTGTCCTCCTCTGTTGCAGAGAGTTAAAAAAAAAATCTCTAAATAATTTTTATCATATTCTGGCTAAGATGTCAGATGCATAACTTTGCCTTTTTCATTTATAATTGTTGCAGGTCGTCTAAGCGGGCCTCACAGTAAGAACAAGGGCCCGCGTTACGCCCAGCCCCCCCACCGTGCCTCTTGGACCCTTCTGTGGGCGAAAAATAAGCACAAAATTAAACACAAAAATCCCAAAAGAGAAGTTCTGAAGAGAAGTGAAGAGAAGGAACGAGAAAGAGGACTCTAGAAGCACAAGGACAAGAAGGGACAAACGCAGGTGAGGAGGGACTGAAGACTGACCAGGGACTGAAAAGACTACCCGGATGGCTCAGGCGACTGAAGACTGACCAGGATGAAGACTGACCAGGGACTGAAGACTTGACCAGGGACTGAAGACTGACCAGGGAGCGACTGACAGGACTAAGACTGAACCGGGACTGCAGACTGAACCCGCGACTGAAGACTGACCAGGGACTGAAGACTGACCAGGGACTGAAGACCAGGGGACTAGTTATAAATCTTGTTTTCTGCCTCTCAGGGATCGCGCAGATAGTTCCCATAAGGCAAAGCGTGTGGTGACATCAGAGGAGCGATCAGGAAGTGCATCTCCTCCTCAGACACGAAAAAAGTCCAGCTCCCCCAAAACAGCAGCTAAAGGTGCTGCCCAGAACTCCCCTCCGCGCAGGTACGGATTACTATTACAGTTACTACAGTTCTAATCTAAAGAAAAGCCCTGAACGCCCTGCATCTCTTTGTGTCATGTGTCATTGCCTTTTACAAGTATTTACTGAGAATGCACAATTTGACCCTACCCTCCAGCCTTTCGCATGGTGTTGACTACCTCTGCTAGCCCCTCTTTCTTCCTAATGCCACCGTAGCGCCTCTCCTCTCTTAAAATGAGATAAGAAAACCTTTATTTGTCCCACAATGGGGAAATTCTAATCTGTGTTGCAACACATATTATGCATAGAAACACAGATTAAGAACAGAAGTGGAATAATAAGAACAGATAATTTCCTTATACAATATACAACAATATACAATAAATATTAAAACAAATATTTTCCAGTAAGTGGCTGTTATATGGACAAAAAATATTGCACCAGGGATGATTGGCATTATGTCACAGTATTGCACATGATTATAACAGTATTGCACATGATTATAAAAGCTGAATGACAGATGTTCAGAGCTAACCGTGTTCATTGTGAAATCTGACAAGAGCAGGAAGGAAAGACCTGCGAAACCCTCTCCTTCAAACAATGAGGATGGATCAGTCTGTCACTGAAGCTGCTCTCCAGAGCAGTGTCCTGCAGGGGGTGAGACTCATGGTCCATCATAAACGTGAGTTTAGCCAGAACCCATCTGTCCCCCACCTCCTGCACTGAGTCCAGAGCACAGCCCAGGACGGAGCTGGACTTCTTGATAACTTTGTCCAGCTTCTTCTCCCTCTCTGTGCTGCTGCTGCTCCAGCAGACCACACCGTACAGGAGGACTGATGCCACCACAGAGTCATAGAAGGTCCTCAGGAGTGGCCCTGTCACTCCAAAAGACCTGAGTCGGTAGGCGGTAGAGCCAACTGGCTCTTCCTGTACAGTGCATCTGTGTTAGGAGTCCAGTCCAGTTTGTGGTTCAGATGAACACCCAGGTACTTGTATGAGTCCACTCTCTCAATGTCCCTTCCCTGGATGTTCACTGGTGAGTGGGCAGCAGAGTGGCTTCTGCGGAAATCCACCACCATCTCCTTGGTCCAGGATCCACACAGTCCACAGCAGCCGTCTCCAGCTTGTCCCTCAGGAGGAGGTATGGAAGGGGCTGGAGAGATCAAAAAATAGAATTCTCACAGCGCTGCCAGGCTTCTCCAGGTGAGAGAGAGGTGTAGCAGGGAGATGACTTCCCCCTCCACACCGATGCCAGGCCTGTATGCAAACAGCAGCGGATCCTTGGCTCCCGGTGGAGCGGAGGTTGTTCAGGACCAGCTGCTCCAGTCATAAAGTTCAGTCCAAATAGTGGTACCAGCCCCTCAGAGCCTCTTCGCTCTCAGTAGTCCACCTCTTCACCACACGGGGCACCACAGGCTGCTTGTGCACAATGGGTTCATACACAGGCCTCTTGGTTGCCATTTTATCACCATTTAATAATTAGGCTTAATATTATATTGATTGGTGTTTTGTCCAATTAAACCTCCTGGCCAAAAATATCCTTAAAGAATATAAGACAGAAGAAAACTGAGATCGATCAATTATTTTTTCCCCAAACTGCCCAGCCCTAATGTTTATAGAAGTTTACACTAGGTTGGTCGCTTTTAGACAGAATAAGACCCCATAGAGACACATTGAGGCTTGTCAAAAAGTACAGGATATTACCCAAAGAATGTTTCCTTACGAGTTTGCAAACTATGACCCTTTTTGAGATTTTAAACTAAAATGCCATTCTCTTTCTTGTCCCCTTAGATCTGTGTCCCCGCCTCACCATCAGAGGTCCTCGTCTCCTGCAGCTCGGCACCACTCTCTCTCCTCACGCTCCGGTTCTTCAGCTCAACGTCATTCCCCCTCTCCCCGACGTAGGCGCTCCTCGTCCCCCTCCAGGCGGTCCCGCTCCCCCCTTCAGGAACCATCTCCCCCCCCAACCAGGCGCTCCGAGAGAGGCAGCCCGGGGAGGAAGCATTCACGGGGGAGGGACAGGAGCCGGGACAGGAGCCGTGACAGGAGCCGTGACAGAAGCAGAGACCGAAGCAGGAGCAGGGATAGAAGCAGGGACAGGAGCAGGAGCAGAGACAGGAGCAGGAGGCAGAACAGGAGCAGGAGCCGGGACAGGAGCAGGAGCCGGGACAGGAGGCAAGGAGCCGGGACAGGAGCAGGAGCAGGGACAGAAGCAGGAGCAGGAGCAGGAGTAGAGGACAGGAGCAGGAGCAGGAGCCGGGACGAGAAGCAGGAGCAGGAGCAGAGCGAGCATAGGAGCCGAGGAAGGAGCCGACAGGAGCCGAGACAGGAGCCGAGACAGGAGCCGGGACAGGAGCCGGGACAGGAGCCGGGACAGGAGCCGGGACAGGAGCCGAGACAGGAGCAGGGACAGGAGCAGGGACAGGAGCAGGGACAGAGCCGAGACAGGAGCCGGGACAGGAGCAAAGACAGGAGCAGAGGGGAGCGAGAACGCAGAGACGGTAGGTTTAAACATTTTGTTTTGATTATGTTTGAACCATTCTTCACTTTGCAGCTTTTTCCCTGTGAGGTGTTATTGCTTTGTCTGGAATATTCCACAGTATGGCATTAAACTTATCCATCTCCTTGGAGACATGTTAAAGGTCAGATCTATGTAGAGGTGAGACTGCTCACAGTAAGAGTACATGATTTAAGGCATTTTGGTGCAATAAAACGAAATTTACCAATGTAACTACGATTCTATGAATCCCTACCGCCTGAGGCGGTGTTTAAGCACTGGATGACCAAATATCGGCAATGTCACAAGGAAACCTGAGTTCAGACCTCGCTGAGTGAACCTAGAGAACTCCAGTAACAGAAACGCATGAAGTGACTAAGGCATTACTTTAGTAACATTCACTTGAATAACTGAAGTGAATATAGACCACCTCAAGCTGCAGCACCTCACTGGACGGTCAAGAAGCAAAGTACATTACACCGCAACAAGTGACACTTGAGTCATCTGTTGACACAAGTTGCAGAAAAGGGGCTGAGACTAAAACCACACCATGCTCTAGTGGCTGGTCACAGTGAAAACTGAACACCAGTGCAGTGCGTTACAGCGGTACCATATCCAGATCTAGTTCCCAATAAACATATGGAAATTAGCTCATAGCTACAATCCATTGTGTGTGCGCTGCATATATATCAGGTATTTACATGCACTGGCCAAACCAATAACAAATGTGTGTGAAGGCCACAGAATGCCACAACCAGTAATATGTCCTTCAAAGACAGTCTGTCTTTGGGCTCAGTCCCACAGCATAGACTGTACCTGGGCTCAACAGGGCTCAGTCCCACAGCAGAGACTGTACCTGGGCTCAAAACCTCAGTCCACAGCATATGTACCTGGGCTCAACAGGGCTCAGTCCCACAGCATAGACTGTACCTGGGCTCAACAGGGCTCAGTCCCACAGCATAGACTGTACCTGGGCTCAACAGGGCTCAGTCCCACAGCAGAGACTGTACCTGGGCTCAACAGGGCTCAGTCCCACAGCAGAGACTGTACCTGGGCTCAACAGGGCTCAGTCCCACAGCACAATATCAAGAGCAATGATTTAGGGCTGCAGCTATCGATTATTTTAGTAATCGAGTAATCTATCGATTCTTTTCTTCAATTAATCGGTAATTTTTAAAAAACATTTCTTAAACCATTTAAAAGCATATTAAATGTTTTAATAAAAGTTATAGTTCATAGTAATAAACAAATGGAGTTTCTGCTTAAAATAACGCATTTTATTCTTAATTTCACATAAATATGTCCCAAAACAGCAACATTTCTCTTCCAAACGGTTCTGTTTGTATATAAAGAATATAAATGAAGGATTAATTAACTTAAGATATGAATTAATTTGAGTTTATGTCACATCACTTAAATAGATCATTATTACATGGTTGCGGTCCTCCCCCAGCTGTTTCCATGTGTATTGGCTGTTTAATAGTACAAGTCTGACGGGGAAGCAGAGTTGTTGTGAGGGGGGAGCGCAGGGGTCTGCGGTGGCTGGGGTGGACGGCATGCAGAGCTAGTTGCAGTGGTTAGAGTTGAGGCTTAGGACACCATGCTCTTTCACACAACAAAACTCTTCCCGGTCGCACTTTTGACTTTGGAAAGCGCCGCTCTCTCCCCTGTTGCGCTTTCGTCCGACCGAAACAAGCAGCGTACCATTTGCCAGTGATCTCAATGAGAAGCTCTAAGTACTTTTAGTACTGTGCTCCGTGAAGCAGCTGAATACTGATACCCTTTGAGGGTAGATTGCTCAACTGAGATGGCCATGAAGCGCCAGTGCAGCCCAATATATTCTGTGACACAATGATGACACGTGAACATGTATTCAGAGGCCAACAGTGCGCCTGCACGTAGACATTGACAGCAAACCTCTGTGAAGACTTCCGTAAATTGTAGGTTATCCAGAAACATTTTGCATAACTGACTGCAGAAAAGCTAGCCGAGAAATGAAAGGCAACATAACCAGAGATAAACATGCTCTGCATCCACTCCTTAAATCAAGCCCCATAGTCCAACAAAACAGGCAGACTATGAACTGTAAAATACATCAGCACTGTTGTCTGTGAAAGAGTGGCAGAACCAACTGTAAGCCTAAGTTAAGCGTTGTAGAAGCATGTGAACATGTAAAAAAAAAAAACATGTGAATAAAATTCCTTGCCTGAGTTACCAGACATGCAGGCTGGCCCTGTGCGTGTCTCAAAGTCCCCAATGGTGAGAAGCATTCAAAATAATGGCTGAAAAACAGTGAGCTGGAGTAAAAACAGTCCCACTGATTATTGCATAATGAATTCAACCCTCCTTATTGCATAATGAGGTGTGAGGTCATACAATACTCATGTTTTGTGTATTTGACAGGGACACTAGTACAGATTCACAAGTACTGTAATCTGGTGCAGGTATTGTTTGCAGTCAAAAAAATAAACAAAAAAACAGTTAGAGGGGAGAACAAAAAGTGTCCATCACCAATAGTCATGTTGAAATGGACACGGGTCAATCTTGCCCTTAATTATAAGCTGGAAAGCAAGAGGGTGAAGTGCGCATGAAGTTTCACCAGCAGAGGTGGGGAGAAACTCGTATGAAACCCCCATAATGTAGAAACCTAGAACTATGACGCAGACACGGTCACCTCCAGCAAAAATCATAATGGTAGCATAATGAGCGGGTGAACAGTGCCCCTGCCACATGAACCAGCAGAGATGGACCATGCTTCAATGTGTCAATTACACATTGAAGCATGGTCAATGGATGTCAAGTCATAATCGGTAAAGGTACATGACAATGACCCCTTACATCAGGTGGAGCCAGCCCCAATGCTAGGGAGACAAGGGGAACCACCCATCAGAGGGGAAAAAAAACTATCACAACCTGCCAAGAGCTCGGAGTGGGGAGCAAGAGTACTCCCACCACAGAGGCATACACAACAAAAAAAATAAACTGCTACAAGTAAAATACTGTAATTATAGAGGCCCACGCTGGTAGAAGGTGCATACTCATTAATCACCAGCAGCAGATGATAACACCAGGTAGAAATATTGCAATGGGAAATACTGTAAATGTGCCAAAACTGGGAGAGGAGGCATAACGCACGCATCATCAGAGGCAAATGCTAATACAGTTCAAAACATCACCGTAGGAAACAAATGTCCAAAACTGAGAGAAGGCCCGCAAAATATATACGCATCACCAGACAGGAAAATATTGTGGAAACCAAATGCCAAAATTGGGAGAAGCGACGCACGCATCACCAGAGAGCCAAACGCTAACATAGTTAGCAACATTTAGCAAAATTTAGCAGCCAAAGCTTCTCAGCAAGAATGTCCTCGGATCGATTCTCGATGGGGCCTTTCTGTTTGGAGATGTTCGCTCCATGTCTTCGTAGGTTTCCTCTGGGTGCAGTCTGCACAACTAAACAATCACCAGCCTTCAAGCAACATGCAATGCAAAGTGTACAAGTGCTTTGTCAAACCATTGGCCATTCAAGTTTCACAAGTGTGTTGTTAGTATTGATACTCAAACTATGCATTGTGCGAAGGATTCATTCAAATCTTTAAGCACCGCCTCTGGCAGTCAGTAGGGATGAAATGGAACACCTGAGATTGAATAAATGCAAGATGGATAAGTTTAATGCCATACTGTGGAATGTATCAGGCAAAGCAATAACATCTCCATAGAGACAAACGTGACCACTTTAAATTCTACACCACAAATGCAAAAAATAATAATAAAATGTGAATGTGTGTGTTTCTGTTCAACAGAAAGTCGCTCCAAACGGGACAAAGATGTCGGCCGCGATGATCGTCACTACGACGCTGAAATCAGGGACTCGAGAGATGAAAGAGAAGGACGTGAACGGCGGGAATCAAACCGAGAACCTCGTGATAACAGGGAGATGAGGGAGAGCCAGAGGGATGGTGGTGTGGACCGGAGAGAAAAAGAAAGGGAGAGGGAGAGGAAGGAGGAGACGGAGGATAGAGGCTACTCCCGCGGACACAGAGGAGACGAGAGGGACAGAGGAGAGCGGGGCGGACGGATCAGAGCCAGGAACGACCCCCAAGACAAAGGTGAGTGCGGTCCTGGTTTAGTCTCTGATTTAGTCTAGGCTTGCTTTCACACGTACACCATTTGGTACTGTTCAAGCGAACTCCAGTTAGGAACACCCGTAAGTGCTGTTAATTTGGACTGGTGTGAAAGTGGACACGTTTTATTTGTGGATTCCAGTGCGGTTTGCTAGTTGTGTGAACACTACCACTTTATTATAATGTATTTAAAATTGTATTATACATTTGTTAAAACAAATAAATAAAAAAGGTCAGCCTATAATAAACTCAAACCACTTATGTAATGGAATTATAATTTTATTAAATGTTTTGTTTTTTTCAGACCTAGAACAGGACCAGAGAGCAAAATTACATATAAAAAATAAAATTACAAATCTACCAACAAAAGAAACACAATTATGAAAAATATTAATTGAAATAAAAGTCTCATTGGGTTTACAGTCGGTCAAACGTTTCCATTTCCAAATTAATTTGTTTTTCCACGTGTCTAATTTCTGTTAAAATGTCAGTCAAGTCCTTGATCGTTGGGAATGTTTTTTATCCTGCTGCAAAAAGTATATTCCAAAGGTATCCGTTAATTGTGTCCATGGCAGGCCATGGGGGTTTCACGCCCTCACATAAACGCAGACACGCCACCCTAGTTTGGTTCAGGCCTGCACTCCAAGTCCCACAACCAGCTTTGGACAGCAAAAGTTGTATTGTAACCCCCCTCCCTCCATTTTTTTTATTTTTTTTTATACTTTCTTTTTAAGTTTTGAAAGAATACAACAAAACACTACGAAACATAGGTCATTCAATTGACCCGTCAACAAAGTCTCAACAGTAAATTAAAGGAAAGAAAAAACAAAACAAACCAAAAACAAGCACACAATAAAAACAGACAAGCCAAAAAAAAATAAAACTAAAAAAAAAAGAGAGAAAGAAAGAGAGAGAAAATAATTAATTCCAATATAGTTTTAAATTCATCTAAATATGTCATATTAATATATATTGGTAAATATATACATACAATACAGCCCAATATTTTTGAGCAACAGGACAGTCCAAAAACATGTGATAGTGGTTTGCCTCCTGGCTGCCACAGTTTCTCCAACAGTTAATAATGTCTCCCTGTGAATAATGAGCACTTTGACATGGTGTTATGAATTTTTCCAGCAAAATTCACATGTGATTTTGTGGTCCTCCATTGGGATGTACACACATTTTCCTTCTCTTCGTCTGTCAAAACAAGATTACCTTCTCTTTCCCATTTGTTTTTAATATATTTAGTAGTAGTTGTCCAGATTAGAAATGCATTGATATTATTTTGATATTCCCCTTGTGCCTTTTTCCAAAATTTCAGTTTGAGGGTTATAATGGTCATTACTGTGTTTAATTTCCTGGTTATAATAACTCTGTTTGCAAATACCTATAAAAGTCCCGTTTCTCCAAGTCAGAGGATTCTTTTAACATGTCAAAGCTTTTCATGCTATTATCTTTTACAGTCTGGTGAAAGACTATTATACCTTTAGGTGATCCAGACCTTGAATCTCAGGTCAGTTCCATTTGGTAAAAAAACCTTGGTCATACCTTGACCAACCAGTTTAAGATTTTAACTGATTTTTTTGTTTAGTTTGTAGTATGTTTTGATCAGCTCCTTCCATGTTGTAAACAGATTTTACCCACGGATTCTTAACTTCCTCCAAATGGCTCAACCGTTTGTCATCTGCCAGTAGGGCCTGTACAGGAACCCCCGGCACAACATTAATCTCAATATTTTTCCATTGAGCTTCATATTCTGTATCACACCAGTACCATGCTCTGATTTGAGCTGAAATAAAGTAAAGCTCCTTTTTCTTTTGATAAGTGTAGTGTTTCGGATTCGAGGTTTCTTGCCTTGCCATACAAATTTTGAGATTGTTTTATTCCACTCATCAATCAGCCGGTTGGGGATGGAAACCGGGAGTCTGGAATAGAGAATAAATTTAAGGTTTTTCCCAGATTTCTCTTAGTCCTTTGACTTAGACTTAAGTATGGGATAAGTCCATATTTCCAGATATTTCTTTTTTTTGTGGAGAAATGAGGAGTATAGTTGATAGTTCTTTATGGAGGTTCACACCTAAATATTTAAGGAATTCCATTTGCCTATTTAAATTGTCTTTCTAAAGGACAGAGGGGGTTGCCAGTAAGAGAGAATTTCAGTGTTTTTGTGCATTCAATTCAATTGCTTTTGCATTTTCAAACCATGCATCTGTGTCTGTAATGATTTGTTATGTGAACTATATGTGCAGGTTTGAAATGGATAAGTGGGTCAGTCTCATTCTCTTCAAACATGATTTTTTTCAAAAAGCATACATCAAAGAAATTCTTTTCAAACTATCAATAACAAAGTCTGAATTATGTGTGAACATATTTTTTTACTTTATTTCAAAAACATTTGACCATAGTTTAAAGCTTATTCTTCAAAACAAACCCTGAAAATCTCATTACCCCAACACTCTAAAAATGTCCAAAAATTACAGGGAAACAAACACATTTTTTAATATTTCAAATTATGTTTTTCGTATAACCAAAACATAAAATAATAATTTATTAAATTGTATTATTTTCTTTTTCCAAAACAAATTTATCTAATTTCTGCAACACTTTCTCATTAAGTACGTCACATTAGTTATTTTTGTGATGACTTTTATTTTTTAAAAAAATTATGTGGATAGAATATAATTCATAGAATGCTTTAATGGATGTTAAAACTAGTTTTTGATTCTTTTACATTTAACTTAAATACGTGTTTCAGTAAAGAAACACGCATTTCGGAAATGAAACTGGTTATTTCGGTAATGATATGGTTCTGAATAATTGTTTTTTAAAACATTTGATATTAAACCCAACAGGCTGAAATGGAAAACAATGTTCCCAGTTTGAGTCAATTTCACTTATCTCAACATCACAACAATCAATCAATATATATAAACCCAACCAAAAACATTTGACTGCAATTTTGAAACAGCACTATTTTGGTGTGTTTATTGTGGTTGGTATCCATAGTGTTGCATTACTGCCATTCTTTAGACTTTACCCTTTTAGACTTTAAAAGAGTAAAGTCTAATAGAGTAAAGTCTAATAGAGTAAAGTCTAATAGACTAAAGTCTAATACTAAAGTCTAATAGAGTAAAGTCTAATAGAGTAAAGTCTAATAGAGTAAAGTCTAAAAGAAGTAAAGTCTAAAGAGTAAAGTCTAAAAGAGTAAAGTAAAAGAGTAAAGTCTAAAAGAGTAAAGTCTAAAAGAGTAAAGTCTAAAAGAGTAAAGTCTAAAGAGTAAAGTCTAAAAGAGTAAAGTCTAAAGAGTTCTAAAGTCTAAAGTTGAGTAAAGTCTAAAAGAGTAAAGATCCCTAAAAGAGTAAAGTCTAAAAGAGTAGACTTTACTCTTTTAGACTTTACTCTTTTAGACGCCATTTCTTAAAGACGCCATTCTTAAGACGCCATTCTTAAGACGCCATTCTTTAGACTTCATTGGCTCCTGGGGCGCAGAGAGCGCACTTTATTCTTTAGACTTTATTCTTTAGACTTCAGTGGCTCCTGGGGCATGGAGAGCGCACTTTATTCTTTAGACTTTATTCTTTTCGACTGCGCCAGAGAGCTGCGTTCCCGATTGTTCTTTTTGGTGGTGGTTTATGGCTGTTTGTATCCATAGTGTTCTTCTTTAGACTTGATTCTTTAGACTTGATTCTTTAGACTTTCTTCTTTGGACTTCATTCTTTGGACTTCATTCTTTGGACTTGATTCTTTAGACTTGATTCTTTAGACTTGATTCTTTAGACTTGATTCTTTAGACTTGATTCTTTTGCCTTCATTCTTTTGACTCATTTCTTTAGACTTTATTCTTTAGACTAGACTTTCTTTTCGACTCCTGCCAATTCTTGCTGTTGCTTTGGCATTCCTGTCTTGTATTTTTTTTCAGGATTTTTCATCAAAGTTGAGATTTTTTCACTCTCTTAGAGTGGCGGAATGTTGGTGGTAGGTCATAACAAAAGTCAGTGATCTCATTGTCACGGCAACTGTATGGGATATGGCCATGCATTACGCAGTCCCTCGCACAGCATCTAGTTTCTTCTCTTGTTTTACTGTTGTCTTTCATTTGGAGATGTCCTAACTTGTGTTGCTGTTGGAAGTTGCCAGAGTTGTGTTGGCTGCTTTGTGCTTCGGTGAACATAAATTCTCTAGATACATCTTTTTGTTTGTTTTGATTCTTCAGTCACACTCTTATTCATCCTATAATTTTTTTTATATGAAATTCTTTGTTGCGCACACCCCCAGACTGCTGCGATGATGACCTGCATTAATCCTAGTGCCAGGTCTCTGAGCCTGAGTGATGGTTGTCACCCTGCATGGAGAGTTTACATGCAGAGATGTGTGAGCCGACTTCTTCTGTATTACCGTGTGGCACTTGTCCCGCCACAAGCTCAGTCCCAGTTTCCGCGGTGATTGGAGCGTATGTCCTCGAGATGGGCTTGTGTCAATTTAATTGGACTAAACCAAGACCAAACCAAGATCAGGTCCAGGACAGTAAGGACTGCCTGAGTTGTGTGCAGCACAGCACCGCACTTAAGCCCCTCCCCTGAGCGCTACCACGGAGCTCATCTCCCTAATAACAGCTGTAATGCTTATAAGCTTGGATTTATATTATTGAATCCATTTGTGGCCATCATATGTTAGTTTTACAATTATCTGCTGTTATAAATGGTAGGCAGGTTAAAAAACGAATTTGCCTCTCACAGGAATATTTGCAAGTTTAAACAAAGAGAAAAATATATATATAAATGTTTCCTTTCTTTTTGCTGATAATCGTGATTAATTGTAAAAACGCGACATTTCTATTCACAATAAACTTGACTCAAATCTGATACGTGACATCCCAAGGCTCTAGATATGCCCATGGAGCGTGCTTCCGACAGAACTGGCTCCATGACAGGACGCTGGAGTTCCACCATAAGAACAAATGCATTTAGAGGTTCACCAACTTTCACTAACTCTTCCACATATTTAAGATCTGGTATGAATTTGTATATCTTTTTTACAATAGAGTTGGTTTGTATTTTTTTTCTTAATAACAAAGATTTAATTGCAAAGTGTTTCACCACATTAAATATATAACGCAGCTTTAATGTGCTTTCAAGTGGCCGCTAATGTGTACTGTTATTTCTATGACATAAACCTAGATACATTTATTTGATCGGCCAACAAATAGGAATTTTCCTCTTATCTGGGGACCCCCTGGAAGCCTCTCCTGTGTTTTTTTTTTTTTTTTAATGTAGACCTGTTGTAGTACTGGTCACTTATTCTGATATACTTATGGTTTGGTTCTGATGTAGACTTTGGTTTGGTTCTGTTTTTAGTCATTTTGTGAAAGACTGATCTTTGTTCCTTTTAGGTTCCAATCGAAATTCCAGAAGTTCTCTGCTGGAGAGCCATGAGAGCTGGGATTCCCGGAGTAGCGGGACCCTGGATCGAGGACCAGACAGGAATTCGGACCGCGGTCTAGACCGAGGATCAGACCGCGGATCCGAGAGGGACCGGTACGATTCAGACCGGAGGGACCAGAGAGAACAAGGACGAGACTCTTCCTACGACCGACGTGGAGGACACCAAGAGCGAGACAGGAGGGACAGAGGTGAGGCTGCACTTGTGGTTGGACCTAGATCTATGACTAACTAGATCAAGATCAGTTTTAGAGCAGGACTACAATGGGATTAAAGCGGGACAAGACTAGGATTAAAACTGGATTAAATGTGAGACAAAACATCTCAACAGGAGTCTTGAAAACTACTTTCTGCTTCTAATGAGTGCCAATGCTTTCCTTGCTTTCTTTATTCTCATTTTACTTCTTCCACAAGTCCTAGCATGGCTGTCCAAAGAGTGCTCTCCCAGAGGATTAAATTCAATTTATTTTTGTAATGCCCCAAATCACAACAGCAGTTGTCTCGACAATGAAATAGAGAAGCAGATTAAGCAATATTCATAGGGATTTAGCAAATGGATAAATGTCCCAGCATCCCTGCCCTTAGATCCCCCTTAATGAGGAAAAACTAAAAAGAAATCTGTGAGAAAAAGTAGAGACCTCGGGGAGAATCACAGTGAAGGAGAGATCCTAGTCTCATGTACGAACATTCTGCAGATGGTCCAGGATCTAAGGGGCAGTCGTCACTGGAGCAGCATCAGCAGTGTCTGAAACAGTACCAGAAGAAGGAGAAAAACGTGAACAGCAATGAACTGACTACAGGTGAACTAAAATATTATTATTAATAGGAAAACTACTAAATGAAGAGACTGTGTCGGCCTCTTTAATATGGACAGGAAGCTGATTCCATAACACAAGAGCTTTGTAGCTAAACGCTCTACCTCCCACTATGCTTTTAGAGACTTGGGATTATCAGAAGTCCAGCATGCTCTGTTTGGATGATATTGTACTATAGCATCTTTGAAGTAGGATGGGGCCATGTCATTTATGGCTTTGAAAGTCAGGAGGAGGATTTTAACTCAAGAGGAGCCAGTGAAGAGACTCGAGCACCAGCGTAATGGGCTCTCTTCTTTTAGTTCCTTGCTGCTGCGTTTTGAACCAGTTGAAAGCTTTTTATGGAGATTTTTGGACACGAGCAGTGAGTTACAGTAGTCTAATATAGATGTTACAAATGCAATACATACAAATGGATACGTTTTTCAACATCACATATAGGCAAGATTTTTCAGGTTTTAGTTTTATTACACAGATGAAGGAACGCTGTTTTACAGGCTTGATTTATAAGCGCTTTGAATGAGAGCTCCTGGTCAAATAAGACAGAGTTTCTCACAGTAGAACTGGAGGCTACACTGACGTTGTCCAGTGTGACTATCTGCTCAGATAAAGCGTTTCGTAGATGTTTAGGGCCTAGTACAATGACCTCAGGTTTTTCAGGGTTGAGAAGCGGATAATTAAGTGTCATCAAGGTTTTTCACCCTTCACACAAGCACCAAGTCTTGATTGGTCTGATCGAGTTTCATTGATAAATACAGCTGTGTGTCATCTGCATAGCAGTGGAAGTTAATGCCATGCTTTCTGATAATTTTATGGCAGCATATAAAGAGTAAACAGAATTGGACCGAGTACTGAACCCTGTGGTACACTGTAGGTTACTTTAGAACAGGATGAGGAGCTCTGGTTTACATGAACACTGGAACTGTGTGTTTGTACTGGAACAAATAAATTATTGTCCTGTAGGGAATCCAGTCTCTGGTGATGCCTATACGTTCCAGATTTCAAGCTGTAATTGACTGTGAAGGACTTGAAGGATTTGCAACAGAGTAGAGTATTAAAAAGTGAAAGTTTGATTTATGATTGTTCTATGTTTATATGCCACATTATAAGGGAACAAAAGTAATGGAACAAATTAACACAGAACACAACACGGTCGAGAGCTAAATATGAAGTACACAAATTAGCATCAACCAAGAAACAAAATCACGGTGAAGCACCACAACCACCTCCACCGCCCTAAGTGAAGGATTCAACTCCAGCAGCAGCACCACAACCTCTCCCTGCATCCTAATCACAGGCCTTGGACCATCTTGAAAGTTTGATCAAATCAGGGTTTAAGATGGCTCCCCTCACATCTAGGACACACAGGGCTTTTGCTGTCATAGAACTTTCATTAATATCCCCTTTTAAGAAGATAATGTCAAATATATTAACATAATTTATACTGAAACTTGCTGTGCGCAATATACAATCTTTAATAAACACCTTTTAAATAATCACTTTCACTCTTCTTATAATTTTGATTGTTTTTAACTGAAACATAGCATGACAAAAACATGGGTAATCTAGTTCTAATGGAATCCGCTCCACCAAATTTAAACTTTTAATCAGAAATACGAGAAAACAAAGAGTGCAAATGTGCAATATTTAGAGATAGTGGGAGCTTTTTGTGTTTATTTATGTTCTGTTAGAATTTAGTTAAGCCACTTTTATGAACGTTGCTTAAGTGTATTCTTGGTCATTTGTCGTTATTTAGCATTATATTTAGGGGTGGGCGATATGAAGAAACAAAAAATACCACGGTATATGTTGGGAAATAAAAGTTTGCTCTCATGTTATTAATGAGTTTTCGGTTGTTTTTATTCCAGACCAAAGATCTCCCCCAAACCGTCACCAAAGCCGATCTGACGACTGTGATAGAGAGAGAGAGGAGAGACGAGGAGACCGGGATGACCGGAGAGAAAGAGAGCGAGAGAGGGAACAACGAGAGAAAGAACGAGAGGCCGAACGAGAACGAGCAAGGGAGAGGGAGCAGAGGGAACAGAGGGAACAGAGGGAGAGGGAGAGGGAGCAAAGAGAGAGGGAGAGGGAAAGGGAACAGCGGGAAAGAGAAAGGGAAGAGAGGGAGAGAGAGAGGGAGAGGAAGGAGAGGGAGGAGAGAAGAGAGAGGGAACAGCAACGCCAGAGGGAGTGGGACGACAGAGAGAGAAGGAGAGAGGAAGACAGAGGGCCGCGTGACGACCGCAAAACAAGGTGAGGAGGCGGCATTCTTCGTCTGAGATTTCTATTGTAATGAACTGTGTTGGGCAAGTTCCTTCAAAAAAGTAATTTTATTTAGCCTGCAAATCCACCGAAGGCACCACAACCAGCGTTTGTTGTGAGCGCTTCTATTCCAGACACGATCACAATGCAGGACAAACAAACGTTACCTTCACACTGCAGACACTGGTCAAACAGGGCATTTACCACACACGCGCCGATAACAGAACAAATCGGGTGAACAGAGGTATTTAAATAACTGCACTCACTAGACCTCAGACGGCTGTGATGGAAGTAAAGGTGTGTGAGAAGTATACATAAAATCCATGTTTATGCTGCAGATTTTCTCATGTGTTTTTAGAATAACTATTGTTTAAAGCCACATGTGACGACAACCAATAACATGTCAGGAAAGTCTTCAAGCCCGCCTACCGCTGCTTTTAATTGGTCACATTTACAGTCAATTTCAGTGTTTTCTTTTTGTGTTTTTTTGTATGTATTTTTTTTTTCTTTCTTCAATCTCCGTCTCCAATTCATCGTCATGCTCGTCTTCACTTCACCAAACAAACGACAAATAAAACTTTCTGAATGAGAGAGAGAAAGTGTCTGATCGATCACCGCTGCGACTCACAGTAGATTTATGAGTCACGTTACATTGACAGTAACTATATAAAAATTACACCTTTTAGTAACACTGTTATACTTAAACGCTGTTATTC
Source organism: Chaenogobius annularis (assembly GCA_015082035.1). Classification (NCBI taxonomy): domain Eukaryota; kingdom Metazoa; phylum Chordata; class Actinopteri; order Gobiiformes; family Gobiidae; genus Chaenogobius; species Chaenogobius annularis. The sequence continues at coordinate 445,909 of BJKM01000146.1, read as the reverse complement.
CTAACAGTGGTTATGAATATCAGATGTGTATATCATTATTTTACATTTTGAACCACAATATGGATTTACAAATGATCGATGTACTCATTTTTGTCAGTATTACCCACCCCTATAACTGTCTGACTGCATTGTCCCTGTCAAATGAAAATATAAAATGTCTCAAAGATGCTCGAATGACTCAAAAATGCACCCTGAATATGTTACTGAGAACACCATTATAACATGTTAAAAGCTCTGAGTTGTATTTGTAGAATGTCTGTTTAGACCAGCAGACTATGTGCTTATTTCCCCTCCTGACCTCTGACCTCTCTCTTGCTCTCTTCTCTCTCTCCAGCCGAAAGAGGCACCGCGCTGACGGAAGCCCAAGCCCTCGTGCTTCGCCAAAACGACCCGCCCGAGACGCCAGCCCCAATGACAGCGACGCCTACCACAGCGGCGAGGACAAAAGTGAGCGTCTGATTGGTCGAGGGAAGACCAAGCCCCTCCCACCCAGCCCCCAGTGCCCGCCTCCAACTGACAGTAATAAAAAACAATATTTAACTATTTGGATCCTTTGCTCCTTCAGTGGGGGGAAAAAAAAAGTTTTATTTTGCTTTGATATTCTGACTAGATTACGTATAAATGTAAAGGAACTGAATATGAACTAAACCAGGAACTAAAACCAGGGACTATGTATAGGGAAGACTTTGTAAATCATAATTTCAATTAATTTAATCTATCCGCGCAAGTTCAAAGTTTATAAAGTTAAAGAAACTTTGTGTTATTTTGATGTTGGGCACACTTTTCACAGACCCTTACACCAAATGCTTTTATGGTCATTTCATTCCACAAATATTTAACATTTGTGACATTTTCTTGTGTTTTCAGGTGATAAACATCGTTTGTTGAGCCAGGTGGTACGGCCCCTGGATCCTCCCCTCCGCTCGCCCACCAGATCTGTCCCACTTGAGGACAAAACGCCCCACTGGAAAGAGGAGGAGCGAAGGGGGGCTGTGGAGAAACGAGATGCCCGTAATCGCCACGAAGAACCGGAAACCCGCCCCAGAGCTGGAGAACGAAGAGTTGAGCACGCTGTTGAAACTGTCCCGGAGGTGAGGCCCAGGGCCAGGGAGCAGCGTGAATCTCCAACGCCAAATTTGGACGATTCAGGGTCACACGATGAAGCCAAGAAGAAGGGAAAGTCTCAAAAGAAGGCGCTCAAAAAGGGGAAGAAAGAAGAGGAGGTGGGCACAAAACCGGGGGTGAATTTGAACGCCGACTCATCAAATTCAGACCAACATTCGCCGCGTAAAGGAGCAAAAAAGAAAATGCTAGATCGCAAACGGAAAAGAGGAGTCGAGTCAGATGTTTCAGAAGACGAAATGCAAAGTAAACGAAAACGAGGGCCTCGAACTCCGCCTGCGATGAGACAGGAGAACAAAAATGTGTCCCCGCTGACGAAAATTGACAACTTTAGCGACTGGTCGGATGAGGAAGTCATGGAGAGCGTTTCGGAGCGGCGTCCAGGGGGAGCCAGGCCCGGGAGGGAGAGGGGGCCTCCTCCGCCTCTGCTGTCCCAAGAGGGGGCTATTTTGATCCCAAGTCTCACCCCGCAACCGCTGATGTCACAACCGCTGCTACGCAAGCCGCCAGGTAGGATTTTTATTTTATGAAATTAAATGAGATCTTACAATTTCAATAGAGTGATGATATTTTCAACTAGATCTGCAACAAATATATAAATGTATGTATTTATATTTATTTATTTGATCATCTGTAACAGTTACAATGTAAAGATGCCAGATTATATATATATTTCCATTTAGTAGTTAGTCAGCATTTATTTCTGTTGTACTCGAAGACTTTTTAAATCGGCAAACAAATAAAGTTTGAAATATGAGCCTCTAGATGGAGAATTTTTATGATGTATATACTGATATATTATAATATTATTATTATTATTATTATTATTTACTGACATTTTTGTTACCGTCTTTGTTATAAAGAGGTATTATTTGGTGTCTGTACTGTCCAGATGATGTTTACAATAATCAAACCACTACAGTTTTATTTTTTTTGTCTGCTCGTCACGATTCTTCTCCTGCACAGCCTTTGAGCCTCTGTAACAAAAACACTCTCTTAAATGTTATAAACTGTAAATGTGCGGTGTCCGGGTTCATAAGCATCCGTTTTCCGACCGCCGAGGACGACTGGAATGCAACATTAGTACTGTTATGTGTGAAAAAACCTTGTGTACCTTTTTAAGCAGTCCTTTTTGATCAACTTTTACTTCCGTACTTCCAGGCGACATGCAGCCAGTGAGGAGTGGAAACATGGTGGGCGTTCAGGGGAGAGTGCCTGGAAGGAGGCCACGATCCCCCTCAAATGAAAACAGAGAGGAGCCCCAGAGACCCAGCAGGAGAGGCAGGGGGGTGCAGCAGCCGATTAACCCCAGAGAGCGGGAGAGGCTGGGTGAAGGAGCTGGAGGGGCGGAGAGGAAGTCCAGGATTGACCAGCTCAGGAGAGGAGAGCCCAGTCGAAGCACCTCATCAGGTAAAAATGCAAGCATTAAACCAGGGGGTAACTGACAAATTGTGATTAGTTGTATATAAAATGTGTAAAAAGTCTATAAAATATTTGTAGTCGTAGATAACCTTATCTGTAATTGGACTATATAGACTATAAAATACAGATGAAAAGTCCTTTTTTTTTTATAACAAAAAAGGCGGGATTATTAAAAATGCCAAAAAATAATAAACAATTCCTCCTGATTTTTATCAATAATTCACACTTTAATCGTAATGGTTCACCATCTAAAAGCCTGCAGCCACCATATTTCCACCTTGGTTTATTGATCTCCGTGCAATATTTATGAATAATACGGCAGACCCAAAACGCATGATCATGCTGGAAAAACTTTAACTACCAGGTGGCACATCATGAAGTATTTCCCTGTGAAGATGTTGCGTTATAAAATACTGTGACGCATTTTTTCCAGCAGAATTCTTTCCAAACATGAGATTTCGTGCTTCTCCATTAATCTAGTTAGATATTATTGCCCTTGAGAGCTCTGTAGGCTTTTATAAAACAGTAATATTTTCATATTATTGCTGAAGTATGGTGAATGTGTATGGTGAAAGTTAGATGTCGAGTGTGTACTTCTTACATTGACATTAACCATTGCTCTTTCCTCAGACCGCCAGGATTCCCGCAGCCACAGCTCCAGGCGCAGCTCTCCCGACTCAGAACGCCAGGCCCGGTCCAGGTCTAGAGCCGGATCCTACGATAGCCGGGACCGAGAGAGGGACAGAGAACCAAGACCCCAGAACCAGCCCCCGCACCCGGCTCATCTCCTCCAGCAGCCGCCGCCTCCACAGCAGAGCAGGGACTGGGAACCGGAGCCCAGGGAGTGGAGCTCGGGCCGGGGGAGAGAACCGCTGCTGCACAGGCCCAACCGGGACAGGGAGATGCCCCACAGAGGGGGGGAGAGAGGGGACAGGGGCGACAGGGGGGAGGCGATGAGGCAGGACAGAGGGGAGAGGGAGAGGGGCGACAGGGGAGAGTTTGAACCGCTGCTGCCCAGAGAAGCCTTCAGCCCCCAACTAGAAAAACCCAACCACCAAACGGAGCAGAGAGAGACTGTGAAGGTGGACAGCATGGACGGTGAGGGGAAAATACTGAAATACTGCTAACAATCAATGTGGACACCCTGATACTTCTGCCCAAACCTTTGTCAATACTGCAACACATATTGATACAAACTACATCTACTACTACTACATATGCTAACAATTGATTTTACTCATTAAACATGTATATTTTAAGGTAATTATGAACCCAGTGTTCAAGAAAAACCCAACAACAATAAACCTGCGCAAACGGATCAGTACAGAGAAACATCGAGGCCAACTGACTTTAGTGTAATATTTAATGTGCTTGGTGACTATGGCAGGTCTTCATCAGTAATAAACATAATGAAACTTTCTTTGTAAACTATTTAACTTAAATTAATGGTGAAGTAAGGCTACAAATAAAAGTACATTTCTGGTGAATGTAATGAAAATATAGCAGGCTAAATTTGGTAAATGACTCGAATTGGGGGGGAAACTACCATTACAGTGCAACAGCGACGCTTTACCCCTGTAGTTCTGACCTACAAACATGCTCTGAAACCCTTGGGCTTTTTGAAGAGAGACATGTCCGCTCGACGTAATAATGGAAACACCTGTAATTGCATAAACACAAGATGGATTCAGTGTAATGCCTTACTCTGGAACATTCTAGACAGAGCAATAACAAATGTGTGGTATTTGTTGTGGTTTCAGCAGAGGATGAAGTTAAAGAGGAGGACGCTCAGTCTGCGGCGTCAGCCGGAGAAGTTTACGAACCAATCAGTGACGACGAACTGGATGAGATCCTCAACGACAACCAGAAAAAAGAGGAGCAGACGGAGGAGGAGAGGGCCTCAGGTGATACACTCCCCAAACAGCTCGCATTTCTTGGCTGTCACATGTTTCCTCGGGCTGTGACCTGGAGCTGTGTTTTGAGTTTCGTAAAGCACAGATTTCCAGCTTCCTGTGAAGTCACACAAAACAAAATTACTCTCTCGTTAATTTGCTTAAAGGTAGTCTGGCCTTTCCTGTGCTCCTGTAGTACAAAACATTTGCATTACATCTTCACTTATCAAATCCGTTTAAAGCTACAATATGTAACTTTTCTACTTTCTGGATAATTTGGCTGATATGAATATTTTGACACTGTAATGCATTTTTATGGAAAACTGTATTTTTTGGTGAAATTTGGTCAAGTATCTCAATAAAGCCCTCAAAACAACTACAAATGTGCCTTTAAGTATATGTATTTGTCTTGTAGTGGTGAATAATGTGTGTGGGTGTGTGTGTGTGTCTGAAGGTCCAGTGGATGTGATCGACGTGGACTGGTCGTCTCTGATGCCCAAACAGAAGTCGGAGCCCCGGGCAGCAGGGGCAGCTCTGCTCCGCTTCACCCCAGGGGCGGTGCTCCTCCGGGCGGGCATCTCCAAGCGCCTCGCTGGGCCTGAGCTCCTGGAGCAAGTCAGGGAAGTGTGTAAACGCGAGCTGGACGACCCCAAAGGTGAGTGCTAAAGAATGGACTTGGATAAAATGTCGTCTTCAAATAGGCTTGGCTTAGAACTAGTTTTTTCCTTTATTTCGTTCCAATCTAACCCATGTGCAACCCCTTGTTAGTCCTGGTTTAGTTCCCTCTGACTTGGTTTTTGTTCTGAAATATTCATTACCCAATTTCAAAAGACAACAAATTATGCCACAATTTTTGTTCAGCTCTTGTAGAAAAATCCTCATTCTTTGTATTGAAGATAAAATGCCAGTTTCTTAGTGTCTGTTTTGTTTTGTCAGACGCAGACAAACTGTTTGAGCACGACTTGGGCGCGCTGAACATGGCTGCGCACAACCGCAGAGTGGAGCGGGCTGGACTCCTCAGGAACCTGGGGCCCTGCTGTAAAGCTCTGTGCGCGAGGAGGGACTTCGCCATCAGGAGACAACTGCTCAAGAACGACAAGGTAAAAGAGTGGACCTGGTTTAGAGCTGGGCCTGGATTAGACCTGGTTCAAACCAGTGGGGAGTTTCCTCGTTCAGTAAAGCAGGCGTTCTGACCAACTTCTCTCTTGACTGAGCAATAACACAGAAGCTCAGTCTTGGTCTGTTTCACCAGCCGCACTCAGCACAGTCTCACTTAACAAGTACAGCTTTGACGAGGCTACAGTCCGACTGAATTTAGCCTGGTGTGTAGCCCTCAATGGTTATCCCTCATGGTTTAGCCCTCATGGTTTAGCCCTCATGGTTTAGCCCTCATGGTTTAGCCCTCATGGTTTAGCCTCATCATGGTTTGGTTTTTAGCCCTCATGGTTTAGCCGTCATGGTTTAGCCCTCATGGTTTAGCTCCTCATGGTCTTTGATTTATACCCGTTTTGGACCTTCTTTAGTATCTAAATTTTAGTTGACAATAGACTTAAGTCCTAACAAGTATAATTTGGTTTTAGATTCTTTTTTTATTCCTGTTTTGTAACTCTAAATATCGCTTTTGCCTCCTTTCTCTCTGCTCCAGGGTCTGACAAAGCAGTACCTGACGACTCCCGTTGTAGATAATGAACTCTTTCAAATGAGTGTGCGTCTGTTTAAGAGGGCCGTGTCGGGATCAGGATCTGGACCAGAAAGACCCCAGGAGCCCGGACTCGGACCTGACACTGGGACCAAGCTTGAGTCCAGTCCGGCTGAAGTCTGTGTGTCCTGAACAGTGAGACAGAAGAGACATTTTGGACTTTGGTGAACTCTGACAGGAGGTTTAAACATGTTTTACTGTCAATGCAGCACAGAAACTCTAAAATACCCTGCTTAAGATATGTTAAAAACAAAACACCTTACATTTACCCTTTCCATGGGAATTATCAGGAATTATTGGGAATCAATCTGAAGGTTGTCTCTAAACAAGACGTGGTGTAGAGAAGCACGAAGTTTTAATTTTAATTTAAATGCAATTACAATCACCGGCATCAAACAGTCTTGATTTCCACTGGGGCTTGTCTTTATGTCACAAGATGTTATATTTTTGTTGTTGCTGTTCTCAGCCTGAAATGTTCACTTGACTAACACAAGATAAACCACATAGACACAAGTTAAATGGTCCTACTCCATAAAGAAGAGTATGATAGTTAGAACTGACGCAGACTTAACTAGGTTCAGACATTAAACTTCTAGTTTCAGAACTCCAGGATTTTTGTTATTTTAAAAAAAAGTTTTCTTTAGTTTCACATGGTTAGTGAGTGTAAGGGGGCATTAAAAAGATGCTTATAAGTGTGGGGGGTTTATATGACAATAAAAACCAGTGACTGAAACAACAAAAACAAATTTGCAAAAATATTATAAACCTTAAAGTCTAGACTAAGATTTACATCTCATAAAGGCTAGTTTAGTTGTTAGAAACTAAATTGTATAAATGTTCATTAAAGGAATTATTTTCATTTAGCTTTTAGTTATTTTGCCTCCCGCACAAGTAATAATCCAAACAACTACAAGATGCATTTTTAAATTCATGGGTATTTGCTTATTTTTCATTTTGAAACCTGCTGCACTGACAGTGGAGCGTCTTTGGCCTGTTTTTCATTGTTGACACGTATTTCCTTCTCTTTTAGACTGAAAATCTCACTAACTGATATTTTGTGATTTTAAAAAGCCCTCATTTTCATTTCTGGAGCTCTTTAGACACGATTCTCAACCATAAAGACTTTGTCTCGATGTGGCATGAACCGAAAGACATTTAGAACACATAAAACGTTACCGTGTTTTAGAGCTGATTTTTATTGTAACACATTAACCATTTCTTTTCCATTTTTGTGCATAAACTCTGCATTAAAAGGTTGATGTTGAGAATGGCTGTTTTTTTTATTTCACTTATGTGGGTTTCTATATATAGAATAAGCAATGCAGTCATATCATTGTTTTATTTGCAGTGACCTAAAGCTTAAACTATAGTTGATATTAATTGTAAGCTTAGCTGTTAAAGACGTCATAAAGAATTTTGAAATCTATAATTAAAAATATAATATTTTAAGGCAAATGTGCAGTTCATAACCGTAGAAAATTATCTATACGTATATACATGATTACAGTGTAAATCTAAAGGTAAATGTAATTCCAAACTTAATATGTTTTGGGCCGAAATAACTAAATTGTAATGAGTCAGATCTGGTCATAAATAAAGATTCAGATGTATAATTGCTAAAAAAAAAAGACTGAATAATGTAATGAGCAAATTAAAGCGTTGATAAATATAACGCAATTTTTGAAATGAGTGAGACAGATCTAGAATAAAGGGTTTGTCATTCAAATCAAAGTTATGTTTTTGAACATTAGATATTTGTATTGATTTGTTTGTTGAGAAAGGAAACATTTGAGTACTGGTTCACCAAAAGTAGCCTTTGTTATTGTAACGCTGCAGCTGTAGAATATCAATGCCAAAGATTATTAGTAAATAGTAATAGTAAATATTCAAAGAGGCTTATTAAAAATAAATACGTTTAAATATAAAGATATGCTTAAAATAATGACTAAGGCGCAGGTGCTGTAGTTAATTTTAGTTTTAGTTTATTGGTCAGTTTGCTCTTGACACACCTGAAAACAACAGTGACCAATCTGCACCCAAAGACGTTTTATTGTTTCACTTAATTCACTTGCATCTATTTATATTTATATGGAACTGGATACTTCTCCTACAGAGACATAAAGATGAGCCCTTAAAGTAACACCTTCACACACCAAACTTTACAATATTGTACTTAACCAGATTTGGTTGAATTGTTCAGGATTAGTTGACATCCTTTATTAAGTTAAGATTTATTAAGTTTATCTCAATATTTTACTTTTCATACCAATTTTCTGAGCTATATTTTCCTCAAATACTTATGGAGGTATTCAAAATCCCATCTTTAAATATTTTATATAATATGGCAGCAAATTAAGCAAAAAGTCGCTCAATACATTTTTCAGATTGCATGTCCCAAAATGTAATTATTATCACAAAATGCTTTATGAAAGCATTACATGATATGAACACAAAGCAGGCAGAGAAACCAGAATTTAGAATTTATTTATATTTCACACCTAATACATCCATGTTTCACACACGTCGCATCGGACCTAAATTACAGACGGACCTTCTCCTTTACCCAGAATCCTCTGCGTCTGTTCCGTCCTTCTGACTTCCGCCTCACGCATAGCCGAAGTGAGTATTTTTATATGGATTTTAATTCCTCTCAATCTAACGCCATCCTCATGTTTTAAACACGATTTTAACCACAGAAACATTAGATATGATCTTGGAAAGGCGCCGCGGCTCCGTGTGGTGAAGTTTGAACGTGGAAAATGTGAAATAAAGCGGGTTAGCGGCGGTGGAGCTTGCGCATCACCGAGCGGCTCTGACCTGCACATTTTACACAGATTCCGCTTAATACGTTAGAATAAACGTACAGCAGTGTGAACTCTACACGCTTTGACGTTTGGCCGGTGTCACGTTTGTTCTGAATGCAAATAATATCCGAGAAATGTAGTGTATTATCGAGCATATTATCTGCACCAGGGTTTTTACGTTCTTCCAAATGTGGCGAGTTCTCTTCAAATGTTAGAGCATTTCGGGATTTTAATGAAAGTTCTTGAACAGACCTGGTGTAAAAGTCAAGTGGATCAATCCATATTGTGACTTCATTTGAGAAAGTGGGATTAACTTCAGAATATCACTAAATCCTAAACTAAGGTGTCTGGTGCAATGTGAACCACTCAGACACATGTGAGTGATTTCAGAGGCCGGTTTAAATGCATTTATTTTAACTTTTATCTACGTCTGTTTCATACTTTACCACACGTTGTTATACTTTTTGTGATGCTAATTTGCTTCCGTTTAGGTGCTTGTACACGTTGACATGGGTCTCAAGCTTGAACCTAATTTGATTTTAAATGTTTTACAGTCAAATTGACCCAGGTTTTGTGTTTGTTTATTCTGGTTTTAAACATTCCTCATTTTTGGTCATAAATGATTAGGCCCAGACTGTCAAACTACAATGATGGCCTGAATTTAAATGTTATAATCCCACTTCCTTATTTGAATTAAATGGAGAATTAAAATATAACTCAACCATTTGACAAAAGGAGTCGTGATTTTAGGGAGGCAATTAACGATTATTTTAGTTGACAAGTCTGTGCCTATTTCTGTTGCACATTGATCACACTTTGAGTTTTTTGTTTTTAAAAAGTCTTTCTGTATGTGTTTTATGGTCTGTATAATCAAGATACTAAATACTATTTTGCGGATTAATGGTTGCAGCTTGATTTATGTGAAACGTTTGGAACAAGGGACCGTTCACATGTTTAAATCGCTGCGCACTCGAGTAAACCATTATCTTAGAGACTGAAGTACCCCCTGTCAGTGCAGGCTGTTTGGACAAACTGTAGTACATATGTATACATAATAACTAGTTTTAAATGTAATTGTTTTGTGCAGATGGCCCCGACCAAGAAAGGAGAGAAGAAAAAGGGGCGTTCAGCCATCAACGAGGTCGTGACCCGAGAGTACACCATCAACGTGCACAAGCGCATCCACGGAGTGTGAGTGCAGCATTGTGTGAACTGGGTTTGTTCAGGAGAGGCCTGTGAATTATCCTGTAGATAATACATAACTAATATCTAAATGCCAAGACGACGCAGACATTGCTTAATCCCTGGGTTTTGTCCTGCTTTAGTCCTAATTTAGCCTGTCTTTATTAATATGATTTAGGAGGTGTCAAAGCTTTTCAAAGTGCCACTGTTATCATTCTTTCTTTCCACACTCTGAGGTGACTGGAGCAGACTGACAGAGGCTGCACTGTCTGCCCCTCTGACCACGCACAGACCCTGTTAATTAAATGTCTTGCCTTAGGACAATCGAAGGGAATCAAACCTACTTTTGGGTTGGATGAGTGCTTTAGTCCTAGTCCTGGGTCAGATGTAGCTTTTCTCCAGTCCAGTAGAAACATGTCTGGGTTTGGGGTTTGCTGTATCTGGCAGTTAAAGGTGGTTCTGAAATAGAACTTGTTGACAAAGTTCATATTTTTGTGTTTAGGGGCTTCAAGAGACGAGCTCCTCGTGCGATTAAAGAAATCCGAAAGTTCGCCGTGAAAGAAATGGGAACTCCAGACGTGAGGATCGACACTCGCCTCAACAAGGCCGTGTGGAGCAAAGGCATCAGGTATTTCCACTATAACACTTGTTTCAACTCGAGTTAAACTAATATAGTTGCATTGAAAGCCTTGACGAAACCCATTTGTTATTTATGGCGTTTTCCTCCTTAAAATAGCGATTGGATTTAATCATTCAGAAGTGGCTCGGTCTGTAAGGACTCATACAGTTGGACTAGATTAGTTAGTGCGGGGGCAATGTGGTCATACAGAGTCATACAAAGCTTTTAGCAAGTGCTAATTTTCCAACTCCTGTCCCTGGTTTGGCTTTTACACTTTCTACAGTCAAATACAACATTAAAATACATAAATACATCAATGCAAATGATGTGCAGATGTGTTTTTAGAGTAAATTAAGACTCAATCGTCTTTCTGTGCCGTTTGTTTCCAGGAACGTTCCGTACAGGATCCGAGTGCGTTTGTCCCGGAAACGAAACGAGGACGAGGACTCTCCAAACAAGCTGTACACGCTGGTCACCTACGTCCCTGTCACCACATGCAAAGGTACGCTGTCTCCATGGAAACCCACCAGCCCTGTAGTTTAGACCTCTACAAACATTGAAGTATAAAGTTCAGATTTGAGTCTTCACTGTGATGTTGAAGCTCCTGCACGGGTTTAAAAACTTATTTTTAAATTTATATGTAAAGACTTTATAATACTTATTCCTGCCTTTTTAGAAAAGCATGAACAAAGTTTATTCATCGTGAACTAATAGTTAATAAGAGTGATTCAATCTTAACTCTTATATAGCTAATACTCTAACACATCATGCTTTAAAGTTAATAAAGTTGTGGTTATTATAGTGGTACCAAAAAAACAATCTACATTTAGCCCCCTGCAGTGACCACCTGTTACTTTTCTGGTGGTCTCATGGACATCTTATTTCACTTATCGAACAGAGGCACCCGTAATTTAATTGAATGCAAGCGAAATAAAGCGCTCCACCCGAACGTTACATTCTGCACCTTGTATACTGCTAATGTGATGTTTGTGTCTCCAGGGCTGCAGACGGTCAACGTTGATGAAAACTGAGTGAACTCAATAAAAAGACAAAAACTTAAACTCCTATCTTTTGCTCTTTTATTTATTGGTAATATGTGAATATATTTCCGGAAGTGTTTTTAAACCTTTTAAACCTGGTTCGGACAGATCGGGACGCAAATGGACATATAAAGGCTGTTCATCCCACTGCACGTCATTTCAGGTAGTCTTCTGAAAAGGACGCCACTCGTTTTGGTTTCTCATCACTCGTTCGACTGTGTCTCTGACCGTTTTTAGACTTCATCTCGAAATGGTTCTAATCTTAGCACTCTACCTTCTATTTAAAAAAAAATAATTAAAAAATCCTTTTGGTCCATCAGATAGAAGAGAACTATTATTGACAAACGTAATTAACAACCTCAAAATAAAAGTGGAGTAACGATCATGTCTGATTGGGTTGGACGGTTACGGTCCTGGTCCTGACTATGTTCTGGAGTCTGACTCTGTAAAACCAATCCTGTTCTGTAATGACACGTCACTTTAACTTTTTATTGAACAAGCACAAATCCATTTGAACATTTAACAGTGAATATTGATTTTGTACAGGCAAAATACACACAGATTCTATTATGTCTATCACATTTTACAAGAACAGAAAACTCAAGATTCAAGTTTAGTTTGGTTTTATACGAGTCTAGAAATGGAGACGACCGTTTGAGAACTAAACCACAGACATAACTAGGACTAATGAAGACGCACTGACTTCCGTTTTAATTTAAGTCTAGGCCCAGTCTCGGTTGAATCCAAATTAAGACCTGGTTTTGTCCATTTTGAAAACGTGTAGTCCTTGTTTAGGCCGCCTTTTAGAGGGAAAAAAAGTTATGGTTTAGTCTCTGTGTGGACTGGTTTAAGTCACTGGTTTAGATCCTGATTATGACTTGGTTTAGTACTCTGGGTTGGTAGTGGTTGAATCTAAGTTAAGTCCTGGTTCAGTCCCGGGTTTAGTCATCTTTAGAACAAGTTTAGTCCCAGGTTCAGTTCCTTTCCAGTCCTGCTCACTATACTCTGCTGTTTCAAGAAAAAGCACAAACTCAAACATATTTTACACCCAAAGATGATTTACAAACTTATTGTATAATGATAATATAAATATTTAACAAAGATAAATCCACAATACAGTTTTAAAGGAGAGAGTTCTGCAAAATGGACTTTTCTCTAAATGTGTTGTGAAGTTGTTTCTTTGTCCAAATCAAACCTTGAGTTGGAAAACCCACTGCTCTTATCCCCGCCCACTTCGGGGTGATTGGTCTGTCAGGAAAAACCAGGAGGAACACCTTGTATATTGGGATTGGTCGTGTTTCATACAAAGTGTTTGAGGTTTTTATGATTTGAATTTGTGGTGGGATAATACGTGGTTAGGTCAAATGTACTTGAATAAGAGTAAAGCTGCTTTAAAATAATATTACTCAAGTTAAAGTACTACGAGTAAGTAAGAGTAAGAGAGAGAGAAGGTCTTGATGTAATGTATTTGAAGTTTGTGTGTTTGGACTGACCAGTTTTTCCAATGACGGACCCCAAATTAGAAATAGATATTTTTTGGAGGGAGTGCTGCAAAAAGATATTTACATAATTTAATATTGTCAACACAAATCTTTTGTCACTTGTAGATTCACTCACAGTGGGAAGAGGAACCAGTACTTTGACTAAAGAGCACTGTTACTTCAATCAAAATACAATAAATAGTATGCTGCTAGAAAAGTACTCTGAGATGTACAAATTCTTGAAAATGTTACTCAAGTAAACATACAGTGGGGCCAATAAGTATTGGGCAACTTTGCAAGTTCAGCCATTTAAAAAGATTAGAGGTTTGTCATTTTCATCATAGGTACACATCAAGTGTGAGAGACGGAATGTAAAAAAAAAAATCCAGGAAATCACTTTGACCACCCATTTTCACAAATAAATTGTTTAAAAATCATGCAATTGGGCAGCTACAAAACAAACAACTCTTCTGTCCCTCACAGACCAGTCACTTGCTCTTTAAGAAGTTATTCCGGCCTCCACTCGTTCACAGTATGAATGGCACCTGTTTGAACTGATTCGATGCATAAGAGACCCCTGCACACACCTTCAAACTGTCAGTCTTCACCGTGACCAAGACCAGAGAGCTTCCCAAAGACACCAGGGGTAAAATTGTACAACTGCACAAAGCTGGGATGAGTCAAACTGCAATTGGCAAACAACTTTGTGAGAAAAGATCAACAGTTAGAAACATTATTAGAAATGGAAGTATGACATCACTGACAATCTCCCTCGGAGTGGGGCTCCATGCAAGATCTCACCTCGTGGGGTTCAAATGATCCTGAGAACAGTGAGGAATCAGCCCAGAACTACACGGCGGGAACTGGTCAATGATTTGAAGACAGCTGGGACCACCGTCAAAAAAGATGACAATAAGTAACACACTACGTCTCATGAGGTGAATCCTGCATTGCCCGAAAGGTTCCAATACTACACAAAAATCATTTAAAAATCATGTTAAAGACCATCCGGACCATCCAGAGGAGGATTAGGGGAATGTGATTGGTCAGATGAGACCAAAATGGAACTGTTTGGTTTAAACGCCACTCGCCGTGTTGGAGAAGAAGAAGAATGCTGAGTTGCATCTCAAGAACACATCCCCAAAGCATGGGAACATCATGCTGTGGGGGTGCTTTTCTGCTAAAGGACAGCAAGACTGGTCCGTATCAAGATGAATGGGGCCACGTATTTGTGACATTTTGGGTAAAAACCTCCTTCCCTCGGTCAGAGAATTGAAGATGAAATGTGGCTGGGTCTTCAGCATGATAACGATCCAAAGCACACAGCCAGGAAAAGTGACCGTAAAGAGCATATCAAGGTTCTGGAATGGCCTAGACAGTCTCCAGACCTCAACCCAAATGAAAACCTGTGGAGGGAGTTGAAACTCGTGTTGTCCGTGTTGCCAAGCGACAGCCCTCAAACATCACAGCTCTAGAGAAGATCTGTGCAGAGGAGTGGGCCAAAATACCAACTAAAGTGTGTGTAGACCTGGTCAAGAACTACAGGAACCGGTTGAGCCAACCAAGGCTACATTACAAAGTATTGTTTTAAAATCATGCAATGTGATTTCCTGGATTATTTCCCCACATTCTGTCTCACGCTTGATGTGTACCTATGATGAAAATTACAAACCTCTTTTACAAATCATCTTTTTAAATGGGTGAACTGGCAAATGTTTAAGTTGCCCAATAATTATTGGCCCACTGTAACGGAGTGCTACCCATCTCTACATGGAGAAAATACAAATGACAGTTTTAGACCAGTCAAGTTTATGAAGAAAAGATATTGTAAATAACACTTGCTGGAGCGTCTTCAAGTGATTCTAAAGGATTTTCACTCCATGTACAGTATTAATTTTAAATTGTTAAATGAAACAAAATGTATGCCGTTCTCCAAAAGACACCCTACGACAAATACTTGGGTATCTGGATCCATGATAAACTCGTTCAACAAACGTACAAATAACAAATAATCTTATAGACAGATTGACATTCTTCTTTAGAAATAAAGTGTTTTCCTGTTGTAGAAAACGGTTCATTCAGGCTTTAACGGCAACAGTGTTAAACCCTCTGACCTCAGTTCATCATTCAGCTCTATGTTCATTGCAGGAGGACACAGAACTCTCCACCCTATATTATATTCTAAAGCACATGTGTCAAACTCAAGGCCCGCGTGCCAAATGTGGCCCGCCATGTCATTTTATGTGGCCCTCGAGTGCTATATTTAAAGTTTAACCCCTTACGCTTAGGTTGGACTTTTTCTTAAGTTATTCCAAACATTTCCCACAATGCATGGCGATTTTCTTACCCGCAAAGTAACAGCATCCCGCCACTAGAGCACAGTGTCAACATCAGTGTTTTAGCACGCTTTAGTGTGACGTTGGACATTTTCTTTATTTATTCCATTTTGTCAATTATTTTATAAAAGGGAGCGCTCAAGCTGCTTAATATGTTGTACATATAAATAAAGCTGTAACTCTCTTATTTCCAGCCAAAATCACTCATTCTGGGAAGCAACAGGGTCAGTTTGTACTCCAAACCCACAAGTAAAGAATTACTCTAAAATAAAATGAATAGTGCTTTTATATGGATTCCACCTGCACATTTTTGCTTTAAGTCCCTATAACACATTTTGGGTGTATTTACCCTCAGTTTTTAAAAGAGAATGATCAAAACCCAAGTCATAAGTCCTGTTCCTGTTCCTGCTGCTGCATGAATATGGCAGGTCTTTCACCTGCTGCAGATTTGTGCCACAGTGTCCACAAAGAACTATTACTAGGCTATATAAAGCTATTTAATTCTAACCGTTTTTATAGTTTTATTTTTTACGTTATGTTCGGCCCGCAATCCTGAGCGTGGAATTCGGCAATTGACACCCCTGCTCTAAAGTATCATTGGATGCGAGAAGAGAACAGCACTGCCTTTTGTTTGTTTATAAGGCTCTAGTTGGTATATTGCATGATTATTTAACCTCTGAACATCAGATCAGGTATTCATTGATTGAGATCTCAGGATATTTTTATTTTCAACACAGAATGAGAGAAAATGGCTTTCAGCAACTGTTAAACATGACCCACAAAGACAGTGCTCTTGCTTTGCATGCTTTTAGTGTATATTGTTTATCAGTTTATGTAATTGTCAACTTAATGTTTTATTGTTGGTTTTATTTACATTTTAACTTGATATTGTGTTATTTGTTTCTTGTGTGTTTTTTGGGGCCCATGAAAAAGAGAGCTCCTCTCATTGAGGTCTTCCCCTATATATAAAATAAATAACTACAAATGAAATATACAACATTGTGCAGCCACAGATCCACATTTGGGTTTTTGTTCCACAACAATCTTCCAAAATCATAGTTTTTTCAGCTCAGAAAGAAAAAAACCTGAGCAACAGGAAGCAACTGAAACATGTGAATGAAACAAAACACAACTCCATGTTTTTGAGGAGGAAAGGACATTAGAACAGAGAGACAAAAGGCCGTTAAACTCACACAGGACATGCACTTACAGAAAGCTCATGCAGTGGTAGTAACAGCTAGGCCTGTCACGATAAATACGGAATCTTTTCCCCCCTAATTTATTTCAATCAAAATGAAAGAAACGAGAAAGAGAAACAAACAAAAACTGCAGGGCCAACGAAAAAAGAACAGATTGGGTGATTTTTAAAATAAAATTTGAGGTATGATAAAAAATAAAAGGGCATCTATGAAATGAAAAGTTAAGGCGTAAAAGCTTCTAAATAATGGTCCCGATAATTACTATATCAATTGAGCGTGAATCAGCTTGATTTTATAGTGTATAATGTAAAATGCAACAACGGGAAACTTTCTGAAGTTTTTGTGCTTTATTAACATTTAAGCTGCAACGGGTCGAATAATTAGCATCTAAGACGCATCATTCATACTAACTAACCACTGTAGTGTTTCATTCTGCTATTCATTTGTTGCAGCCCATGTTTTTTAACAATTTGGTTTACTCTGAAAAGGGTTTGATAAATGCAATGAAGTTTGTTATCGGGACAGGCCTAGTAGTAGTAGCAGTAGTAGCAGTAGTAGTAGTAGTAGTAGTAGTAGTAGTAGTAGTAGTAAGAGTAGCTGTAGTAGTAGTAGTAGCTGTAGTAGTAGTAGTAAGAGTAGCTGTAGTAGTAGCAGCAGTAGTAACAGTAGTAGTAGTAGCAGTAGTAACAGTAGTAGTAGCAGTAGTAGAAGTAGTAGTAGTAGTATCTAAGGCTGAACACGGTTCAGAAGTGGCCTCTGGGGCGTTACTTGGGGCCCACGCTCGGCCCTGGGCGGCACACGGTGTCGGCGGGGCGAGCGAAGGCAGATTCAGACGTCTCCACAGCAGCGAGGAGAGCACAGCGCCACCTGCTGGCTTCAGGCGGAGCGACAACAGACACAACAACAGTTCAGGGGTTTCAGTGAGGACCAGGAAACTTCAAATCAGAATGTTGATTCTTTAGAACAGAGAAAGTCCTCGAAAAGTCCTTCAAAACAGGAAGGAAACATGCGACTGAAACCCGTGAACAGGCAGGCGGCCATTTTGGAGCTGAAGACAGAGAGACAGAGCGCAGACCATGATCCTTTGCTCTGTTTCAGTGCAGTTTATAGGGAGAAATAATCCCTCTAGTCGGGCTACTCAAATAAATATTTTTTACGGTGAGTCCATAAATACTGCTCACGTTACTTGGACTGAAAACTGTTTTGAATGATATGGTTCTTGTTCTTGTTAGCAGGGGCTTTTATTCTTCCTCTACAACTTTGACTCCAATTATGGCCAAATCAGAAATATGTTTTTTGTCCATAACTGAGTAGCTCTACGTTTTAGTATTTTGAATACATTTGCATATTGTCACATTAGGATTGTTGTTTTTGACCCGTGTAAACACAGGAGCGGAGGCTGCAGTTGCTCACACAGTACGTGCACAACCGAGTCAAACCTCAGGAAACGGAAACTGCTGATCCAAAATGGCCGCCACCTCAGGAACAGGGAGCTGACCAATCACAGCTCGAGTTCCACTCATTATCAAAAGCATTAATTTAATACAAAGTTAAATTAAATATAAAAAGACTGAGCTTTACCAGAAACAAAGAAAACTGTATCAAATTCAAAAACAAAGTAATATGTGAACCAAAAAAAATTGTACAGCAAAATGTGAAGTTTTAAATAAGTTTTAACACGATTCAAGATACAATTTGTATCAAAGATTTAGCGAGCCAGAATTGACTGATCTCAGAGGAGAGAGAGGGAAGAGAGAGAGAATTGAGCCAAATGAAGAGAGAGAGAGCAGAGGAGAAAGAGAGAGCAGAGGAGAGAGAGAGAGCAGAGGAGAAAGAGAGAGCAGAGGAGAAAGAGAGAGCAGAGGAGAGAGAGAGAGCAGAGGAGAAAGAGGGAGCAGAGGAGAAAGAGAGAGCAGAGGAAGAAAGAGAGAGCAGAGGAGAAAAGAGAGCAGCAGAGGAGAGAGAGAGAGCAGAGGAGAAAGAGAGAGCAGAGGAGAGAGAGAGAGCAGAGGAGAAAGAGAGAGCAGAGGAGAAAGAGAGAGCAGAGGAGAGAGAGAGAGCAGAGGAGAAAGAGAGAGCAGAGGAGAGAGAGAGCAGAGGAGAAAGAGAGAGCAGAGGAGAAAGAGAGCAGAGGAGAAAGAGAGAGCAGAGGAGAAAGAGAGCAGAGGTAAAAAGGAGTAGAAAACAGTGAGATAGCGAAGAGAAAGAGGAGGGTTTGGAGGGAGAGGAAAAGAGGTGCCTTATTAAACTAAGGTACACACGGTGAAGTCCATCCTCCAGTTTACTCCCAACAGGACACAAAACCCCAAAATCCACAACTCCCTTCTATTTTACCACTGCAAAAACACACATCTACATTAAGAGTTCAAATGCTTTTGTTTCAAGGGATTTCTGGCCTTTCTCTCATCTAACAGGACAGTCGGTAAATATATCTTAAACTCTAGATCTAATGATAGTCAATCAAGCCGAGAGGTGGGATAAATGGCATTAAATATATAATATTGCAATGAGATGTTAATTTTTGTTCTAATCGAGCCATTTTAACTCATGTAGATAGTTTGTTTTTGCAGCCCATAGTCTACAGAGTAAGTCTTTAATAACTTGAGGAATCAGATGCAGTTTCTTTAGACAGTTTGAGTTCAGAACCCGGCCTGAGCCTTCTCTGCTAAAATAGCGGCGGCGAGCTGTTGTGGGTCTGCGACGTGAGGACAGCGCGACATCACCCGACTCACCAGCTCCGAGGGGAAAATGTTACACAGGTTTACAAATGCCTTCTCCCTGGCGTCGCCGAAACGGGCATGTGCTGGCGAGTCGGGTCTTGGAGGCAGGTACGGGGGCACGGAGCGAGACGAGCGGCCCAGGAGAACGCTCTGCTGCGGGTACGGGTGGTAATGTGGGCTGTAACCCTCCCAGTAACAAGAGGAGGCGTCGTAACGCGCCGAGGGGCGGTAGTACGTGTCCCAGTGAGGCAGAGTTTTAGGGCGAGCGTGGTGGGCGAAGCGGTCGTACAGGTGGGAGTCGGAGATGCTTTCGGCGAGTGGGGAGCGGGAGGCGGCTGGTGCGGGTGCGTGGTGGTAGTCTCCGGGGCAGCTGGAGCGCGCAGAGAGTGGCAGATGGTGAAGGTGAGCGGGCAGAGGGTACAGCGGGCGTTTGGGGAGGGTGTCAGTGTGCGGGTGAGGTGGGGGGTGGTACGGGTACTCGTGTGGGTGAGGGTGGGGACAGTAGTCGACGTGGGCAGAGCTGGACGGGTGCGGCCACATTCGAGAGGGAGGGTGGTGAAAATCGTCTATCAAAGATTCAGGAGGGCAAGAATCACAACTGCTGCTTTCACTGCCACACTCAGAACCAGCAGAGCCCATCGAGCCTAAAGAACCCAGTCTGTAGTCCTGGTCTTGGGTCGGTCTACAATCCTGAGGAGGTCTAAAATCTGGTCTATAGTCGTGGTTGGGTCTGGAGGCGCAGAGCGACAGCCCAGAGAGGGCGCGGGTAACGCTGTAGTATTCAGGTGAATGGCAGTGTGGGTACGGAGCGTCAGTGGTGTGTCCGAGCGGCGTGCCCGATCGGGAGAGCTCCTTCTGGGGCAGACAGGCAGCGGTGGGGGGCCCTCCTGGAGCTGGAGACGAGTTTCTGCTCTGCGTTTGGAACAGAAGTCTCTCCTCTGCGTCGCTGTAGGACAGAGCCCGCACGCCGGGGTCGGACTGTCGTTTCGGACCGTTCTTCTGCGCCTCTCCGGTCGGGACACTGTGGGATTTGACGAGGCCCGGGTCGGCCTGGGTCTTAGTCTGGTTTTTGGTTGAGTTTTTGGGCGTGAGACAGGTCTTTGCGCTGGCTCGGAGCTCATCAGCCACGGCTCGCTGCGGCTGTGCTCCTCTCTCTGGGTGGTAGTACTTACACTTGTGTCCATAAGTGCACTTTTTACCTGCAAAAAATAGTTTATTGACCAGAACTAAACCAAGACTTAACCAAGACCAAAACTAAAGAAACACTAAAACAGAGGCGGAACCGGGACTCAACTAGGACTTAAAAGTCTATATGAGGTTCTCCTGTTATTCTAATCATGGCTTAGGGGTAGCAGCTGTGGTGAAAAACTATCACAGTTTGTGAAGACATTTTGAAAAGAGTAAAATTACAGGAAGTGGGGCTGAGTTCTACAACAGAATCTCTCTGTGATGTCATCAATATGCGACGTGCCATTGAAAACACAGTGGCTGCGTCCGAAAGGCCACACTTGTCCCCTAACCACTCATGCACTACATAGTCCTACACTAGTTTGCAGACTATACAGGGCACTTGATCACAGAGCGATTCAGACAATGAGCTCACTACTTTCTCCTCGCCGCGGGTCATGTGACTCTGGCGTCCGAGTGAAATAAATTAAATAACAAATCCAATAAAATGGATTTCTATAATAAATATTGGTCAACTCCATCTGCCACGCACATATTTATGAAGTACAAAATAGCGTGAACCCAAGATAGTGCCCTCTGTGGGGAATAACATTGATACACTTTTCTGTTTAAATCATCATTCAACAAAATAAAGGTGTTATAGTATAATTGTTTGTCAAATCATAACAATTGTGTAATTTTGGAGGATTTTGGCTCTTGTTTACAGATTGCTAGGTAATGTGGAATTAACTGGAATTACCTTACTGGGGAAAACTAGGCAAAATGTTTACTAAAATCTGAAATATAATTGTGTTTTTTTAGTGAACTGTGTAGTCTAACCTGTCATATTGACCTTATTCCGCCCCGTCCAGTTTTCCGTCTTTCGGTCCAGCGGGGATGCCGGTTTAAATGGAGAGCAAGGGAAAAGTCTCGCTGCTAAAACATGCTATGAAGTAGATTGATTTGTGTAAAATATCCAAAGTTCGATTCCCTGGGAGGCCCAAAAACTGCTTTTTAGTCTGTGTGGAACTTATTTTCTCTCAGAGTCAGCCCTATGTTAACTAATACAACGGGAAGAAGGATTAGGTGGGATGGTGGCGCCCAGACGGGCTTCCGGAACAAGGTGAATAGACTTGAAGCGTGACTACACAATAGTCCCACACAGCGCCCCTGGTCAGGGCAATGTTACAATTTCGTCAGATTTGATACAACGCATATTTTAGGTGTCAAAAGCTTTAATACACATAACTACCCAACCCTGCTCCCTTCTGACATACTGCACTGTATTGCAGAAGTAATCTTATCTCCAACCAGTCCCTCTTCCTCTCCACTTCCAGTAAACTCTTGGTGAGGTTTCCTCCTCAGCTGAGTGGAGGTTCCTTCATTAGAGCACTCATGAAAAAGAGACTGGTACTCTCATCAGGCTTTCCCAGTATAAATAAAAATAATAATCATGTTCACTATGTAGGTTATCTGAATTGCAGACCGTCCAAATTATAATTTCTAGTGCACTCACGCACTTTCAGAAAATGCACGCATGATTGGCGTGTGTAGTGTGGGTTTTGGGACAGGGCCTTGCATATCAAGCTGCTCACTGGTCTATATCGATGCCGACTCACTGTGAAGTAACCACTTCTCCTCATTGCTCCCTTCGCTTTGAATGCACTCAATGTGGCGGCTCCTTTGTAGGGACATTCAAAATGGGTTGTAGTGCGTCGCAAAAAAGAGGAGGCGGTTTAGAAGAGGGATCGGTTTAGGCCTATTTCAGCCCTGTTTTAGATGAGTTTTTAGTACTAGATTGGCCGGTGGTAACTAAATATTTAATGAGGTGGTTTTGGGTGTGGACCGTTTGAGAATCACTGTTTCTGTCCCTGGGCTCCTCTGCGGCTGAACAGATGCACTCTAAAGTCTCACCGTAAGGGCAGGGCTGCTTCTTCTGCTCTGGCATCACTGGTCGTTTTCGAAGAAAATTGTCCAAACTCGGCCCATGCCGGCCCAAAGGATCGTCCGGAGGCATAAATCTACAGGGAAAATAATGTTGATTTCACAATTAATATTTTAAATGCTGTAGAAAAATATGCACACATGCGCAGCTGTACAATACTATTGTAAGCACTAAAAAATAATAATTGTGACCTTTTACAAGGAAAATTAAGTAGTTTCAATTCCATCTAGTTAAAGAAGTTACATCTAAATATATAATTGTCACATTTACTTTATTTTTTCATCCAGACTGTCCAATTACAAAAAACAATGTGGCCATCCGGTCCGATATTTATGTAATCAAGAATAAACCAGCATTACATTTGTTTTTGGCAAAAGCTGTATTTGATTTGAACCAGTTTATGATATTTGAAATCACATTGTGATGTATGTTCCTTTAAAACAAACGGCATTCGGCGTCAGCATCACGTCAGCATGTTCCGTGCAGCTGCCGCCTGCATTCTTGCACATGTATACACATTTGTGCCAGTGGACCACTTAACGCTTCTGCATGAGTCTGTGTTTGGTACAATATAAACCCTAAATCTGCGTATGCTCCTTTAGTTTTTGTACAGTGGGTGACTCAAATTAATATGAATTCCTTTTCAATCACAAAGCTAATCACTAATACTGTCTTGCCCAAGGACACAACAAGCGCGGCAATGATCAATTGCCCAATCATGACTTGTCAACTATAAAAATAATGGTAGTCGTATTTATTCAAAAGTCTCTATGTAAAATAGAAATAATCACAGTCAACTACTAAAATAATGGTTAGTTGCAGGAATCCGCCCCCAGACTCACTTGTCATTCACAAAGCTGTACATAAGCAGCCTCTCGTCAATAAACTTCTTCCACTCGGGCTTCTCGTTGCCGAGGTCGCGGTAGTTGTCGTTGGATACAATGATGCCGTCGGACTCGTACGCCAACTTTACGATGAAGCGATCGTCGTAGCAGACCACACGCCGGCCCTGAACGCGCCGAGATGGAGTGAACACCAAGACCTTCTGCTTCTCCAAACGACGTAGGAGCTCTTGGTCTGAGGGGGGACAGAAAAGGCCCACGTTACATAAGAGATGGGGCTTAATATAGAGGAGTGAGATAGAGACAAATGTTTCAATAGAGGGTGCAACATCTGATCAAAACAATGGAGAGAATGAGTAAAGTGTCACTAACAAACTTAGGAAGCACTTTAAATGATCTGTTGATTTTGTTCAAATTAGTGTTAAGTGTTAGGGTTTGTACCCGTGATGGGCGCGTCAGGGCGGGACTGCTCCTTCCTCCAAGCCGGGACAAACACTGTGATGTCATGATGACCTCGCTCCAGGAACCAATCAACAGCCAGCTGGATGCCCTGGCATGAGAACACTTCCTTGTTCCCGTGACTATGGAGAAACACAGCGGAATAACAGTTAGCATGTTTGGCTAACAGGCTAAAACACATACATTAAAAATATATGAAGAAGATCTGAGAACACCACAACTTAAAAGACAAAGCAAGAATTAAAGGTGTACAAAGTAACTTTTCTAAAAGGGCGCCTACAGTATGAAAGTAAAAACACCCATTACAGGTGTTTTTATTGCTCAAAAACAACTTGAAAAACCTGTATTCTTACTGTGAGCCCTCTCCACGGATCTGACCTGTAACTTGGCCTGATGGAGTCACCTGCTTATCTCCATGGAGATAGACACATTTATTGCCATACTATGGAATATTTCAGGCGGAAAAGCAATGGCATCTCAATGAAAACAAAGCAGCAAATCCTCCATAAGAAAATGTACATTATGCACCTTTAAGCCAATTCAAACTAGAACTGAACAGTTCTGAATTGGGACAAAACCAGGATAAAACTAGTTCTAAACCGGGACGAGTATAGGGATGTACAGTTCAGATTACAATTATTTGATGACTAAAATAGTTGAAGATTATCTCAATAATTGATTAGTTGGCATAAATGAACTTGTTTCCGCCCTAAAACAGACAGGACTGCACAGTGCCAAATAAGCGCGAGAGAAGGGCCACCCAGCAAACCGTCACAGCCAGGAATCAAACCCACCAGGCCGAGGTCCACCGCATAGAGTCCGGCATAAGTGCTGCTGCTTCAGCCATCGGGCAGCCCAGTTAAAACAATTTAAACCAAAACTAAGCAAGGACTAAACTTTGAATGAAGCCAGATCAAACTAGGAAAAGATAGAGCTAAAGTGAAGGACTAAAATAGGACTAAATGCTCCTCCTCACCTCATGGCCACGTTGCTTCCGTCCACCACAATCGGCCTCAGATTTTCTTCATCACAGACACTTTCGGACAGCGCGGGGGAGTCAGCTCTCCCCTCGTCTGTGCACCCACAGGAAGACCCAGGTCCAGACCCCAATCCAGACCCCAGACCGGACCCGAGATCCTGGTCGGGTTCTGCTTTTGTCCCCAGTCTCACCAGCTCTCCCAGAACGTCGTTTATGAGCGTCTGTGGACCCAGTTTGGTCAGAACCGCTCGGACCATCTCCTCGGAGTAGCCCAGCTTTAGGGCAAAGTCCAGTTTGGCCTGGTGCTGCTTACTGCCCTCTGCCATCGTGTCAGGGGATGTTTCTGCAGGCTTTACTGGGCTGTGAGGGTCATGTTCTGGATCTGGAGATTCAGGGTTTCTGCAGGGAAAAACACATTAAAAAAATAATTGCATTTGTTCAACAAAAAACGAAACAAAACATAAAAACAGGCAATATATCATATATATAATGAAAAGCATGGAAATGTGTCTACAATTCACAGTATTTAGTACAAATGTTGTTTCAAAAATTTACAAATTTACATACTATATCCCTATTGTGATGTTTAAATTAGAACAGACAAATTTGCATTTTAAGTCACAAAATAGTTTCAAAAACTATTTCTGTCAGAGGGGTTTTCATTGTTGCAAAAAAAGGAAAGAATGTAATGTGTATTTTGATGTAAAATGGTGTCAGTCAATTCCACAAATAATGCAATTTCGGCTTATATCTTATAATAAGAATAAAAAGCATTGCATTTGTCTGGTTGATACCTTTTTAACTCTTGTTGTAGATCCGGGGGTCCGTCTGGTCCTAAGTCCACACAATGAGTCCTGCACAGCGGCTGGTGCAGAGATTTCACCTGGTTTACTCCACGTTCTGGTCTCTGCTCTAATTTAGGCTCCTCCCTCTCCTCTCTCTCCTCCTCCCCCTCCTGTGGCTCGCTCACCCTGTCCTCCATGGCGGGGGGGCAGTGGGGAGGACCAGTTAGGTGCAGATAGACCAGGTCCAGACCCGAGTCCAGACCACCATCCAGGATTTGGGCGTCGGTGGTCTCCTCATGGTCCTTCTGCCCCATGGGGTTGACTCACACATCCAGAGGAAGAGGGACACTGCCCACAGCTACTCTGTCAGCACAGGATGCTGGAAAGAGAGAAAAAGATGAACCATCAGAAGCCAAAGTGATATGTGCAGATTTACAGTATGCAGTGACTAGTTGAGGCAGCAGAGAGGGCTGGTGACAGAGGGCTGGTGACAGAGGGCTGGTGACAGAGGGCTGGTGACAGAGGGCTGGTGACAGAGGGCTGGTGACAGAGGGCTGGTGACAGAGGGCTGGTGACAGAGGCTGGTGACAAAGAGGGCTGGTGACAGAGAGCGCTATAAAGGTGCGAAGTATGGATTTAGCAGGAAGGTGTCTAACAACGCGTGACTGGAGCAGCAGTTCTCCGACCACAACCATGCCTCTGTGTGGAAAGGCCGCCGGCTTCTCACTACTACTTCTAACTACAAGCCCAGAGCCCCCCACGCTAGAGACAACCGCAAACTGGCCGAAGAACTCAACACCTTTAACTAGGGATGTCACGATGTTAATTTTGGAGTCACGGTTATCATGAGGAGAAATATCACGATTATTCACGATCATCTGCAAAAAGAAAGGAAACATCTATATTGTATTTTTCAATGTTTAAACTTGCAAATATTCCTGTGAGAGGAAAATTTGGTTTTATAACAATTAACATCAAGTTTTCAGACGACCCCACTCTCATTCGGCTCATCCTGGTCCTGGTGCAGCGGTAACAACCTGGCGCTCAACACCCAGAAGACAGTGGAGATGATCATGGACTTCAGGAAAGTCACAGCCCCCCAGCCCCCCCTCACCATGACAGACTCCCCCCTCACCACCGTGGACTCCTTCCACTTCCTCAGCACCACCATCACCCAGGACCTCAAGTGGGAGCCCATCATCAGCTCCCTCATCAAGAAGGCCCAGCAGAGGATGTACTTCCTGCGGCAGCTGAGGAAAGCCAAGCTGCCAGCGCAGATGATGGTGCAGTTCTACACGGCCATCATTGAGTCCATCCTCACCTCCTCCATCACTGTGTGGTACGCTGGAGCCACAGCCAGGGACAAACAGAGACTACAGCGCATTGTGCGTTCTGCTGAGAAGGTGATCGGCTGCAGACTTCCATCTCTGCAGGACCTGTACGTCTCCAGGGCTCTGGGACGAGCAGGTCGGATCACAGCTGACCCTTCTCACACTGGACACGGACTATTTGAGCAACTCCCCTCAAGCAGGAGGATACGAGCCATCCAGACCAGAACTAGATGAGGACTATACCAGGACTAGACCAGGACTAAAGCAGGACTAATAATAATAGAAAAGCTCAAACAAAGGTCTGAGTGCAGATGAACAAGAGCACTCGTTATGACGAGCCAGCAGATGTAGAGTCAGAAGAGGATCTACAGACTGTTAAGTTAAAATACTCCGTGCACAGGGTTAGTGCCGTACAGTGAAGTAAAATCATACTATATTAGATTCTATATAGAAAAACGCTGGTCAAAGAGCGAGCATATGGAAACTCAAAGTGTTTTACGACGACTGTTAAAGGATTTTATTGACAAGGCAGCGATGGGAAAGTTCATTTGTTGCATTAATGACTGAGAGAAAACATTATCATGAGTCTGACTAATGTCAAACTCCACACTAGTGCCATGAGGCACTAGTGTGAACTGTGGAGACACTGAAACAGCGTTTTTGAAAATTGTGCATCATGTTAGTGTGTGTTTGAGTGGTATTTTTTAAATTGTGGCGAGTCTCTTAACTCTAGCCTATAATAAGTCTATAATAAAGTGTGATGATGAGGATGATGATAAAATGTAAAAACTGTTCAGGGGGCCCCAAGAGCAGCCAACCATGACCATAATAACCACGGAGCATTTTTTTCGTCTGGATCAGGGGGAACACCGTTCTCCTAGCAACAGCAGTTTCAGAAAATGCAACCCCCACCCTCCTCTGCCGCCCTCCTCGCTGTCTCTCCATTCACAACACTATTCACATGACCATAGAAAACTACAGGCAGGAAGCGTGCCGGCTAAAGACCTGCATCAGACCCACTAACGGCATTTCAATCCCATCAGAAGTCCTGATTCAGTCCCTATCTATATCCTTGCTCGCGTCCTCTACCAGAGTTATTTTTCTTTTTATCTGTCTGTTCATGTCACATTAACATGACTTGATCATATCAAGCTGCTCGCAGACAGAGACAGACAGAATAGAGAAGTGGTGATGTAATTAGACAAACGTGAATGTGAATTAAGGATTTCACTGCTGTTTGGTGATGGGGCGAGTCATTGTTAAATAACTATGATCCTAGCATTAAAATGTAATGTGACAGGCCTAGTATTTCATAAGGTAACACAGATGCGACTGGAGGAGGGGCCGACGAGTGCATCTTTTAAACAGAACCGCACGGATTGGGGGGGGGGGGGAGAAAAGAGAGTGGGTGGGGTCTACATGGGGTCGTTTGGGCGCTGGTTATTGTAGTGGTGCTGTGGCTGTGGTTGTTGAGGCTCAGACAGTTGGACCGTTTGAATAATGAGTCTGTGGGGAGGTCAGCAGCAGATGGCTGTCTTTAACGCGGGAACTTTCAAAACACACATCTCGGCACATGTTGATTCACCAATTTCCTCGGCTTTATTCCCATTCAATTGACCCTCACCCAAGGTCTGGCAGCGCTGGCAAGTTTGTCTTGGTTCATTTGAGTGCTTCACCTTTGGCTTCCAATCAAACCACAACGCTGTGCTGTGATTGGACAGGACATGCAGCGGCTCGAGCCCAAATAGACAGGGGGGCATTACATGATGCCCCCCTAGACCTTGTTGACCTAGAAGGAATTCATCTTGCCGTGCAAAGTAATTTAGTTAAGACAGCACTTTAATTAGCATGTACACCATGTCAGGAGCAGTGAACCAGATCAGCTTCTTCAAGTCAAAAAGAAGTCCAAAATAATCATTTTGGGGTTAACTATGGTTCGGTGGTACAACAAGGCTGGATCACTTTCTACTGGGGCAGATGTCTATGATAACCGGCCCTGAACTCAGAACCTGCTCCAGACCAGGTTAGAGCTGCGCGGTCCAACTTTTCTGGTGGAAGGTCCAAAACTTAGAAATGTTTTTGATGCAGGATTATTAGTTTAATGCCATATTGTGCAAAAATCCAGGCTAACTACATCTGTGAGACGAGCATTTGGTGGACAGTGTTCTGGCAATCTGTACCTGGCAAAGTTCTGTGTGAGTTCCCCAATAAGTCAAGACGACAGTTCTTTGACCATTAATACCCATTTTCCAACAAGCTGTTTCCGGTGCCAGTTCTGAGCCAGTGCCTCCTGGTCCAATAAAACAGTGCCAGGGCCAGAAATGAGAAAGGGATCCAGTGGAAAATGAAATATAAATGTTACATAGGCCCATTACACTTACTGAAGCATTCTTCTCCAAGTACTGGAGAAGACAAAAAGAAAAAGTTAGAAAAAACTAGAGGGGACAGTTAGTAGAAAAATAACCAAATGCTAACTATGTTCTGGTCTTATTTGGTGGAAAACTGAGCTGACACAGATGAGGAAGAACAATCTTCCCTGTAATTCCATCAATTGACTTTTAAAGTGAAATCTTTATTCTCTGACTGTAGGCGTGGACAGAAAGATTATGATGATGCCATGATTTATTTGGCTCAAATAGTACAAAAGCGGTTTAGGAGCTGGAGACATCATTCTTTCATCATTCTGCTGCTCCTGAAGAGTCCAGCGGCCTGCACAAGAACACCCACTCATCCTGGAATGTGCTCGGTCCATCAGGAACGACCAATACATGGAAAAACGTTCAGTATTTTCAGCCGACTAGAAATGTTTATGAACTAGCAGGAATGATCCAATCAAAGGCTTGTAACTATTTACTGGTGTTGACTGGACTAAATATCCAGGAGAGACCAGTGTAGAGTTAAACCCAGATGGAGGAATGTTTACCACTAAAGAAGGTGTAAGCTCAGCAGTGACAGGTGACACAACCAGTATCTTAAATGATTTACTCATATACTTTCATTATTTACTTTACCGCTACTTTCCAAATACCCTTTTTGCAAGAATCAAAAGTATTAGCGTTATCAGTGGTGGTAACTGTATAAAGGTTATGCAGTTGACATCGCAACATTCAGAACTTTAGCAGCGAGTGAAAAAATGGATTGTGTGTCAATGAGTAATGACATTTCCTCCTTTAAGAGCTCAAACACATTTAAAATCAGGAAAAGAGCTGCAACAGTCTAATACTTTTTTTTTTTTTACAACTCTGCTAAATATTTAGTTTGTACCTGACATCAAAAAAAAGAAAATCAAGTCAACAGAAGTAGAAAATCAGACAACAACAGGAACACACACTGCAGGCCCCCATTTATCACTGATACATTAATTGTTGTGCGAGCTGAAGTATCCTATATCTCCCCCTTTCGTTGGCTAACAAGCTAGCTAAGCTGTCAGACTGAGCCAGAGCGCCGGCTCTACAGGAAACCAGCGGTGACACACTGAGCAGTGTGTGTGTGTGTGTGTGAGAATGTCCCCTCTCTGGAGGACAGAACAAGTGAGTGGAGGTCACGTCAGGTGGATGTAGTCTATTATCACAGGCCTACGCTTTGAACTAGAGATGTAATCGGGCCATAAATATGATGCCGGACTGGCCCAAAGCCCGACAGAATTCAACCTGAACCAGAGTCAGACAAACTTCTGAGCTTTTAAAGCCCAAACCCCTTTAGGCTGTGAACGGCACACGCAAATTGCACACACACACTTTAGTCATTAATGACATGACTGCTAAATTTACTGTACAAAGCCTCGAGCCCAGCCCGAGCCCGACCCGAGCCCAGCCCGAGCCCGGCCCGAGCCCGACCCGAGCCCGGCCCGGCCCGAACCCGGCCCGAGCCCGGCCCGAGCCCGGCCCGAGCCCGAGCCCGAGCCCGAGCCCGGCCCGACCCGAGCCCGTGTAAAGTTATAGAAATTAGGCCCGACCTGGACGACCCCATATACACCGTATACCCACTGACTACTTTCCCCGTAGTCACTGTCTTTGAGGAGCCCCCCTCCTCTGAGTTCTCCCTCACACGGCGCAGGCAGCAGCAGTGTGAGCAGACTCAGAGAGAACATGAGCGGAACAGTCAACTGACTGCACAGCCTTGTTCTTCTGATGTAGAGCTACTAAATTATGTTTTCACACTCAAAAAATTACAACTGACAATGTAATAACAATTTTTGGGTGAATAAATTAGCTAAATTTGATCCTCATTTTGGTTGATTTGAAAACTGTTTGGAACACTTTTTTGATCTTTCTTATTTTTAGCCACACATACACATCAATTGTAATGTACAGCTCAATGCTTTTCCAACAAGAAATTTGGATAAAATGTCACTCCGAGGTCTGAGACCTTTGAGGACTGGAACACAGCATAAATGCTAACAGTCTAGCAGTAGAATGAGTGTGGTTAAGGGACTTCATCACACACAAGAGGAAACACAGAAGAGCACTTATGACATCACAAGGTGGGACAGAGTGCTCTGCAGAGGGAGACCAACTCTAACATGTGTGAATTAAACAAAACAACTCTAGAGATGATTTTGAGGAGAAACCTACATTAGAACAGAGTTAAGCAGAATACAGGAAGAGTAACTTTAGGAACAGAGCCATAGAATGAGGAAGGAGCAGAGAAAATGTAACTTCTCTTTTAAAATCCCCAAAATGGAGCATAAAAAGCTTACATTTTAGACAGAACCTTCAAATGAATGTTAATTTTAGTGCCACGCCACTTCCTGCTGAGGATGAGGAATACACATATGCCAAGGTCCAGGGCTAAAACCTACTTGGGGTAGCCAAAAGTATGTGTTAAGTAAAACTGTGACCATATTCATGTTGTCCAATGAATTGCTACACTTTTTGTGTCGAATTGGACAAGGACTAAACCAGCTCTAAACCAGGACCAAATTGGGGACTATACCAATAACTAAACCAGGTTGAACAAAACCAGGACTACATAAGGACAAAATCAGGTCTAAATTAGGAGTAGACTAGACCGGAACTAAGACAGCTCAAGGTCTATACCAGAACTAAACCAGGTCTATCCGAACTAAACTAGTAATAAACCAGCACTTAACTAGAACTAAACTCTGAACTGAAACCGGATTTAATCAAGGACAAAAAATGCTCTAAACCACAAGATAATCTGAACTAAAAACAGATCTGTATTGGGATTAAATTTGGGCTAAACCAGCTGTCAATCAGGAATGCACTAACACTAAACCAGAACAAAAAAACAAAATCATTGCAAGTCATTTTTGCAAAGCACAATTATCCATATTTCAAATGTTTATATGGACTCACCACATCAGTCTGCAGCAGAGACCAGACTCCTGCATTTTTAAATCCTCTGACGCTCTATTTAAGGAAATTAATCTGGTTCAAAACTGGTAGTAGCAGTATCAGTATTAGTACTAGTACTAGTACTAGTAGCAGTAGAAGTAATAGTAGCAGTAGCAGCAGCAGCAGCAGCAGCAGCAGCAGCAGCAGCAGCAGTAGTAGGAGGCAGTTAAGTTGGACAATGAAAGCAGATGGAGCAACAATGAGCCGAGTTCCTGGGTTTGGAGTGACGGCGGATTGACCAATCAGGGCGTGGGGGTTGTGACAATGGGGAAGGAGGAGGAGGAGAGAAAGAGGGGGACGGGGGGAGGGAATGGGGGATGAGGGAGGGATGGGGAGAATATAGGGAAGAGAGGAGGTGGGAGGGATGGAGGGAGGGAGGGAGAGAGAGAGGGGAAGGAGAGGGAGGTGAGGAAAGAAGGGAGGGGGAAGCACAGGAGGAAGGTGCAGAGGGGAAAGAAATGAAGAGTT
Organism: Chaenogobius annularis; assembly: GCA_015082035.1. NCBI lineage: Eukaryota > Metazoa > Chordata > Actinopteri > Gobiiformes > Gobiidae > Chaenogobius > Chaenogobius annularis. Next base: position 413,060 of record BJKM01000146.1, on the reverse strand, counting down.
AGAGGGGAAGAGAGTGGAGGGAGTGTGGATGAAGATAAAAGAGCAGAAAGAAAGGATGGGGAGGAGGAAAGGGAAGGAAAAGGAAAGAAGGGAGAGAGGGAGAGTAGACTAAAGGGGAGCAGACAAGGATGAGAGGAAGGATGGGGAGAGAGAGAAGAGAGAGGGGAGAGAGAGAAGAGAGAGGGGAATGCAGTGGGGAGAGAAAATGGGGGAGGAGAGGACATCAGCTTCTCAAAAGCATGTGTGGGTTCAGTCTATAACAGACACACACAATGGCAGAGAGAATTCAATAGTCATAAATTAGAAAACATATTAGTCGTTTAAAGGTTTAGTGGAGACGTAAAACAGAAGTCACTCTTGATCAATGTGTGGCCACAGCGTTTAGTTCCTCTTCCTCAAAAAGGTTTAAAATGAAGAAGTTTGAATGCAGAAAAACATTCAAGATATATATGTTGTTTTAAATTGTTGATCGCTATGGTAACAGTCTCGATTCCATCATTCTGAAACACATTGGTAGGTCACAACATTGTAGAATCCCTATACGTTCAAATTGAGCTGGAGGACAGTTTAAGAACGGGTCCTGGTTCGGTCCAGGACTGGGCCGGGGATGAGTTCAGTCCCTTTTTTTTTTAATTTTTTTTTTTTTAATCTCTCCTTCTCTAGCTTTCTCTTTCTTGTTTTCTCTCTTTTTTCCTTCTCTCTCTCATTCTCTATCCGTCTTTCTATTTATTTTTTTTATTTCATGTTATTTATTTATTTATTTTTGACGGTGTGGCGTGGAGCACGTGCTTTGAAGATGTACAACAAAAGAAGACGTACAACTACTTTATGGTTCATATGGTTTATGGTTCTTGAAAAAAGGCAAATCAATATAAATGAACAAAGGTAAAAGTATTTGTTTACAATAGCTTCAGAAACTGGTGCCATTATTCAACTCTAAGAACGTGATTGTTGTCAGTTTAAAGTATATATGACAGGTTAGAGTACACATCGCTCTGAAATGTACTGAACATGATTATATTTCAGATTTGACTAAATATCTTGCCTAGTTGTCCCCAGTTTGACAACTTCCTGGTTTGGACATGAGCAGCAGATGTCATCAAATCACATTCCTATGTTGTGAATTTTGTGGAATTTCCTCGACCTCGAGATAAAGGCCGCACCGAGCAACCAAAATCCATCTAAATTACACAACAGTTATGATTTGACAATAAAACTGACCTGATAATACCTTTTGTTGAATGATCATTTAAAGTTTAAATGATCTTTCAACAAAATAAAAGGTATTATCAGGTCATTTTTATTGTCAAACAACAACACACCACTGACACAATTTTCTGACAGTTTAAGTTTTAAACTGTCAGAAAATTGTGTCAGTGGTGTGTTAACTGCCTCTGTTTTCAATGGCACGTCGCTTTTTGATGTCATAGAGGGAGTCCGTTTTAGAAACTGCAACTTAACAGATGTAAAACTCTGATAAATATTTACCAAAGGTTGTATACCACCAAACTAAGTTATAATTAGAAGAACCGGTCATATAGACGGTTCTAAAATAAAGGACAAACATGGACAAAAGGACAAACACGCACAAAACGACGATAGTTTCTAAAATGTTTTCTTTAAACATGGAACCGTTTCTTTAAATGTGTACATCCACACTTGTGGACACAGGACGCCTGAAAACGTTGACATACATATGCCAGGTTCCTTGGTGACGCTGTTGAACATAATAGGCCTTTTCTCACAGCTAATACTCACTTTTATTCTAAAGTAAAATCAAATTAAAGATATCATGCATTAGTTGTATCGGTTCATTAAGCATGACTCGGTTCATGCGCGTCACAAATCAAGAATAGAATAACTTTCTATGCGAAGCGACGACTGTACTTTTTGTACTTGGACTTTGTAAACATTTCAAAAATGTTTCCTGAAAGGTGTCGGTTTTTGCCAATAATGTCTTACAGGGCGGTCAGCGCAGATATCAGGCTTCTAACGGCTTTTAACGTATACTGAAAATGTATAAATGTTGACAGTAAATATTGGGACTGTTCTGGTATTAGAGCAGTTTTTGCAAATTTGCATGCACGCAGTGACTTTTATGGCTGGGCAAGCAGACTCGGAGTGTTCTTCAATATTTGTGGATAACATATACACACGAAAGTGAAAATAAAAAAAACCCTTGTATGCAAATGTCAGCCTCGAACCCAAGGGGAAACACTTAACCTACTGAGCAAAACCACTCAGTAGGGTGAGGTGGTTTTGCTACTGAGCAAAACCACCTCACCCTCAGCTGGCGGTCTACTGAGGGATCTTTAATAATTTTAGCAAGAATTTGCAAAAAAACTCCCAGAGATAGAATAGGACAGGAAGTAGTGAGGCTAACAGTGAGCTAGCCAGGCAAAATTGAGCAAAATTTGTCTTCAGGAAATTCCGACTGCTGAGAACAACTAGAACGCAATAGACTGTGCACAGCCCCACGCCGCTACTTCCAGTTGACTTGAATATCCATGAATCCCTTGCTGCCTTAATTCTTACGGCGCAGCTCTGACGTCTTTGGTGTAAATGGATGCTTCTAAATATACGTGCATATGCAGCTTTGCCATGGTAGCTTCAGGTATACATTCTGGGTAATGCTAACAACAATTAAGTGTTCCTTCCTGGTTTGAGGCCAATAAAACATTTTATAATTGGATGCGGACAGTACACAGCAGCCTCATTTTGACCCTAAGAGCTGCTTTTACAATATATATGTACTGGGGCAAAACAAAACAACAACAAAAAATCAAGTACATTCCCTCTAATAATATCATCTTAAATAATTTGACTGGTGTATATTTAAACTGCTGCAGATGGCTTTGGGGTTGTTTTCCTGTCTGCATTCCCTGGAGGTGTGTTTTGCCCCCGCAGAGGTTCACTCTGAAAGGGTGTCCTCATGAATCAGCTCTGCCTCTGGGGGTGTGGGGCTCCAGACAAAAGGAGGCACCAGGGGCAGGCGTGGAAGACACCTGGCCGAGCGGCACACTCCCTCGCTTGGCTTTGTCTGCGAGCCGAGAAGGGGGGGGAGGGCTGGAGCTCTGGGAGTGTGTCTCTGAAAGGGAGAAAGGGTGGGGGGGGTCCTGGGGGTCGGAGATCAAACACAGCCGGTCCCAATGGGACATTGTGAAGGCACACTTGGACCAGAGAGACAACAGGAGTGAAACGGTCGGATGCAGCCGACACAGTTCACAGAAAGTTACATCAAGCTTCCCAAATAACTGATTTAATTTAACACCTGAATAAATGAATGAATGAACATAAAATAGTAAATATATAATTATCATATAGAATGCCAATGTGCTGGCTGCAGTGTTGTTTGAATCCCGGCTCCGAAAGGTTACTGCATGCCCTCCCTCCTCTCTCATCCCCATTTCACGCGCAGCTATCCTGTCTAATAAAGACTATGGGCCAAAAAATCCTTTAAAAAAAGAATGGCGATGTATTTTTGGGAATGATTGACAACACAATGACTCAACATTTTGGGCAATATATTGTCTCTAGGGCATATAAACAAGACAGACTAGAGCCATATAACACAAATATTCATCCTCCAAAGTCTGAATTATTCTCTAAAGCACCAGGAAGGAGGAGTATTGCCAAGAATATCACACAATACGTATCCCAACAGGCATTTATGAATATGTTTTAATTAAGTTTCAGCTGCAACGAACAATTATTTTAGTAATTGACAAAGACGTCCGCCGTCGAAACTTGTCCTGCGAGACAGAACTGCTTTGAGAACCAATGACGCGCTCCAGATCAGACAGACACACGCCGTCGACAGAGCCATAACTTCTGCCAGCTTCCGACGGGCGATGGGTGCACTAGGTTTTAGTTGACTAGTTCTTTAGAAAAAAAAAACAAAAAAAAACTTTAATAGTACATTTCTAAATACATTATCAACCAAATGAAGGTTGAAATAGAATCAAAAATGGTTAATTCTTTGACATTTTTTTTTCAAAATGCCTCTGTCTTTGAGCAAAGTATGTTTGGACAATATGTGTTTTCGAGTCTGAACAGTCCAGAAACTGATTTGCAAAATATAATGACTGGGGTTATGGAGAGATAGACACACGGACAACCATGCGAGGTCTGGCACGTGAATCAAACCCATGATCTCCTTATTGGGAGGCGACAGCTATAACCTCTTGCACCTGTTCAGCATGTACCCCACCTAAGGCCCAAAGAATAGAGATAGGGGTTGCGGGTGACTGGAGCCTAACAGGAACAAGCAGTAAAAGATAAATGAATGGAATGGGATGACTAGTCACAATTAGTCGATTAATTATTGCAGCCGTATTAAATCAACCCAATTTATTTATGAATAATTCACTTTTTCAGCTCAACATATTCAGCCTTAACGCAGAACTCAACACTTATTTCAGTCCAGAGATTTTTAAGAGCAGGACACAGCATTAGAACAGGGTAGAAGATAAAACGTGATTGCACCGTGCTATTGGATTATCAGAGCCTTGGTCCTGGTGTCTTTAGTTTGAGATAATCTAATGAAGCAGAGAAAAGAAGAGCAGCTGAGACCAGTCAAACAGAAGACCATCTGCACAGGGATCAGGTGTAACCAACAACGACGACAGTACTAAAGCTAACAGGACAATGGGACAAACAGCCTAAACTGTTAAAGCTAAGAAGACAAACAAAAGAACCACTAGCGCTATTGACAACAAGCAGATCACTTTACTCAATCGATGTCATGTCTATCTGGTCTTTGGTTGTACAATTCCCAAACGTGAAGCGGATAGGCTCACTCTTGAGGTTTGGTCATTGTGAACGTGCAATCAAACTCTGATCCGGACCAAAGAAGCGAACTTTGGTGTGATTCGTCTGAATTGTGAACGCAAACGAACCAGAGAGCGGAACAAAACAAGAGTTGACGCACGTGAGGCTCAGGATCAAAACACCTGTGTGAGATCAATAACGGGACAAATGACACGCAGAAAGTAACAGGAGCATGTCAAAGTCTGGTTTAATTACTGATGATCACATGAAAACCTCACCATTTCCAGTGATTACTTACAGAAATAACAATGTTTTAAAGCTAAATGGAACCGAACATAAAAATTACACACTGTGGATGACATAGGTACAGGAATTCAGTTTTAGAACTTACCACTATTGCTTTTTGTACTTTTCAACTTACTTTCCACAAACTGCCATTTGACTGATTTAAAACAATGATCAATATTTACCACAGGGACTACCCCACCAAACAGACTAATAACTAGAAAAACATAAAAACAAGTCATATGCATTTTAGGATCTTATAATTCGGTATACTGCAAGTCCACAATATTGTTGAAACTTGTGACAGTACAATGTGATAATGTTTACTTTGGAATTTAGTAAGTGCAGCAATTCTAATTGCTTTTTGAGAGAAGAGATTCAAGAAGTTGGGTTGCAACAATAACTGCAACCGTACATTGAGTGTGTGTCCCAGTGAGTGTGGGGTTTTATTGTGTGTAAAAGTTTAACAATCAAACATAGTAGAAACTACAATACAGTTTCTAACGAAAATGCATTACTTAAAACGTATACTGAATATAACACATCCAGCGTTGCTTTATTGATAAAATACAATGTGAAAATTCCCAAAAGAGCTGGAGGAAGTGTTTAGATGTATACAACATGTTTTGCTATTTCACATATTATAGATATTTGTTTAATGTTAACATTTCTCCAGCGTACAGTCAACATTAGTAACTTTGTTTACTTACAAGTCAATTCAGCTAGAACGCACTGAAGTCGGAACTCGTAATATTCAAGTGTGAAATAAATAATTGACCTCCCAGCTTCCTGGAATGCAGCATTTGACCCGGAGCCTCAATATTTTGAAAAATCGCAAGTAAATGCAGTGCATTGGGCGGAGATAGGGGGTAGGTGAAAACAAATGTTTTCTAAGCACTAGATCTTCAAATATGGGACAATATAGGATTCATGAATCACTAAAAATACATCTCTGAGAAATATAATCATGAGGGAGCACCGTTATAATATGGTTAAAAGCTCACAAGAGTCGATTTGACATAATATGTCCCCTTTAAACTGCAGAGCGAAGGGCTTCACCACAAGTGTACAGCCTGAATCAAGGTCACACGTTTCACCGTAACACCGGTCTGCACGCCCCTCGTCTCAGGTGCGCAAGTACCCTTTATGATTCTTAATCCAAAATTAGTCTTTACAATCGTGTTTCGTGTTGTGTTTATTTAACACTACGTTTAATATACCTATGTTTGTGTCGCAGCTTTCAGATATTACTGTTAAATCAAGCTACAGGCAGCAGTTGAGATCCAGAGGGAGACATAATCCTCCACAACACCGTCACGACCTGCCTCCCCCTGCCCGGCCCCAACCTTCTCCTCCCGGTGCTCCTGCGACACATAAACCCGCCCTGCTGGAGCTCGTCCCCTTTCCTCACCTCCGTGTGGAGCCACTGCCCGAGCCCCGAATTCAGCTCGGCCTCCAAAAACAGAAACCCCGTCCAAATCATCACATTCTGGAGACAAAACATCCGGCGGAGGTGCGGCGTGACCCGACTAGAGCGAGGGAAGCTCGTGTGGTTCAGCTCCACACCTCCGGCTGAACCACCACACAATAAGAGTGAAAAGGGAAAAATAGTGCTGTAATTTTATCAAAAAGCCGGAAAATCCCTAAACAGGACGTTTGGCTGAAGATAATTTTAAAAGGGGGACTTTGAATTCAAACTCTACTTAATATGTGGATTGCATACAGATAGCTGTACGGGAAGTTTAGCAGTTAGCCACGTTAGCTTGACGACAGTCTGCGCCACGCTGGAATGGATGACTGACCTCTGCCGGCGACAATGAGAATGGACGTCTGACAGGCTTTTTAAAACGCACTCACACGCACTCACACGCTCTCGCTCTCTCTCACTTACACTCTCTCTCACACACTTACACTCTCTCACACACACACACACACACACACACACACACACTCTCACACACAAACAAAAAAAACAATTACCCCCCTTCAATATTTCAACATATGAATTTGTAATAGATTATTCCCACAGACCTGACAGTCAGCAGTGGACTGAGTAGCCAAATATTGTACTGTTTTTGTTAATCATTGTAATCCCCTAAGCAAGTTCCTGTTTGAATTTTCTTCATTGACAATGGCAACGAACAAAAATGGCCATTCTGATAAATTGGCCAATTTAGAACGGTTTAGGCTGAGGTTTTAGTATTGACTAAATTAAGATGACTGAATTGGAACAAAACAATGTATTTATAAACCACAAATACTGAACATTTAATTTAGGTAATTAACTAAAAAGTCTTAATATATGCTTTGCCTTCTATAAATATTGTTTTCATTTAACCAGGAAGAGAGTCCAGGCCAAGAGGCAACAACTCATCACAAATGTTACAGACACAATAAGAAACAATGAAACAAAAAATGGTATAAACATGTGTGTTTATTGCACTACAGTTTGATGTATATATTTTTTAATTCCAGATTGATTAATGTTTTGTCCTTTCAATTACAATAACTTTAATGTTATGTCCAGACAAATACTTTACTCTGGAGTAATTTCTTGGGCCACTATACCGAACTTTGCTTGTATTTTGAGTAATATTTCAAGTAATGGTACTCTAATTTAAGTACACTTTTTGGCTACTCTACCACCTTTGGACAGTTTGCAAGATAAACAGTTTTCAAAATGTTAAATTGCATTAGAAAAACAAAAAGGAGAGAATCAAATACCCTATTAATCACAGAAATAGTGAATTATTTAGTTTATAAGGTTTGAAATCTAGAAATGAGTACACAGATTAAATTATTTGAGATTTTATTCAATGGAAAAAAGACTTTGAGGAAAATACAGTAATTCCCACAGAACACACAGAAGGGGTCGAGAGCTGTTTCCTGTTTGCAACGGAAAAACTTTAAAATGATACAGTACAAAAAAAAAAAAAAAAAGTACAAAAACAGGAGCCCTAAATGAAACCATAAATATTCAAATTTCGGTGCACAAAACTGTAAACAACAAAATGTGGAGTCATAAAAAACAACTGCAGCCACGCATTTTATCAGAGGATTGTAAAAATCTAAAAACGAAGCCTTGTTAAGGAGTTTTAAAAATATGCGATTTGGTAACACTGTCCAGTAGATTTGGCCTTCAAAAAAAAAGAAAAAAGAGCAGTAGGAAGTTAGGTAGGTTTAGTAGGTAGGTACACCTTCACAATAAAAGTTTAGGTTACAATTGATGGCAGCTAAAACAGAGAAGGCACGGACCTCAAGAGCAAAAAACAAAAAAGGAAAGAATATCGAAGAGGAGTTTAAAAAGTAAAAGTATTTAACTCCAATAAACAGGTCCATTTGAGTCCATTCATTTGTGTATGAATAGCACCGGTGTTTTATTGTGAATTGCTGTAAGTTATGTGAAGTCGCCCTGTATTTATTTTCAAACATTTTCAAGCCACGATCGTTCTACCGCATGCACGATTCTCCCTCAAAAACCATGCTACTTTAATGGCTCTGCGCTACAAATTTCACAGTAAAATTCCACTTTTTTGTTTTCTTCAATTATTATAACATCGTCCAAAACATGATAAATATTGGTTAATATTTTATTGGATTATTATTTCTCCTAAGGGTGCATCCCGGAGGTCGTGTGCAGCATTCAAAACAGTGCAATGGAAAACAGATTTATTTCAGTATTTTTGAGGCAAAGAGGTGCAATAAGGAGGGTTTAAAAGCGTGTTCCCGGTGTTACCCTGTAGTTAACGGGCTTGCTCAGAAAAAGGTCCCTACACCTCGACTTGAAAAGGCAGGAAGTGGCAGAGTTTTGACTGATAGCGTGTAGCGGAATAGTGTTAGCTAGTCTGGTTAGCATCAAACTTTTCCATTGTATTCTATAGAGAAAGTCGGTCTAGAAGTAGTTCAAAAGTTCAGGTCCAGGAAAACATTTGAGAGGAGACTGAAAAAGCAGAAATCTGAACTGCTACGAGATTCCCATGCTTTTCAGAACATGGTGTGTCTAAACTACAGGGTTAGAATATCACGATTTTTTGCTCTCATTTTGCCCGGCCCATGAGGAGACCAGCAAAAATGAGTCTGTGTTTTAAAAGAAATGTCCTCAATCAGGAATGTTTTGGTTTAAAAGATTTTGACAATTTTATGACAAGCACGAGAGGAATTCATACCTCTAAGAAGCGATTCCAGGCATTGTTTCTCTGTATAGAATCTAAAAGTAAAGATGTGACACTAACCAGGCTCAGTGTTAGCATTTTAAAACAAGCAAATTCTACCTGAACAGGAAGCAGTGAGTCGAGCGCCATCCTTTCAAAGTAAAAGTCCTGTTATATTCTTCCACTCGCTCACTGCTCTTCACGACAACACCGAGTTTTTACTATGACACAAAGATTAGCCCTGTGTGCAGACAGAGCAGGGCCAGAGGGGGCGCTATACACCCCCCCCACATCCACGGGCGCTCCGCTGTAAAGTCCAAGGCGCTTGTCCCAGTCCTGGTGTAAAGTCCTGGTGAGAGTCCGGGTTCAGTTCTGGTTGAGATTTAGGATGTTACCAGCTCATCAGAGAGGTGCGGCCCAGTGTCATGAAGTAAACCTGGCTGGCCCCGCCCTGACGCACCGACGCAAAAAACACCTGGAAAACAAACCAAAAGATTATATTTTACATTTAGAACGACGAGGAGGAGCAAAGTAGTTCCCTTGCAGAAAAAAAACCGGGACCAAATAAGAGCTACAATAACCCCAGGTCTAAACAGGGTCTGAACCAGGTATAACCCAGAACTAACACAGGGTCTAAAGCAGATCCAAACTGAGGTCTAACCCAGGACAAAACCCGGCTTCTTACCTTGTCGTTCCTCTCACACAGGAACTTGAGTCTCTGCGCTCTCTTGTGCATAAAGACTCCGTCCAGGTGTCCCGTCTCCACAGAGCGGATCTCGATGGCCTTCTCTCCCCAGCCCATGATCTGGTTCGACCTAATGTAGGCTACAAACACACACATAAACTGATATGTAATAAAAATGTTATGCAGCTGTACTCAATATCAATATGGCATTATGTTGTGACGTACTTTGTGCCAATATCGTTATGAGATGCGATATCTTGAGCAAACATAATTTCATTCAAATTGTTCTGAAGTGTGTTCTGATATTGCAAGCATTAGGACTGCAGCGATTAATCGAGTAATTGTGACTAGTTGACTATATAAAGTCATTGCAATTGTATTATGATAATCGTAACATTTACCTGGACTATTCAGACTCTAAAACGAACACAAACGAAAAGACCTTCTTATAACTGACATTAAATCAAAATGTCAAAAACGGCGTAAATATTTAGAAGCCTTCAATCACCATATGTCCACCTTTATTTAATTTATGCCTTTAAAGTCCCTCTTAGTTACATCAGTATAAAATAAGCTGAGTCCCAGTCCCTGAAGGAGGACAGAGCTGTTCTGCTCAAGGGGAGTGAACATTCCCCCCCGGATGCACCAAGTAGTAACAGTAGCAGCAGCAGCAGTACTAGTAGCACATATAATGTAGTATTCATGTATTTATTTTCGTACCGACAGAGGTGGGCATCTCCCCCCACTGCAGCACCACGTCTTTGGTGATGCGACCGTAGGTGTTCACGTAAACGCCCTCGTCCTCGTAACACACCAGAAGCTCGATGCCGTCAGTGTTTGGGAGGATGATGATCGCGTGGCACTGGATACTCGTCTGGATCTGCACACAGAGAAGAGTCAGATTGTCCTGTAGTGTGTAACTGGCACGTATGTTGTCGTTTTGGCCCGTAGACTTTATTAGACAGGATAGTATAGAGTGAACTGGGGATGAGACTGGGGATGGACAGTGCAGCAAACTGTCAAGACACCGATTCGAACTCACGACACTGCAGGTTGCTCACATGGAGCGCACAGGTGCCATCCACTCTGCCACTGAACGGCACAGGTTTTGTTTCAAAAGTATTCTGATTGGTAGTACTTACATGTGTGGGAAGGTAGATGTCGTACACGGCTCCCGAGTCCACATCAACAGCATGAAATCCAGAAACGGACCCATAAATGACCTTTAACCTCTGACCCTCTTCCACCGTGAGGTCAACCAGAAGAGGTTTATGGACCAAGTCTCCAAACGACTGAGGAGAGAAGAGCAGGTTAGAGTAGAGCCAGAGGAGCAGATCCAGTTCAAAAAATATATATCTATATTTTAGGAAAAGTTATGGTGAAAACAGTGGAACATTTTAGGACAATGTTAAGTACATTCGTGGAAAATTCTTGAAAGTTAGAGGAACCCTGGTGGTAAAAATGTTGGTGAAATGCGAGAACCAGAATTCACCTTGAAAGCCATAAATTTGTGGTAGGGTTTTGGGGCCCAGGCGTAGACCTCTACAGCGTTCTTCAGAGCCAAAACTAAGAACTTAATCCTCTCGTACTTCACTGGAATTCAACAAAACCACATACATTTAGCACAGTCTAATAAAAAAACTTCTAGATTCTGAAATAAAATGAAATACAAACTTGTACTGACCAACTTTGTAGTGGACACAGCCCTCGAGGTCGCCCACGTTCACCCAGCCCTGCTTCTTCTCCACCTCAGGGTCGTTGTGGAGGATTTTATTCCTCAGCCACGACAGGTAGTACACTCGCAGCTTGTTCTTTTTACCTAAAGAGAAAATGGACAATAATAAAGGAAGTTACATCCAATATAAACCTGCATTTTTTTAAATTAAAAAAGGGACTGCACCTAATTTTTTCATGTAATAAATTGAAATCTGTTTCCCCAGAACAGATATCATGTAAAAGCAGCACTTAGGATGAAAATGAGACTGCTGTGTGCTGTCTGCATTGAATTATAGATCGTTTATTATATTATCCACAAATCAGGAAGTAACGCTGTGCAGGGGGTTAGAGGGTTGCCAGGCTTCAGTGACCAAACCAGCACAGGAAGATTGTTGCAAAAGGGTGGAAAATGTCTGGAATATTTAAGAACATTTTGAGAAAACTTCCCATGGAAACTTCAGCTCAGAAATGTAGGGAATTTCACAAAAGGGTCATAAAAGCGTCATGTTTTTGCAGAGTTCTTTGCCAAATAGAACCATTTCTTACTTATTTGAACAATGACACATTTTTATTTGTACTATAACCCCAGATAAGAGCTGTAATGGGGCCTTAAAAGTTGGGCCCAACAGGACTGAAGCTGTCCTGAATTGTAAATTATTGTTAAAAATGTTTCTTTTTTTGAGACTTTAAATTGTGGAATTAAATAGAAAGCCGATTAAGAAGAAAATAGTTTTGACTTCTACCTGAAATGGTGACTAAGACGTTGAGTCCCTCCAACACGTCCATTTGCTGAATACGCCTTCTGTTTATCAGAGGATAGACTTTTCCCTGTCCACTCCGGTCCAGCAGCATCAGACCGGACTCTGTGCCCACCAGCAGGTTCACGCCTGAGGGGACATGAAATATATCAGTCTACATTTACATGCACACCAAAAATTTGATCATCATCTAAACAGTTCCGATCTGAGTAATTGGATTTCCCAAGTTTTGACAAGGAACATTATGCAAAACAGGGAGAGGGGGAGGAGCTGGAGCGGCACAGAAGGAACAGAGGAAACGGTTCATTATTTTTTGACATTTTGATTTAATAAGGCCACTAAAATGTATTTTCAGTGTGTTTTGGAGTCTGTAAAGTCGTAATAGTCGCATAGTATAATGATTACGATTATATTTTATAGCCCTATAGCTGCCCTAACAGAGCAGACCTACCCCACAGCGCGGCGCAGAGGATCTCCGAGTTGAACCTCTTCTTGTACTTCCTGATCTCGGGCGTGTCGCTGGGGGGGCGCGTGTTCACCGGGTTCACGTTCACGACGGAGCCTTTACGGGACGGGTCGGCCCTGAGCTGCTCCACCAGGCGACCGTCGGCCCCGAACGCCGCTGAGGAGTAGAGGAGAGGGAGGATGTGTAAAAGGAGAGTACATTGGGCTGTGCAAATAATCAAACGTGATCTGTTGTGAATGATATGGATGCCCTTTCAAAGCTCTTCTAATCTCAGCCCCCGTAACAAGCAGTCGTTTGTAAATTCCAATAAAATACAGTAAAAGGGGTAAAGGCGCGATTTGAGGCAGAAATGCCAAGTATCTGTCCATTTTCTTAGCACTTAAGTTGGAGTATTGATATGTTCTGAATGCATGTACATAAGCTCCATCTTCACACTCGACTGTGATTGGTTAAATACACCTGTCACTCATTCATAAACATTAGAGAGGATACTGAAATCTGAACCTTAAACTAATCCAAGAATATCATGCATTTGAGAACATTTTTGTAGAGGTCTAAAACAGCTTAGATAGAATAATACAGACACATTTAGTCTCTATTCTTACGCATACCCATGTTGTTGAGGGAGCTGGCGCTGGAGGGGGAGATCTGCAGAAGCCGTGGGTCGATGAACGGAGTGAAAGACGAGGAGGATTTGTGTTTGGACATGGAACTGTTCTCAGACTGAGACTACACAAAGACAAATATTCAAAAATTAGCGATTAAATATGAAGAGTGTTAAAGCTGCTGCATTAGAAAGAACAAGTAATCAGGTTAAAACTGGAAAAGCAAAGCAGCAGGTCCATCCATTTATTATTAGAAATGTTAAAGTGCATATGAAAGTTTATTTCATCAATTTAACTTTTATTCCAATCCAGACTCATGTTCCATTTAAAAAAAATAGACGAACGCAGTACAGAGTACAAAACTAAACATGTTATCTTTTAAAAAGACAGCTATACCCTTTTTTCAACATTTTGGACTGGTATTGTATTGCACTGCATCTTACATTAGTGAGTGACACGACTGAGTTTTCCAACCTTTGACTTGTATAAATGCTCTGGAACGCCGTTCGAACGGATCATTTCCACTTCAATCATCACATATGAGATTAAGTGACATTACAACAATGATGATCAGCACTAACAGTGGATCTGAGATGTTAAACACTACATAAATGATGTAAACAGTCCACAATATTCTGTTAGGCTAAAGAAATGTAAACGTTAAGTGAATGTGTAAGATTAGCATTAGCATTTTTTTCCTTAACTTTTCCTCACAAATGGCCTTGACTGACTGGTGGGCTCGAACCTGTGGTAAATCATAGTCTTACATCAAACAAAGTCATATGCATTTTAACCTGCTGGATTAGACAGAACAAGTTCAAGCAAGTTCAAACTGGAAAAGCAAAGCAGCAGGTTCATCCAAAAGGGGGACAAAACCAAGTCAAGTTAAGGTTTAGAACTGAAAGTTAGAGCAAAAAACATATATAATCATCAAACTTTTATTATTAGAAATGTTAAAGAGCTGGCATTTTATTTGACAACTCCATGAAAATGGACAGTGCCTTCAAGTAATTCATGTAGGTTTCCTAGAAGAGGATTTGTCATCTGCTTGTCTCCATAGACATAGTATGACTTTGCCAGGAATGTTCCACAGTATGGCATTAAACTTATCATTCATTTACTCAGAAGATAAAGGTTCAATGGGATGAGATTTGGTCAAATTTTTGATTAATATATATTAATTTAGTTTCCTTTGACTTGAACATTATACATTATTTCCTAATACACTTCCACACGTTGAACACGATTAACTTCTGGTTTAAAATTCAGAAAATCTTTGCTGCAAATTGCCATTTTCATAAAAAGTCATTCAAACGCCTCTGACTGTTTAAGTGTGCAAATATGATTCAAACCAGGAAGAAAAAAGCCCTTTAGGAACAAGAAACACATTGAAATAGATTAGAGGAGTTAAAATCTGTGTTTCCACCACCTAAAAGCACAAAGGGTTTAGTGGAGCCCACAGGGGGTTAGCAGAGGGGAGTTAATGAAACCATGGAGGGAGAAAGAGGAGAGAGATGGACAGAGGATGTGCAGACCAAGACATCATTTGTTTTACTTTGTAAAATATATATGTGTTTGTTAGGTTTTGTCCAGATTGACCCATTGTCCAGTATTTTATAAAAGAGATTCAAAAAGAAATAAAAGAGCACATTTTAGAGCATAAGTCATGGTTGTGATTAATTTAAGTATAAACTCCATAACCTCTTTATTAAGAGGTGAACGGTTCCAACTGGAGCGCTCTTCCAGGAACAGACTAAACTCTCAAACAGGTTCAATTCTTCCAAGACATTTGGGGTGTTTTTACCAGCTCTACTCTAACTCTGAGTCTGTTGCTGTGGAGACAATTCACCAGAGGTGGACTGAAGCCTCTTTGTGAAAAAGACTGTAGTTTTCCCTCCATGTCAAAGAGTGTTTAAATAAGCTCGACTTGATCAGCCAAACTGTTGTCTTTTGAACAGTTTTCTAAAAATCTGCTTTCTGAAACAGAGCTTTGCTTCCATAGAGATGTTATTGCTTTGCTTGTGGTGTTCCACAGTACGGCATTAAATCTCCTTTGTTGGAGACCCCAGGTCACATTGTCTTTCAAGGTGGTTTTGATCAATAAAAACACCTGTGATTTAATGAATGTATAAGTGATAATAAATGCAAGTATAATGCCAGATTGTGGAACATTATAGGCAAAGCAATAATATCTCCATGGAGACCCGCAGAAAAGGTGAAATACTATTAGAATTGTTAATATTTCTATAAAGACTAACAAACAAATGGAATTATTTGAAGCAAACTAAAATATTGAGACGAAAGAGAAACGTGAGTCTTGGTCTGTGCTCCTCTGTATGGGGGGGACGTACCTCCATGAGCAGCCTGTCGAGGGGGGAGAGCTGGGAGAGGGAGGGGGTGAGGAGTGACGGGTGAGGGAAGGAAGCGCCTGGGGAGGGGGAGCTGTGGCTCTGCTGGATCAGGTCCGGCAGGTGAAGACTATGTTTGTCCAGGAGCGGAGCCGGAGGCGGAGGAGCCGGCCCAGACGGAGGGGCCGAGGCCGGGGGACGCTTTAGGCTCTGAGGGCTCTGAGGAGGACAGGGAGTGATGGAGAGGGTTTTAGCCCTGGTTCAGTCCCTGGTTCAGTCCCTGGTTCAGTCCCTGGTTCAGTCCCTGGTTGGTTCAGTCCCTGGTTCAGTCCCTGGTTCAGTCCCTGGTTCAGTCCCTGGTTCAGTCCTGGTTCATTCCTGGTTCAGTCCTGGTTCAGTTCCCTGGTTCGTCCCTGGTTCAGTCCCTGGTTCAGACCCTGGTTCAGACCTGGTTCAGACCTGGTTCAGACCTGGTTCAGTCCTGGTTCAGTCCCTGGTTCATCCCTGGTTCAGTCCTGGTTCAGTCCTGGGTAGTCCTGGTTCAGTCCCTTGGTTCAGTCCTGTGGTTCAGTCCTGGTTGTCCTTGGTTCAGTCCTTGGTTCAGTCCTTGGTTCAGTCCTTGGTTCAGTCCTTGGTTCAGTCCTTGGTTCAGTCCTTGGTTCAGTCCTTGGTTCAGTCCTTGGTTCAGTCCTTGGTCCAGTCCTTGGTCCAGTCCTTGGTCCAGTCCTTGGTCCAGTCCCTGGTTCAGTCCTTGGTCCAGTCCCTGGTTCAGTCCCTGGTTCAGTCCCTGGTTCAGTCCCTGGTTCAGTCCCTGAGGAGATGTGTGATGGAAGAAAAGAGACAGAGGGGGGCGCCATCGAGCTGGAAAATCTCATTATGAAATAAAACATTTGTTTGTATAAAAGGTTTAAAATGACACACAAACTGGAAGTGAAGGGTGTGGAAGACCAAAGGTATAGAATTGTTCCAACAAAACCTGAACCTGAAATATTTTGTCCTTATAGAGCCTAATGTTCTTTTCAGTGCATCGCTGTGTTTAATGCTGCATTAATGTGGTTCTCGGGCGCTCGGGTTTCCAGGATGAGTTTGGATTCATCTGCTTTCATTGTTTGAAGTTGGGCAGAAGCTTTAAAAAAATATATTTATTGACCTTTATTTAACCAGCAAAGTCCCACTGAGATGTAGGATCTCCTTTTAAGGAGAGTCCTGGCCCCAGATGGGAGGAGCCTAATTGTACATGTTTTACTGTTAGAGGAACCCTACGTAGACACGAGGAGAACATGAGTGCCACAGCTTTCTTTCCGACTTATGTTCATGTTTTTTTTTTCTCAGAGTTCCAGAGGACCACATGAATGTAGCATTAGACCCGTTTGAGTCGGCGTTAAGAGTCCCGGGTTTGAGTCCCGTGTTCAGGCCACCGTTTTAGGTCCTGTTCTGGTTTAGTCTTTAGTTAATGAAAAACCGGACGGAAGAAAATACTAGATTTCTTCTTCAATTAAATATACAAATAAAACTGGTTTGACATAAACAAACGTCTGCAGTTGAAATATTAAAAAGTAGTCATCTTACCGGGCGTATGACGAGCGTGCCGTCTTTACTCTGGGTGGTCGCCTCGGTCTCCGAATCCTCGGCTAGCATTGTTTTAGCAGAGTTGTTCTCTCCGTTACTCACGCGCCTGAACAATCCACGAGACAGTCTGAGACCACAGGGTGTAAAGGGTTAAACATGCACACGCCATGCACCAGCGAAGCAAACAAACAAAAGCAACAAACAAGAAAACAGACGCAGCAACAAGCTTTAAGGGCGATGCAAGAATATCACACTGTAAATATGACGTTTTACGACATTTAAACGGACTGAAGCGTCTGAAACTCCTTGCAAAAAAGACAGAACTGCAGAGTTGGAAATAGCAACATTTAAGTATAGCTGCATATTCTCATCAGTAACAACTTTATTAATTACTCTTCTGTTACAATGTTGCTCTAGTTACGGTCGATGTAATGGGACTAGCAGCGGCGATGATGGATTACAACCCGTTATTACAGTCGCATTCAGAGGAGCATATTTTTTTCTTTGATTTGGCAAGTGAAGAGGAGAAAGACTAGGCATTGCGTGCTCGACAGACAGGGGGCGACAAACAGCGGGCCAGTGACACTCATCGCACCGAGTTTAAGATTGAACACACTGGTAGCGATGAACTGCAGCGGTCCGCGAGTTTCAGGGGCCCCTGCAGTTCACCGCTACTTCGTCTGCTGTTACGATCCACAGCTCCTTCCCCAAAGCAGCAGCAGCCTTAGGCCCAGAGCAGGACCCCAGACCAGGACCCCAGACCAGGACCCCAGACCAGGACCCCAGACCAGGGATGTCAAGGTTATTATTTGTATCATTTGTTTTCCATCTATTGCAGTCACAAAATAAGAACTATAAAATAATAATTGCGACAATTTAAGATGCAAAATGAAATAATTTGGACTGAATCCGTGCTCCAAAAAGTAAACCTAAATGTGAAGTGCTTTGTCTGTCTGTCCCATGAACTTTACTTTATCATTCAGAAAGTTTGTTTTCATAAAGCGGACTAGAAGAATGCTGATCTATTAGACAATGTGAATGACCAAGAATTGTTAAATCGTGACGTTTATTCTCACAATAAAAGTAACACTAAAGATCGATATCGTGACATCCCTATTCCAGTGCCATTTCTTGTATGCTACGCACCCCAGCCGTGAGTCCTCGTTCCCGGACGTGGACTCGTCCCCTGGCTCCTGCTCCACTTCCTCCTCCTCCTCTTCGTCGGTGGTGCCCGAGTCTTCACTGGAGGAGGAGTAATCTGTGACTTTGTGAGGAGGCCGGTCGTCGACGGCTCGCAGCTCCTTTGCCAACGCCGTCAGGTCCTGGAAAAAAAGTTTGGAGTTTAAAAAAAATACAGCCATCTCGATGATACAGATCTGAACATTCCTGGAGCAAATCCCAAACAAATAATGAGAATTTTCTAAATGCGTGGATCATAAATTTGAATATTTCTTTCAAAAACAGTGAATGTCCACATCATCAGATTATAGAGCAAGTGTGATTTGTGCGCAACGCTTCCCTTGTGGAGCAGTAAAGTTTCACGAAGCCTAGGATACACGGGAGGAGGGAATATCCGAATAAAATGAAAAATAAATCAAGATAAATTTTTGGTAGAGCTGCTTGATTATGAAACATGATTGTTGTAATAATTGCGTCACCGTTAGAAAATGATCAAGTGACTAATCGTGACTAGTTGATTATAAAAAAATTACCAAAATTTGACTAATGGAAATGTTTATCTGGACTATACAGACTCTAAAACGCATACCAAAAATGACCTTGTAATTCAATCTAAATGAGAACACTCCATCCAGAACCCTTCAGTCACCATATTTAATTTTTGTTTTACTCGTTGACTAATAAAAAAATAACAATCACATCAGTATTCACCCTCTTAGCGATGTGATTGTTAGTGGCAGCCTTTGTCAAAACCTCCAAAACAAAGAGCTAGGTGTACATTTTTGTAACAAGCCTCTAGTGTTCTTTTGTGGAAGATTGAATGTTGACATGAGCAAGTCAGGAGAGAAAAACAAAACACAAAGCTGAAGGGCAGAGGAGATAAGGAGAGGGGACAGGGAAGGAGCTAGGAGATGAGGAAAGGAAGCAGGTAATAGGACAAGGAGCTACAGCATAAACAATTGGGAAAAGGGCAAGGAACAAGGAGATAAGCAGAGCAGGCAGTGAAACGTGAGGCATTCAAAAGTGCTTCAGGAAACGGCAGTTAACTCTTAAACTGCCCAAACATGTGCACCCATATGGACAACAAAAAGAAAACTACAAGTAACTGTGTGATTTTACACGCTTGCAGGTAGCCTTGGTAAAGATACATTTTACTGAAGACATTGCAGGTGAATAGGAACAAAATCTTACATTTAGGAAAACATTTATTGCATGTTTTCATGTTTTAATGATTTCATATATAAATGGGACATTTTGTGTGTAAAATGGCTAAAATTGCACATATTAGACAGGGGTTTTAGGAAATCTTATTTTGTATTTGAGTAAACTAGATCTTACTGAACATTTTTAGAGTCCAAGTTGAGGGTGCTACTTTATCTTTAGGTCTGTGCGAGAAAACTGCATTTGGTGAAAATGGCCTTTGAACAAGTTGATTAAATAAAGTTTCTTTGGGTGCAGATTGGACAATGTTGTTTCCTAGTGAAGGCCTATATGTTGAGAGAGAAAATAGATTGTTGTGTCTCACTTTAAGGAATCAGAATTGGTAGGTTTCAGTTACATTTGGATTGGAATGTTAATTGCTATGGCAACAGTCCCATTTATTAATCACTCTGAAACCCATGAATACTGAACATGCGTGCAGGTTTTGTAAAGGATCCAGCATCACTCACTACGTTTGCACGCATTATAACTCCGAGTACGCTCTAGGTCGATTATTCTCTCGTTTCTCCAGAAAACCGGTCGGACCACTTTTGTGCCCGTCCACAGCAGGTCAAACAGCAGCAGCGTTCAGGGGCAGCCAAGTCACTGGCTCTCTGCAGCACCATTAAACCCGGTGAAAACCCTGGTTACTTTTACTTTCCCATTTAATGTAGCAGACTAAAATGAATGAAAAGCTAGTTCAAGGTACAAAGAACAAAATATCCCGTCTTAAAATAGAAAAATCTTGTACCTGTAGTTTAGACCTCCACAGACAGAGATGGGCTTCATGTATTAGTTTATATTACAGTCCTCTCTCAAATTAAAGCTTCTGGAGTCGTTTACAATGTGCATAATCCGTTGACAGTATCTGCCCATTTCTTGCCCTGTGCTTCTGTGGCACGATCGGAGTACGCAGTTCGATTCGGCGGCGCTCTGAGTATGATCAGAGTACACCAGATGCATTTCAACACAACCCCCCAATCGAAGCTCCGTGTTTATGTGGATTTTAGAGCTCTTCAAATTGGACTGGACCAGAAATTGGGTTTTCCCGTCGTGCTAAACGTAGTGACTGATAAACGACTGTTCAGATGCAGCTGGTGCTCGGTGCAGATGTAGATGGAAGTGGTGCAAACACATGCACCAGTTTGAGTTAGTCTGATTTTCTTACCACATCCCCCTGAGAGAATCCACGACAGCACAGGACACAGCAGGATTTAAAGTTTTCACATTTATTTGGGTATTAGCACTGTAGTATTTAACGCAGCGATATCCGTGCACTCACCGCTGGTCTTGTGGGCCTGGCTGAATTTTTCTCCTCAGGTTTCTTCAGGTTTTCAGGACGCTGCAGAGGAGAGCCTTCAGACTTGGATGCCGCTGGAATCAAATATAGAGTAAACAAATGAACAATTTGAATTTGATGTTCATCTACCAACTCATGCAACGATTCTGGTTCAACTCTTTTGGTATTGAAATAATACATTTTCAGACCTCCTATAATCAAAATACTTCATAGTTATTCAGTCGCAACAATTGCTGTATTAGTGGTATTAATGGTACTTTATATATGGCAGGAAGTCATATGACAGGCATATGGCAGGAAGTCATATGAATATGATCAATATTACAATAATTATAATGAAGTGATAAATCATCATCATCATGATGTGGAGACAGTTTATGTTAATGAACGTACAAGATACACAAGCTGTAAAGGCACTGGATTGAAGCCATGGGCTAATTTTCATCCGTTGTCCCGCATTCACACTCATTCATACATGGACACTGGAGGCAAAGAGTCTTGCCTAAGGACACAACAACAGTGTCCACTAGCGCCCCCCTGTGGCACCTGGCATTCCAGTGTCTCTCATCCAAATACTAACCAGGCCAATCCCTGCTTAGGGCTCAGAGATCTGACAAGATCAGACATTGACAAGTTGGTTTAACCAGTAGTAGTAATAATAACTAGAAACGGGTGACTGCCTAATGCAAAATCCAAACGCACTTTTTCACACGTCTATATAAAAACAAAAAATCAAGTATAAATATGTCTCACAATCAGTGCTCACTGATTTGTAGGTGCAGCCTTCTTTTGCAATGTCTGCACATGCTTGCTGGGCTTAGGCTTCCTCCTCTTGTTTGGTAAGTCCAGGTTCGTCTCTGGCATTGTTCAGTTTCCTCCTGGGCCCAGATGTCCTTCTTTACTGGATTGCCTGTCATATTCTGTACATGCCGATGTCATGCCGATGATATCACAAAGCCCTAGTTGCCATGACGGTCTGCGTAATGCATGGCCGTATTCTGTACAGATGCTATGACGATGTCACAACGCTCCAACTTCACCAACATTCCGACACTCTAAGAGATAGGGAAAATTTGAAGACGAATCCCGAAAAAATTAAAAGACCGAGGAATACCAAAAGGAAGTCCAGGAATCACACGGGAATTATCTACAAACTGAACTGTGAATGACAAAAATCGGACAAGGAATGAGACTTGTGAAAGCCAAGAGAGATGGAAACATCCAATGTTCCAAGACAAATCCTGAGAAAATGACAAGGCTGAGGATTACCCGAAAGCAAGTCCAGGAATCACACGAGAATCATCTACAAACTGAACTTTGAATGACGTAAATCGGACAAGGAATGCGACCTGTGCGGCCCACCGAAAAACTGGGATAAATGTGGAAAATATAATAATAAATATAATAATAATAAATAATAATAATAATAATAATAATAAATAATAATAAAAAAAAATACCCTGGAACTACTAGTGACCGCATTCTATGGAATGCAGTCACTCAATAACAATAATAATAATAATAGTAGTAGCAGAAGCAGTAGTAGTATTAGTCTTTGCTTTACCGGGGGACTCACAGCGCGGTCTGAACCGGTCCGAGGGCTGAGAGCTGGAGTTGGACCCAGAGGAGCTGCCGCTGCCCGGACGGGATTGGAGCTTCTCCACTCTGTCCCACAGGGGGCGTGGGTCTACTCCACTGAAAACACAAATATATATATACATAAATATATAGCAAATACAATAGACTGCAGTAATGTACCCTGGCCCATAGACTTTTAAAATAAATGTTAAGCAAATAAAAAGTTGAAATGTGATGAGTCTTCAAGATAGAGAATATTTAGGAATAAAGTGCATTAATGATGAAAATCAGAAATTATTTTTTGACATTTTTCTTTTCACTGTCTTTGTATCAGTAGTAGTAGTAGTAGTGAAATTAGCAGTAGTAGTAGTAGTAGTAGTAGTAACAGCAGCAGTACCTGGGGGGGTTCCTGGCAGCCTGGGCCTGGGCCTGGGGCAGGGGGGACTCTCTTCGAGACAGAACCGGAGACCGAGACGTCGTCCTCACCGGAACCTGAGGGAAAGCACGCCACCGTCAAGCAGGAGAGGGAACTGCAACACCGTAAAGTAAATGTACGGGCCACTCGGACAGAAGCAGCAGAAGTAGCAGGAGGAGTATTATTAGTGGTAGTTTTCTGATTAAATTCTTCCAATTTGACCATGTATCACCCACAAACATATTCCACAAGAGCAACACATCCACAAGAGACAACAGCAGAAGTAGTAGTAATTGTAGCAGTAACAACAGCAGCAGCAGAAGTAGCAGCAGAAGTAGCAGCAGAAGTAGCAGCAGAAGTAGCAGCAGAAGTAGCAGCAGAAGTAGCAGCAGAAGTAGCCACATTATAGCAGCGGCAACAGCAGGTTAGAGGCGTGTTCGGGTGGAGTAAGTGAATCCTGGTTAGCCTACAACTGACTGGCCGGTCGCTTACTTCACCATTAAAAGAGCGTTTGTGAGAGCAGCAGTGGGTTAGCAGAACAGTAATGGCTGTGTTCACGTGATTTTAAAACATATTTTCAAAGCTGAAACGCAGACGTTTGACCTGGTTTGTGGTTCATTTGTATTCTGTATTTATTATTATTATTTTTATTTTATTTAATTTAATATTCTTTTATGTTATTTTTTTATTTATTAGTACAGTTTACATAATGCCCGAGGGCAAAGATGCTGGTACCAGATTATAGCTATGAAAGCCAATTTCCATGTGCAGTCCTTAAAGAGGAAGAGCAGAAGGGGAGCATAGTGCATTATTTTACAGTGTAACAATACTCATATATTCTCTAACAGTCATTCACTCACACATTTTACCCATCACAAAATATAATACAGCAGCAGCAGCAGCCGCTGTGTTGAAATGACAGTATTAGCCATTAAATAGGTAGTTATAGCAGTGTGATTTACACAAGTTCTATTGTTTTGTTCCTTGTTCTCTCTATAATTAATGGGCCTATCCATATCAAACCAAAACTAACACCAAGTGCAGAGTCTTTATCACCTCTAATGAACTAAGGAGAATGTATTTATGTTTTTCAAAATTGCTGTAAGTGTAATCTCCCACACGAGGGTGATTAATATTAAAGCACTTTAGTGGATCATTTTACAGTCCTGTCACATTTACATACATGTTTTATGATTCATTGACATCATATTGTGTGAATATTGATGATTTTCTATTAAGACATTTCCATAATTTAGTGTCCTGTCCTGAATTTTTCACAAAACATAACTTGCAAAACGTGAACACAGCCATTTATGACTCTTTTTTTTCAAAAGAAAATGAACCAAAAGAAGGAAGTGAACCATTCCACATTTAGAGCATGCGCGATGGAGCATGGAGCTAACAGCACAGGCGAGGAGGGGGGAGGAGGGGGGAGGACTCACCTTGGGGGGAGCCTCGTCTGTGGGCGGGGCCCGCGGGGCCGGGGGCAAGTGCAGGGGGGGCGGGGGGGAGGGTGCGGCGTGGGGGTCCTGGTTGTTTCGGAGGTGGAGCTGAGCAAAACTAGACACCGCACTGGTCTCGCTGAAGGACTGAGAACGCGCGACAGGCGGCGGAGGGCAGGGGGCGCTGCTGTTACTGCTTTTCAGAGCGGCCAGGTGAGACCACTGCACCTGAGGGGGCGGGATGCGACCACACAGGGGGCGGAGTCAACAGGTGAGGTGAGAGAGACATGCCACAAACACAAGATGGACTTCTATCAACACACAACTAACACTGTAAAGAATGAAAACTACAGATGCAGAAGTGAAATGGCTACGATTTAGAATTTTTGTTTGATTAAAATTTTTGGGGTGAAAAAAGATATATCTTAAAAGCAATATCATCTATTTTATACATTTTAAGCATAAAATAGTCACAATAGACCCTTTAAAATGCTCTGTCATCACAATTCCGGAACGGATGAGAAAAGAGACAAAAGTGAAGTTGCTCAATAATTAACTGACGTCATATTTAAATACTAATTATTGAAGTATTTTTAAAGTATGTAATATCTGTAGGTAAACTGCAGAAAAGGATTCAAGCGTAGTCATCTGGACACTATTTTGAAGATCAAGAATTTCATCCTGAAGACATTTTCAATCTGCAGGTAAAATTAAAAATGATTGTGGGCTCAACATTTCTGTAAGTATTTTACCAGTAAAACCTAAAAACAATCAAGAAATCAAGATTTTGCCTTTAATTCAACAAATATTGTAAAACGAATTTGTAAATATTTTCTGATATAATTTATACACGGCTGATCATTTCTCATTTTTTAAAACCAGCTTGAGGTTTAATTTTTTAGAACATTCTGGGGTGAATCTCCATCACATTATGTTCCACTACTTTTGCGCCATTGTTTACATAATCTAGAAGATCAATTTGT
Organism: Chaenogobius annularis; assembly: GCA_015082035.1. Lineage (NCBI taxonomy): Eukaryota > Metazoa > Chordata > Actinopteri > Gobiiformes > Gobiidae > Chaenogobius > Chaenogobius annularis. The sequence continues at coordinate 387,610 of BJKM01000146.1, read as the reverse complement.
ACAGGTGGTCAACAAACAAAAAATATACTTTTAAAAACAGTAAGTAGTAACATACATTTCCATTTACCAATTATTTTCTTGAACCAAAACATTCAGGATGACAGCAGCATTGGATAATTCCTTTGTTATTGCACTGTTCTTGAAAGACTTAGTGATTAAATATATATTTGTAAACCATGCTGTGAAAATCCATTTGACAGGCTTAAAGTTGGCTTAAGAATTATTAGTTAAGATAAGCTTACACTAAACTGCCATCTGTGTAACAATACCAGACGCTGTAGTTGAATTTTAAACAAGGCAAGAACAAAGGGGAGCAGAGGATGGGCCACTTCATACTTCAACCTAATTTAGAGCATGGACATTGCACGCGTTTCTGCCAATTGCTGTAACGTGCGCATCCAATTAGGCTTCATATTGTACTTAACAATTCCAAACTTTAAATTTCCCCAGATTATGGGTCCTATTAAGGCTCAATACAAACTGTAGTGATCCTGACACTCGGTTCTCTCTACCTGAAGTCCATCGGTTCGTTTTCAATTAGATGGAAAAAAAAAAATAATCGAACCAAAAACTGAGCTCGAGCCATATGGGGAAAAAACATTTTAAAATAATTTTCCCACATGGTCCAGTCAAAGCTGGTGGAAATGGGGTTTTTGTTCTGCTGATCTGTCAGAGAACTCATTTGTAATAAAAATCTATTCAGACCATTGTGATAAACATGACAATTACCATAACTTCTTGCTTCTAAAGAAGTGTGAATTGGCCTCAAGTGTAGTGGGGTGCGGCGGGGGTAGAGTGGCGGGGGGGAGTTGTATACCGGGTTACCTGTGGCTCCATGGGTCTGTGCATGGCCCCTCCCTCTGCCGCCCCGTTTGAGAAGGGCTCAGAAGAACGAGGAGGAACAGAAGGTTTAGAGGGAGCAGAGGTCTGAGGAGAGCCCTGGATGTTCTTACGGTAACGCTCGTCCGCCTGAGAGAGAGGAGGGGGAGACGGGGAGAAAACACAACAGGTCAGGACTGAGGGGAGGAGGAGCCGCGGGTACAAGGGGTGGAGGTGAGAGATGAGGAGTGAAGAATGGGCCAACGGGGTTAGGTTCACAGTAATCGCCCAGGCAGAGTGAATAATCCTTATGTTACAATCATTCTCCAGTTGTCCTGTGCACACCCCTTGTACTCGACACGTCACATTTTAATAGACATCATTTAGCTGTTTACAAAGTTTGAAAACATGCTGTAAACACGGACACAGCCAGAGGAGCAGTAGTGACAGACACATCCTTAAACGTCTGAAAATTTGGATTAAAAACAGTGAAGAGCTGCATTAAACACACAACTGGTTTGTTAGTGCGGCCGCAGACGTCAACATGCACCGGGCTCACACAAAACGGTCGCCCTGACACTGCAGCGACATCCACAGAGAAACGGCTTTCAAAGATGTTTATGCTGCACACCCTCTGTGCTTTAGTGACAGGAGCAGCTCAGAGCAGAGCGGGCACGAGATGCCAGAAGAATATGTGAGGGAAGATAGTCAGATGCCCTTCCCGTAGTCATTTATCAGCCCTTGAGACCAGCGAGTTTTTCTTATATGGTCAAAGTAAAGTACCTAATGAGATGGGATAACAATTTGAAACTTCTTAAAAAACAAAACAAATGTATAACAGGTTTTTCATCTATCTATCAATAAGACATTTGAAGAGCAAAATGGCCCAAATTGTACATATTTAGAACATTCAAATTTGAAAAATTGATGGAACCACGTTTGTTTGTTTATTTTGTTGATGTTTGATATGAAAAAAATAAAATTACAACAGGGATTTTGTATTTAGTATTTGAGGAAACTAGATCTTACAAAAAATTGGTGCCAAAAAAAAAAACCAAAACAAAAAATGTAACAAGATTGTAAAGTTCAGTGTGTATAAGTAAGGGCTGATCTTTCTGTCCCAAATGCATTTTGAGAAAACAAGTTACAACGTTCCTTATAAATCTATAGCCACACGAGGATTCAATTAAATAAATAACTTAAGATGCAGATTGGACAATGTTTTTGTGTTGAGACCAAAAAAATAAAAAACAAAATGGTTTTTCCAGTAGTCTCACACTTTAATAACAAGATCAAATGGAATCATTAATATAAATACTAAGTTTTAAATGATACATTTAAAATATATTATTTCATGATTATATTAAATATTGAAATATATATTTATATACATTTTGTGGAATGATTCTGCCAAGATCCAAGGCTGCAGGCATTTTATAGAAAAAGTATTTAAGTAAAATAGAAACCGCCTACTTTTTGTCTGCTAATTTAGTGTTAATTATTATTATCTAAGTGTATTATGGAGAAGGAAGTATTTTGTTCAGTAAAATATTGTGCATCTATAATCTGTTTTGCCTTTCGTGGCACTGTGAAGAACGAGCTGCATGAACAAAGCAAAGACAAAGCCAGAAGACGATCAGGAAAGAGCAGGCAGCAGGAGGCAGGACCAGAGCCGGAGTTCACCTCTCTGATTGGCTGAGGAGGATGATTGACACTGTCTTCGGTCTGAGGAGGGGTGGGGCTCTCAGGGGGAGGAAGGTCTGACTCTTGAGTCTGGGATCTGGACTCGGTCTGGACTTTAACTGGATCCGAAGAGGGGTCTAAAGGTAAGGGAAGGTCTATTACGTGAGCCTGGGGGAGGGTACAAGTCTGGTTCGGCGAGGATTTGGTCCCAGGTTTCGACCCGCAATTGGCTGGGATCTGGCTGGACTCGACCGGGACTTTATCCGGATCTTGTGGGCCCTCTAAAGACGTAGGCGGGTCTATTACGTGCGCCTGGGGGAGGGTACAGGTCTGGCTTAAGTCCTGCTGTTGGGGACTGGAGGTGAGGATTCTTTCGGGGGGCAGGGTTTGGTTCAAGGAGGGTTTGGGGTCTTCGGTCCCAGGCATGGAGCCGGTTTTGGCCCCGGACTTGGCCCCGTGCTGCAGGGACAGGAGGTAGGTCTGTTCCTGCTGTAGACGTTTGTGGAGACGCTCTGCTTTCCTCTGCTCCTCCAGCTCGCGCCATTTGAACTCCTGATCACAGCCGCCACAGTCACAACCCAAATACACGTTTAGAGATAGTAAAAATGATCAAATAAATGCAAGAAAATGTCCAGACTAGTGCAGATTAAGGCTGCGTCGGAATGGCTCCCCTCGTCCTGCACTATTTATCATCATTTTTATTTATTTGGGATTGGCTTTACACACTTTCATTAATTTTTCTTTAATGTATTTATCGTATGACAACAAACTGACAACAATCACATCTTTGGAGTTGAATAACGGCACCACTTCCTGAAGCGATTGTGACAAATTGATTTAACTTCTGGCTCATTTGTGTCGACAGAAGGCGTTGAACTTTGTGCCAGTTTTTTGTTTCATGTGGATAGGCCCAGTAATTACAGAGGTTTGAACCATAAACCAGGACAACAAATCTACAATCCGACAGTCAAACAGCAAATTCTACCTTCGAATTCTGACCTGCTCCAGCTCAGTTTAAACTATAGAGACATTCTAGACTTACTTAGAGAGTCAAACGAACGACAAACGACAAAAAAAGCAAAGGGAAAGGTGAATTTTCTTTCATTGCTGCAGGTTGTGTCCTTTTGTGAGACCTTAAAATGAACTACATTAGTCTGGACGAGATTTATACATGGCGTCCTCTTTGTTCATCTTCAAATAGTGGTGAGTCTGGGATAAGTGGCATAAGTGGTGGTAGTAGTAGTAGTAGTAGTAGTAGTGTTGTACCAGTAACATGGCCTGCTCTCTCAGAAGTTGCTCCTGAAGTTTCTCGAGGTGTCTCTGCTCCTCCTCCAGCTGTCTGCGGATGTACTCCTGCTGAAAATAAGAGACAAATCATAAAAAAAACGAAACCATGTACTCCTGTTGAAAATGAGACAAACATTATTTAAAACACGTACTCCTGCTAAATATAGGAAAATATGGCTGTAACTAACAATTTAGTTAGTAGTCAGTCATTTTTATTTTTTCAATTAGACCACTAGTCAAGTGATTATTTCTATTCTAAATACATTAATAAACAAATAATCCACTTTATTTATTTATTGATAAAAGTCTGAACAGTTTGCAGCCATTTTTGTAACAATTACGATTATCATTAACATTTTTCAAATAGATTGGAAACAATTTGTCTGTGAAATATTATATTTAAACACCAATTCTTCTGCGTATTCCTGCCCTCCCCTCTGGTACAGACCTGCTCTCGGTCGCTCCTCCTCTTCTCCTCTTCTCTCCTTCTCTCATCTTCTTCTTTCCTTCTTCGGTCCATCTCCTCCGCTCTTCTCTTCTCGTCCTGTTCTCTCCGTCTCTGCTCCCTCTCCTGCTGTCGTCTCATCTCTCGCTCACGTCTCTGTTGCTGTGGGACAAAAACAAAACTACATTTACAATATTCTTACAAATAATGCAATAAAACCTCCAGAAAACACAGGGGGGTGGGGGACCATGAAGGGCCTTTAACCCCACAGAACGTGTTACATTAACCTGAAACATAAAATACAATATCTAGACTCATGTTTAGATTTGTGAAGTTATTCATTTACCTACATTTCCTTAAAAAAATTCCCCCAAAATGTCAAATTTGAATGTTTTATCAACTGACGGTACTAATTTAAACTGTTGATGAATATTACAAAACCGAGCAGAACCGAGTAAGCCTCAAAATCAGGTGTAAAACGTCTAACTTTGACGATCATGATCTTGAATGATCACTTTTGTTTCTCTTTCTAAGAATAAACTCTGAAATAGTCACATTTTTATATAACTAAACATTTAAACTGACCACCACCACCAAAGGTTTAAAAGGAGTTTAAGAGAAAAGGGGCCAAATCAGACAAGGAGCATCCCCTCTCGTCTCTCCTCTTCTTCTGCTGCTCAACATTCTGCTCCCCCTCTCGTCTCTCCTCTTCTTCTGCTGCTCAACATTCTGCTCCCCCTCTCGTTTCTCCTCTTCTTCTGCTGCTCAACATTCTGCTCCCCCTCTCGTCTCTCCTCTTCTTCTGCTGCTCAACATTCTGCTCCCCTCTCGTCTCTCCTCTTCTTCTGCTGCTCAACATTTCTGCTCCCCTCTCGTCTCTCCTCCTTCTTTCTGCTCCCCCTTCGTCTCTCCTCTTCTTCTTCTGCTACTGCTCAACATTCTCTCCCCTCTTCGTCTCTCCTCTTCTTCTGCTGCTCAACATTCTGCTCCCGCGTCTCGTCTCTCCTCTTCTTCTGCTCCCCCTCTCGTCTCTCCCCTTCTTCTGCTCCCCCTCTCGTCTCTCCCCTTCTTCCATAATCTCCTCCTCCCCCGCCCTCTCTCCCCTCACCTCTTCCAGCCTCCTGCGCTGCTCCTTCTGCTGCTCGATCCGCTTCTGTCTCTCCGCGAGCAGTTGCCTCTTGTACTCCTCCTGCTCGCGGAGCTGCTGTTCCTGGAGGAGCTGTTGCCTCCTCAGAGCCTCCGATCGCTCCTTGTTCTCCTGCTGCAGACGGATAAAGTCCCGACGCAGCGTGGACTCCCCGGGAACGTTCACGATGGAGCTGAAAAGAGGATGCTTGATGCTTAAAACAAGTTCTAAACCAGGGACTAAACTTGGGCTGAAGCAGGAATAAACCATGACCTGAAGCGGCTACTAAAGCAACACTAAACCAGACTAAAACAGGGCTCAAACTGGATACAAACTAGGAAAAACTAAGACTAAACCCAATCTGAACCAGGAACTAAAGCAAGTCAAAACCCGGAATTAAACCAGAACCAAATCAGGCCTAAATTTCATACCTGGGCTCTCCCTCCTGCTCCGGGGGGTCCTCGTCCTCCTCCTCACTGCCGCTGTACTCGTACTCCGTCTCATCTGGAAACGCAAAACGTTTATATATAAGAATATATACACCAGTACAACATATACACCAGGACTCTTCCAGGGTCTTCTCCCCCCCCCTTTCGTTACTCACCCTTCTCTCCCCTCTTCTTCTTGGTGCGGTCGATGTGGTCCTTCAGCTGGATCCTGACCTGCCTCTCGTTGGGCTGGTCTCGGATAAACGGGTGCTTCAGGAGCTGGTCTGTGGGCGGGCGCTGCGTGTAGTTCTTCACCAAACAGCCCTCGATGAAGCTGAAGAACTTCTTAGACCTGAGAGCAAAACGGACGGAAAAAGGAAAAATATTGCAGGAAGACATTTTTCCCAAACTGCTACTATTGGAGAGTAAATTGTACCATTTCTTGGACTTGAGTCTGGGGGGAGGGTTTCTGGGGATGAGGAAGAGCGCCCTCATTGGGTGCATGTCGCAAAGAGCTGCAAAAAACAGACATTTAAATTAAAAAAAAGATTAAGCGACAGAAAACATTAGGATTTCAAATATAAGAGACTCACGTGGAGCTCCTTCTGCCATCTCTATCGCAGTGATGCCACATGACCAAAGATCACTCTACAGAAGAGGAGGAAGAGGAGGCTTGATTAAAACATTTTCAAATGAACCCGAGCCGACCGACCCCAGCCCGGGCTCCGGGAGCACGTGTCGCTCAGATGCTGCTCACACTCGTGACAGATGTCCGACAGCTGAGCACCACCACAACATAAAATGTTTAACTGCCAAATACAAAAAGTGACTACAGCCTGATGTGAGGGTCGAAGGTGCGTGAATAAAGAACATGTCGGAGAACGAGAGAATTGTAATATTGGTATCGACAAATATCAGTTAACATCAAGACAAATATTGGCATCTATACTGAAGCATCCCTAACAATCATCAAAATAAGACTATAATCATCTTTTTTCATAGTTGACTAGTCACAATTAGTTGACTAATGGTTGCAGACACAGAGGGAATGATCACATCTGTGTGGGGTTCGGACAGTACGTGTGAGATGTTTGGGCCGGGCTGCTCACCCTGTAGTCGTAAGTGGCGTCGGGGTTCTCGTCGCACGCGATCACCTCCGGAGCCATCCAATACGGCGTCCCGATGAAGGTGTTCCTCCTGCCCACTGTGCGGTCCAGCTGAGCGCTCACTCCGAAGTCCACTAAAACAGAAGAGTGGCTTAGTGTCTAAACCAGGGCTTAAAAAAAAAGAAAAGAAAAGAAAAAAAGACTGAATCAGACATGTTCGTACCCAGTTTGACCTCTGCGTTCTCAGTCAGCAAAACGTTCTGTCCTTTTATGTCTCTGTGGATGACGTGGTGAGCGTGAAGATGAGCTAAACCCTGAAGAAAACACACACAAATGACTGTTTTAGAGGAGCAGAGTCAGAGGAACAGTGTCAGAAGGAACAGGAGGACTCACTCTGAGGATTTCTCTGGAGATATAGGCGATCCAGTCTTCTTTGAGCTGGTTTCCTTTGGTGTTTTTGACCAGGTCTGTGATGGACCCGGCTCCACAGAACTCCATCACCAACTGCAACAACAAACACACATTCAAATGAAGTACGATTATCCGATCTATAATTAAATAATAACGAGTACTGAAAGTAGATCCTCATTTGAGCAGGTATGGACACTCGGAACAGTCTTAAATATTTAATATACAGTAGGGACAGGATGAGATAAGACATAATTTATAATAAATCAAACAATTAGTCAACAATTACATCTTTTGCACAGAGACCAAATAAAAGTTGAAATATTGTGACTGAAGGCTTCCATTTACGACTAATAAAATATTGATAAGAGTTAATTTTTTTTACATTTTCATTTAATAATTCTTTGTTATAAGAAGTATTTGTGTGTCTGTACTGTCCAGATAACAGCAACTAACTTTTTGTTGTCACGATTCATTCATCTTCTACCGCTTGTTAACAGTCTCGATTACACGTACTCAGAATACTCATGGCTCACAATGTTTCATTTTATTTTTTTGCTGTCATTGTAGCACTGCTGTATGAACGTAAACCCAAGAGCATTCTACACTTTCTCAGTGCAATTTCATTTTGCGAGATCTTCTAGTTAGTCAATAAATCGACTAATAAAAACTAGCCAATTCTAAAAACTACTGTAAACAGACTATACAGACTCTAAAAACAAAACACAAAACACCTTTTTATAAACAAAGAGTGTCGAAGAATTGTCATGAATAATACACTTTATCTATGTTTACTTTATGTATTTCAACATTTATTTGGTGGATAAAGTACTAAAAAGTCTTAATGTACAAGCAAAATAAGCGTTTAACTAGTCGACTAAAATAATAGTTAGTTGCAGCTATAATATTGTCCAGCTAGTTATCCGTTGGACTTCCATTCAGAAAACATATTCAATCTGAAGCCACTGGCCTGTATTATTACTGTATTATTACTTTAACAAATAGTTTTATTCAAAATGTTTATCTGATAAAGTTGTTTTTGTTTGCATTTACAACTTCTGACATGCGTTTTATCGTCTGAAGTCCCAATAACTGATTCCAGTGGTCAACACTCATTTTAATACCGGTCGATTGGACACCATTTCATTTTACATTTTACATTTGTACATTATTTTATACACAAAATGTCAAACTTGATTTAGATACAAAAGGAAAAGGCGTGCGACAATAAGAGTAAAAACACTAAAACATGGAGCAGAGCAGGTGGCGCACCCTGAATAAGGAAAAGTTCCGTAGTGCACTTTACAGTAACGCATGCCGGTTATGAGAGCGGAGATGAACCAGAGACAGTGTGGTCCGTACCCAGAGCTGGTCGTCGTGCCCTGGGGGGCTCTTCTTGATGAAGGCTCCGTAGTATGTGGCAATGTTCCTGTGGTGAGAATACTTCTTCAACATGTTTATCTCCAGCTTTATCTCCTCTTCCTCGTCCTGAAAAGAACATAGAAAACATTGAATATACAACCACCAGGAACCCTCTGCCCTGCACTACGGTCGTGAAGGGGGCAAACAGAACCTCCTGCCTCAAGAACACACAACACTTTAGTGCAAAGACCATGACCTCAAACAAACCATGACCTCACTGCTCTCATATGGGTTTGTAGAACATTTTAATTACATCAATATGAGGGAAATTATTTAAATTGACTTTACACATCAGCCCGAAAATATCCCTGCTTCCAGTCCAGATCGTCAGGACCACCAAACAACTGTAGCAGTATTTTCAATCTAAGGTGGCAAAAATGAATGGACTAATATCATTACCAGTTATAATTGTATTTTCATTGTTATCTGAACTGTAACAAAGACAACAGCAGAATTAAATCTAATAAAACAAAAATAATGAAAAATAATAAACCATTTCTAATTTTCATTAATAACGCACGTAAATATTCTCCATTTAAAATCCACATTTCAAACTTTATCCGGTTTAAAATCTAAAAAGTCTCAATGGACAATAGAAATAATTGTTTGAACAGTCCTAGTTTAAACTCCCCATTTCTGCAGTACCAAAGGAGCAAGAGCCTGGAGAAATCTTGTTAAGTTTCGACCGGCATTTGTCCCGAGGCGTTTAGGTTCACGGGAAATCTCAGCTCCAAGTGCACACCTGCATCTGACGCTTGTAAACGCAACGCCAATGACGCAGAAAATACAAGTCATAAAAACATGTGTCATCGATGAGATAAACCTGAGTAAGAGCTGTGATGTCAAAGACGGGCGAGTCCGGCCGAGTCCCAGCGGAAACCAGGACTAAACCGGGGCCTAAACCGGGGCCTAAACCAGCAAATAATCAAGACCAAACAAGACAAAATGGGGACTAAACCGGGGCCTAGACCGGGGCCTAAACCAGCAAATAATCAAGACCAAACAAGGGACTAAACAAGACAAAATGGGGACTAATCCGGGGCCTAAACCAGCAAATAATCAAGACCAAACAAGGGACTAAACAAGACAAAATGGGGACTAATCCGGGGCCTAAACCAGCAAATAATCAAGACCAAACAAGGGACTAAACAAGACAAAATGGGGACTAATCCAGGGCCTAAACCGGGGACTAAACCAGCAAATAAAACCAAACCGGGGACTAAACTGGGAACTAAACCAGCAAATAAACTGGGGACTAAACAAGACAAAATGGGGACTAATCCGGGGTCTAAACCAGCAAATAATCAAGACCAAACCGGGGACTAAACCAGCGACTAAACCAGCAAATAAACAAGACCAAACCAGGGACTAAACCGTGGACTAAACCAGCAAATAAACCAGGGCCTATGAAAGACCAAAAAAGGGACCAAACCCGGGGACTGAACCCAGGACTACAACAGGGACTAAATGATCTGGTATTTTCCAATTCCCTGTTCATTTTATTTTTCTTCCCTAAACCACAACAGAAATCTGCTTGTTAACAATACTTATCTTTGCTCCCTCTAATCTCCAGGACACAAAGAAGCTGGGACAGACTTCATAACAGAACTACAGTCCATCTCCGCTCCGTCCACTTCACTGTGACGACCAGACTCTGCCCTCGCACAAAACCAGCTTTCATCCAGTCTGTGGTGTCTTTGTTCCTCTGTCGTTTTGTGCATTTCACAATCTGCATATCCACCAACAAGACGCCTCAGTTACCGTCTCACCCCGACAACGCGTCACCAATATTCAGTAGTACAAGTACGCAGTAGTAACCCAAGAAAAGAATCAAGTAAAAAAAACAACTAAAAACTAAAAGGTTAAATATTTGGGGTAACTAATACTCAAGAGCAACTCTCTGGACAAAACATTTAGAGACATTTTGACGATGTAATTCGACACCTTGTAGTCTTAAAAAGGACAGACACAAAAATGACTAATGTCAACGTGAAGTCTTTGTCACTTGTAGACTTAATCACAGCTGGAAGAAAAGCGTGGCGTCCGAAAACGACACAGAAGTACAATTGTGTTAAAAGAAAAAACGGGAAGGTTTTAGGTCCGGTTCTTACCTCGGTGACGTCCATGACTTTGATGGCGGCCAACTGTCCAGTTTTGACATGTCGACCCTGAGGAGAGACGAGCGAAGGTTAGAACTCGGGCGGAAAACTCACAGTAACAACAATCACGTGTGTTAAAAATGTGTCTGTAAACGTTCTGGTTGAGGTTCACGTGGAGCACAACAAAAAAAAAACAAAAAGGGACTTTGACTGTAAAACACAAAAGTGCAGAAGAAATATCAAGTTCCATTTATGCATCGTACGAAACTTGTTCCACAAATAAAGCTGCAGTAAATAAAATGCTGTGACGCAGGTTCGGCGGTCTCGAATTTAACGATCTGAACAAACTGAAATGTGATCCAGGTTTTTAGGACCAGTTTGATCTGAGGAACTTAAAAACGTGACAGATCTAAACTCCAACCAGGTCTGAGCCAGGAAGTGCAGTCAAAAGTCCACCCTTTTTGTATGTGCACGTGACAACGGTGAAGACAATGCATCACAAATGTGCTCAAATGTGTGCGTTGATGTCTCGAGGTTCAATTCAAGCACAAAACGTGAACGGATCATAGAATTCACCATAAAACGTGCAGAACATGGGATGACACACACGCCGACGTTCTATTTTTGCAGATAAGAGTTGGGGAGATGTACCGAAAAATGTCTCAGCGCTAATGTCTGCGGGCAGGATCCAGGTCAGCGCTAATGCTGACTCGAGTCCTGGTGCAGTGGTGCATTCCTGAGCGCAGCACACTGACCCACTTCTCACAGAGAGAGGGAGGGTCAAGAAAGACCAGGCGAGAGAGAATATAGGCAAGGCCGGTTTAGTTTCAGCAAAAAAGATAGGATATTTGCACTTTGACCTGCAAATGCTTAAAAGAAAAGAGCTAAAACTTCATTTGAACACTTCTGAGGGGTCGGCCGTAAAACAGGGCTGTGAATGTCAAATCCTTTCTGCCGATATCAGATTTCCTTTGTAGAACATTGCACTGTGGAGACACAAGTTTGAAGTCATTTAAAGTCTCCTATTTTGGGAAATACGATCAAAACTGGTCTCACATATTGGTTCAGAAATGTCACCAGATCAGATATCACCAGTGGCTGCTCTGGATTCCAATGTATCGTCTTTATTTGTACACACACCAATACTGCATGTACGCATTAAAATCACAATCCAAACTAAATAAAAGACAAGCGTGCAGATATATTTGTGTCCCAGGCCGAGCTAAATAAAACCGTCTTGAGCCATTTGAACGTCGTCACGAGCAGAACCTGTGTCACATCTTCAGGAACTGTTCCAGATTCACGTGGTGCCATTTTCACATTTGAACTGCGTCCACAGCCTCGTCCTGTGACTTTTATTAACACTTTGGACCTTTCAAATTAAGACTACCGGAGACCAAACGAGGCTTTTGAAGAGTGAAACGAGCAGAACCCGGTGACCTCATCATCTCCTCCCACACCATGTTACAAATGAACCTTTCAAAGTAAAACCAACCTCTGTCCTCACTAACACTTTATATAAAACACATCTTTCCAAACAAAAACCATTGCAAAAGAAAACTGTCTAAAAATATCAGACATGACTAGTCGACTTATCGTTCAATAAATAATAGAACGATCTTTAGGGGCAATATTTATATTTAGTGTGTACTTCTATTGCACTCGCAGTGACTTTTTTATTAGTTCTTGCGGTATAACAGTTGAGCTGAGTGGGACAAATAAAAGGTTCTCTTTTTATTGCGAAAAATAAACACACTTTTACACATTGCACATTATTTGGACCATTTGTTTATTATTATTAATTAATCTACGCTGAATAGTTTTATGTGTACTTTCTTTTGGAGTTTTTATGCTTTAGGTTTAAATTTTTCTGTTCATATTTTAGGACACAATACTTCACACTTCAAAATGTGTCATCGTGACGCCTGTACACAACAAACTTTACACTTCAGAGGACATTAAAACCAGCTAAATAACTGCAGCGTTTGCGACTATTTACATTGCAATTTTAAATGTTTATTTTCAAGTTTCTTTTATTTATTTTTGTAGCCATTAACCTATATTAAGAGTTTAAAATCCACAGCGAGGCCCACAAAAGGTTACGTTTTAAGTTCACAAATGAGCTTTTCACGTTTGTAAAAATAAGAATAAAATGTATTTATGTGGGAGAACCGGGTGAACATGAGATTATAATGCGTTTTATTATTGTACTTAATCAAAACGTAATTTGAGTCAACTTTTAACACGTTTTAAAAAGGGATTTATCATGAATCAGGGTGCGCATCAAGTTCTGAGTATCGGGATCCGTATCGTATCGTGGACCCTGTATCGGGATATGCATTGTATCGTGAGGTAACTAGGCAATACCCAGCCCTAGTAACAACCAGCACGTGTGTTAAAAGAGTACAACATTATCAATATCGCAGCAATTCACAGCCATGTCGCAATCATTTCCAGTATTGTGCCGATGTGTGAAAACCCCTTTGATATCACGGCTGCGGGAGTCACACAGCACATTCTGAAATACAAAATAAAATCACCGTCAGCTCTCACACTAAACAGAACCAGGACTTTTCAAAATAAAGCAGAATACAAAGTGAAGATATTGTTTGAACTGAAACATCTTTTCTCAGTTTGTATCCATTTTGATAAAAGACCTATAACGTTAAAACAACAGAGACACACAGCTGGGCAGAGGGGCTCGAGTCTATTTAAGGACGGAGGAGACCCTCCCTGTGCATTCCTCCGAGTTTCACCAAAAAGAACAGATTTATCTTTTTACAAACTCAACAGCACGTACAGGAGAGAGGGGAGAGGAGGGAGGGCATCAGGGTCTGCACAAAAGCAGTTTGTGTGGGAGGAGCGTCTTTGTCCTGAAGCAGACGAGAAATGATTTAGGATCAACAGAACTGATAAGACGAAGAGCTAGAAAGAGCAGCGACAGCCTAAGATACGAGGTTACACTGGAACAAATTCCGAAAAGAGCGGCGATTCATTTGTGTTGAACATTGAGACGTTTAAAATAAACTACGGTGACTGAAGGCTTCAAGAAAGAGAATATTTACTAATAAATGGTATTATTGATGGTCATCAGATATGGTTTATTCTTTCTTGACATTTTGATTTGCCAGTAATAATGCCTCCGTCCTTAACAGTTTTCATGTGATCATATATGATGACATTTATATACGATATATATATATATAATCTCACACTGCAGAAAGTGTTATCCTAACAGGCCTGTGGGAAACACCATTAACTATTTATACAGAACAGCTCGGGTGAACTGAGCCCCGTTCACACACAATTCCCAGTAAATTGCCATGTGGAGAACATGAACAGAACGGTCCGCTCTGACCACACACGCTTCAGTCCCAGGTTTGCCCTGTTCACACTTGGCATTTGTCCGTGTTCTGTCACTACAGCAATCGGATGCATCATTTCCTTAGATGAATGAAAATGGAACATAACTGCACATGGAAACCAAGCTTTTAAACGACTAAACAAAAACTACGAGCAATCTTCTGGCTTTATTCACACAAACACCACCCCTGCATTAGTCCAGAGAATGCAGGGCATTATTATGAAGGCCCCGTAAGACAACGAGTCAACAATGAACCGTTTAAACGACCTACAGAGGACACAGCGAGGAGAACATGCAAACTCCACACAGACGTCCCAAACCTCTGAGACTCTGGTTATCCTAATGCTAAACGCATAATCCTTCTCGTGGCCACAGAGAAAAGCCTCTCCCCGACCAAAACAAAACCAGCTGTGAGACCGGACGTGGATACAGGCCTAAACCAGGACTGGAGCAGGTTTTAGACAGAAGAAGACGGCATGGAGAGACAGGACTAAACCAGGACTGGACCAGGTTTTAGACAGAAGAAGACCGCATGGAGAGACAGGCCTAAACCAGGACTGGAGCAGGTTTTAGACAGAAGAAGACCGCATGGAGAGACAGGACTAAACCAGGACCGGACCAGGTTTATGACAGAATAAGACCGCATGGAGAGACAGGACTAAACCAGGACCGGACCAGGTTTATGACAGAATAAGACCGCATGGAGAGACAGGACTAAACCAGGACTGGACCAGGTTTTAAACAGAAGAAGACCGCATGGAGAGACAGGACTAAACCAGGACTGGAGCAGGTTTTAAACAGAAGAAGACCGCATGGAGAGAGAGGACTAAACCAGGACTGGAGCAGGTTTTAGACAGAAGAAGACCGCATGGAGAGACAGGCCTAAACCAGGACTGGAGCAGGTTTTAGACAGAAGAAGACCGCATGGAGAGACAGGACTAAACCAGGACTGGACCAGGTTTATGACAGAAGACCGCA
The DNA here is from genome assembly GCA_015082035.1 of Chaenogobius annularis. Taxonomy (NCBI): domain Eukaryota; kingdom Metazoa; phylum Chordata; class Actinopteri; order Gobiiformes; family Gobiidae; genus Chaenogobius; species Chaenogobius annularis. Next base: position 372,445 of record BJKM01000146.1, on the reverse strand, counting down.
TGGAGAGACAGGACTACAAACCAGGACTGGAGCAGGTTTTAGACAGAAGAAGACCGCATGGAGAACGGACTAAACCAGGACTGGAGCAGGTTTTTAGACAGAAAGAAGACCGACATGGAGAGACCAGGAGACTAAAGCCAGGTGGAGCAGTTTATAAGAAAAGACCGCAGGAGAGACAGGACTAAACCAGGACGGAGCAGGTTTTAACAGGAGAAGACCGCATGGAAGAGACCAGGACTAACCAGGACTGGACCAGGTTTAGACAGAGAAGAGGCGCATGGAGGAGAGAAGACATAACCAGGACTGGAGCAGGTTTTAGACAGAAGAAGACCGCATGGAGAGACAGGACTAAACCAGGACTGGAGCAGGTTTTAGACAGAAATAAGACCGCATACGGAGAGACAGGCTAAACCAGGACTGGACAGTTTGAGACAGAAGAAAGCCGCATGGGGAGAGACAGGCTAACCGAGGACATGGAGACCAAAATTTTAATTGACAGAAGAAGACCGCATGAGAACAGGACTAAACCAGGACTGGAGCAGGTTTTGAGACAGAATAAGACCGCATGGAGAGACAGGCCTAAACCAGGACTGGACCAGGTTTGAGACAGAAGAAGACCGCATGGAGAGACAGGACTAAACCAGGACTGGAGCAGGTTTGAGACAGAAGAAGACCGCATGGAGAGACAGGACTAAACCAGGACTGGAGCAGGTTTTAGACAGAATAAGACCGCATGGAGAGACAGGACTAAACCAGGACTGGACCAGGTTTATGACAGAATAAGACCGCATGGAGAGACAGGACTAAACCAGGAATAAATGTGCATAAAACCTGGTTGAATCCTGTTACAATTTTGGTCCAACTCAAGACTAGAACCAAGACTAAAACAGGTCCAAACCAGTAGAGCTGCGACGGTCAATTGTAGCTCTATTTTGATACTGGTAATCTTACTATACAGACTCAAACACACGCAAAAAGACCCTTCATAACAAAGTCTGTGGCATTAAATGTCAAAAAAACACACACTCTCTGATATTTCTTCAAGAATACACTATATTTGTAAAAAGAAATATCTAGAAGCCACAAGTCTTCATAGGTTCATAGGTCAACCTTTGTTTGGCTCAAATGTCTCTTTTCAATAAAAATCATACTTTAACTAATCAACTACTAAAATAGTTAGTTGCAGCTCTATAGACCAGCGCCTCTCTCTGACTAACCAGGTCAAATCCAGCAAGAGTAAGTATATAGTAGCCCATAGATTTAATGTCATACTGTGGAACATTCCAAGCAAACCCTTTAATACTGAACCCATTAAGGGCATGTGTACTGAAAATGATAAGAAATGTTAGAACTAATCCACCAGGACTAAACCGGGACTAAACCGGGTCTAAACCGGGACTAAACCGGGTCTAAACCGGGACTAAACCGGGTCTAAACCGGGTCTAAACCGGGTCTAAACCGGGTCTAAACCGGGTCTAAACCGGGTCTAAACCGGGTCTAAACCGGGTCTAAACCGGGTCTAAACACTAGCGCATCCTTTATGAAAATGCAAACATGCAGATGTTGCTAGGGTCTTTCCGGAGGCTTTGAACCGGGCCTGTTCTGACTTTACAAAAGGATGTCATGTAGAAACGTGATTGTTGTTCGTTCGGAAGCGTCCCGGATCCGTGCACTGTCATCGTGGGACAAGCCTCGCCACAAACGCACCCAAACCGCTTCAGCTTTGACACGATTCTTTTTTTTCCTCTCTTTTCTTTTCTTTCCCCCCCTCCATCCTCCTGCTTTTTCTGTCGCGTTTGGCGTCCGCGTCCGTCCGAGCGGGTCTGGGTGCGCTTGCATTGTTCCACGCCTCGATAAGCAAAGAAAACAAGCGGCGTGGAGGAGCGAGCAGGCCACGGAGGAGTCACCCACCTTGTAGACTTGTCCGTACGTTCCATTTCCGACCACTTCCACCAGCTCGAAGATCCCGGCCGGGTCCTGGAAACACAAACGCGCACATTTTACACCGCTGTTACGGGGATTCGCGGCCCGTTGTGTCCGGTGCGGAGCGAGCGAGGGGCCGGTGTGGACCAGCTGTTGCGCCCCGCTCCGAATCCAACGCGCCTCGAACAAAGAAAACGAGACACGGGCAACACCTCGCCTCGGTTCAGCGCTCGTTTCCAGCACTTTTACGCACAAAATACGCACAGAACCGGGGCGTTCTGGACAAATGCGAGTCTCGCGGTGATTTGGGGGGGTGGAATTAAGGTTATATAGTGTGTAAAATGGTGGAATAAGCCCGTTTGCTTGCCCTCACCCGCAGTGAAGCTAGGTCTATGTCCACTAGACTTTTGGCTGGTGAGTCGTTCGCCATGTTTCGGTGCGTCCTGGGGCCTTTCCGTCGCGCGGTGCTGCTGAGGCTAGAGCCGGCTCGTGTGGCGGGGAGGCTCGGCTCGTCGGTCCCGCTCCTCGGCTCCCGGTTCTGGTGCTAGATTTGGGTCCGTGTGAGCTCCATGTTGAGGTGGCAGCGCTGCTCGGGTCTGGACGAGGCGAATGCAGAGAAAACGCACAGAAAAAACGCGAGCTTCCGAGCGCCGCCTTCAAAGTAAAAAACGACATCATTTAGCTTTTTTTTTTTTTTTTTTTTTTGCTTCTTCTTCAGTTATTTACATATTTGTCGTGGATGTACTGTTAAACCTTATGATGCTTGTAAACAAAAACGTTCTAAATTCAGAAATGGAGCAAAGTGGAACTGTGATTTTCACAGAGAAACTGAGATTAACCTCAAAATCACAAACTTTATTTACCTCAAGGAGGTTTTGCAAAAGAAAAAGACATTTATTTTACTTACTTTTCATAACAGATTTATAATCCAGATTTTTAGGTTTCACTGGACAAATATTTTACAGAAATGTTGACTGACAAGTAGTTTTTCACAACCTAGTTACTTATTATTATCAATTCAACACAATATGTAGGTCGGGAGTGTTAATTTCTACTCGGAATTCAAAATTGTTGTTTACTTTTTAATTACGCATTCCCATTTAGCTCTGTGTCGACTTTGTTTGGCCTTCGAATCTGAATAAAAGGCTATTAACATTTCCATTTTATACATGACAAACATGATATTATTTTGAACAGGGTTTTTTTTCAGATACATTTTCACCTTAGTTGTAAAATCACTTTTTATTATAAACAGGCATATTGTTTTTCAAAATGAATGATTTTGGGCGATTTCTCAGACTTGGAAAAGTCTTAATATTACAGGAGCAGCGGAACTGAAATGGGCACATTTACAATTTAAATGAATACTCGGGTCTGGACATGCCCACGTGATGTTTGGGCCCATGACGTCAGCAGGCAGGCTCCAGCAGCTTTCAGCCATGCGACTTGGGACGTGTCTCTGTCATCTGGGCGTGGATGCTGTGGGGGTGACAACAAATTAGATTTATTTTAAGAGTTATTATATTTTTTAAGAAATGCTTACGTTTAAGATGTGGGATAGTTTCCATAAATGTGATGGTATTTGGTGGTTTGAATAAGTTTAAATTTAACGCAACAGTAAATAAAAAACTGTACTAAGTAAAGGTGTGTACAATTTACATTTTCCACTAACTGTGACCGCTTTCACTTCAAAACTAAACCAGTACTAATCCAACAAACAGGTTCTAAACCCAGGACATAAGGATGCGGTTCACATTGCACATTTACACATCAAATTTGGGACTGAAACCTGGACTAGACACAGACATGCCCAACCTGAAGAGTAAATCACTTAAACAAGATAATAGAACTAACTGGTGTACGCCAGGACTAAAACAGGTTTAAACAATATGGCCTACACGTGACGGACTTTTTATCAACAATTGTCTGTTCCTGAATAGAAAGTGATGTGGTTGCCATCGGTGAAGAGGCTGGAGACCGGTTTTGTCTGACACTTGTTTGAATAATGGTACAATTTTGTTTAAATAGAAACTACATGTGTTGCTACAATTTGCAGACAATGATATTACACACGTTTTACACATTTACATCATATTTACACTTCCACACAAATCCTCTATTTATTTATAATAGACACAGAAGGAAACATTACATTTCAAGGCCTAATAAAGTATATATAAATAGTATCAACAAGAATCACTTCAAGTATGAGGTCTTTGTAAACATCTCGTCTATTGTACTAAACATGAAACGATTATTCTTGCTACTTTTTACCAGCGAGGTTCAGGACGCCTTTCGGCCTAGTGGCAATTACGTGTCAAAATTAAAAAAGTCAAAAGTAATTAAATTGCTAAAAGAAAGAAACAGACATTTTTTGACAATTTTTATTCTATATCAGTGGGTTTGTCCAAATCTTTTAGAATATTAAAATTAATATTCTATAAATGAAACACTGTAAAGACAATGTGAAAATTTTAATATTTTAGATAAAAACAGTTTGTAATCCAGTGAAATTGTTAAATAATGTCCATATGAAAAAGCTATTACGCAAATGTTACTTCAATCAAGGAAAAACTATGATTTGACTACATTCTCTGAAAAAATGAAATGGATCTCCTGAATAAAGTTAACAAAATTTTTCATTTAAGCAGGCAAACAAAATTCACAAGAAAACATTCTACAGAAAGGGATTTGGGAGAAGCAGGCAGCCCTGATTAGGCGCTGATTTTAGTCCTGCGATTTTAGCCCCGATTTAGTCCCGATTTAGTCCGATTTAGTCCCGATTTTAGTCCGATTTTAGTCGATTTGTTCCTGATTTAGTCCGATTTAGTGCCGATTTAGTCCGCGATTAGTCCGAATTTAGTCGCTTTAGTCCTGGGTTTGAGACATACTTAGTTTTGTTTAAGACCAGTTTAGTCTTGTTTTAGTCAAAATATAAGACATGTTTTAGCTGGTTTAACCCTGGTTAGTCCGGGTTTAGACACAGTTTAGTCCCATTTCCCAGTGCTTCCGTTGCTCCTAAAATCTGTTCTGATGCATTCGTTAATTCAGTATTATTTGTAAATAAAGAACACAACAATTCCTTCACTCTTCTTCCTTCAATTTAGTTTTTAGGCAATCGCAAAATAAATATTTATGCACTTTTCCAACACAAAGTTTTTTCCTAAACAGGTAGTTTTTCAGACCTCAGCAGCACGACAAACAAATGTTTAAAATCATTGACTCAAATGTTAGTTTTGTTTTGTCATTAAAAATGCGGTTCTGATCAAACATGTCGGGCTGGTTTCAAAATGATGTGGTGATAATTGTCCAAATAAATGTCAAAAAACATAACATTTATGTTTGTATTTCATTTTGAAACATAAAATATATAAGGTTCGTCTCACGGGTCGTCCTCGGGTCAGTCCTCGGGTCAGTCCTCGGGTCAGTCCTCGGTTCAGTCCTCGGGTCAGTCCTCGGGTCAGTCCTCGGGTCAGTCCTCGGGTCAGTCCTCGGGTCAGTCCTCGGGTCAGTCCTCGGGTCAGTGCCATAGTGTTGTAACAGTTCATATTTGTAACAGAATCCAGAAGCGTTTTTCACTCTAAACGATCTTTCAGATATTTGTAAAGTTGTCAAAAGTATCAACATCAGATACTAAGCAATACATCAGCAAACGCAACGTTTCGACTCTCATCCTGAAACGACTCTTTGTATATCAACAGCCCTGAGAGTCGGTGTGAAAGTCAGTGTACGACAGGATGTAGTCTCAGGGCTGTTAGTATACAAAGAGTCGTTTCAAGTGAAACCAAAAACATCAAGAGGTCCCGCCCTGTGGGCAGGGCTTACACAGAGGATATAAACCTGAGTTCCCAGACTTGATTCAGATTGAGAATGACTCTTGGATGAGAGTCGAAATGTTTTGTTTTTCTAAAACAGAGTCCAGATGACTACAACTGAATCTTTTTCTACAATGGAACACTCCTGGACAAAAGAGGGATTACACCCACAATACTAAAACTAATTTGAGTAGTATAGATTAAAAAAAATTTAAAAAATCATAAACAGGATGAAATTGAACCTTTCCTGAACAGTTTTAGAATGATCATGAGCTTTATCAGGACTAGTATAAGACACAGGGTTTGATTTAAAAAAGAAAAAAAAGCTATTATTTTGTGTTTAAAATGTCTTGTCAACCTTGACCTGAAAAGAGCTTTATTAAATGACCGTTGTGATATCTAAATCAGCATCAAGATTCCTTGGTATTGAAAAAGAAATTGGAATTTCAGTACAGTAACAACACTAGATATTTGAGGGGTGAATGAAACATGACAACAATGGACTTTACACTTAGTCCAGGAGAAAGTCCGGTCTGGGTCTGGTCTCTGGAAGTTCCTTGTAACTCTGAAGTCGATCCGATTACTTAAAACACTTCACTATCCACGGGTTTCAACAATTCAAACCAAAATGTTCTCTCTTTTGTTGCTCAAAAGTGCTAAATTGCGCCTATAGTGCCGCTCGGTGGCCAAATGGCTCCGTGCAGTCGGCCAACAATTTGCCAAATGTCCTTCCCACTCTCATCCCAGTTTTGCTCTACTATAAGGCTCCTATAACAGGAAAAGATCATATGACTGAAACTCACGAAGAGCTGTACAGCGCGTGCGACTCCGCCCTGTCCATGTGATTTGGCACCTTTTTAATTCCACTGGAGTTTATTCTGTCGCTGTGGCCTCAAAGTTTTATTTTAATGTATTTCATTGACAAAGATAGTGAGACTTTGCTCCGCTGTTCCATTTTCTAACGTTTTTTAACAGTTTAAATATTAAGGGCGGCAACTAACAATTACTATAGTCGACTAGTCAAATGATTGTTTCTATTGTATCGGAGACAGTTTGTGGGCACTGTGTGAATGTGTGTGCGGCGAGAGGAGGGGTGTCACGTGGGCATGGGTGAGTGGAAGTGTTAAACTGAACTCACCTGAGACGCAGGGCAGGGAGAGGTTTGGTTCTGGGTAGGCCTAATTTTTGTTGACCGCTTTTTGGTTTTGGTTCCTTTGTTATCAATTCCCTACATCAATGCAGTGTTCTGACCTCTGCGTCCACACCCGTTTATGTAGCCGCTGTGACCGTTGCACCATTACATGACATCTGAACGCAATCGTTGTTAAGACTTTTTAAATACATTTTTAACCAAATAAAGGTTGTTATATGGCGACCGAAGACTTCTAGATAGAGAATATTTACAAATAAATGACATTTTGATTTAATGATGCCACAGTGTTTGTTTTAAAACGTCTTTTCTCATGTGTTTTAGAGTCTGTAGTCCAGATAACCGTCATAATAAAGACAGTGGACTAATCAAAGAATGATTATTTGGAGCCCTATTCATTATACATTTTCCAGTAAAACAGTTTATATTCCAAGAGTAAATTTGCTCAAACACAAATGGGTTTTTTCCCCCACATACGGTTACTATAGCAACCTCAATGCTTGCGCCAAAGTATCTGGGAATGAACGGTTTGCAAACCGGTGCCAAATCGGGCATTGGCACTCAGTCCAACACAGAATGTCCCTCAGCCACAGTAGTTGAGTGTTGGTACTTTACGTTCTCTGCATTCTGCACCAGCAGATATCACCAAAACCCAAATAGCCCAACAGCTTAACATCTCCTTGGCAATGCTGCTTTTGACCAGTCGATGTCACTCGATAACTTCTAATAGTTCTACTATATAGTTTTACAGTAGGTTTAGTCCAGTAAAATCCAGTCTTGGTACAAAAGCCTAAAGTCTTTTTAGTAGTGCATCTTTTCCCAGTAGATGTCGCTCTTATATCTTATGCTCTTATCATGCGGCCGGTGGTGCGTGAGTTTGAATCCCGACTCAGACAATTTACTGCATGTCCTCCCTTCTCTCTCATCCCCGTTTCACACTACTTTCCTGTCATAAAGCCTACGGGCACAAAAAAAAAAAAAGTAGTAGTCTTCATCTTGAGTACTTTAAAAGGACACATATTCTGCTTTTTTTTTTTTACTGTTCATAGCCATTAAACATGCTCTTGAGAACCTTTGCAGATTGTTGAAACAAGCGTAGATGAAGCTAAATACAACTCTAGGTATGTTTTAGATGAGGGAACAATTAACAAGGTTAAAAGCTCCACAACGTTAATTTTGTATAATATGTGTCCTTTGACTTCACACAACTTCTTACAGTAAATTTAATCCGGTCTCTGATAAAAACAGCCAAAATTCTTCCTTGTGCTGCATTTGACCAGTAGATGTCGCTCTAACATTGCTATTAATAGTTTGTTTAGTCCAGTATAAAATCCGGTCTCTGATAACCAAACAGTTTAAAATCCCCCTGGTAACGAGAGTACAGCTTCCGTGCGTCTCTTTTGCCGATTCCGCTGAAGTAGCTCTGGACTTTGGTGCGGTTGTACTTGGTGATCCCGGGGGGTATGTGCGGGTACGTCACTAACCCGTCGATACCCGCCGCCCTCAGGATGTGTGGCGCGTCCTGTTCCAGCGTCTCGTGATGTCCGATGACGTCATACTTGATCTCGCAAGGCGCACACAGCTCCTCGTAGCTCAGCCAGTGGATAATATGAGCCCCAAACTGCCGGTCCAGGCGATGACGGCCCTCGGCGTCGCCAAGGTAACGCACAAAGTCGTCGAATTTTAGCCCGCCGCCGCGTTCCTCCGCCTGGCGGTCGGGGTCGCGGTGGAAGCGACGGTACTTGCGGATGATGGCGGGAGCGATGTCGAGTTTGTACCACGGCTCGAATCGCGGGTTTAAGACAAATTTGTCTTTAAACGCCGAGATGAGGCGTTCAAACGGGTCACGGACAATCAGGAACTTAAAGTAACTGCCCAGTCTGAAGAGAGAGACGGGAGAAATTATTTAGAGAAGCAGTAGTAGTAGGAGTAGTAGTAAGTAGTAGTAGTAGTAGTATATTGCAGTACCTGTGTGTGATCTCCGGGGGGCTGTAGGAAGACAGTCGGGGCAATCCGTTTTTCTCGTGGTTGTGGACGAGGTTTTCTGGAATCTCCTCCACACTCGGGAATGCTCCTAAAGCACACAATATTTAAAATCATACAACATTTTGCTTCACTTTAGTCCAGGATTAGTGCGGGTTTAATCCTGTTTTTAGTCCTGGTTGAGTCCCGCTTTAGATGTGGTTTAGTCCTGGTTTACCGTTGAGGACTATGAGGACCTTCTTCCACTGAGTGTTCCCCACTTTGGGCGTCTGGCAGAACAGCAGTTTGTGGGCGTCGCTCACAAAGATCCGGTCCAGGACAAACTTGGACACGGGGTTGTGGGTTAGATTCTGGAGGGCGGGGTCTTGGCAAACGGACGTCAGGAGCCGGTTCCTCTGGTCTATCACCGCCTGCCACTGCTGCGATGGGCCTGTGGGGGCGCTAGAGGCCTGGGACATAACACGGCAAACACAGGTTCTAATAAACTGTGTTATTTGAACTTTGAATCTGGTTTTGGGCGATTAAAAAGGTGGCATGTTGCAGAGTGTAATTAACTTCAAAAAAAGTATAATTTCAAAAGTGACAAGTCCTAAAAATGGCACCTACAAACAGAAAGCAGAACACGTCATGAATTGCTTGGCCTGAATTGTCAACAACATAGCATTAAAATAGGCTGAAGCGCATCGGTCGGCTTGCTTTGGTTTGTTTTGGCGCCCCCCCTCGGTGTATTACCTGTAGTGCAGGTCTGGCGCTGGTCTTCTCTGGCCTCTGGACTCTGATGGTCCTGGTCCCAGACTCGGTCCAGTTGTGAGACACCACTCGCTCTCCATATCCTAAACATTTAAAACAAATCAGACTTTAAAAAGACGCATTCACAAGAGTCACTACATTTTGTTTGCTAAGATTATTTGGATTTTGAATGAGGGAGACAATTATAATATAAAAGTAAAGTACAATTTCAGACGCAAGGATCGAACTTCGAACAAGTAGTACTCATAGTAATTGTAGTAGAAGCAAAAGTAGCAGTAGTCACTGATCAAGTCCTTTAGTCCTGATTAAAAGGAGGTGGTGGGAAAGCGCTATATAAATACACTGTAATAATAATAAAATAATAGAAGTAAAAGTAGTGGCATTAAGTACTAACCATCTATATGTGCTAAAATATGGTTTTAAATGTAGGCTACTAATGTTAGTGGAGGTGAAAATAGATAAAATATGGGAATTAACACTGCACTTTTGAGAGTAATATACAACTTTTGAAACTTCACAACAAAATAGTACGACTAAATTACTACTGTAAAAGTAAAAATATGGCACTGTTAGTACTATTTGAAATTGAATGTCTCCCAAAACTTGCTGTCCTTAATTAAAGATGAGCTTCATACTAGTACTGGTGGTAGTAGTAGAAGTAGTAGAAACTAATAGTAGTATTTTGCTAAGTACTAACCGTCCATTGCTCTGAAGTTGATGTACTTGGTGACGAACATGAGGATGAGCAGGACCCATCCACAAGCTCCGAGCAGCAGCCAGTGGTGCCTCATGACGCCGGAATCCAACCCTCAACCCATCGGAGCTGCGCCCCTCCAACACTGCTCCGTCTGAAGGAGGGGGGCACAGTCCAGGGGGTATTTATGAACAAGTTATTTACAGGAACAGTAAGTGCAGAGCAATTGGATGTAGGACTGGGCCGTATGAAAGACAAAAGAACCCCGGTTGTCATAGCAATTAACAACTGAAAACGTATCTTTTGAATAGCGGTTAAAAGAGCTGCTACAGTGTAATAACAAATATAAAAGTGTGAAACGCTGCTAAATATATAGTTTCGACCAGAGATGTAAAAAACTAAAATCAACAGTACAACAAACGGTAGAAAACCAGATAAACAACAGGAACACTGCGGCTACGCTAACACTTAAACATTTAACGCTTAAAATAATTGTTGTGGGGCCAGTGTACAGAGGCGAGCAGAAGGTTTGAAAAGAGCAATCTTAACGTGACCGGAGCGCTAACGGGCGAGCATATTGGCCCATCGAGTCTCTGTCTCTGCCATCCGAGAGGTGGTCCGAAGTAACATAGCGTACAAGATATTTGCTCTCGTCTGTGAGCTGGAGAGCATTTCCACACAAAAACATAAATGTGTCTTTAGTCTTTAATGCCTCTTTAGTCTTTACAATCATAATCGGCATTGTGTCATGTTCTAAGCCACATTTGGGAGCAGATATTCAAAAGCTGCTGCAGGCCGGGGGGGACATGGCACTGGGGGGACATGGCAGAAGTCATACAGATAATCTCCAACAGAACAGCCAGTCAACTGTACAAACAGGTCATCAAATATAATATACAACATCGTCAGACAAATTCAGTAATATTAATAACTAATGAGATCACATTTGTTATGCGCTTTAAAAGCCTCTAAAAAGCATCACACTTTTGCCATTATTCATTCATTCATAGATTAAAATAAAGTTGAAAATGACCATTATAAAAACCCCAGAGGCGGCGTTATCCTGAAAGGGTTCAGTGTTCACAAGCTGAATGTTTTCCATGAGCTTAACTTTTTGGGTGGAGCTCTGAGTCAGACGGAGGAAAGTCAAACATAGAAACATTATTGACGAAGATCGAGTCAATAAATCAGCCAAAACAATCGCCAATGTTTCATAAATAATGAGTTCGGACTGTGGGAATTTAAACCTTAAATTCCACCCATTATCATAAGAGACTTAATCCAATCAAGCACCATTTTATCAGCAAAGTAAATAAAGAAATACTGGATACTTTATATAGCATTACTTCAAATAAAAGCAGATAGTGGTAGGTCAATATTGACAAAAACAGAAATGTGTATAAAAGTTCTGGTTTAGTTCATCAGATAAATTCACTGGAATTGTGTTTTGTTTTGAAGAATTTGACTCCCATTGACTCCATTACAGACTTTACTTTTCATTCTGATGGCTAATTATTCTCTCATAAAATATTTGGTTTTAGAAATGTATTAGTTCAAATTAAACTATTCTGTATTGGCACTAAACAACAATATCAGCTATGCAAGGATCGTTATTTAATAAGGCAAACTTTAGCATTTCATGTCAAAATGTTTGGCAATTGTGTAAATCCAGAGCAAGTGTGTTTGTTAAAAGTTCGAAATAGTCTTGTGTTTTGGAGTTAGCCTGAGCATCTCTAGCATTCACATCTGCCTGTCCGCGCCGCGTAACGAGCGTTTGAGCGCTTTTTATGCCGTCATTTTTGCGCGTTTGTCAGTATTTTTGATGCGGTCTCTCACCTCCAGCGGCAGCAAGTTCTTTTTCTTCAGAGCTGCGGAAAATCAGGGGAGAAATGTTTTGAAACGTGCATAATAACGAGGTCCCAGTAAAGTAACAGACCAAGGCCGCGCTCTTCCTCTGCGCGCACGGGTGGCACGGACGGCACGGACGAATGGAGAGATTTCCGTTCTGCTGGAGACACGGGAGCATTACACACCAGGGTTTACGTTTTATCACAGGAAATTTTAACGTTTATGATCACAATGTAGTATTTGACTATAGAGGACCTGAAATTACTTACTTTTAAGTTTAAATGTGTCGAGATGTGTAAATAAATTAGTACTGCAACTAACGCAGTTTTTCATTCGTTGATTTGTCAACGATTATCTTTTTCTATTCGTCGACACTGCGCAGGAGAGCTGGCCCCCGTTCTATCACTGACGTTTTTTAAGACCTCCCTGGGGTCATTGCCGTGTCCCAGCCTGCTTCAAGTCTGCCATCATTGTCCCGGTCCCCAAGAAGCCCCGGATGACAGGACTTAATGACTTCAGGCCTGTGGCGCTGACGTTCTGTAGTCATGAAGTCATTTGAACGCCTGGTCTTGCCCCACCTCAAGTCCTTCACCTCCTCCCCTGCTGGACCCCCTGCAGTTCGCAGTACAGAGACAACAGGTCTGTAGACGACACCATCAACCTGGCACTTCTCACTTCATCCTGCAGCATCTGGACTCCCTGGGAACCTATGCCAGGATCCTGGTTGTGGACTTCAGCTCAGTGGTTCACCACTATCCTCCCTGCTCTGCTCCAGGACAAGCTCTCCCAGCTCAACGTACCCTGACTCCACCTGCAGGTGGATCACTGACTTCCTGATGGATCGGAGGCAGTGCGTGCGGCTGGGGGAAGAATGTCTCAGACACCGGACTATCAGCACAGGAGCTCCACAGGGCTGTGTACTTTCTCCTCTGCTCTTCTCCCTGTACACAAACTGCTGCACAACACCAGCCTCATTCGGGCTCATCTCAGACGGGGATGTCTGTCTACAGGAGGGACCGGCTGGTGTCCTTGGTGTGCAGCGGTAGGTAACAACCTGGAGTTCAACGCCCTAGAAGACAGTGGAGATGATCGTGGGGACTTCAGGAAAGTCACAGCCCCCCAGCTCCCTCTCATCATGACAGACTCCCCCATCACCACCGTGAACTCCTTCCGCTTCCTCGGCACCACCATCACCCAGGACCTCAAGTGGGAGCCCACCATCAGCTCCCTCATCAAGAAGGCCCAGCAGAGGATGTACTTTCTGCGGCAGCTGAGGAAAGCCAAGCTGCCAGTGCAGATGATGGTGCAGTTCTACACGGCCATCATTGAGTCCATCCTCACCTCCTCCATCACCGTGTTGGTACGCTGGAGCCACAGCCAGGGACAAACAGAGACTACAGCGCCCTCTGCTGGGAGCCACAGCCAGGACAAACAGAGACTACAGCGCATTGTGCGCGTTCTGCTGAGAAGGTGATCGGCTGCAGACTTCCATCTCTGCAGGACTGTACGTCTCCAGGGCTCTGGGACGAGCAGGTCGGATCACAGCTGACCCTTCTCACCCTGGACATGGTCTGTTTGAACCACTCCCCTCAGGCAGGAGGCTACGGTCCATCCGGACCAGAACCTCCCGCCACAAGAACAGTTTCTTTCCCTCTGCCGTTGGACTCATGAACACTTCTAAACACCTGCCACTTTAACTGCAACTATTCAATCACTCACTGCACTGTCACTTTCTACACTCACAATCTGTAAATGTAATTGTAATTCTTGTGTACATAGTAATGCCTATTTTTATTTTATACTATAGTCATTTTAAATTGTCCCTTTTGATTTCATATGTTTGTTTTCATTATTGATCAGTGTTCTTATGTTTGTGAATTTTGTTCATTGACAATGGCAATAAACACCTTCTGATTCTGACTAGTTATAAACGTTCTTTCTTCTTTGGGGGTGTTTGTATGGCAGTTGGTATCCAGTAGTGTTACATTACTGTCATTCTTTACTTTATTCTTTATACTTTTTATTCTTTAGACTTGTTGTTCTTTAGACTTTGTTCTTTAGACTTTTTATTCTTTAAACTTTATTCTTTAGACTTTTTTTATACTTTATGACTTTTTTTATTTCTTTAGACGACTGCTCTTTTAGACTTTATTCTTTAGACTTTGTTTCTTTGAGACTTTTTATTCTTTAGACTCGGCTCTTTAGACTTTATTCTTTAGAACTTTTTTATTCTTTAGACTTTATTCTTTAGACTTTGTTCTTTAGACTTTTTATTCTTTAGACTCGGCTCTTTTAGACTTTATTCTTTAGACTTTTTATTTTCTTTTTAGACTTTATTAACTTTAGACTTTATTCTTTAGACTTTTTATTCTTTAGACTTTAGTACTTTGATCTTGTAGACTTTTTATTCTTTAGACTTTAATTCTTTAGACTCTCTGCTCTAGACTTTTTATCCTTTACTTTATTCTTTAGACTTTTTATTACTTTATTATTTTGACTTTTTATTCTTTAGACTTTATTCTTTAGACTTTTATTTCTTTAGATTCTTTAGACTTTTTATACTTTATTATTTTGACTTTTTATTCTTTAGACTTTATTCTTTAGACTTTTTATTCTTTAGACTTTATTCTTTAGACTTTTTATTCTTTACACTTGTTCTTTAGACTTTAAGTTCTAGTTAGACTTTTTATCCTTTAGACTTTATTCTTTAGACTTTTTATACTTTATTCTTTATACTTTTTATTCTTTAGACTATGCTTTAAGTTTTAGACTTTTTATTCTTTAAACTTTTTATTCTTTAGACTCTATTCTTTAGACTTTAAACGTTCTATTTTTACATTGAGACTTTATAAATACATCAACCAAATAAAGGTTGAAGTTTTGAGTTTAAAAGTCTTATTTTTTAGTTTAAAAATCATTATTTTAACCATTTAACCTATTAAGCTCTTGACTGTATACTGTTATATCTTAAAGTTTCTACAAATATGAATTCACTTTTGTCGCCTCGAGCTATTTAGTATTTTTCTATGTGACTAACAGAAAGTCTGGAAATGTAGACTTAAATTATGGGAATAAATTCAAACTATATGCTATATTATATTTGTCTTTTTACAATGGAATAAAATATAAGACGACAGTGTTGACACAAATCGTCTCAGTTGGACTTAATACCCTTTGGAAATAAAAGTTATATTTTTATTTTTTTTATCTCCATGGAAACAAGCAGATGATTGACACTTAAAAGTTATATTTTTATTTTTTTTAAGTGTCAATCATCTGCTTGTTTCCATGGAGATGCCTTGGAATGTTCCACAGCATGTTTTTGTCTATTCTTTAGAAATCTTTTATGTTTTGTCGGTTTGATCATTTTAATTCATAATTTTACGTCCAAACGTTTAGAACTTCTTGCTTGAGTAAATAGTTTGGGTGTTTGTACTTCCATTCGAGAATTATTTTAAAGTAACATCACTCTTATACTGACTTTTCTTGAAAATGTGGCCAAAAGCAGTAAAAATTGCGTGCTTTGGTCTTAAAGGAATCATACAAAACTTTCAGTTCCAGGTCACAAATGAACCTGTGTTACCAGAGCCTTAATCTGCAGATCGAGACAGAGACAAGCGTTTCTCCTCAGTTTATGGACGAGTGTCACGATACTAACATTTCAAATGTCTTGATTTCTGCACATGGATACATATTTTAAAATAACTAATAATTAAAGTCAAGGTTCTAAGACAAGTCTTACACTTTCATCACAATAGTGAAATAGTTCAGATAAAGCTCAAGATCACTGTAAAACTGCAGGAAAGCCAAACGTTTGTCCCGTTTTACTATCAGTTCAAAAAGAATATCTACAGTAGTTATATAATATATTAGAATCGGATTCTTGAAACTTAACCCTAATATGCCCAGGCCGTGGCTCATGTTCAGCTCCTTCTCCTCCAGAGTTCCAGTCTCACTGAGCTGCAGAGGCTGCACTGGGTCATGACTGGTGCAGGAGCTGGCCTTTAGGTACTGACCGATCACATCAGAGGACTTTGAGTACAGGAAGTCATGAAGTTTACCTGGTACAGACGGGTCGCGTTTGTGACATTTAAAAATCATATATGAACAAGACGCTGTGTGTGTAAATATTGCCAAGATGCAGGTATTATTTGTATTACGTAGACCTGAAAAATGGACAAAGGCAGGTTTACTTTTCTCGCTTCATTCTGTTGGCATACTGGACTCAAAACAAAAAGCCACATAAATGATTGAAAGTCTGGGGTAAATGTAGCAGTTAACTGAGCTTCTGTGAAAAGTTCATCTCGGTCTATAACGATTAAACAGGAAGAAAATATTTGTATAATATAGAAACAAAAGGAATCTGAAACAAATTCAAAATGTAAAACCTTTATTGGAGACAAATGACCAGAACAGACTGGGCCCAGACGGACTCGAGTCTTTGTTAAAATAAAGAAAATGGCAGAAACTACATTCGTACATTCACCTCCAAATCTCAATAAACTTATTTAAACATTTATTTTACAACGAGCGTGTGAGAATTCAGCGTAACAGCGTTTTAAAGTCGGGTTTTTGTGAACGAGGAACAGGTCCAGCTGAAATGAAGCTCTCAAACGTAACAGACTAAACTCATTTCTGTACTTTTCCTTTCGCAGTGGACTCATGGAGCCTCATGTTAAACTTGACTGAGGTAGAGTCAGTTCCCACTCAGGACAGGTTTTCTCAGCTCCGCAAATTTCGGGGAGAAAATAATCTGACTAAATTTGAAAATGTCAAGAATTACATACATGTAACACACTCTCACAATGTCCTTTTAATTGTGTTCTAGTTTAGTCCTGGTCCAGTCCTGTTTTAGGGCGTGTTTACTGTTGCGCACACGCCACATCAAAACTGGGAATAAATCCAGAACTAAACCTGGACAAGACCAGAGCTAAACTGGGTTCAAACAGGGACAATTGTGAAAGCAGCTTCAGTCGTGGTTTTGGTCTGGTCCCAGGTTTAGTCCTGTTCCTTTGTGCACTGGCAGGCAGAGAAAACCATCCTCAGAGACCGGAAACCAACAAACTTCAGATTTCGGGAAAAAACATTTTCAATTTAGCTTATTTTAACCTTAAATATTCTCACAAGCTTCACTTTGATCAAGAATGTCCCTTTTGACCTTTGCTACATTCAGTCCTCACAACTAGGTGGCGCTATCCCCACAAAATCCAGTTAGCTCAGAATAATAAATTTATCAGACCTTAAACTGTGATTTAAACTCTAAAATACTGTTTTATTTTATAGATATTTCTAAATTTCCAAAGCTGACTTTCATATCTTGAAAATATATAAAGAAAATATGACTTTAATAACAACTTAAAAATTGTTAAAACAATCTAGAACAAGGACAGTCGGTTAACTAAAGCAGAAGTCTGAAGCAAAAATAAAGAATTATATCATATATATGGCAATTTGTTCAATGTAAAAAACCCAATTATTTAGTTAAAGTTTGTTCGAAGTGGCATCAGGCGCTTTGGCACAAAGAAGCTCCACAGACGCCTCGAGAAGAAGGGGGCTGGACGGAGAGAGTGGGCTCTCAGGAGAGGGGCTTCAGGTCCTATAGGTCTGGTCTAGGGTCTGGTCTGAACCCCGTCATTGCCCGATTTGGAACCGTTTTTCAAAGCGCTCATGCCCAGATATTTCAGCACAAGTGCTGAAGTGGCCATAGTAACCATACGTGACCAAATTTACTCTATTGACTGTTTTCATGATAAATACTTGCTCAAAGTACATCATATTTAAACCTTTTAAACGGTTGATGAACGTAAGAAAACAGTAAAGTAACAAAAAAGAGTCAGTAAAGTCTGACATTGAACTTAGATGACCATGAGCTAAAACGATAATAAACTGTGTGAAAGAGTCAAACTCAGATATAACTTTAAACTGAGCACGACGGAGGCCACAGTGACCCAACAGAATAAATACGTTTTAAAGAGTTAAACCAGTTTCATGAAGGCGGTGGGCCGGGTTCCAAATGGGGCAATGACGTCCCCTGGTTCTAGTCCCCTGGTTCTAGTCCCCTGGTTCTAGTCCCCTGGTTCTAGTCCCCTGGTTCTAGTCCCCTGGTTCTAGTCCCCTGGTTCTAGTCCCCTGGTTCTAGTCCCCTGGTTCTAGTCCCTGGTTCGCGCGTTCAGCCTGCGCAGATTACGAAGGGTTTCTTTTAGGAACAAAGAAAATGACAAAATGGCGGCGTTGAGTGTGGTCCAAAATTGGCGTGCTTCTTGGTTTACGCACTGCAGCCTGATCCGGATCACTTGGTTTCTTCTATGCGATGCCGGCGTGCCTGAGCCGTTATCACATGGATTCGAACTCATCTATGCGCTGTTTGGTGTTGCCCTGCCGGATCTGTTCAGCGTCTTGTGTACTTGTTCGTCCCGCTTTCACGTTCGTCTGCGTGAAGGACATCGTTTTGGGTTTTCTTAGTTCATCTCGAGCATCGCCAACTCCGTACTCAGTGTCTGGGGGGAAAATTACATATGAAGAAACAAATTACAATTGATAAGAGATGTGAAACCAACTGGGGATTTTTAAATTAGTTTATTATTTTGTAGCGATGAAATATGTAAAAACTGATTCAGACGTTATTTAGTTGTGGTCAAATCTTGGTTAATTTAGTTTTTACACACACACTTGCATCACTTTGCAATGCACACTTGCACACTTGCACACTTTGCACACTTGCACCACTTGCTACACTTGCACACTTGCACACTTGCACACTTGCACACTTGCACCGCACACTGACGCCTGTTTAGCACTTACTAAAACTATCCTCACCTGCAGCTGTTTCTTGACCCTCTCGTTCTTGCTGCGCCTCCGATGCCCGCCTCTCTCGCTCCTCAGGTCAACTTGGCTGACTCCTTCGTTGGACAACTCGGCGCTTGGCCTCCGCGTGTTCTCATCCTGCTCATCATGTTCAGACTCGGTTTGAGCCGGAACCACGCGACGGCGTCTTCAGCTCTCCTTTGTCTTCTCCAGGTCCTCTGAGCTGAGAGCCTGCAGGGGGCAGCAACAGATTCACAGAGGTTTGATTAAACGGGTTGTAATTTGGTTTACGTAGTGGTTAGTTGCTGGGTTAGCTGGTAAGTTGTAGGTGTGTGTTATGGTGTGTTCCAAGCCAGTGGTAACTGGGATATTTCCCACCTCTGACTTGAAAACCTGAACTCGCTTAATTCCTACTTGTGAAGTGGAGCTGGTCGAGAGACTCCCACTCTTACATACGAGATAAACTTTATACAACAAAGATCACCTCAAAACGTAGATCACAGCAACTATGCAAACATTTGTTGCAGGTTAAACTGATCTTTTATTTACCATTATAGAGACTTTTACTTTCTTCACATACGGACTTCGCGATTATCACTATCCGTTTACAGAGGAGTTCCTTGAGCTGGAACCCTCGGATGTGGTAACGATCCCCCAGTGTAGTGAAAGAGAGATTAGAGTGTAGGTAAGGTGCAGGTTGTGGTTTAGTGGCCAGAGTTAGCTGCAGGTTCATTTAGTTGCTGGTCTGTACCTTGTGCTGCCATTCTGTGGCCTCCTCTTCTTTCTTCTTCTTGGCCTCTTCGAGCAGAGCGATCTTTGCTGTAAACTCTGCCAACTCCGCCGCCTGAAACACACAGTTCAGATCAATGTCGTTCAGATAAGGAACAAATACATTACATTAATGTTTGAAATGAGTTTGAATCACAGGAATGCTCTAGAGCGCAACCAAAATTATTTTGAGATTTTCTTTAGATAGCTGTAGCGTGAAGAGAGAGAGAATAGACATACGGCAAATGGTTGAGGCCGGGAAACAAACTTATATGCGCAAAGGCTTAAACCACTGCACCACCAGCCAACTCGAAAAAGGTGGATTTGTTTAATTCAAGGTTCATAAACTGAATGCCCTTTTCTGGTGGCTGTATCCGTTTGGTCATAAAGACAGGTCATGGTACTGGGCCCAGTTCAGGAAAGGGTCCGCAAATCAAGTCAAATTAAATGGAACGTAGAGTCTAAAGATGGAGCATGTTGGGGCACAAAACGCTGTCCCTGAACCCTAGAATTCCATGCTCCACATCTGCAGTCAGAAGAGAGATGAGCTGCGAGTGGCATGATCCCCCCCGCCCCCCAGCCTGGAGTTTAGCAGGTGTTTAACGACAGCTTGTATTGGGGGCAGTTATCAGCAGTGTATGTGGGGGTACATTACTAGTCCTCACCAGTGTCTTCTGGTCAAGTCTAATAAATACAAAATGTCATCTGTGCAAACTGAGAACATACTGTATTTCAGAAAACTCTGAGGCACTAATTCTAGTCCAGTGTGAATGGTCATGATAAAAATGACAAACATCTCAATTACATTAGTTTGCAACAGATTATTTTCCCAACCAAATGCTTGTCTTTCTTACAATTAAAAAGTCAATACACAGAAAAAAGGACGCAGAAGGTAACCATGGAGGCATGGAGGCTACAGCTTTCATAAAAATCTATATGAGCGCATGGCTGTCATTCTGGTTCTTGTCATATTTCAGTGTGTTTATCCGTCCTTCCTGGAGTAAAGGGCTTTAGTAGTATTTCCTCACCAGAGTCTCTTGGTTCTTCTGCTGGTCCGCTGCCTGTTTGGCGAGCTCAGCTTTGGCCTCTTCTGCAGCTCGTCGGTCTCTCTCCAGACGCTCGGCTTCTTCTCGCGCTCTCCTTCTTTCCTGCTCCAGCTCCAGCGCCTTTCGAGTCTGCTCCTCCAGCTCTGAAAAGCAGAGGGTTTAAGTCAGCAGTCCACCCCCGTGTGTGTCAGATGCCCTCCCGTACCTTTCTGGGCCTTCGTGGTCTGCTCTTCTATCTGTCTGAGTCGCTCCATCAGTTCTTCCTTCTCTCTCTCGATTCGCTCCTTCTCTTTCTCGGCCAGTTCGCGCTTTTTCTTCTCGTTCTCCAGCTGAGCCCTGGGAATAGAAGTCACACTGAGGTTAAACCAGGTCGAAATAAGGACTAAACACTGTCCAAACCAGGTAGAAGCAAGGACGAAAATAAGGACTAAACTCGGTCCAAACCAGGCAGAAATAAGGACGAAATAAGACTAAAACACGATCCAAACCAGGTCGAAATAAGGACTAAACACGGCCCAAACCAGGTCGAAATAAGGACGAAATAAGGACTAAACACGGCCCAACCAGGTCGAAATAAGGACTAACACGGCCCAAACCAGGTCGAAATAAGGACGAAATAAGACTAAACATTGCCCAAACCAGGTCGAAATAAGGACGAAATAAGGACTAAACACGGGCCAAACCAGGTTCGAAATAAGACTAAACACGGCCAAACCAGGTCGAAATAAGGCGAAATAAGGACTAAACACGGTCCAAACCAGGTCGAAATAAGGACGAAATAAGGACTAAACACGGTCCAAACCAGGTCGAAATAAGGACTAAACACGGCCCAAACCAGGCGAAATAAGTCGAAATAAGGACTAAACACGTCCAAACCAGGTCGAAATAAGGACTAAACACGGTCCAAACCAGGCGAAATAAGACTAAACACTGCCAAACCAGGTCGAAATAAGGACTAAACACGCCCAAACCAGGTCGAAATAAGGACTAAACACGGCCCAACCAGGTCGAAAATAAGGACGAAATAAAGGACTAAAACCGGCCCAAACCAGGTCGAAATAAGGACGAAATAAGGATAAAACACGGCCCAAACCAGGTCGAAATAAGGACTAAACACGGCCAAACCAGGTCGAATAAGGACTAAACACGCCAAACCAGGTCGAAATAAGGAACGAAATAGACTAAACACATGGCCCAAACCAGGTCGAAATAAGACGAATAAGGACTAAACACGGCCCAAACCAGGTGTGAAATAAGACTTAACACGGCCCAAACCAGGTCGAAATAAGGACGAAATAAGGACTAATACACGGTCCAAACCAGGTCGAAATAAGGACTAAACACGGCCCAAACCAGGTCGAAAAATAAGTCGAAATAAGACTAAACCACGGTCCAAACCAGGTCGAAATAAGGACTAAACACTGCCCAAACCAGGCAGAATAAGGACAAAACACTGCCCAAACCAGGCCGAAATAAGGACTAAACACGGTCCAAACCAGGTCGAAATAAGAAAACTAAACACGGTCCAAACCAGGTCGAAATAAGGACTAAACACGCGTCCAAACCAGGTCGAAATAAGACTAAACACGGTCCAAACCAGTCGAAATAAGGACTAAAACACGGTCCAAACCAGGTCGAAATAAGGACTAAACACGGTCCAAACCAGGGTCGAAATAAGGACTAAAACACGTCACAACACCCATGGTCGAAATAAGACTAAACACCGTCCAAACCAGGTTTGGACTAATCAAAAACTAATCCTTCTGATCGAATCCGTTTTTAGTCTCTTCCTGGTTTGGGGACACTCTTTTAAACCTGGTTTAAGTCTAGATCTTGTCAGTCCAGGTTCCTGGTTTAGCCCTGGTTACAACTTTGAGGGCTTAATTATCCCGTTCCCTCCTTAATATCTCCTCAGTGTAAAAGTTGAAGAGAATGTAAAGGCCAACTTCTCCATCTGCTTGTGGTGCTTCTCCTCTCGCGCCTGAGCCTTCATCTGCTGGACTTCGATAGTGTCCGGTTTCCTCCTCCTCATGTACAGCTCGTGGTTCCCCATGCACAGAGACAGGATCCGTTTGTTGATGCGCAGACGAGGGGCGTAGAACACAAAATCCTACAGAAACATGTGAATCAAATAAACAAATATTAATAGTTTTGAGTTTACTGTAAGAGGAGCACTAATAGAACACTAAAATTTGTATTAAAGTTACATACCGGTGCTTTCTTATCAATAGGTTTGATGGTGAACTTCTTGTCGTTAAATGAAATATTTCTTATTTCGCTCCAGGGGAAACCAATCTTTGGCGTTAACCTATAAACAGAAAAGGAGCAGTAATTTTTAAACGCAAGTATTTTATAGCAAAAGCATATAAGTAATAGTAATTTACTAAGCTTTTAGTCTGTATAATGGGGCTAATCCACTAGAGGGAGCCACACTCAATTTGTTTCTGGTCAAGTCCATTCAGTCCTGGGTCCTGGTCTAGACCAGGCAGAGTCCAGGTAGACTGACTTAAATAGATATAGCAGAATATGTCTCTAACACATTGGACTGATTTTTTCCAATATAAAAATGTAGTAAGTCTGATAAAATGTGTTCCCAAAAGCCAGCAGAGGGCACAAGGAGCGACGAGCACGGTGAGGAGTGAAGGGTTTTGTGTTAAGCTAAAAACCAAAAGCAAAGTTTCCAACAGTTTACAGCACCTCCTTTAAGTGGAGATGTTTTGAGCAGAAGAGTTTTATTTCTCTTCTGAGGCTTCTGCTGCGGCGATGGAAAACACATCAGGAACTTGGCAGCACAGCAGCCATTTCAGAAACACATTATTCTGATTCATGATAGTTCTGGTACGGTTCTGGAAGTTAACAGAGGAAATGCGGCACCAAGATAGTCCCCGGTCTAGTGCTAGTTTGGTCCCGGTCTAGTCTCCCCGGTTCCAGTCCCCAGTTTGGGTCTAGTCTTTCCTTTTCCTTGTGCTCATAGATCTTTAGTGGCAGCGGGTCCACTGTCTGGTTTCATTCTCGTTTTTGTCCCGTTTCAGTTCTGGTTTAGCCCCTGGTCCTGGTTCAGTTCTTACTTGTCCTCGTGTTCATATATATTCAGTCCGAGCGCGTCCACTCCGAGCCACAGCTGCGTCCCCTTCTTGTTCTTGATCTCAAAGTAGTTGACCCCGTACATCTCCAGGTCCTGTGCGATCTTCAGGTACTCCATCATCGAGTCCTCTCTGGAAAGTAAAATGGCGGCATTTTGTTTCAGTGTCACAATCATGGAAAATCTGAACTTTACATTTAGGTTTAAAGCTAAAACTATGTCTGTTATACGGTGACACGTTGTTCCACTAAAAAGCTAGAGGCGCAGGGCTGTGCCAAATATTAAAGGATCGATAGATCAAAACGTTGGTTGTCGGCGGCGATGAGGTTTTGGGGTTTCAAAGGACAGGTAACAAGCAGATCCTGTGTCAGTAAAAGTGTGCGGCACCGAGTTGGCGCCCACGTGTTTAGGAGAAAGCACTGAGTCCGGGCCACACCCCGGCCTCTCTTTGTGATGTGCTTCTTATCAAACACATACTATTATTATTCATTTTTTCATCGCACAGACCTATCAAAGCGAAATTGTGAGTATCAAGTATAATTTGAAACAGTAAACATGACCAGACTCATTTTTAAGCTCATCTTCTGTGAGTGGGATTTTAGACTTTAGATAACACTGTTTTTGTGAAAGAACACAGGTTTTGACTGTTTACAACCTGCATCTCTTCTCTGACAGACTACTTGGCAGCCAAGCGTTTTTGTTTGTGTAAATGTGAAGACAAGCCTGTTCTACTGAGCATGCCTCTGTGCCTCGTGCCACGTCTGTATCCGGTCCTCCCATTGCTCTTTGTCAGTTTGTGCTGCTCCAGGACTCTGCAAACCAAAAGTGAATATTTCATTCAATAGACTCAATCTGTTCGGAAGGATTTGATGCAGTTTGATCATTACAGAGATATGAACACAAACCAGGTCAAAACACCCTACAATCTAACAGAGTTGAACAGCTGAATTCACCTGGCATTCTGACTTTTCTCCAGCTCAATTTAAACTGTAGACTCTAGGATGTTGTGATGTCAGATATAAACATATTGAAGGCGTCTCCTCACCTCTGTGGCAGCAGGCGGTCGTGCGTCAGGTAGCCCGGCTTGTGGACGTCTTTGCCGTAATCTCCGTATTTGGCCTGAACTGCGTAAGACGCCAACAACACTGCCGTCTCCGGAGGGCAGTATTCTCATCGTTCAAGATTGCCTCCTTCACCTGAAAACAAGAGAATTAGACCAGATGCCTCGCATCCTCAATATATCTCTGTAGCGAGTAAACTTTTCTGGGTCGACTTAAGACAGGCCTTGTGCATTTATTAATCAACTTAAAGAAGGCGAGGCACCAAACTAGTGCTTGTGCTTAGAGCAGTGGTTGTACGAACAACAACCACTGCCAGGGCAGGCCGCCTCGCCCTGTCAATCAAATTATGCAGCACTAATCACCGATCGTCACAAGTGTCTTTATTAAATCCGTTCTGGTACTCCATACGAAAAGACGTTTTCATACAAATCGGTATTTTCTCTCTGCTTTGCCGCCTAATCCAGTCTGACTCCCACTGATCCGGTCGGTGTTTTGCGTCTCCATGGCTCCGGCATGCTTTCACAACCAGAGGCAGCAGCACTGCTTTTTGCAAACACGACAGGGAGATCCATGGGACGGATGCAAAAAATTTCCCGGCTCAAGAGTAAGTTAAACTAGAGTGAGTGGATGGTATTAAAATCAATATTAATGCCAATTGGCAATTTGTGGATGACAAAATGCAAGTGAAACCAAGCAGTTAAGATAAAGCTGTTAGCATTATTTGTTTCACAGATGAATTGAGTTGTTGTTGTGTTACTTTAAATGGCAGTTGGCAGCCAACTGAAAAGGTGCATTTACCGCCACCTTCTGTAGTTGTACTTCTTCAAAGCATGTGTTTTGCACAATACAGTACCGTATTAAAGAAAAAAGGAGAGAAAGAGAGCAGGAGTGAAAGAGTACTTGATTTTATATTCAAGCCTTATCTGCATGAATAAAACTCAACATGAAATATGAAATGAAACAAACTATATATACACACTTGCAAATGCCCAGACCCCATAACAAATGTTTATATGGCTTTTATACATATTTAATCACTTTAAAAAGCGTTAAATATTTAAAAATATCAAATAACTATAACCCTATAAGCCTATATTGTTCCCCTGCAGCCCGCATGAGCACATACTCAGCCAAACCTCCCCTGTCAAACCAGTAAACCTAGGGGAAACTCTGAAGTGTATCCATGTTCTGACCCACACTGAACTCAAGATCACAGGCTCAAAAACAACTATTACATGCACTTCTATATAGTTTATTTGTACTTTTTTCTATCAATAAACTCTCACATAATCAGAAATGCATTCTCTTTTGCTGTCGTCTTTATAAAGCTTTATAATCACAATAAAATAATTAGTAATGATCATTTTGTCAGCATATTAACTAAAAGGAAAGTCATGGAGATGTTATTGCTTTGCATTAAATGTTCCAGAGTATGGCATTTAACTTCTCCATCTCCATGAAGACCAGCAGGCGATGTCGTCAGGCCAAGTTACAGTTCAGGGGTCTCATTTATACTTTAATTACAAAAGCCTTACATTTCCTCTAGAAGTTCAATAGTTCTCTATTAAAACAATCTTTACCTGGAAAATGCAGGCTCTAAACACAAGCTCAAAGAACTTTTATAACAAATGGCATTATTGAAATGTCACTACTGTCAATACACTTTTTGTAAATATTATACGTCTCAATTATATTCTACATCTATGCCAGAGTGTGAACCACAATGTGGGTGACCAACACAAATTTAAGGTCACTTAAGGTCGACTACAAAATTAATTATTAGTTGCAGCCCTAATATCTCCACAGAAAGAAGCAGGTGGTAGATTCCCACCAGAAAAGTTACATAGAGCATCTTTAACTAAGATGTAGCAGATCAAAGGTCTCTAGTTAATCTGCGGATGTCGTGGTTGGATAAATAAAGCGGGATAATGGTTGTCACTAATAGAAATGATCTGTCTTGAGCTGGTTCTCTACCCCCGTCTCCCCCTCTGGCTCTGGGCTTTACCTGCAGGAAGAACAGCCTCTGTGTGATCTCTTGGATCAGCTCCTCAGACACGTCTTCAGGGAAAAACTTTGCTCTGAATTTGAACTGCAGAGGGTTTTCCTTCTTCACGTCCTGCTGCGTCACCTGAGAAAAGGAAAAAGGAAAGGACGAAAAATATTAGCCTCAGAGCAAAGTTACTCAACACGTGTGAATGTGGACATTACAGCGCTGTGTCACAGAGAGTCCAAACAAAGAGCTATTGTCAAACCACATGAGCATGTAATTAAAGACGACTGAACCAGAGCTAAACCAGGACTAATCAAGACCCTAAACAAGATTAAACCAGGTCTACAGTAACACTAAACTAGGACCTAAACCAGGACAAATTCAAGGCTAATCTGAGTTTAACAGTAACTGACAAACACCACACACACAAAATCAAAACATGGGACTAAAAAAGGACCAGGTTGATATAGACATCATAAATATGCTGTCCTAATGAGCAGAAGTAGTAATAGTAACAGAATTTTAAAGTGTACAGAGTAAAGTGTAGAGCAGAGACAAACCTTTTTGTTGAGTTTGAGCCATGTAATGTAGCCTTTACTGTCAACGTACTGAAGCCCAAAGAACCACACCTCCCTCAGGCCCACCGTCTTCACCACCTGAACACAAATATACAAAAACATCAATATTTACAACAACCTTTGGCTCAAACATAGCACTAAGTAAATGTCTTTGTATAGTACCGTTCACAGGCATAAAACATTAAAAACAAGATTTGTAGTCGTGTTTTGATCATCGTGTTGAAGACTCCACATCGTCCACTGCTCGTTGTGTAATGCTAATTGAAGGCTCATGTTTTAATTTGTGTACAGCTCAAGTTGTGTGTTTTTTAAAAAAGTGCTCTATAATAAAATCCCCTCTTAATGACGCAAAAATGCCGCTCATGAGCAAGCCCCAAAAAACACCTGCGAGTGTCAGAATTTTGCAGTGACTTCCCAAAAACAGAAGCCCAAAGAATTTTAGTAACTTTATTCCGCCCCGCCCACTTTTGCCTCTTTATTGCCACAGATCAACGCTTCTGTTATAATCGCACTTCCGGTCCAGCGGGAATTCCATTCATTTAAAATGGAGAACGAGGGAAAAGTCTGGCCGCTACCTCTACGCGCCTCTGTGCGGGTCGTACCTGGTCAAACAGCTGCTTGCCGGTGGTGTTGGGCTGGATGGCAAACTCCAGCTCTGCGTCCATGGTGGTGACGCGCACATTTATCTGCAAGACACAAGAGAAGCAACCGTTAGCAAAGCCGCTCAATGTTTATTTGAAATTAAATCAAAATGACAACTTGAGGGTTAGGGTTTCATTATGTCGAAGATTAGATTTTCACAATGCATGAGCAAAGTATTGCACAAAACATGAATGAACCTCAAAATTAATTAAAAAACGAATTGAAAAAATATCACTTTGCTGTTGACCAGAGTTTGAGTTTTTTTTCTTTGTGACTTGTTCATGTGCATTTTTCACCTCGGAAAAACCTTTTCACGGACTTCCTGAGAACCGCATGAATAAACATGAAACACAAAATGTGCAGAAATATCACTTTGTACACTTGTTTTGAGTGAATCTGTTTTTTTTTCACCAAAACATGTTTGTCAACATTAGCGCTGCAACCAAGTTATTATTTTTGCAGTCAGTCGACAGATTATTTCTCTGAGACTTTTTAAATACATTTTCAATCAAATCAAATTTTGAAATATGGTGACTGAAAGCTTCTACTAATTAATGATATTATTGATAAACTAAATAAAAGAAAAAGAAAGAAGAAAAACTGACATTTTGACTGAACCATTTTGGTCTTTGTGATTGAACCTCTTTTGGCATATGTTTTAAAGTCTGTACAGTCTAGATCAGTACTTTTTCTGGCACGCCCCCCTTGGGAAATACATTTTTTTATCCACAGCTATTTTGTGTGTCATTCACGGACTGACAGTCTTTCTTTAGTTTGTGCATGAAGCTATGAAGAAATGACAACAGTCTCATTGCTCTAAATATATGAGCCTCCGAGTGCTCCCTCTGGCTCTTCTCCTGCGCTGACAGGGCAGTCGCCTGTCTGCAGTGGGACAGAATTGGCACGTCACTGTGGTGAATCATCTGGACTCTCAATCTGTGAGAATCTCCACAGATTGAGAATGACTCTTGGATGAGAGCTGAAATGTTTTGTTTTTCTAAAAACAGAGTCCAGATGATACAACTCAACCTTTTTCTACAATGGAACACTCCTGGACGACTGAGGGGCCGACACTGTGGTGAATGAGGCGTTTCAAGGAGAAGATGCACTCGCGTTACTTCTCAGCCACTGTGGATCACTTTTACCACTGCGGGTCCACGACAGTCACACACAGGCTGCTTTCTGCGCGGAGCTGACTCGTGCCACTGCGTTTACGTTTCACATTTAACGCAAGGAATCAAAGCGTAAAGAATCAGAATGGGTTTATTGCCATTGTCAATGAACAAAATTCAAAACAGGAACTTGTCTCGACCTTAAGGTGCAACAAAAAACACTAATCAATAATAAAAACAACATATATGAAATCAAAAAGGGCATGCATTAAGAGACAATTTAAAATTACTATAGTATAAAATAAAAAAGGCATTACTATGTACACGAGAATTATAGTTAAAAGGAAGTGAACACACTCAGATATTTTTATATAATGTATTTGAATGCCTTTTATATCTGTAAAAGTGTAGAAAAGCCCAACCAGGGACGGGAGTTGAAAATTAGCACTGGCTATAAACTTTGTAAGGATCGCATCGGCTACAAGATTTGTTTTGTAACTATGTACTTGCATTGTCCCTGTCAAATAAATAAATAAAAATATCGGCAAATGATGTAAAGTTTAAAAGTTCGACACAAAAGGGGAGGGAGGAGACAAGCATGAAGGGAACCAGGACAGAAGCAAACACAGTTTTACAGAGTTTATGTACAGCCCTGTAGAGCAGACAGAGTGCAGATAGAGAAAATCAGAAAGAGCAGACCACAAACAGGAAGAGAGGAGAGGAGAGGAGAGGGTGGAGTCATACAGGAAGTCGAGCTCTGTAAAGGCGTAATAACATGACCAACGTGAAGTTACAGGGCTAAAGTTTTGGACGATCCATGACTCTCACACTCTTTTCTCCTCATAGTGATTAACCACAATTGTATTTGTTGTTACACAAAAAAAATGGCCTTCAATTTTCCAAACGTCCATGTCACGTGCTTTTCCTGACAGAGGATTGGCTGTGGACCTGTGCATTAAAAAGACCCAGGCTGATGATTGAAACGTTTGTGTTACTTAGAAAACAATTTTATTAATTGCACAGCCCCCTCTTCTCGCCCCCTGTTTCTACTCCCGTTCTCTCCCTTTCAGATTAATCCTTGTCCAGTGATAATCTCCACACATGAATAAAACATGGAGTTTGCAGCTCATCACTAAACTCATTCATTTCACATGAGACACTTTCACTCGGTTTGACACATTTCATCACTGTGGACAAGGGCATCCAACATTAGCAGTCGACTAGTAAAACAATTATTTCTACAGTACATTCAGCTTATCCAAAAAGAAATCACAGAAAAGAATATATTTTCCGAAGACTTCTAGATATTTATAAATCTATAAATAAAGTATTGTTTAATCCGATTTGCCATTCTCAATTAAATAATGTCACTGTGTTTTATTCTAAAACATTTTTGCAGTGTGTTTACAAGTCTGTATAGTGTAGAAAATGAACAATTATTAAAAATACAAATATAACGGTAATAGTCGACCAGTCACGATCATTCCATTACTCCTTGCAGCCCTACAGTGGACTTTTATAAAAGGTTTGTGTACTTTCATGAAAAGATGGACCTGTTGTCATAAGATGACATTTCATGAAAACTTGAAGAAATCATTAGTCAAAAAAAATAAATAATTGGTTGCAAAGGGATCAGCCAGGAGCTGGAGGATTATTGTGCAGGTTTTAGGTTGAGATTGCCTCCACAAGGTCTGAGAAACCTTTTCTCTGTCCCAGTTGGAGTGAAATATTTGTAGTAGAAAAAGTAGCCATCATTGTATATAAAGTGGCACAGCAGCTGTAGTAGGCCTGTCACGATGACTACCATTTATGCCACGACACAAGCCTCGTCCCAGAACCCCTGACAACAACCCTTGGACTTAACGGCAGGACATTCAACAGTTCCACATGTCAGGCATTCACAGCGCGAGAGATCAGTCGTGACTATATAAGACATAAGCGGTGCACAGGCGGTGCAACACTGAAGTTTTCCACTCAGAGCAACGAGAGAAGGGCGAGGTGAGCAAGCACGTATGGCTGCTGCGAAGAGGACAGAAATGCCTCATATTTAGAGCGTGTGTGTGTGTGTGTGTGTGCCAGAATCAGATAAACACGTGTGAGAGAATCAGATAAACACATTGCTGCATTTAGTGACAAGACCTGAAGAGTCAGTCCTAGAGTCCAGTGTGTGTCTGATGTGAGTCAGTGCAAAAGCAGAATTCTAATTCACAGAGCCCAGCTTTATTTACTACTTCAAACGAACATTAAAAAGCAATACAATATTTCAATTCATTTTTAAACAATTATTCTCTCTATGAGAATAAAATGTTACTGTGTAAAATTGTGAAAATGATGTATTATAATATAAAAGACCTCAGCTTGAGGAAGTTTTCAAACTGGACCTGATACAACAGCTTATTGAAGCTATAAAATTCTTTTAAAATGTTGATTTATAAGTAGATATTATTACCTAGAATTATAAAACGCCATTCTCAATAACATTGTTTATTAAGCTGTAGTATTATCATTAGTAGTAAAATGGTTCCGTCCTGCAGTAGTAATGGTAGTAGTCTGCAGTACAACACCACTCAGGTCCTGCAGTAGTAATGGTAGTAGTCTGCAGTACAACACCACTCAGGTCCTGCAGTAGTAATAGTAGTAGTCTGCAGTACAACACCACTCAGGTCCTGCAGTAGTAATGGTAGTAGTCTGCAGTACAACACCACTCAGGTCCTGCAGTAGTTACATGAACTGTTCATAATAACACTCAGGTCGAGTTTCCTGAACCTGAGCCGGGCCTTTCTCTGGATTCACTTTTCTTTGTTCTGGAGGCTACAAGAGCTAAGCAGAAACAAGTATTTAAAAAAGGTACTACAACTACTGCCACAACTGTAACATATGAACTAGTTTCAAAGTTGAGATGCCCTGTTCTGAAGGGTCTAGTGCGGGTCTAGTGCGGGTCTAGTGCCGGTCTAGTGCCGGTCTAGTGCCGGTCTAGTGCCGGTCTAGTGCCGGTCTAGTGCCGGTCTAGTGCCGGTCTAGTGCCGGTCTAGTGCCGGTCTAGTGCCGGTGGTAGGGTTGCGGTCTAGTGCGGTCTAGGTCGGCCCGGTCTAGTGCGGTCTAGTGCGGCGTCGTTATCGCGAGGGAATTCCAGGGTAAATAAGGGTAGTAACCTCAGATGAAAAAGCAGAAGGCAGGAAGAAAGAGTGATCAGGATAATTTGTGACTAATCAGCAGACACTATATAACTTAACTTGGTAGTGACTAATATTATTACCATTTAACAAATTCTATTCACAACAGCTGAAAGGAGAAAGATGGATTGAGTGCGTCTCGAGATTTGTGTGTGAAATGTGAGTTTAATTTGCCTTTTTGCTGATAAATAATATATTGTACACTCTATAATAATAAGTGTGTGAACTCCCTAGTCTCCAGTTATCACTAAACTTTAGGTCGCTAGAGACATTGTAAATCACTAGAGATACTCAAAGGTTTGAGAGCTGTTTATAGACTATTCTAAAAGCTATCAAAAATGTTATGTGAAAATCATGTTATCACAATAGCTGGCATGTGAATTAAGGGTTCTTGACAAGTAAAATAAAATAAAAAATTCGAAAAGAATATTCAGTAAGATATTGTTGGGGGCCTGGGCCTCGCTCTGCGCTTCCTCGAGTGGTGTCTTTTCAGCGATGGGGCTGTTGTTGTCGCCTTTGTTATCTCGCTGTCTGAAAAGGCTCAGCTCTGACACTGACCTGTGTTTTCAGTTCAGCAATAGTACTATGTCCTGATCTGTTAAAAGCTCTTTTGCATCTTTTCCATGACTGCTAATGGCCACTTCCTGTTTGAGCTCCACACTGTCCTGTACTGCGGTATTATAAAGATAGCGGATATCTTTATGTGCCTTGATTTGATCTTCCTTCTGGTTTGCGTTCTTTGGGAGTACCACATTACATGAGGTCAACACCTAGTTAATAAAGATCGAGTGTTTACTCTAGACCCTTTGCAAATGGCCATAAAAGCAATGTTCTTGACTATTCCAATAACATTTCAATTTCACATTCGCACCCCCCAGACATTAAAAGAAGGCAACCCCCCCATATTTTATTTTATTTTGAAGATATAGACCAAGATAAATTACTTCTGTAGGCCAACAAATAATCAGAAGATGAGGTGAATTTTCAAATCTGGAATCCGCTAAAACTCATTAAAAAAGATGGAAACTTCCACCAGACGTTGCTCTTAGGCCTTCACTCTCAAACATCTCATTTCCAGTTCAAATGCAGAACGCTCTCGCTACCACAGAGACGAGCTAACAGAAGTCAAAGTTATAACAGAAGCTAATTTTAAGGGTTAAAGCAAAAAAATAAAACATTTTCACTGAATATTTGATTTCATTGTCAAAATAACTGTTTTAAAACTGAATAAGGCTGCAATCTGCAAACTACTGCATTCTACAAAAACAAGGACATTTTGAAGACTTTTGCCTTCATCTTAATGACAATGCCTCTTGAGCACTTCTGAATGAACATTAGACTAGCATTTATAAAAGCACTTCATTAAAACATTTGCATAACAATGTTGTGTTTAATATTGTGACATTCAGTTGTAGTCACCAAGACAGTTTTTGAAAAAGATGTCAACGTGATGACTACAACTGAATCTTTTTCTATGATCAACACTCCTGGGAAAATGAGGGATCACACCACTTTTTGTGACAGTGAATCATTTGTAGATTGTGCATGGATCACTTGCTGATCTCCTGTTTACAGAAGCAGCTCAAGCAGCATGTGAATTAAGAGTTTAGATTGGGCACAAAACATCCAGTCCGACCCAGCTCAAGCTCGTGCACATACCGTATTTTGCGGACTATTAGCCGCTACTTTTGTCAGATGTTTTGAGCCATGCGGCTTATTTAGAGGCTGCGTATTTGAGGCGCGGCTTTTCTGTGTTTTTTTCTTTCACCGCTAGGGGCGAACTAACCGGAATTAGAATCAAAACTACAGAAAAGTTAAGCAAAGAAGCAGATGTTGCTTTTTTATTCAGCTAGCAAATAGAACACGGACGACAAATTACCAACTATAAATTATTTTCAAATTCTTGCCCATCATTATGGAACCCAAACGAAGAAGTTCGTATGAAGCAAGTTTTAAGCTGAAGGCCATCGATCTTGCTAGGAAACCGGCGGCTGCACGCAAGCTTAACATCAATGAATGTACGGTGAGACGCTGGAGGGGACGGAGGGGACAGCGGGGAGAGCTCATGCGATGCCAAAAGTCAAGGAAAGAGTTCTGGGCGCGGCCTATACAAAAGGTGCGGCCTATGTATTGTTTTATTATCGTTTTTTTAAAAATAGAGCAAATGCGGCTTATATAGGGGAGCGGCTAAAAGTCCGGAAAATACGGTAGTCTTCTGTCTGAACCCAAATGGATCAGATCATTCACTGCACAGCTGCGCACTAGAAGTTAAATAAACAGTTACGGTTTTAGTTACAGAATAAGTTTGTTGTATTTACAAGCACTTGCACACTACTCCCCCTCGCTCACTTTTCCTCTTTCGGGCGATTGGAGTGGCCCGAAAGAGCTCCTTTCCTAAAACCCCATGCAGGCGCCACACACTTTCATTCACGTGTCTTTTACCCTCCCACCGCAGTGTTAACTGCTTTATTAACTTGGGTGTTTAATGTTCTGCACAACATAGCACCGATGACTGGGCTCAGCGCTGGGACAGCTCAAAGCGCCTTGTGCGTAATGTGGCAGCGGAGGGACAGTCACAGGTGCGCAGACAGGACCCTCACTGAAGCCCAACTGTGCAGGTTTCGTCGGGCTTGGGCCAAGAATCCACACTCTAAATGTTTACCAAATGTCTCTAATTGACGGAAATCTAATGATTTAACGCGTGGTGGAAAAATGAGGCGTTATTATCAAAGAGGAACTTAACTGGAAATGAGATGCATTTTTCAAGTGCAGTCTTGTCTAGTTTCCATTTAGTCTTCCCCCCAGATCCATTTAGATCTGATTTAGCCCCATAGTCTTGATATAAACTTGACAATGTGTTGATTGCAGAGGGAATAATTGT
Organism: Chaenogobius annularis; assembly: GCA_015082035.1. Classification (NCBI taxonomy): domain Eukaryota; kingdom Metazoa; phylum Chordata; class Actinopteri; order Gobiiformes; family Gobiidae; genus Chaenogobius; species Chaenogobius annularis. The sequence goes on along the minus strand of BJKM01000146.1, from coordinate 337,145 downwards.
ACTTAAATACAGTCATTACAATTGCAACCGTCAAAAATGATTTTGATTTACGGTACATGTTGTAACCCCCGTCTCCCGGTTCAGTTCCGGCTCTTTTCTCAGTGCAGCATCTGTTTTCACACAGTTGCTCTTTTCTGCGGTTGTGCTGTCGACCTCGCAGCCTTGTGTGGACTCTTGTGTTACGTCTTGTGAGTTGGTTCCTTGTGTATTGAAGCCAGCTTTAAGTGTGTGGTCTGCTTGTGTTCAGCGTGGGTTTGTATTTAGCATGGTTAATTATATACTAATATAACTGTAAATTTAAACATGTGTTGTGTGTGTGTTTATGTGCATTAGTGTGTTGAATAGTGGTTTGTTGATATGTCTGGTCTCTGTGTTGAACCGTGATATACTTCACTTAGATAGTGTGTATCCAGAAAAGTCTTATAGATTGGTGTTTATGTGTGTGTGTATATAGTGTGTAGGTAACTTGCAGCAGTTGTTGGGTCTAAGCCGGTTAGAAGCGCGTCAGCTCTAATCTCAGCAGCTGTCAGACAGATTAACCCACAGCTCCAAGAGGCAACTGCAACTATAAACTCGGGTTGGGACCTGGTTCAGTCTGAAGTCATTTACAATAATGCTGCGCAACCGATGGCCCATAAACACAGCAATATTCTGACGCTTATCTGTATAAGCTTACATCAATTATAGGATCTGAAATTACTACAAATTTAGATGTCTATACAGTGCACTGCTCTACACAGGAAACATAGTACAATAAAAGAGATTATATCGATACGATATGTGCCTAAACTCTCTAAAAGAGTCTGTAAGAAAGTCCAAAGGCCGAACTCAAATGTTTCTCTCGTCCTTAGATGCCTCAAAAGTTTTTGACTGCATCATCATGGCGTCAACGGTTTTAAAAATTACAACAAAGAGGGATTATATCCCTTTTAATTAGGGCTCTACATGCTTGGTACACACATAAAACAATGAAATTAGGGAACAGTAACTTTTGAACCATTCTTTGTGACAAATGGGGTGAGACAAGAAAGGATTCTGTCATCTTTGCTCTTCAGTTTGTACATGGACGATCAATCTGAAAAACTATCAAAATGGAATGGTGGGAGACTCTTGAACCATCTACTCTACAGCTACTGAGAGTCTGCTTAGACTATGGGGGGCAATGAGACGTCACGTCTGGTGAGGACAAAGAGAATCTGCGTTTTACCTGTCGGGAGGGAACCATCTGTTGTGGATAAGATCAAATATCTTGGTAGCATCATCAGGGGTGACCTCTGAGACGATGAGGACATTCAGAGGAAGTACTGTAAATCCCTCTACCCACAAGCAAATTTGTTGGCACGAAAATGTCACATGTCGAACAGCTAAGGTCAAAATAACCCAAAGTTCAGACACGGGAGGCTGACGTCGGGCTCAGACAGCACACAGTCCCGCTACTGTTGCTGTGCTGGAGCGGTCTGGTTGCAGTGTGCCACTCACACGACGAACGGAGCACTTTGGTGCCGTTGCTGTCACAGGGTCTGACTGCTGACCTCGCGACACCACTAGTTCACGCGATAACCAACAGTGTAGATATGAAGTACTGGTAAACAAAGCACTATTTCCTCACAGTTTTGGATTGTGTTCATTGCAGTTCTTTTTCATCTCCAAACAATGAGTAAGCACAGAAGTTATATTTCAATTTACCTTCAATTTACATTGTTGTCCACGGTCTCGGATAACAGATCTGATGCGGTGCAACACACTTTGTGGCCCCGTATCACCGGTTATGAAGGAATGTACATGGTAGAAGTAGTAAAGTTAGTAGAGTGAATAGATGGGTTTGATTTTGAACAACCGCCAGATGCATTTCACCCGCCCCCATATAATTTCCCGTTTATCTCGTCTTATTCTGACAACTTCACTGAAAAGGCCTCCTCCGGCACCACCGCACTGCGCGCCGTCTGAGCTCCTCCTGCACTTTTAATGCTACGGAAAGACTGCAGTCACTGCACTGCAGCTGGACTGCCCTGTGAGCCCGGGTGAGGAGAACAGGATGGTGACAGAGAGACTTTTACACTGATATATAATCTAAATATAACAGAATGGAAAGTGTGAAGGCTAATTTTACTCTGTAATCATACTATAGCTATAGCTAAAGAGTGCTAAAAAAATAGCCCTATTAAACTTTTTCCCTTTTTTCCTCCCCAAGTGAAGGGTATTATGGGGTGCTAACTGGTTCTAAATATTTAAAAATAGATTTGATCCTTATTATAGACATAACTTTAGCAGTATTTATTTTTTTCTAAATATTAAAAACTGTTTAAAATGACCAACCAACAAATATTGGTCATCGGGCCAAGCTTTTCCTGTAACATCGGCATTGGCCTAAAATGCCATATAAGTGCGCCACCATTATGTTCGCATCAGCCTGTGAAAAACAATGTCCACACGCCAAATGCTGTGATTAAAGGCTTTGCTTTTAAGTTGATGATCTCTCAAAATGAGATAATTGATGTTTTGGGATTGTCTGGACGAACTGGTCTCAGCCTCTAAACTCCTGCTGGAGATTGAGTGATAGCCACTATGCTAAAAAGTGCAAATATCAGCCCCTATAAATCAGTCTAGCTCTAGTTTAGACCTGGTTTACGTCCTAAACCAACACCATAGGATGCCAGTGCAAGTGCAGAGAATCCTTGCAGCGGGATCAATAGTAGCAGTGTCATTTAGGAGGAGCTGTTAGCACAAATGAGCTACATGCTAAAAGGGATTGATTCCCCATTTAGGACAAATTTGCCTCCAGAAAGAGCACCAAACCAAAGCATATTTCTTTAGCCTAGCCACGCCAAAGAGCCGACATTTAACCTGCAATTATCCAGGAAAGTTTAGAATTGTTTAAGATCTGAGGCCCCCCAAGTCGTTTCAGGTTGCAGCTGAACCAGAGACGGAGGGACTAATCAGGTTATCAATTTATCTATTACGATTAAAAAATGTTGAAAACTTTGATGACAATTATAATGATCAATAGTCATTATATAACATTTTGAGATTCTAGCTTGACCAAAAAGACAAAATTCTGTCAGCATAAATCATTAGAGTTGGAGGCTAAGCACAGAGCGACTTTAGGATGTCCTGCTGTGACAAACTCACAGGAGCGGAAGTGGATCCAGTCATGTTTACACAGACATGAGGCTGTTACATGGGGTCAGCATGGGGTCAGCATGGGGTTTGGGCGGAAAATAGACACGGTTTTGGGTCCAGTGTAAGCAATATTTGCTGTGCGCTAAACATTGCATTTTAAGGGTGTATAATGTTCTTATTGTTCTGCAGTGCATTTCTGATTATTGACCAGGATTTTAAGATGTTTAACACTGAGAACTAAGACAAATAATACGGGGTAGAGCTGAATATGGCTGATAAAATTCATATTTATAACTCAATATACTTTCTTGGTCTGTAGTCAACTAAAGGAATTCTTGGTCCACTGAAGACCTGCTCTATCGACCAACTAAAAGAGGTGAAGTATGAAGTATCTAACCCAACCAAACTGCACAAGAGATTATGAGAAAACAATTTATACAGAAAAGTAATTTCAACCAATTTAGATGCTAGATCCAAGTAAGATTAAATTTATGATTCACTCCAAAATCTTCAGCCAACTCACTCCATATCCATATTAATGGTTTTAATCTACCGGTAAATAAAATAATTAGTCAACCAAAACACCATTGACTGATTAATTGACTAAACAATTAAAACATTGCGCCTCTAATACTTTCTAAGTAATGTAGAAATGAACTTTCTGTGATTATTACGAAGGGTTAACATAAGTCACATAAGTGCTCCTGAAGTTCTGCTCAATGCACACATTTTCAAATTTAAAAAATGGTCGCAGAAGGCATCAGAATAAAAATAAGGCACAAAATATGTTGCATTTAGTCTAACCTCTTCCATATGTATCCATTGCCAATGTGAGTTTAAACATAATGTCAGTCCAGTCCTTGATCGTCGGTGCAGTTTGTTTCTTCCCCGCAGCCCAAAAGTATACACCAAAAGCATCACTTTACTGTGATCATGGAGTTTTGAGGCCCAAGTACATAGTTCTGAAATTGTGTGGGATGGCAATGTCAAAAACAGTCTGCAGTGCATAGTTAATTTCGGTCAAATATTTTTAACAGAACAGTTCCAAAACACGTGATAGTGGTTTGCCTCTTGGCTGCTACCGTTTCTTCAGCAGTTAGCATTTCCTTAATGGCCACTTTGACTTGGTGTTATGAAAAAACATAACACATTTTTTCAACAAAATTCCCTCCATAACATGTGATTTTGAGATGTACCGACATTTTCCCGCTCTCCATCTGTCAAAAACGAGGTTACCTTCCCTTTCACATTCGTTTTTTATATATTTAGTAGAGTGGCTGCCTAGAGGCCCGTACTCTGAAGCTGGATTAGAGGGTTAGCGAGGTAACTTCGGGGTTAACCCTGGGTCAACCGTACTACGAAGATTGTTCACTTTCTACCAGGTCAGAGCTGTATGGCCCCAAACTCAAAACCTGCTCCAGACCAGGTTAAGTTGCCGAATAAGATAAAACGATTCTTTGACTAATCAGAGACAAAAATCCAGCAGCTGTAAGAGGGACTGGAGGAGAAATGAGGCATTATAGAAGCGACAGCAAGTATGGTTGCTTTCATATACCGTATTTTCCGACTTTAAGCCGCTCCCTATATAAGCGCATTTGCTCTATTTTTAATAAAAACGATAATAAACAATCATAGGCCGCACCTTTTGTATAGGCCGCAGAACTCTTTCCTTGACTTTTGGCATCGCATGAGCTCGTCCGCTGTCCCCCTCCAGCGCTCTCGCTAGCGTCTCACCGTACATTCATTGATGTTAAGCTTGCGTGCAGCCGCGCGGTTTCCTAGCAAGATCGATGGCCTTCAGCTTAAAACTTGCTTCGTACGAACTTCTTCGTTTGGGTTCATAATGATGGGCAAGAATTTGAAAATAATTTATAGTTGGTAATTTGTCGTCCGTGTTATTTGCTAGCTGAATAAAAAGCAACATCTGCTTCTTTGCTTAACTTTTCTGTAGTTTTGATTCCAATTCCGGTTAGTTCGCCCTAGCGGTGAAAGAAAAAAAACCACAGAAAAGCCGCAGCCTCTAAATAAGCCGCATGGCTCAAAACATCTGACAAAAGTAGCGGCTTATAGCTCCGCAAAATACGGTATTTCGATTTTCTTATTTCCTTGTTTACATCGAGATTATGATTGACAGTTCATGTTTGAAGAGCGCTGCTCTTTCCTTCTCCATTGCTCTGTTGGTCGGTTGAAGCAAACACCGCTCCCTGCTCTGTGAACGTGCACACTGCAAGGTTGACAGAAAGTACCACTTTTCAGCACTCATGTCTCGGTTAGTCAATCCAGGTAAGAGAAACTTCAGCCAGCTTCGTAGTACAGGCCCCTGAACATTAATGCACCCGTTTCTCTCCCCCTGGAGGGCCATATTTGAGCACCTCTGTTCTAAATGCTGGCTCCATGCATTAGTTCCGATGCTTTTCAATGGAAGTTAGCATTAGCCTCCAAACATCACAAACTATGAAAAACCAGACTTTTGGCGGCTGAACCACTTGACCAGACGTGAGTAACCTCAGAGACTTGTTAGTAAACATTGTGTGCAGTAGCAGCATTAGTGTAGGGTTGTCGTCTTTTGTGAAATGTTGACGTTGGCGGGACGTTTGTGAAGAGCTGGGTACCGTTTGATTTTTAACACTATCAGTACTTTAACAACACCTGCTTTTTTCGATACTGGTTCCTGAACTGTTCTTTTTTCGGTGCCTGCTTTTTGTGTGTGTGTAAATGATTGGCTTAAAATTTTGCAAAAACTGCACAAAACATGTGAACGAAAGACGCACCGCTGATTTTAACAGTTCACATGTGCCACCACGCAGATAAAGGGCCTCTGACAGGTTGGACAACTCATTGAACTGAAATGCAGTTAAGATAAATATATTTAAAATTTTGCTATAACATAACAATTTTACCCAAGAATAGTAACATTTTTAAGTTTATAAATTTGACTATTTGTAATTTATGAAAACACAGTAAATTACCTCGCAATCACTGGGCAAAAACTCATCTAATGTACATCCATCCATCCATCCAGCCCTCATATATATTTTTTATGAATGTTTAGAGGGTCAAACTAGTTGTTTCTTTTGTGTAAATTCTGCATAAACTTTGGATGGAATGAAGGTTCCTAGTGAGATGTCACTTCCTGTAATTTTCTACAGATTTTTCAACTTTTCCCCACAAATAACAACTTGATTGGTGTAAAAGCATCATTTATATTTACAACAGGTATAAAAACAATGTCAAAATTAGATATTCATAAAAACCTGTCTCACACACTTTAAAGGTTCACATTTACTGTACTTTTTGGACTTTAAGTGGGGCAATCTAGCAGGAAGCGCAAGCGTTTGACACACCGTAGTAGAAGAAGTCAGTGGACAGTGGTCACTGTCCAGGGGACACATCATGTTTTCTATATTTTAAGCAACAAATGCTGTGTGTTTTTATTACAATCAAACTCATTCACAGAGAAATTAGTCTAATGAGGAAGTGAATCTAGATGCGGCTGAACGCAAAAGACACACGCGGATACGTGATATACTGCGGTCTGCTGTTTAGAACATGCCGCATTGAATTGAGAGTTTCTTAGTCCGACCTGACCCACAGGTCAAAAGACATCTTTGCGGGACGTTTGCGGGACGTTTGCGGGATGTTTGCAAGTAGAAGTGTTTTGTGTGAAAGAGGCGAGTGTGGAGTCCGTATCGAATGTTCTCAACGCTGCTACCACCAGGAGCCTGCACTCAGCTGAGAGGGGACAAAGAGACTACTGTGAGAGGGAGAGGGGGAGGGACACAGGGGAGAGGAGGAAAGAAGAAACAGAGCGAGAGAAAGACGGGGGGAGAAAAGAGCGGGAGATGGAAGACAAGGGAGAGAAGGAATATAAAGAGGCGGCAGGAATCAGAATCAGAATCAGAATCAGAATCAGAATCAGAAAGAGTTTATTGCCATTGTCAATGAACAAAATTCAAAAACATAGGAACTTGTCTCGGCCCCAAGGTGCAACATAAAACACTGAGTAATAACAAAACAACATATATTCAATCAAAAAAGGGCATGCATTAGGAAACAATGTAAAATTACTATACAATAAAAACAAAAATAGGCATTTCTATGTACACAAGTTTACAGTTATGTTTAAAGTTATAGTGCAGAAAGGAAGAGGATATGACCCATCCTTCAGTGTTTCTGGATGTAACCTGTCAGTGGTGACCATTTGTTTTTAGGGTGATGGGGGAAATTGTAGCACACAAAGACTGTCACCAGACGTGACTGCGCAGTCACTCAATAACAGCATCGCCATGTCCTAAAGTAAATTCTTACCGGTTTGGGCATGGTGGCTTCCTCTCCTCCTCCTCACAGCTACAGAAGAACCGTGGGACCAGAGGCTGCAGACCTCCCCCTCAGCCTGGACTCCAAACACCTCACCCTTTACCTACAATATTAAGAATTATTTTAGTTAAAGTAAAACAAACATGTGAATGCCTTGACAATGACAAAATCAAGGCAAATTTAGACTGAATAAGGAACCATGAATAAAATCAAACTAACATTTTCATTTCAAAACAGTAAATATCTGTCAGATGGAGGATCTTTGTGTTCTGTTACGAGTACTACAAGCCTTATCGCTCCAATAGGGCTGCAACTAACGATTATTTTAGTAGTCAAATAATCATACAATTATTTCTAGTGTAAATTTTTAAACAAATTCCATTCAGTTTATTTTTCAATTCAATTTGTTTTTGTAATCCAAAGCCCAAAATCACAACAGCAGTTGCCTTGAAGGGCGACAATAAAAAGGTTGAATTATGGTGAATGAAGGTTTTTAAAAATGGAGAATATTTACAGTGCATTATTGATGAAAATCAAAAATTGTTTAAAGTTTTTTGACCTTTTGATTTAATAAAGCCACTCTTTGTTATAGAAAATAACCGTAGTTGCCTTTTGTGTGTAATCGTTAACTTTTATAACTAGTTGAAACCCAACTGTTTAAGTAAAACTGTGGTACAACATTTGCCATTATTCTGAATGTAAACACTTGTAGCATTATGTGCAAAGGAGAGCGCAAACAGTAGAAAAGTTCCACTAAATTTGCACATCTGGGGGTTATTGCGGTCTGAAAGTAAGAGGAAGAAAGCGAGAGGAAGAGAGCAAGAGGAAGAGAGCAAGAGCGCGCGCGAGAGAGGAGAGAATCTAAACAGTGAAGTGATGAGTCAGGAGAGAGACAGGAAATATCAGAATGGAGCTCTGTAAAACTGAACTGAACAGAGACTTTCAGTTTACCCACAAAAATGTTCAAAATTGGAAAAATGACTAAAATAGTTAGATTTGCAACGATTAAGAAGTGGGCCACAGAATGAAAGGGTTGTTTTAAGACATGCAAAATATATTGTCTTGATAAAAATATTCAAAATTACATTAAATATTATAATCTTCCAAACAAAAGTGATATTTCTGCTTGTGTGTTTAATCTTCCAGAACATACCATTTTTTGGGTGAAACTTCCTCAGCAAAGACATTTAGCTCTATTTATTTTTAACCAAAATGTCCCAACCTGACAACATATTTTACACATTCTCTCTTTGGGTTGTTTTTAAGAATATAATAGTTTGTCACATAAGTTTTGTTCCTGTGCAGCTGTGTAAACTCAAACCTGAGATAACCAGTGGTATCGGAGAGAAGTCTGAGCTGTGGGTATGGACCAGCGGACTGAGCCAAAGAGACGAGATAAGGCACACTTTGGGTTTAGATCTGGGTCAGATCAACAACAGGTACAGGGAGGAACAGGGAGTATTGCACCAGGACTAAACCAGGGGCTTAACCATTGACTAAACTCAGGCCCAAATCAGTGACTGCGCCAGGGTGCACTATTCAAACTACCGGTAGTACTTCATTAGCACTAAACCATTGACATGGGACCTACCGACATGGATCCCAAAGACAGACTAAACCAGGACTATTAACAGTAAAGACTAAAGCAGAGCTAATTGGACAAACTAAATTATATACAGTTCTAAATCAGGTCTTAAATGGGACTAAACAAATAATAAAGAGGCTTATCCAAGAAGGGACTCAACAGATCAGGGATGAACCAGGACTAAAACAGGGACTTTTCCATGGAATGTTACACCACAGCAAAATCACTTTATTCTCTTAATTCTCCCAGACTTTATTCTCGAAGGCGACTTTATTCTCCAGACTTTAATTCTCCAGACTTTATTCTCCAGACTTACTTTATTCTCCAGACTTTATTCTCCAGACTTTATTCTCCAGACTTTATTCTCCAGACTTATCTCTCACCAGACTTTATTCTCCAGACTTATTCTCCATTCTCCAGACTTTATTCTCCAGACTTTATTCTCCAGACTTTATTCCTCCAGACTTTATTCTCCAGACTTTATTCTCTCAGACCAGGCTATTCAACTTCATTTTCCTGAGGGCCAGATTTTTCGGAGGACTAAATCTTCTGGGCCGGAGGTGCACAACACGCCACTGTAACAACTGTAATTTGAATCGCAGAAAATATCCCAATACTGTTGCAATAAATGGAGTTAATACAATAAAATAATGACTGATAGATTCGATTTTTGTGAGAAATAACAAGCAATGCTTTACAAAATTGCCCTGAACAAGAAACTAGACTAGACTAGTACCAACCAGGTCTGAAGCTGAGTTAAACAGGGACTAAACAAAGACTAAACCAGAACTAAACTAGTAGTTAACCGGAATTAAACCAGTAAACAATATTTTTTGTTTTCATATTTGGAAGCTGGGTCGTGGGCCGGATTTGGCCCTTGGAGGGCCTGATTTGGCCCCCGGGCCTGATGTTGAAGAGCCCTGCTGTAGACTTTAGACTTTATTCTTTCTATTCTTTTCGACTGTGCCAGAGATTTGCGCTCTCAGTCAGCCGGCGGACCCTACCAATGATTCGAGAGAGGGATAAATTCTAAAGGAGAAGTCGGAATTCATGTTGTCTCACCCAGGTCTAGACCAGGTCTGCACCAGGTCTAAACTGGGAGAATGTAGCATTTGAGTGGAGACTAAAGCTAGAACTAAATTGAGTAAAAAGACCCAGACAAAATTGGGGTCTCACCAAAGTCTAAACAAAGACTAAACCAGGTCCATTTTGGACCGTCGGTGTACAATCAGGACTAACTCAAGTTGTATCATAAAAAACGAGACTAAAACAAAGACTATCCCAGATCTAACCCACTTGTCCAAGCTTCCTCCAGACATCGAAGCTTCTGGCTCAGCTGTAGCCCATGAGCCTCCTGTGTTTCCTGGAGGTCTGTTATTTATGTGCGAGTCGATGGCCCACGCTCAGACTCCGTGCCTCCATAATTCAGGCCTGTCTTGTCAAACACAGAGTTTAACAGAGCCTTTTGGGGTTTAATTACCTCCTGAAACACATTCCTAGTTTACAGCATGTTCGGAGGAAGTGACAGGAGCAGGGGGCAGGTAAATACTACTGTTCGGGCTGTCAGAAGGCAAACACCACAACAACACGCTCAAGTATTCCAGGGATTTCTAATGAGTCATGAGAAACTAAATATACCACACTGAAGGTTATGAGTCGTAGGGTGGGATGCTATTGACATAAATGCGTATGTATATTTCTGTAATTATCACGGTAACAACATTGAGACATCGAGGCTGAAGTATCACACAAAAAGTGATCCGACAGTCAAATTAAACTACTTTGAACCCTTGTTTTGAAGACCATCTACTTGATCATGCCCATTTGCATGTTCAAATTGTATTCCCACCTCAAAAAAGAAGCCGTATAACCGTTAAACTTTAAGATCATTTGTTATGGACCGACATTGAGTAAGACAAGACCAGCTGATTCAAATGTCAGGGCTATAAAAACCAAACCAAGGTTAATAAAAAATATGCAAAACAGTTCAGGGATGTAGAATGTAACCTCTAGGCTAAATGTAATAAACGATATCAATTCAAAACATGGTCACTTGTAAAATGAGGCACACAAAAATGCTGAGACTCCAAATATGTGTCCTCCAGCTCAAGATAACTTTTGACATTTTGAAGTCTCTGTGTGTCCTTCCTTGTCTAAATATTTGGCCAACATTCCTAGATTAACTGCAAAGACAGGAGATATAAAAGTACTGTTTAGTATCGTGATGAAATACAATATCCTCCAAGAGGTAACTTTACTAATCCCTCTGCAAAGCCACTTATTGAGCCGTAATATGAAGTTTGAGGGGATAGAACTTGAGCTTGGGTTTGGGGAGAGACATTAAGCACAATGATGAAGATGAAGTAAGACGAAAACCACTTGTAGCTTGCGGCGATTAGCTCGTTTGCCGCCGATCGTTAGCACCACAAATAATACTCTTTTGCATCGAACTAGCCTCAAATATGGGCCAACATTTGCGATATAAACTTACAAAAAAGGACCAAGTGGACGGCTTACATCGGCTCCACGTGACGGTGACAGTAAATATTGCGTATTTAATTGAGAAACACCGGTACAAAATGACCCTCGGCGGGCTAGCAGTGGGTGTAGTCTGTATAACGGTACAACACTTAGCATCGCGCTCTATGTGAAGTTTGAAACAGCACGAATGTTGCCTTCCGCGGGGCCAAAAACGGCTAAAAATGACAGTTAACGGCGACAAATATGGGACACCGAGCCGCCCCGCGTTGACCTGAGCGTTTTAGGTAATTGTACACGGCTTAATCTGCGCCCGGTGGTATTTTTAGCGAGGTAAAATGAATCAGGCGAACACGAGGGGGGACATCCGCTATTGCATCAAACTTGCAGAGCGCTCATCTTTTTTTTTTTTTTAGGAGAGGCAACTCACCAAGACGCGGAATATGCCCTTTTTTTTTCTTTTTTTTAAAACGTCAAATAATCCACAGTCCGACCAAAAGGGGACCAAAAGGGGTCCCGAATATTCACAGCAGTGGGTCCGTTTGAGCCCGGTTGGCGTCTCCTCTCGTGCTTTTTGGCGGAGAAATTCCCACAGACACGCTTGGAGCCGCCGCTGTAGGTCTGAGCAGCATAAGGCGATTTGGGGGCGCTACAGCTGTCGAGTGCCCCGGCCCCACCAGTCTCACTTCCGCCCGGAAATTCACAATAAAGCCACTTTGAGTTTGCGGAAGGTACACGTCTGGTTACTCGTACTGCTCACGGACGATTTAACGACGACGTTCGTGACGCGCGGTGTCCAATATCCCCGGCGGTACTTGAACTAAACTGTCATACATTATCAATAATCAGATAATTGCAAATAATTATAGGATTTTTTTATTATTATTATTATTTTTAAACATGAGTTGTCTACAATAAAAATAAAAAAAAGTTTAAAAGTCAATTATGGGGTGGTGAAAAAAATAAAATAAAACATTTTTTTTTTTAAGCCCTAGCTACTCCTCTACTCTGCCCTCGTTTGGCGCGTTTCCACTGGCCCTTCTTAACCAGGGCCAAGTACCTTTTTAGTCCCGGCTTGGCCCTGGTTCTAACAAGGCCAAGCAGGTACTAATGAATATGGGTTTGTTGTGGTCAGTTTCATTAATACCGCACCACATTCTAATGAGTAATGGAAACACAACCAGGCCAAGCAGGGCCGATTAGAGAAGAGTCAGGCCGAGTAGGGCGGGTGCAACTGGCCCATTAGTTTGTCTATTTATTGTAGAAAAAAATTCAGTTGTAGTCATCTGGACTCTGTTTACAAAAATAAAACGTTTCGACTCTCATCCAAGAGTCATTCTCAATCTTGGATCTTGGATGAGAGTCGAAACGTTTTAATTTTCTAAACAGAGTCCAGATGACTACAACTGAATCTTTTTCTACAATGGATCAGTCCTGGACGAATTGAGGGATTACGTCTTTGTCTATTTATATTTTGTATTTTTTTAAGTGAGTGAAAAATAATATTTCCTGGTCCCCAAATTGTGTTTTGACATGAAATAGTACAGTAAACCATAATACTGAATACTTAGAATGTATTTGCTTACAAAATTTTAAAGGGTCTCGTATTTTTAGGTGAATAAATGCTTTGAATTGTGACTGACCGTCGCTGCTTCGAAATGTTGGGCGTTACATATTTGTGTGATGTTGAAGAAAAAAACCTGTGTATTTCCGTGTGAATTTGCCGTTTTCGTCGCTCGCTTGACACAGGACATGGTGGAGATGGACAACATGGCTGTCACACGGGGGGCCGGGCGCTGCGTGAGACCCGTACGCCTCACGTCAGAAGCTCAAACTCCAAATGAATTATACGCGCAAACTTTTAAACAACTCAAAACCACGTATTTAAATCGCCACAGTAATGAATTTAAATCAGCCACACTACAACTGTAATACTGCGTTTGAATTGGTCCCTTTTTCTTTTTTTTTTAATTACAGTTTTACCCACACATTTTTACAAAGATAAATACAAAATACAACATTTTTCTTGTAGTTTATTTAACTATAGCTCAGTATATACATCACAGTCTATTTTTTTAGGCCCCATTTACATCCACAGACCGTAAATTCCACAATTGAATCAACAGTTGTCCTAATTACATGTAAAGGCTAATAGTTTATTAATAATAATAATAATAATAATAATAATAATAATAATAATAATAATAATAATAATAATAATGCAACAGGTGAAATTGGCCGATACACATTTAAATTCAATGGTTTTGTGTTGGATAAAGTTACAAACTGTTATATCATCTCCAGGATGCTGCATGAATAACCGCACAGCTCCATCTTGTGGCCACTTGTAGACCAAAGCTTCGTCTTCAATGTCAGGAAAAACAACGTCAACATAAAAAGACGATTAACTCTAGTATACAGTGCACTGACATGGCCACTAATACTGTATACAAATGAATCAGTTGAAAAGTCAATACAATTCCAATTTTTCTGTCAAATTTGTGGAAATGCACATATGACATGTTTGCTATCCAACGCATGGGGGCACTGTTGCTCTCTCTACATGCTTCACTTCAACTTCTTGCACAAAAATGTGGGGAAAAAAAACTAGTCATTCTCACACAAGCTACAAAAAATAATTCAATCATACTAAACAATGTCCTATGGCACAAATAATCAACATTTAGTGCCACAATGACCTACTTTTTACAATATTTTGAGACGTTTGTAGCCTATTTTAATTTTCCATAATAACATCGTGTCAGTTATGTTCTATTTTTATGGGACAGTTTTTCCAAATTGCTGACACATTTGACTGATTTAAACCACTTTAAATGTTCGCCATGGGGTTGAATTGTTTTGTAGACCCAATCAAGTTGTCAGACTGTTTGCACCTGGGCAGAGAGGACACTTTGGACCCAGAGTTGAGTGAGTGAGTGAGTGAGTGAGTGAAACCTGTGCCATGATGTTTCTGTTTCTTTCAAACTTAAACTGAAGACCTTCTAACAGGTGAAGGTGAGTTTGATAAATTCAATACTATTTCTTCATGCATTAATACAGGCCTGTGCTACAACTTGGACAGATAAATCCAGGTTTTGTCTTTGTTTTTGTCCTGTTTTGTATTTGGCATTAGTTTAGACCAGTGGTTCTTAAACTGTTTATACCAAGTACCACCTAAGATTTGGCTTTCCATGTAGGACTGGGGTAAGATTAGTCACTTTTCACTTTGGTGGGTTTTCTTTGAGTAACTAAAAACAGTTTCTTCCCAAAACTGTGGTATTTTTGTTTTGTTCTAATTTACTTGTATGACATGATTTAAGGACGTGTACTTTCAGTGTAAAATGTCATATGCCAATAACATTGTGTAATTTTTGAGATTTAATGGTTAGCTCACTTTACCCCATTTACCCCCAACAGATTTACGCCCGGATTTTATCAAGCCTAAATTACGACTATCATGGTCTATAACGAGATAAAACCTAGTCTAATCTAAATTAGACTAAATCATAGATAAAGTATTGTTCTGTCCTTTTTAAGGAAGGAGGACAACAAAAGCATGGATGGATTTGTCTAACCCTAAACCGCAGAGGGCCCCAGACACACTGACTTTATTCTTGTTTATGGTCTTGGTTTAGCGCCGTGTTAATCCTTTTTAAGCGTGTTAATCCTGGTTTCTGGCTTGGTTCTAGTTTAGACCAAAGAGATGAGTTGTGTAAATATAAGTCAGTCAGTTGTAAGTTCTTACTCTCTAAACTTTGGCCGTTGACAACACAAATATTTCATTTAATCTTCGCTTAATTTTCAGATCTAAGTCGCTTGTCTCTGTCCTTTTTTTATACAGTCTAATTTTAAATGTTTTTCTGTTTCTGAGGTTTTATTTTTAGTGTTTGGCGTCACAAGATTCAATGTGACCCATTCTGCTCCATCGTCCAGAAAGTCCACAGACGGACCAGTGTGTCAGAGAGAGGGGACTGTAATCAGATCAACACTTTATTAAGCAATTGTTCACAGGAAACGACAGGAAAAACAGGAGGAGGAGAAAGAGGAGAGACACAAGAGGTGGCACCTTTTTATTTACCAAAGTCATTTCAGAATTGAGGCAAAAGTGAAATGGAACATAATGTGACTTCAATAGAGAAACTG
Organism: Chaenogobius annularis; assembly: GCA_015082035.1. Taxonomy (NCBI): domain Eukaryota; kingdom Metazoa; phylum Chordata; class Actinopteri; order Gobiiformes; family Gobiidae; genus Chaenogobius; species Chaenogobius annularis. Next base: position 321,502 of record BJKM01000146.1, on the reverse strand, counting down.
GGATTAAATTAGTGGTCATGAAAATGTGTTTAGTTAAAGAATACTGAATACTTTCAATAAAATGTATTTAGTATAAGAAAAGAGAACTAAAGAGAAAATTGCACATGAACTCGCTGTAAGAACTGTGTTTTCTATTTTTTTTTTTTTTGCACTATATCATTTCAGCTCCAAGGCAAAATGTCATGATCAAATACCGCAATGTCTTCCTCTGATTTTAGAGAACTGTAATCTGAATACCACCAAAGGAAAGGGTAACTGTACCAGAATTCAGTTACCCTTTTTAGTAATCTGAAAACCTATTCCTGTTTTTGGTACATGTATTCAGTTACTTCTCAACTCTGACCACAGAACATCCCAAAAAATGATCAAGGTGGTTTTGTCAAATAGAAATCCCTCGGGCATTTTACATGATTTCTTTATTTAATTGGATCTATCAATCTATCAATACAAAACGAGCAGAAACGTCCTCCAGCCAGACCAGGATCTTGGCTCAGATCTGGAGGAGGGTCCATATCCTGAAGTAGACTTTATCGAAAGATGAGTCTTCACAAATGCATGCATTGCACACAATCATTTACCTAATCAATAACTGCAATCTGAGCAATGTTCTCTTTGTGCCTGCTCCAGTTCAGGGCCCACAGCTCAGATCATATGTGACTATAAGACTTAGTCCTGGTTTAGTCCTGTTTTTGGTCCTGGTTTAATCCTCGTTTAGGTCCTTGTTTGGTCCTGGTTTGGTCCTGGTTTGGTCCTGGTTTGGTCCTTGTTTGGTCCTTGTTTGGTCCTTGTTTGGTCCTTGTTTGGTCCTTGTTTGGTCGCTGGTTTAGTCCTGTACTGGTCCTTTTATTGAGTCACGGTGCCAAAGGTTACGCAATTCAACAGTTTTTCCTCTTTGTTCAAACAAAATCTTATTAAAGTCCAGCGGCTGCTCAAAGTGAACGGAGCAGAGGAGCAGAGGAGCAGAGGACACACTTGAGGATTTTAAAACCAATTGAAAACAAGAACAGAATTTGTAGATTATTTTTTTTCCCACCCCCCAGGATTTTTAAAAGGTTGATGTGAATAAAACAGCGAGGAGTTTGAGGAGGATGGGAGCTCGAGAGTCCGCGTTCCAAGAAGAGGAGGAACCCGCTGAAGTTCTGTCAAGTTTAAGTGGTAAGATTAAAATATTTACTAATTCCGCCTAAAACAACTGATTTAACAAATATAGTTAATCTATATTTGTAAACAAAGCCAGTTAAAGAGGGAGCAGGTTAAAAGTAGTGTTTTGGGACACATTTGGGACCTTTCTTCTATACTTATTCTATAATGTCCTTAAAAAAACTATTTAGAACATTTTAATAACCTGATGTTTTCCATCTAAATATTTTATGATCTGTTGTGTAGATTTAACTTTTGTTGTTGTTGACTTGCTATAATTGTGAAAAGATCATTTAAGGCAAGAAACCAACAAGGGCAAAAGAGATGGCTCGTCTCAAGGGGCTGTCAGAATCAGAACCAGAACCAGAACCAGAACCAGAAAGGGTTTATTGCCATTGTCAATGAACAAAATTCACAAACATAGGAACTTGTCTTGGCCTTGAGGTGCAACATAGAACACTGATCAATAATAAAAACAACATATATTCATGCATTAAGAAACAATTTAAAAGACTATGTCCTTTTAAATAAAATAAATAAAACTACAGGCTACACACTACTACTGCTCTTTTTTCTTTCATTTATTATATATATATACAATTTCATCTGGAAACCACAGTATCCAATCATTTCTTTGAATCCATCCATTTGGCACATTGTAACTTCAAAATACAAACAACTTCTTTTTCTTTTCTATTCACCTACAGTATCTTGTCTTACGTAATTTTACATTTTTGAGTCTATAATTGTGATTCTAATCCTACCATATGTTTTATTTTAAGGTGCAACATTTGTCAAATTGTTTAAAAACTCAAAATAAAGAACCACAATTCCTTCAGTGTCACAGAATTAAACTTCCTATTGCTTCACCTCTTGTGCTTTAATACCACCAAAGCGCTATCATTTCCAGCTTTATGTTGTATGCCACATTTTCATGACCTTTTCCCATTCAAAAGATAACACATCTTTGTTTTATATTGCTAATTTCTATGGCAACTGTCGTGATTCCGGTGAAAAACGAGGGGAGTGGTTTTGTTCCAGATTAATCCAATTTTGAACGAAGAAAAGGAGACGGCTGGTAAACAACAATCTCTTTCATCGTGATAAAAAGGGTAGACTTTCATCGTTTGTGGTGAAAGCTCCGTAACATTCTCTTCTGGATCACGGTTAGAACAAGGTATAGTTCTTTTTTTAATAGTTCTTTAAACATGGAACTGAAGCATAACGTTAAGATCTGATGTAAAAGTATGATAAATGTTTAGTACAATAACTGCAACCCAAATAATAAACGATGAAAACATGTCATATGCACTTTTTGTGAGCGTCTTTGATGAGTTGAAGTTGGACCAGCATGCCAGATTTAGTAGTCTTTTGAATTAGTGTAAGTCTATAAAATATCAGTGTCTAGACTCCGGACCACCCCCTCTCTGGCTCTCTCACCCCTCTGATCTTGTCTTGCTAAACAGAGGAAGTGCATAAACGCTGCAGTTAAGCTCGTCTCCCTCACACTCGCTCTCTCAGAAACATGTCGTCTGCTGAGGATTTAAACTGGAATATTCTAAATGTCCGACACTCGTTACAAACTCTGACGCCACAAAGCGCCCAAAACGGCAGGAGAAAAGGTCAGTTATTTGAGTTATTTTATGAATCTTTCGCTGGTTTGGGATCAGACGTGAACAAATTGGCTCGGCATCAAAGTTCTGTCCGGCCATTTGGTATAATGTGAAAAGAAATGATGGGAATGATGGGAAAATGGGCCGTGCGATCGGTGAAACTTAATCCAAATATGTTTTAAGAACTGTTCATAAAATGTTCAACTAAATCAATAAATGGTGACACTTTTTAGGGTACAGTTATTAATATCCAAGTGGCTAAATGTCAATGATGATTAATATTTGTTTGTCCCTTTTTATTAAAATCTCATTCTCCATAACCTTACCTGCCTGATTACTCAAAAGCCTATTAGGATCATAAATCACGTCCCACACTCCTCCTCTTTATCTCGCCCTTTCCTTCCCTCCCCTCTCCCTCCCCCCTCTCCCCCTCTCTCCCCCTCTCTCCCCCTCTCTCCCCTCTCTCCCCCTCTCTCTCCTCTCCCTCCATCTCAGACATAGAGCAGTTTCTTTATGGTTCCTGAATGGACATTGGTCTCATGCGCTCGCCCTGAGTCACTCATTACGACAGACCCAACCGTCCCTAGTCCTTGAGCCCTGGGCCAGTCCTGGTTCCGTCTTTTAGGTCCAGGCGAGACCAAACCCACTGGGGACCCTCCTTTTTAAAAAAAAATATTTTAAACCAAACTTCACAACTGGTGAAAAGGAGCAGAAGATTTGAAGTGTTTTGAGGAGCAGGAGTCGAATGGGAAACACGGGGACATGTTCTGCTGCGGCGCTCCATCTGAGAAACCCAGAACCAAACACCAGTCCACACAGACCCACAGACCAGGTAAGACCACCAGGATCCGGGGGTTCGACCAAGTTCAGACCTGGTGGAAACCTTGGATTGGTGCCGAGTTAGACCTGGTCTACTCCTTGGGGCAGTCCGTGTTTTAGATCTTGTTGAGTACCATGTTAAGTCCTAGTTTAGCCTTGGTGTAGTCCTGGTTTAATTCTGCTTTAGTGCCTGGTTCAGTCCCTGTTGTGTTCTCTCTTCATTGGTGGTGCTGTGCAGCTACCGTTTTAGCCTGATTCTAATGCTCCCAGCTGCTGGTGTGTCATGTACATAAACATGTTAGTTTGAAGAATATTTTCAGTGGTCTTCTGTTTCTGTGACTCAATGTGTTCAGCCTTCTCTCTCCCTTTTGCATTTCACTCTCTCCCCCTTCCCTCACTCTTTCTCTTTCTCCCCATTTATTTCTCTAACCCTCTCTTTTCTCTCTCGCTCTCTTCCTCTCTTCCTCTCTTATTCTCTCTACCGCTCTCTCTCCCCCTTCCCTCACTCTTTATCTCTCTCTCCCCATTTATTTCTCTGACCCTCTCTCTCTTTTCTCTCTCGCTCTCTTCCTCTCTTATTCTACCGCTCTCTCTCTTCCCCTTCCCTCACTCTTTATCTCTTTCTCCCCATTTATTTCTCTGACCCTCTCTCTCTTCCTCTCTTCCTCTCTTGCTCTCTAATTCTCTCTACCTCGCTTTACCCTCCCTCTCTCTGTTTGCTTTAAAACCTAAAACAAACTCAGCTGTGTAGGAGGGAGGGGCTGAGTCCAAACCCAAAGTATCCTCCTCAGATCGGAGACAGGTAGACCCAAGTCCACACCAGGTTTAGACCCAGTTGAGGCCAGTCAAGACCAGGTTTAGGGGAAGATTTGGACTTTTCCAGGACAAATTTGGACATATTTTTGGGGGCAGGCGCATGAAGGAGAAACGGGGAGACACTGTGGACATGTAGACTAGGTTCAGAGCAGGTTTTGGGTCCAGGAGCTGGTGTAATGAATCGTTTGGTGTGTATATCTCTGGAGGAGATGAGGAGTTTCTACAGACTGTCTCAGACCTTTTCCCAGCTGCACCGTGAGTTTATAATACTGTGAAAACCTCTGTAAAAAATAGGTCTTGCTGGCTAGTCGACTTCTAAAAGAATCGTTATTTGCAGTCCTAGTAAAGTACGTCTGTAGTATGTGAATCTGGTGCTAACTTGGATTGTTTGGGAGTTGTTTTTTTCATTGGAACATTGAAGACGATCAGTATACGAGGCATTGAGCACTGTCCTTTTTAGACCCGACTCCGGACTCGACTTGGACTCGAGACGGTCTTGACAACATTAGTGCGAGAAACTTTTGCTTTCTCAACATAAACTTTCACCTAGAAACGACAGCAACATCAGTCTGCACCAAAAGATGTTTTAATATGGAAATGATTTCATTTTGTTTATTGTTGATGCTGAGATCTAGTCTACACACACATTAAATAAGGTCCGTCTGATTTAATAGGTCAACAAAATGAAGCAAGAAATTTAAACCTGGCTCTATCCATTACATGTCTTCTAATTTGTAAAACAAAAACGACTGACTTAAGTAATATACTGTACAATGTTACTGTAACAGTCTTGTACTTGAGTAAAAGAATTGTTTTTTCTTCCCTCTGTGAGAGCGTCTGACAAAAAGCTTTGTTTTCATTATGAAATATGGTGTGTATATATGTGTTTCTGCGCCGCTGCTTCAGATATGATTTTAGTTTTTTCTCATTGTGTCTGCCCACAAAATCCCATATTTTGTGCATTATTTAATGCTTTGTTTTTGTATTTACATTAACTTCACGTTATAAATCAATGTTGCACCAGGACAGTTACTCTCAGTTTTATGCGAGTAGTGATTTCCCAAATACAATTTCATTCTTGAGTCACTAATTAGTACTTCTACTTGAGTGATATTATTTTGGCTATCTACCTTCTCTTGCAGGAGTCCGTGTGCTCTGTGACAAATTAGCGCCTCTGTCTCTCAAAACGCCCAAAATAACAGTTGTGCTAAAAATACACTGGACCAAAATAGATCAGAACGGTCACTGTAATATTAAAATGTGAATCTATCAGCGTTATTCAAGAGAACGAGGGAAAGGGGGAGTTGTGTGTGTCTGAGATGATGATGTCGTTGTTCCTTTGTCAAACAGGATGTGTGTCTGTACATATTACAGCTTTATTATTACACTGTACATAAAACTAACGCTGCAATCCAAACAATGCCAATATGATAAGGAAAAGACTGCACGCACGTTACAATAGCTCCGTGATCTAAATGTTTGCATGACAATGTAATTTTCATCACACAATAGTTGTAGTTTCTTTGACTAGTTCTGGTAGATCAAGACCACGATCTGGGACCGTATCCTTCGATTTCTGATGGGCGTGACCGGCAAATGGCTTAAACAATCAGACCTGGTGGCACTGGTTTAGGACTAAAATAAAGAAGACCAAAAATAACAGAGGACTGAGACACGGCACAGATTTCAGCAGAATCAACAAGTGAAACATTAAACTCTGAGGTAAAAGAAGTAATTGATTTGGCGGTGAAAGTTGGATTCGGAGGATACGTCTGAGAGACACGTGATTCATATATTATATTTTTAATGCACTTCATGGTCTGGTTCCTCCTGCATTCGACAGAAATGACTTGCCAGGCAATCAATTCTGTCCTGTTTATGTGATTATTAAGTATAGATGCTAATAGTTTGATCAATTATCTGGAGATTGACTTTTTTGACAACCTCTGACGACAATACTACTACTACTACTACTACTACTACTAATATTAATCATAAGTGAATAATGCTTCAATATGTCAAGCCGTTTTCATGTGTTTCGGCACGAACAACCTTGACGTAAGGGACGTTTGGTGGGGAGAACGTTTTAAGCTTCTGCGAAACAACTTCTGAAAGGGTTTCTTCTCCAAACGTTGCACCTGTCGCTCTTTTGGTTGTCCTGCACCCCCATTTAGGCCCCCGTCCCTCGTTACTTATTTAGAGAATGGTCCACGTTTTCAGTCATGCCACAAGAATGATATAAAAGTAAGATTTAACATAGGAAACATGATCACATTTTGTCTTGCAGAGAAATCAATAATTTTGTTGTTGTAATACGTTGGCTAACCCTGCTGTTATTCCTGTCTCTTTGTGGGTTATAATGGCTAAAACTAAAAATCATATGGTGTTGGTTGGTTGTTAGTTGTAGTTATTATTATATATGAACTTTTTCTGCAACTTGAGGTGGACATGGGTCGTCACAGGTCGAGTGAACGAGCTTGGCCCTCAGAAAACCGCCCGACGTCCACATGAAAGCGGCGTCGCAGTGGTCATGAGAACCTCTGGTGAACCTCACAGAATCGCATGCTCTTTTGCCTCCTCCCGCCCTTGATCCTCTGCCCTCTTTTTTGTTTTTGTTTCGCGCTGAGCTTTAGAAACACCCTCATTTCTTCACCTCTTAATCCAATCCCGTGTTATGACAGCGCCCGTCAGGTTTCAGTGTGACTTTAACCACATTTAAGTCACTCTTTTAATCAGATGACGCATTATGAAACGGATTTATGGAACTGAAAATAAAATGTTTTAAAATGGATTTATTAATTTCTGATTCTATTATCTGTAAATACTTGTTTTTTTTTTTATTTGGAAGCAATAGAAGAATATCACAAATCACTGTTTTTAAGCTTCTAAAACTGAAGCCAGGGTCTGAACCGGTCTGAACCAGGGTCTGAACCAGGGTCTGAACAGGGTCTGAACCAGGGTCTGAACCAGGGTCTGAACCAGGGTCTGAACCAGGGTCTGAACCAGGGTCTGAACCAGGGTCTGAACCAGGGTCTGAACCAGGGTCTGAACAGGTCTGACCATCACTGTACCTCTCTTCTCAGTACTTTACAAACTGCAGTAATCACAGCAGTATTTGCAGTAAACAGGAAGTACTTTGCCATTATTGTGTCTGTGGCTCTTCCCGCGCTCCGTCTGCTCCATATCCTCCACTCCATTCAACACATTATTGCAGGTGTGGTCCTGGTCCAGTCCTGTCCCGGTCTTGATTTAGTCCTGGCACCGCTGTCATTTCTGCTCCTCCTCCTTCAGAATCAGATGGAACCACAAAGTCTTCCTGTCGTCCCTCTCTTCCTCTGCAGCTGGAGACACAAATTACATCATGTTTCTGAACAAACAAACAAACAAACAACAACAAACGAACGACCAACAAAGTCTAGAGCTACAGAGGGTTTACAATGGTATACTAGAGTGACATTATAGACTCTTATTCCACCCATTTCTGCCTAAAGGGTCCACCTACATTTCAGTCAGTACAAACGGATGTGGGGAGAGCAGGCCAAGAAATGAATCGAGTAAGTACATTAAAACTGTCTGAACGTAACATCTGAGTCGTAATTTGAAGGACAAAACATTCAAATAATGCAGAAAATCTGGTATTTTCAAAAGGGTAAATGTCTGACGGAGCAGCGCAACAAACAAATGCTCAAATAATTGAATCAATAATAAAGCTTTTGTCACTTGTTGACTCGCAGTGGAAAGAGGAACCAGAACTTTTAATCACGTAAGAGCACTGTTACTGTACAATATATTAGTCAAGTAGGAGGAAAAGTACGGCTCTGAAAACGACATTTTATACTTCAGCGGTTAAAGCTTCATGTTGACAATCGTAGAAGGATTTAAACATTTGAGTGTCTTTCAGATCTGATTTAATTTGGTCTAATTTTTGTGTCTGATCTTTTTAGATAATGTACAGATTCATAGTATTTTCAATTATTCTCACCGATTTACATTAAGCAATCATTCAGAAATCACATTTTAAATGCATAGTAGGCCTGCTCACTCAGTGGTTTTCCAAATACTTTTTTGCTCTTACTTGAGTAGACTAATTATTTTGGTCACTATACGTTATAACTCTACTTGAGTAATATTATTCTAAAGTACCGTTACTGCTTGAGTACAGATTTGGCTCACTCGACCTCCTGAGCATTACCAAGTTGTTTCTCTCAGGCGTCTCTGCTGTTGTTACTAAGTGATGGAGGGGCGGCCCGTGTGGGCGTGTCTCCCCTGGACACGCCCACTTGCCCCGGGAGTCCAGCGCGCTCGTGTCAGCTCCTCCAGTCCGGCACGGAGCTCCGAAGAGGCGGACGCAGGACCTCCGCACGCCCCCCCCCCCCTCTTGAATCATGGCTCCAGACGCGCATCCAGACCCGGTCTCTGCAAGATTTAGACCCGGATTTGGAGTCGGGAAATGCGGATAGAAAAAGGAGCCAAAAGCGTCCGCCGCATGAGACTCGGACATGGCCCTAAACAGAGTGTCGCTCCTGTGCAACGAAGTAACGCGACTTTGGGTCCAGCTCAAGATCTGCACAGGTACAACAGATGTACAATAAGTTCATTAAACGAGACGCGGGCCGGTACACAATTAGAAATGCTTCAGAAACACGACAGAAACACGACAGAAACACGACAGAAAACCATGATGTGCGCAGGTGAAACGAGAGGACAAGTGATGGAGACACTGCTATGATGGAAACTTTTACGCGTGCAAAGTTTCAAGTTGTTTGGTTTAACTTTAAGCAGGTTGGGAATAATGATTTAAATATATTTTTGTCTGGCTATGTGTTTTGCTGTTGTTCTGAGACTTGTTGGCGCTGAAGGATGCGGATTTGGCCTGTGGTAGAAAAAGTACAACCTTTTGTTATGTACTGCAGTAGCAAAATATTTCAAGGCTAGTTGGCCGACTCAAGTTAAAGGAAAAGTATCTCATTAAACTATTTACAGTAAAGGGTTGGAATACACATTTGACTAAAACGTATAATATTATTATTATTATTATTATTGTATTTTAGGTTTTGCTAAAAAAAAATATTACATTTTCATCAGTCCTCTGTCATTTTAAAGGGCTATTTACTTCCTGGTTGTAAATTGTGACATCACACTAGGACATTACAAAACCGTTACTTAGCAACCATGTTGTAGACTGGGGAAAAAAAACTGCTTTAATGTCAAAGCCATTCTTATTTGACAAAGACAAATGTATGAGAACCTTTTTATTTAGTTGAATTTAGATGGAACTTCTGGATGTAATTCTGAGGGTGCTTTTATACTTGTGTCCTTTGGTCTGGACTTTAGACTTTCCTGTTTGGTTTGGTCCAAAGTCCAGGTTTGACTGCTCCTGCACCACCAAACAACTGGTTTTTGTTGAGCTGGAAAAAGAGGTGGTCTCGGTCCAGACCATGCACAGACGAGCGAACTCGAGGAACTGTGCCAAAACATGAGGGAAAAACATGGCCTGAAGCTTAAACTACAGTAAAGTCGCATGTTGTGTCACTTTGGCACAGAAGAGAGTTACGCAGCTTTCAGTTTCATCCAATGTCAAATAACTATAACAAATCTTTGCCTGATCTTTGGCCTTTTTAAATCAACAAATGCACCCACAATCAGTGTCATCTGTACACAGTCACAACAACGCAGGATTCACTGGCACATCTTTTTGCTGCAAATAGTGACAAAAATGACCCATCTACCAAACACGCTGATACCAGAAAATGACAAGCAAATGTGAGCTAAATGACAACGCTTGTACAGGTAAAGTAGCCTCTAAATTAAACACGGTACTTACCAGTGCCTAGTCAGGGCAATCACGGCAAGCATTGATTGATCAATAACATCTAAAATAACCGTGTGTTACAACTATATATTTAAATTGTTCCACAATATAACCAAATCCCCTCGCATCTGATGCTGCTGGAAGTCCTGGTGTCTTTTAGTGGCCTCTACAGGCCGCTGAGCAGTACTGCAGGAAGCTTTGTTCTTCTTCTCTCTCCACTTTTCTTGCTCTGTGTTCAGAGACCCGTTCATGCTCCGCTCTCTAACATGAACTTTTAGAACCAGAGTGGAAAGCGGCTTCTTTTAGAGGTCTGCACATGCGCTCTAAGGACCACACAGCCTCAAACCCATGGATCTATGCTCAGGGATGCTGAATCCACCTGTGTGGTACTCACGGATGTTTGCAGGTTTTGCCCTAACTGAGCATGTGCGAGGAGAAGTGCCAAGTTTCAACAGACAGACTTAAAAATGATCTTTTAGAGACAAGACTTTGTTTATAGCTAAGGCTCTGTTCATGTTTTATAATGATTAGTTAGAAATACAGGCAGTATTTTAATAACATGGAGGCACCAAATATGTGGATATGAATGAATGAATGCATAGTTTTTACCCGGTATGGGAGTTTTTATCTCAGTAGGATAGGTGTTTGCCCATTCACACGGAGGTTTTTTTTTTTTTTCATTTTTGTGTGGCAAATGTTATCCACTAAATATTGAACACCACGAAGTCTGCTTGCCCAGCCGTAAAAGACACTGCAGCACTACTGGTACTTTTGCTATTGTTGTAGATGGCTGCCTCACGTCTTTTTTTGTTGTTGTAATTTCGGATCTCCACACCCACGTCACTTCCATAGCTGTCATCTGTTTTAATCACATCACAGTGAGTTGGCAAATAATTATTTTCATCCAAACAGTCCCCTTGTATCGGTTCGTTGTTTTGGAAAGCGAGAATGCAGGTAAAATAGCATGTGCGGCCTAAATCAATAAAAACCTTTCACGATACTTCTGATTAAAAATCAGATCAACTGGAAAAGTGACCAGTCACCCATCACAAAAGCCTCATCTTGCTCCCGAAACACAAAAAACTACTCTTCATTTAATTACGCTCCACGGTCAGAGGTGCGCTTCCATTGTCATGACGACAGTAGAGCCAGCGCCAGGGAACTTCTGATAGTCAGGACTTTAGGAGCTGCTGTGAAATAAGTCTGGGGACCAAACGAAAATATTACAATCTCTTGACAAGTAAGTTTGGACCATGGTCAACTGTTCTTCTCAAAACTGACACTTGATTGGTGTAAAACTATCATTTTGTATTTAAAACAGGGTTTATCCCACCAAATAAAGTCAAAATTGGAGAGCCATATGTACTTGAATGCTCCTGTTTTGCACAACCTGTGAGCTCAATCTAAAATGCACTGTTTACACTGTTACTTCGCAAATAAACCGTAAGTACCCATTTAAAATGTGACATTTTAGTTTGTTTGCTCTAAGCCATGACTTACCATAGGCACCAGGCACGATGTCACTATAGACGCAGTTAAAACATTTAGTGCAGGTTACATGTAGATACCCGCTCTCAAATGTCATGAAGTAGAGGTAAAATGCATCCACTATAATATTTACTTAAGCAAAGTAGCCTGAAGTATTTTCACATATTTATATTGGCTGCGCTTGGTTCACAACAAATAAAAAAAAAAAAGAAAAAGGCATGATTATTTTCATGCAGTTAAGTTTGTTACAATTAAATTTCATTTATTTATTTTTGACTTGAAATGAGGCTGCTGTCGCTTTGGTCTGCAAACACAGATTCGAGGAGGAGCAGCTGGTCAGAAATGGATCACTGTATTCATTAGTATTTTAGGCCAAATAAAACAAATTTGTGAATGGGAAGTTTGTATTTATGTACAGTATTTACAAATCTATTTTTGAAATGAATAGTTTGTCCTGTGTGTAACATGAGAAGTAACATTTGAGTATATGGAAATGTAATACAGAGACTGAACCAGGTCTAACCTGTCTAAACCCGAGCTGAGGGACTAAAATGGGTCATAATTAAGTTCAAAGTAGGTTATAAAGCAGGTCCGGACAAGGTCTGAACCATGTCTTTACCAGGACCAAACTAGGACTAAACCAAGACTAAACCAGCTCCTTTTACTGTTACTTTGCTTCTCAGTGCGCTGGTCTGTTATAATCTGTCTGAAGTGGCTTTAGGACCCGGGGCTGGTCTTGGTCAGGACTTTGTGTGGTCTTGAATGTGTTTTTGTTGTGTACAGTAAAATGGAGCAGCATGCTAATCACATGGTAGTCCCATTAATGCTGTCGTCACAAAAGACTAATAAAGACAGATAAAGAGAGTTTGAATGTCAACACTTCCTCTGCCCTCAGCTGGAGGCCAGCGTGTTCGGAACCAGGACTGAAACGGGCGTGAGCAAGACTAAACTAGGTTTTACAAATGTCTTCTAAAATGGGTATAAAGCAGGATTGAACCAGGACTAAAGTTGGATTAAATTTGGATTAAACTAGGACTACAGCAAGACTAAAGCACATTTTAAGAAGGGTTTAATGCAGGAATAGAGCAAAACCTGGATGAACTGGGTCAAAACTAGTGTCCAAAACACTAAAATGGGGCTAAAACTAAATCTAGAACCAGTTCTAAACCATGCTAAACTAAAGCAGGTCTCGATAAAGTGCTAAACCAGGTCTAAACTAGGGACCAAACCAGGTCTAAACCCAGAGCAGGCATGTTGTTTGTTTTGGTCCTTGTTGATCCTTCACTATATTCTGATCAAAGCGGGAATCACATGGACAGAAAGATTAACAGATCAACAACTGTCTAATCTAGACTACAGGAGAGAGAGGGGGAGGGAGCCAGGAGAAAGATGGAGACAGAGATGGAGAGAGGGAACCAAAATTCATCCAAGCCCAAGCATGATCAACCGCGTGGCCAATGGACCAAATCTGTTCTGTGGGAAACAGATTCCAAACATGCGGCGCGGACTGAAAAAGCCTGTCCAAATGAAGTCTTTTTTAAACTGGAGTATTTGTATTTAAGCTATTTAATTGTATAAACCAGTTCAAGTGGGGTGGGCCAATGATGTCTTCCAGATCAGACATATGCCTGTCGACCGTGGCCATTACTTTCCCCAAGCTTCCTAATGAGCGGATAGGTGACGATTTGGAGTAAATACCAGAGACCTGAGCACTTATGTGCTTTGTACTTTGTTCTGTGGTCTTCCAGGCATGGGTCTTCATGGCATGGTTCTCCCAGGCTGTGGTCTCCAGGCATGTGGGTCTTCCCAGGCATGTGGGTCTTCCCAGGCATGGTGGTCTTCCCAGCATGTGGGTCTCCCAGGCATGTGGGTCCCTTCCAGGCATGTGGTGCTTGTCCACTCGATCACGAGCGGCACCTCAGAAAATATTTAATGTATCAAACCACAATTTCAGTAATTTTTGTGCACTTTTAGGGTAAATGTTTGAAGAGTAATCAGGTCATTCACCTCACTGTAATTCATACCCTTTGCTTATTTGTCTAATGTAAGAAAATGATAGCAGGCTTACTGCAAAATCTTATTATAATAACTTTACATTTTAAACCTTCATTTTAAATCATATTTCATATATAATAATTTTTATTGGTTGGCCAAGTGTGAGCGAGGACACGTGCAAAATGCAATGCATTCAGTTGCAGCATATCAGACATGGCCAGGCCATTAAGGTGTCTAATCAAAACGTTCAGGCCACCCCCTGGAGGCACCCCTGCTCTCAAGATGGCCTTTTACTTGTATTAGCCTATGATAACAATCGCTCTTATTAAATAGTTGCATTTTACAAAAGCAGATCACTGGTGTCCATTTCCTGTGTCAGTGGTTCCCACTGGAGCCCCAGCCCCCTTTGTTCCGTCAAAGAAGCAGCTCTTGGTTCGATGGCAGTCCAGGTTGAGAGAGTGGCTTTGGTGTGTTTTCCGTACAAATTCCAATATTGGAGGCAATTGGCTTGTTTGGGCCCACGAGATACCGAGTTTGGTGAATTTAATAATTTGCTCCAAGAGCTGCGTCTGGATGATTTTTACCGGTGTGGGGTTTGTTTTGATCCTTCTTCCGCATAGTGAAATATGGGTACGTCACTGGAGTGTAACATCTGATTGGTTGCTGTGCCGTGTTTGTTCAAATTCTACACATAGAACTCATAAGATCTGGAAGATGAATCCAAGATGGCGGTGCATCGGTCTATATGGCCTTTGCTCATTGGCACATGATGCAAAAAATGTTTCCCCCCGTACGCATTACTTCCTGATTGCAGAGCTCGCGCCTCAAACCATGTGGCGACAGACGTGCACGGTGTGATATCAGCGTGATGCTGACAAGAAAGGGGAGAGGGAGAATGCCAGGACAACCTGGGAGGAGAGTGGCTAGAGTGGAGAAAGTGCAGGCTTAGCTAGGCCACTCCTAAAACAATTTTTTTTTTAAGGGCTCAGAATGCTCATGTTGTGAAAAAGATAGTAATCCTTTTAAAATTCCACCTTTTTGAGGAAGCTGTAGGTGTGCTGTCAGCTGAACACAAGCAGATCGTGTCCTCAAAACATTGCCTGACACAGGGTGAATGCGCTCTGGATGTCTTCTGGTGTGGAACTTTTGCGCACAAAGCACACAGTCTCTGATCACTGACTTGCATTATTCTGGCTAGAGCATCATTTGTGTAGTTACGATTTGTTTAAAACCGTGTATGTGTATTGCTAATTTGGCACTAAACACAACATCAAAGTGCACTCACACGTGCAGATGCAAAAGTCTTGTTTATAAAGCGGAGGAGCGTTTGGATTGGCTCCACTCGCTACAGACTGATCTGCCCCCCTTACTGGTTACAGTTCCACCTGCGCATCACTATGATATAGACTGTAACCTATACCACCACATAGTATATACGCCTAGTCTGTATGTGCAGTGGACCCTACTGAGCTGCACACACGCTCCTCATGTTGTTGTGCGCTATTGGCACACACAGAGACTGGGTCTTTTTGAACCAGGGACTGAACCAGGGACTGAACCAGGGACTGAACCAGGGACTGAACCAGGGACTGAACCAGGGACTGACCAGGGGACTGAACCAGGGACTGAACAGGGACTGAACCAGGACTGAGGGACTGAAGGTGATGAATTGGTCCACAAATAACCTGCAATTATGTTTATAATGAAGGAAACTATTTAATGTTAATATTATTAACATTATATGGTTAATATGAGACAGACTTTTTAACAGTTAGTGGTTAATAAATTGTTAAAGTTTCTGGCTAAATGCAGATGTCCATCACGTTGCCTTCCTGAGTCCACAGCGAACAGATCTGAACTTTATTCTGCAGGTCTGTTGGAATTTTTTTCTTTTTTTTTTTTTTAAAGGTTTTTTTAGACTAGGTTTTATTAGACGGGACAGTGTGAAAGTGTGTGGCGATGAGAGAGAAGGGAGGACAGTAGATTCGCAGCGGGGTTTCGAACTAACGACACTAGGGCCACTGTACATGGAGCCTGTGGCCTGGCTCTGGCTCCTGGCTTTACCACTCAACCACTGTGCTGCCTCTGTCAGATTTTCCACATCTAAAAATAACCTGTCTCTGTGACCTCATGTTTATAGGCAAATGTTTTTTAAAGACCACTAACAATAACAAATACACATATCCCACAGAGCTGTAATATGGGATTGAACCAGTGGACTCCTCCCTAAAGGAAAACAGTCAACCACATGCATATCACAGCATATACCTGCTATTGCGGGACTACACCGGGTCTAAAACGGGGACTAAAACTGGACTAACCAGGACTGAACCAGGACTGAACCAAAACTGAACCTAGGCTGAACCAGGTTGTCTTACCAGGTTGTCTTAACAAAGACTATCAGCTGATGTTGTAGTATGGCCAAACTGTAGTCTAGAGGTCCAGTCTGGCTGGAGGTCCAGGCTGGAGTGGTCCAGGCCAGGCTGGAGGTCCAGGCTGGAGGTCCAGGCTGGAGGTCCAGGCGGGGTCCAGGCTGAGGTCCAGGCCTGAGGTCCAGGCCTGGGGTCCAGGCCTGGGTCCAGGCCTTGGGTCCAGGCCTGAGGTCCAGGCCTTGGTCGGCCTTAGGTCCAGCTGAGAGGGAAGGGTCTCTATGAACAGGTCCAGACTAAGTCCTGGTTGAACTGGAGTCCAGCTTGATTCTGTTTAGTTCAGTTATTTTCAGTTTTAGTTCATTTAGTACTGTTCGAGTTCTGGTTAAGATGTGGTCTAATCCTGCTTTAGTCCAGGTTCAGTCTGGCTTTAGGCCTGTTTCAGTTCTGGTTTACTCCTGATTTAGGGTGCGGTCAACACGTGGTGCGATTGGTTCACTTTAAGTGAACTCTGGAGCAGTTTTCCTGTAGGTACGGTTCTCTTGTGAGTGTGTGAACACACAGACACTTACATGTGTCCTGACTTAACATGTGGTCCTGCCACTAACATGTGTCCTGCACTTAACATGTGTCCTGCAACTTAACATGTGTCCTGCACTTAACATGTGTCCTGCACTTAACATGTGTCCTGCACTTAACATGTACAATCGTACCGCACAGGGGTTCACTTCTGTTGTGGTGCGAGGAAATTAAGTAGACTTTGTGAACGCACCCGTAGTCCTGCTTTAGTCCTGTACTAGAGGGGTCTAGAGCAGGACTGGGACTCTGGGATTGGGCCCCATCTGTCTGTGTCAGATCTGGGTCAGGACCAAAACAGCAGCAGCAGCATGGAGCACGTGAGATTAAATGTGCCGGAATGTCTTTGTGTTTGGAGATAATGTGCAGTCCAGTGTGGGCCATAATCA
Organism: Chaenogobius annularis; assembly: GCA_015082035.1. NCBI lineage: Eukaryota > Metazoa > Chordata > Actinopteri > Gobiiformes > Gobiidae > Chaenogobius > Chaenogobius annularis. The sequence goes on along the minus strand of BJKM01000146.1, from coordinate 304,485 downwards.
CAAAAAAATATGTATCATTATTTTCTTCATCACTATGGCAATATGACCAAAAAAGTAATGAACAAAAAACTCGTATTGATCTATTGGTTTTTTTAAATTAAATTTTGTGTCATTTAAAACAAGTCCAAATGGTTTTCAATAATATTGTTCTGAACATAAACAATACAGACTTAAATTTGGGAGTGCTTTTTACACATGAACACATTGTTTGCTTGTACTTGCATAGTCATCACATCTGCTAAATGCAGTTTTGGTCAGATGCTTGTTGAGATTATAGAGTCTTTTAGTCGACTAATAGAGACACGGATCATTAGTCAACTACACGCCTAATAGTCCATATCTCCCACCTATTTCAATGTATTGATTGTGGTTTAATGGTAATAATGGTCTCACTTTTGTGCCCCTTTTCGTCAAAAAATCCCTGAATCTAGTAGTCCTGGTTTTAGTCCTGGTTTAGTATACTTCTATATTGCTGGTTTAGTCCTGGTTTAGTTCTTGTTTAGTCTTGGTTTACCTGAATATTGAGATTCTCAAACTATTTTGAAATTATTGGTTTGTAAAAATGTAACGTTATGTTTAGTCACACTGGCCATTTTCCTCAATCACCTAGTTCTGGTTTCGTCCTGGATTAGTCTTGGTTCTGGTTCAGGACCTCAAAAAAAGGAAAATAAAAATAAATTGAAAACCTGCCTCGCGGTTTGTGCGGCTGCTGTTGCTTGTTTTGGGCTTTTTCATAGACTTGGACACTTGCTGCTGCAGAGCTCCAAGTGCCTTTATCGGACTATATGTGCTTCTACCTCTTAGTTGACTCGGATCCTTTGGTCCACATTTGAGTCCATGGGAAACCTGCCCCCCAAAAATAGACTTAGATGTGAATGGACTCATTAGACATTCAGGCGGCACTCACAGCAAAACATGCTAAAGGGGCTAAAGGCGCTAAAAGATGCTAAGCACATAGAACTGAATGTTTCACTTAACCCGATTTATACAAGGGGTGAGGGGGTGAGTGAGAGGGTGAGAGACAGAGAGACAGAGAGCGAGAGGGTGAGTGAGAGAGACACAGACGGAGAGAGAGAGGGCGAGGGGGGGGGCCCCAAGAATGTACCCCCCCTCTTTTTCTCATTCATGCTTTTAGCCGGAGCCCCATTGACATACTTTAAACTGTAGCACAGAGTTGCCAAGTCCACTTCTTTATATTGACGTTGGGGTTCTTCTTTTGGAAGGGGCAAATTGCATTTTTTTGGGCTTGTTCCTGAGCAGAACTTTTACATTATAAATTATTATATATAAAAAAAGCATTTTTCAGGTTTGTTTCACGATAATAGACCCAATAATGACTGAAATACAGGCTGTTAACAGGTAAGTAACTTTTTAAAGCCGTTGATGCTACAACTGTGCATCAAATGATCAACCAAAAGGGGGCGTGGCACTGGCAAAAGTTTTCAAAAGTATCAGGATTTCAAGCAAAAGTAGTACATCTGGTCCCCATCGAGCAATTATTTGACTAAACAACTGAAGGCCCTTGTCATCTCTGAGGACTATTGCAAAGACACAGAATGTCAGTCACTTCTGTGCCAGTGCTGTGATCGACTTCTGTGTTCTGGCGTATCCTGTGTACAGTGTGGGGGTCTTATCAGCATGTTGACCCTGGCTTTTGCAGGTCTAACCTTGGTCTGGTTTGTGTTCACACACTTTTCTCTTGTAGCAGTGCTACAGTAGTGATTATAGGGACATCCTGTTTTAAATGAAAGGCCTCAGTGACGTGGTGGATCTGCTCTTTCTAATTACACACCAGAGACAAAGCTTAGTCGTCTTTACCTCTTTTTACCGCGCGCTCAAAATACCTCACACGACAGCAGCCGCAGTTGTAGCCCTTTGAGGCAAACGCTGTGTGATTTGGGGCGTTACAAAAATAAATTGAATTGAAAGCAGTGGTAGAATAGTCTAAACTACAGGTACAACAAGGTAGAACAAGACGTACTGTAATTAAATGGTTAAAATATTACAAGTACTGCTGTCAAAAAATTTGCGTGGAAAAAAACTTTTTAGCAGTTTTATAATTTCAGGTCAACCATTTGTAAATTTGTTGATTAATTAAACGGAAGTTGTTTCCCTGAGCTCTGGCCAATCGGAGCAGGCGGTGCAGTGTTACTGTACTCAGTATAATGAAGTACAATTACATGGCTAGAATTATACTTAATTACAAGCACAAGAAAAGGTTTAAAAAAATCTAAAAATGGAATTAGGTCTTCTGGCCTTTAGTTATTGCTGATCAGCCCCTAGCAAGCGTTCAAATGTTTCATATTATATTATTATTATTTTCCCTCTGAAAAGTCCATGGGTAAAATTCATGGCTTATTTACTCCCTAAACCAAGCGGTGGGCGGTGGGCGGTGGGCGGTGGGCGGTGACACTTGAGCTACACTGCACCAACTCAAATTGTGATTTTGATTCAGTTGCGATATATATAGTACAGCCCTCGTAGCAGGAGTCTAATGTGTGCAGTGAGAGTGAGTCTAGACCAGAGTAAAGCTGATCTCCTCTGTATTAACATAAGCTCTTAATCTGTCTACTGTCTATGGGGAGAAGGGTCCAGGACCTCCTGACCAGGATCCTGGCTCAGGTCTGCTCCACTGCTCCTGACACTGGCCAAATTTACAAATTATCATATTGAAATGACATGTAAACCCTGGGTTCATTCACATGTTCAGTAAAATTTGATATCTATCAGATAACCCTATAATTGGATCACATTTGTTTGAGTTATTAGATTATTAAAATGATCTATAAACAGTAAAATCATCAGATTTCTTTCTGCTCATGGTCCTTCTGTTTACTCACATCAGATGTGGTTTGCATGTCATTTAAGTCATCTTAAATGTCCGGAGATAATCAGATTTTGGTGTGCATCTGAATTTAGCCAGTTAAGACAGTGGAGAATCTATAAAACCTTTTAAAAGTATTATGAATATACAATTATTCTTGAGTGAACAATCGGAAAGAAATGAGATTACTCACATTAGATGTTTACATGACATTTTATTTTAGAAGTAATCTGATTTCTTTCCTTACACGGAACATGATGCAGAAAAGTGCAAACTAATGTGGCAAAGCCAATAATGAAGGAGAAAATGTTAACGATTTGAAAGAGTTATTTTAAAATTCATTGTACTTGGTCTGGGGTGCACAGTGGAAGAGCGATTAGAGCTCTCGCCTCCCAATGAGGAGATCATGGGTTTGATTCCCGGGCCACATGCTCTCTCTGGGTGGAGTCTACATGTCCTCCTCATGTCCTGTGTGTCTCTGTCTCTGTGTTAACCCTGTGACGAGCTGGCCCCTGTCCAGGGTGTACCCCGCTTAAGGCCCAAAGTCACTGGGATACGTTCCAGTCACCCGCGACCCCTAAAGGGAACAAGCAGTAGAAAATGAATGAATGAAATGTACTTGGTCTTTCAACAGTTACTCTAACTTTTGTGGATGTAAACACACACACACACACACACACACACAACACACACAAATGTAAGTAATGGGTTATCTGATTATTCTAGTTCACTACAGGGTAAAATGTCACACAATTTGAACATATTTTCTTTTAACAAAACACAAAATTCTGCTGTTCTGCTCTAAATGTAAATATTTACCACATTAAACCTAAAATAGTTTAGTCTTTGTCAGATGGAACTCTTTAAACGCGTAAACACTTTAAAGTTATTGTTGGTTAATGCACTGGCCCACACACACTGCATGGAAAAGAAATGCCGTCATTTAAATGAATCTGTCTCTGTTTTATGTGTTGTGTGATTGTTTCTCCCTAAGTTAAAATATTTGGCTCCATAAGAGTAATATTTTGTGTTTTGTTTTTAGATGATCTCCTTCAGACAGACGAGCCTCCGCTGTGCGCTGCTCAGATCAGCTCAGAGCTCCAGAAACAGTTTGCTTTCCGACCAGGTAACTTTTGAAATACAATACAAATACTGTGCCATGGTAGTAGCATCACCGGTTCTGATATCGATACTTTCTCCGGCTTCATACACGATAGTAACCAATACCAGAGCGGAGATTTTCCTTGTAAAAAAGAATCGACACATGACAAAACTGATCCAAATGTATTATGAAGAGGATTAGGAGGTGGTTCTGTCCAGTAAAATATTTATTGAATCGAGTTCAGTGGCAGTGCAATTCACGGTTCTTCAGTGAAAAGGCTGACGATCCAAACGCGGTTCTGCAGTTTGGGATTGTGCAGTTTATTACCAGAACAGCTTCAAGTGACTTAGTGGCTCTGGTGAAAGAATGTAATTCAGTAAAGCTTTCAAAACTTCATAAATTATACTTAAGTAAACTGCAGTGGTGGCAGCGGATTGTTTTATCTTTATTGCTTGACTATATATTTTCTTGTGGAAGGACCAACCCAAAAATAACTATTGTACTTCATTATTTTTTGCTGTCATGTAACTTCTGAAAAAGTTCAATATTGTTCGTAATTATTCAAGTTTTTGATTGTAGTTCTGGTATTGATTATTGTATGCGGATATTGTTTGCCGTGTGACTTCTATGGGTGGGCAAGCAGACCTGGGGTGAACCCGGGTCTCAGGCGTGAAGGGCAATCATCCATTTTTTACTTGAGCTATCTTACAAACCAAGATCAGTTTTAAGTCCGCTTGTTGAAACTTGGCGCTGCTGTTGCGTCGCTTCTCCTCGCACATGCTCAGTTTGGGCAAAAGCTGCAAACGTCCCTGATTCCCACACAGGTTTATTCAGCGTGGTTTGAGCACAGATCTATGGGTTTGAGGCGGTGTGGTCCTCAGAGCGCATGTGCAGACCTCTAAAAGAAGCTGCTTTCTGCTCTGGTTCTAAAAGCTCACGTTAGAGAGCGGAGCATGAACGGACCCCTGAACACGGTCACAGACTGAGCCGCTGTGGGAAAAGCAGAACCATGCTTCCCGCGCAGTAATGCCCAGCGGCCTGTAGTGGCCAGTAAAAGACACTGACTTCAGCCAAGCCTCAGCAGCAGAAGTGAGGGGAAAACTGTCTTATTTGGATATATTTTAGAACAATATATATATATATAATATATATATATAGTTGTGACACGGTAATTTTTGATTTTATTGACCAATCACTGATTGCCTTGATTGCCCTGACCACACGCCATTGGTTTGCAGCGTTTCTAAACTTAGCAAGTGCAGAGCTGATGGTCCCTTGAGTTTAAAATGGTCTGAACCTTCGACCCTAAAGTAAATCTAATTCTCTCATTCTGTCTAATGCTTAAAGCGAGTCTGAAAATGTAATTTAAAGGTGAACACAAACGGGAATGGAAATGTGACAGACAAGAGAAACACACAACTAATCAGTTGTAGAGATGTCACAATCAAAATATTGTGAGGGTAAATATTGCTATTTTATAATTATTCATGATTATCAGCAATTTATTATGTATTATGTATGAAAAACATGAATTTAGAGAGATTAGTAAATGCAATGAAATGATTTTATTGCACATCAAAGTAATGCTGATTCAACTGAATGCAATATTCTGTTTTGTCAATTGAACAGGGCGCCCCCTCTGCTCGAGAGTTACTTTTAGAAGGGGCTGGAGGAGCCCGTTGTCAGATGCGTTGGCATTCTGTCTGTAACAAATAACTTTTAACTTACCAATCAGAGTGCCTTGGGTTTGTACCATGCTCATCCCACAAGACTACGTAAGGAGTATTTCTTTAAATGTTTTGGACTTAGCCCTCGAAGAGTACATATTTTATGACCAGGAGTAGCGCTCTACCCCGGACAATCCTAATCTATACCTTTTATTAACGGTCTCTGACACAAGTAAGCCAATCATCCAATCAGAAAACAGAAACTAAACTAAAACCAATTTGTAATGAACCCAAAAGGCTTTTTATGTAGTGTCCTCAGTAGAAGTAGATATTTGTTTTAGAGAAGACCGAACTGGCTCTCAAGTGCTGGTCTGAACTTGGCTGTTGTCTGTTGGAGTTTACAATTTCAAATGGGGATAAATAATTCAGTGGCGTTTGTTTGTGTCATGGAAACAGGAGAGGTTAGCCGTTAGCGTCGTCTTGTTTACGTGGGGCTTTGTGAGAGTTTGAATGAAGCTCTATGTTTGAGAGCACAGATCTGGGTCAACAGCATCACTACAGAGTAGAGACGTAGAGACAGAACTTTGCAGGGGGAAGGAAAAGTGTGATTGAAAACTAGTTTGGATAAACCAGGACTGAGCCGGGGTTTACTTTTAAAAGTGCACTAACGCCATGTTTCCACTGGTGCCCTCTGGAAACCAGCAGGTGGCAGACCCTCTACCAAAAAAGTTGGACATTGGATATTTTACTGAAATCAATCTACTTGATAGCTTGTTTTAGCGGTGAGACTTTTCCCTCGTTCTCATTTAAACCAATGTAGTTCTCGCTGCAAAAGTGAAGTGGAACATGATGTGATTTTAAAGAGAACCTGGGATCAACGTCATCATATCATAAAATATGAAAAATCGAGGTGGTTTTGGCAAATGAAAAGCACTCGGATACATGTGAGGGCGTGATATTAGAGCCCGGTTTAAAGATATTTACTGTTGTATTTTACATTGTGCGTTTATGTAATAGATCATTTTAGACGCACACATTTTTGTTAAACAAAATCCTAAAAAAAACTTTTATTTTATTTTCATCGGTTTAACCTTGGACCAAAATTTTGGCTTATTTTTTATTATGACTCAAAAAACATTAGTATTTAAACCGGTCTATAATTGAACCCAGGTATTGTGTATTTGTAGAGGTCTAAACCTTTTACACAGAAGAAGGCCACATGAAGACACATTTAAATGTAAATTCTTGTGTACATAGTAAGCCTATTTTCATTTTATACTATAGTTAATACATTTTTTTCTTTGATGCTCTTTTGATTTCATATATGTTTTAAATATTGTGCATTGTTGTATGTTGCACCTTAACGCCTATTGAGAATGGCAATAAACCTTTTCTGATTCTGATTTATGTTTTTCAGGTGGACGAGGCCTGAGCGGAGGACCCATAATCATTTTCCCCGAGTTCCCCGATTTCCAAGAGATTGAAGAAGAGGAGCTCCACAATGTGCTCACCTATCTCACCTCGATACCCAGGTACAGACCAAGGCCAGGCACAGGACCAGGACTAAACGGGGACGGGGACGGAAACGGGATGGAAGCCGTACAAGGCCAGGACTACAAAAGGTTTAGAGACTACATTTGGGGTGTGTTCACACTTGTACTTGTTTGGTTGAGCCCAGTTTAATTCTGATGTAGAATTTATTTGTTTGTGTTTAAAGCGCTGACCTTCTGGATTTAGTCCTAATTTAGGCCCAGTTTAAGTTTGATGATTTTGCAAGTGTGACTAGTCGGACTAAATCAGGGACTAGGAAGAGGACTAAAACAGAATTGGATCAGGAATAAAAAATGACTAAATCAGGATGGAACCAGGACTAGAACAGGGACTAGATGGAGCTAAAACCGGACTAAACCATGACTGGACCTCAGCTCACAAGCTGTAATGCTCCATGCGTCCACTAGAGGGCAGCACGACAACAGAGTTCACCTCAAGGACAGAGCAGTGTTTTACAAAATCTAACATGATCAAAAACCTCACCACAAAACTCCCGTCGTAAATGCTCTGTGCTTTTTCCGTTCTCTTTGGTCCACGAGAACGAGACAAGGCGAGATTTTCAGATAATTTTGAATAAAAAATTGGTGCAGTTTAAGTTCACAATTTTCGTTATATATTTTCGCTGTTGCTTTTTTGAAACTGCATTTTCTCATTAGATGTAACTCACCAGTGTTCATTTATTTATTATATATTTTTTCTTTTCAAGACAAAAACATGGGGGGAAAATCATTCATCGTTTTCCTTTTTATGTGTGCACAATCCAGTGGAAATTTTGTCTGGAGAGTTTGTGGCATGAGATCTTGGCCCATACCTATTGTCTAGCGTTAATTATATCATCAATTATCGTTCTCGCATATTTTCTCTTGTATATTATGATGAGAATTTAGGCCTTATCGCCCTCTGCTCCGCCCTCTCTCCCTTACTTTATTCATTATTCACTAAAATGATCCATTATTTTGTTGCCTGTCCGACATTTCCTTTCATATTCTATTCCCCTTTTCCCAAATCAAACCCTAACTTCCTTTCTTCCTCGCCTCTCAAAGCCTGACTCTAATCTGGACGTCCTCGTGTCATGGCGTCCTTTACATTTCTCCTCTTTTTTTTTTTTTTTATCACAAATCCGCCTTTCTCTCGCGACAACCCCCATTCTCCTCATCTGTGCTCTGATTGGCCGTACAGAGCCAGCAGTCCCTATAATCCTGCGTTCCGATTGGCTACTTTGGCATAGCACTGCCGGGGGTTGGGAGGAGAGAGAAAGGAGAGAGGAGATGAAAAAATGCCTGGAGGATGCGGCAGAGGATGGAAACGCGAGCAGAAACACACCGCTAAACCATAAACACAAATCTGGACATTGACAGTGCAGTTTTAAGCCTATGCAAGCCGTTTGCATTCGACTTTATAACATTTTGAAAACATTTTCTACAAATTTTTGGTGCGATCTGAACTGGATTGCAGACTGCAGAGGTGAAGCATCAGCAACCATTGGAAAACCTGTTATGGTAATGGAACATAAGAGTTTTTCACAATCTTGTCTTGGAATGACCACATTTTTAGATGGATTGAAGATCTTGAGGGGCAGGGGGATTTTTTTTAAATATTTTTTTTGATAACCTGGCCAACCCATAATTGGAATAAAGCAAGATACAATAATTTTATATATTTTTAGTTTTGGATTTTTGCCATTTTCCCCCCCAGCATTTTTAAATGTAAAATGAGGATGGATTGAGCGTTTGTTGAGGTACACCTTTGTTTTTAACCTGTGTGAGTCCAGTTAAGGTTAGGCAGTGGTCATTATGGCACTTGAAATGTAGAAACTGTTTAGTCCTTTTACCTGCTAAACATTTGTTTGAAATCAATTGTACACCTAACCTTAATCAAAAACTTGTAGTTAAACAATTAAAGTACACACAATATTATTGTGGAAGGAGCTTGTTGAAAAGACAAAAAACTATGGATTTAACCAATTTATTTATTTGATAGTTCTTGCATTGTTTTGTCAATTTCAGATTTAAGGCGAGATGCTGCAGGTGAATAGGAAAACATCTTAAATTTAAAGATGCCAATTTACAAATTCTCCTGTAATTTACTCGTATAAATGTGAGAAAAGTTTTTCATCATGTCAAGCTTGTGTATAAAATGAAGTTATTTCATGGGTAATCTATCTATTTTGCAATCTATTTTGCAAATATGTGCAATTTTGACAAAGTTGGGTTTAAAATTGTTGCTTTATTTTGTTGACAAAGAGGCAAAAAAAAAAGATCTTCCTCAAAGTTTGTGTAAAAGGTAAAAGTTGTGTTTTTACTTTGAGAGTTAAAACTTTAATAAGTCAGGCTTAGAATAAGATATTAACAAATCCTCCGGTACCATCTATCAAAATCTTGTCAAGTACAAAACTATGAAGTTTAGTGTGTGTAAGTGCTATTTTAATATGTCTGTGCGATGAAATAATGAAATGTCTTTCGATGCAGTTTGGACAATTTTGTTTAAATGACAACAAACTGGCACAAAAAGAGTTTTGCCTGTTTCACTTTAAATTAAAATGTTAGAAGATTTGTAGAGGCAGTTTTATTATGAATAAATAAAATAATGGAAACTGACTATTTAACTGTAGTTGCATGTTTTGATCTGATATTGTTTAAGATAAATTTACTAAATTATATGTCGGCTTTATTATACCACGTGCCTTATGTGTTCTTCTGAATCACAAATGAAAAACAAATGTTTTGGTATCCCATAAACAATGCCTTTCATTTGATAAAACAAAACATACGTTACAAACATCAATACGGTCACTTCTTATTAAAATTGCATCCTCAATTTCAAAAATGTTTGCATCTTTTAAAATTTGTATGTCACATTTACAAACCCTTTTACAGTCAATATTTCTGTTTTATTATAAGTCAAAATGGCTTTAAAAAAACATCTTTAAATTGAAAGTAAAATGCAGCGTCCAAAAATATCTCAACAGATCATCGCTAATTATCCCCAAACATATGTGCAGCGCTGACAATACATTTTCACAACAAACTGCAATGAAACGTGGCGCCAAGGTTTCCATAGTGACCACAGAAATTAGCATAGACCGGCTAACGCCAAAACGGCTGTTCAGCTGTTCGTGTGTGCTCGTTTTGGAAGAGCTTTAACTGAGAAGGCGACGCTAAATGTTTAAATATTAAGTTTAGGATCGATTTGAAGATGTCAAAATGTGTCCTCTGCATTTGACTCATCCTTCAGTGTCCTTCAGGGTTGAACCTGTCAGGAGCATGATCTGAGCCAGGGCCAATCAGGACATAGTTGGACCCTTCTCCAGATCTGAGTGTCTGTCTGTGTTTCCTCTGGTTTCCCGTATCCCCACAATCGTGCACAGTAGGTCATAGGAATAATGGGACACAGATTATGGCGTTGTCCAAGGGAATGACCACTAACTGAAGGTTGGAACACCTCCATGCGGCAAAATAAACCATTCCTTTTTGCTTTTCAGCTACAAGCGCAAACGTAGACTTTAGGAGGTTATACTTGTCCAGATGCAGACACAAAGACGTGGAGAAGAATATAGTGTCATTACCCGATTTAGAACCCTTACCGATTGTCATTCGCGCTCATTTTGGATAATCGTCTCGGGCAGTGGCATCCAACCCAACATCTCGCGTTCCCCCTGAACTTGTTTCACCTTGAACTTTGGTAGCAGTCAAATTAATCTGCTTTTGTTGTAATGTACAATCTTGCAAATTGTTCTTAAGAATATAAAATCATTCAAATATCATTCAATTTCACCATCTTTTAAAAATCTGAAACCATTCCAAGTACCCCCTCCCCCGGTAAAGGGGGTAAGGGCTCCATACCCCTGGTTGGGAAACGCTGACCTTGAAAACCAAAACACCCAATCAACAACTTTAAAGTTTAGTCCAATGTTTTTGTTCAATATCAGCATTACAATCGTTATCAGCAAAAGCCATATTTGACTTGAACTTGTTTACCTCGTATCTGGGACACATTGAGTTACTAATGGAAAAAAATTCTTCACAGTTCAAATAAATGCAGATTAATAATGGGCAGATCTGTAATAAAGCCCTACACTGACACATTCTTACATGGCATGCTTTAGTTTATATTCGTTCCAGGATTTAAAAAGTGGCTAAATGTTTCATTTTGTTTTCCCCAGCGTGGCGGCGTCAGGACTGGGCTTCATCCTGGTCATCGACAGACGGCTGGACCGATGGGCCGCGGTCAAGAGCACGCTGCTACGGATCGCAGTAAGAGACCAACTATACCCACTGTACTGTGTGTATCCATGTGGGTTAGTCCTGGTTCAGTCCTGGTTCAGTCCTGGTTTAGCCATAGTTTAGTCTTCGTCCTGTCCTGGTTGAGTCTTGGTCTAGTCCTGGTTTGGTCCTATTCTGTGTATTACATTACTCTCATTTTGTTGTATCTAAAATTGTGGAAGCTATAATATCTTTTTTGCATATTTGCCCCAAAATCTTCCTTTTCCCTCTTACAGTATGTCTAAATGTCTTTGTTTAAAGTTGTCTTCCCGAGTTTAATGAAATGGTCTCGTTTGTGCCCCTCACAGCTGCTGTCCATGTGTTTAGCATGTCTCCTTATGTTAATATATGCAAATGAGATGCTAATAGGACATGATTATAATGATGAGGTTTGGATTGTGTTGAACAGTCCCCCCGTGACATCAGAATATTTAATTACAAAAAAATGTTCATGGCAATTTGTCAGACAAATGTTGGTTTTAAAATTCGGTTCACATTTAAAAGAAGACATTTTGTGTTTTTGTCTGCTTTATAGTTATAATCAATGACACCCGCGGATCATTATTTTATATTATGGACAGTCTAAATGGCAGTATTGATCTAAAACAAAACAGAACCGCAGAGTCCCCGTCAAATTACTGAGAGATTCTGACCTGAGTGAAGATGATCGCTCGTCCCTCGTGTGTTTTTGTCCGGAGAAGTTTGAATCAGCCAATCAGAGCGGAGTGGAGCAGAGTTTGAAGCTGATTGGTTCTCTCACGGGACACACCGATCACCAAGGTCACTCAAGGTCTATGCACCTTCCTCCGTTTTGATCTGAAGAGACGAGAGAAAAGAATCATGAATTAAATATTGACTCTCACCCAGCCCTTAGTCCATATCAAATAAATTAATACAATCTCAAAATAGCTCTGTCTAACCATAAAAAGACTATGTACATTATTAAACATCTGTACAAATATAAATATGCTGGATTATAGTGACAAAGCTCATTTACATCCACAAACCATCAGCAGGTAAAAAAACAAGTCAATAAAACATAAAGAAATGTACAAGTAAAGTTAGTGATCACATGACAGAAAAGTAATATTGTACAAAAATAAGAAAATGATCATTATTTTTCTTTTGACCTGTAACCTTTTTTTTTTTAACCAGGATAAAAAACTCATTGAGTTTAAAAATCTCTTTTGCAAGAGTGTCATTGCCGAGAGGCAGCTGCACAAAAGCACAACAATAAGAACATATCGCAGCATAAAGTGACAGACTTGCAGACTGAAAGCTTTGTTTCATGTTCTAATTCGAAAGAATCCCAACAAAACCAGCTCGTTTAATTTAATTCCCTCTGGAGTTCAAGACTGCAGTGAATCTAAAATCCTTTTCCCAGCTCCGTGTGAGCTCTGAGCACAGAGAGCAGGAGCAGGTCCTGAGAGCGCAGGCTGAAGCTGCTGCTCCTCACTTCTATGAGCTGCTGGAGATGAGGAGGCACCAACCCAAGCACAGATCTGCAGATTAAAACATACCAGTGTTTCAGTCTGCAGTGGACCAAGGAGGGCCAGGCCCCCGCGCATTCAGACCACAGTGATGGGTCAGAGACCTCAAGTTTGTTATAAAACGCAGTGCACCATGAAAAACGCTGTCCAAAGCATCAGTGGAAATATATGGCATCGCCTGTGAAAATACTGTTGAATATGTGGGTGAAAAGACAGTCATGTATTTGTATTCAGTTACCAGTTCAATTGAGTGGCCTTCATTTGTGGTGATTGGGGGGTGTTTTTGAGTTTAGCTTTGCTTTTTGGGAACACCATGTATTTGTTCTTGTTTGAGGTTAAACCAGTTTTAAATTATAAAAGGTCTCGAGTTGATTAAAATGCTGCTTGGAGCTTGAATAAAGCAAGCTCCGTTGAAAGTGCTGAGTACAAGACTGTATCATCAACATACAGGTGCAATTTTGTATCTGATGTTTTCATCCTGGTTGTTTATCTAGAATAATAAAAAGAAGCGGCTCAGAAGGAAACCTTTAAAAACTAGATGTTTGGTTCCAAACCTTTACACACTGTGTGCTGTCACAGGTCATTTGCAAACCAGCCGACAGTGTGATGTGAGGGCCCAATACTATGCAACTGTTGTTCAACCCTCAAAGTTAGTGTGCAGGTCTTTTCATGTACTATTTATGTTTTAAACATAAAACAACAAAAACAAACACATACACACACACCCACACATACAAAATTCATGTTGTGTAGTCCCCAGTGGGTCCTCCAGACCCAAAGATAGCATGGTGTACAGTGTTGAAGGCTTTCGAGAGGTCGTTGAAGAGGGCAGCACAATGATTCTGATATATCATTTTAAACTTTAAGCTCTGTGGTTGTGGCGCTATGTTGCTAGTTTGTCCTGGAACATGAGCTCCTGGGTTTTTCAGGACACTTTGGATTACAGCATTAAAGTTAACGTGTCATTTTAGTGAATAATGTATCATTATGCCAACACCTTTATTAGCTGTCTCTGACACATGTTCACTCACTTTTCTTCATAAAATAATAGTCGCCCCTCAGGAATTTTGTGTGTAATTTTAGGGCAGTTGTCGAACATGAATAATACAACGTAAAGACTACTTTTTAGTACCACAAAAAGAAGCATTGAGTAATAATTATCAGAATGAGTGTGAGCAATATTAGCAATGAAATGTATAGTAACGTGTTGACAAAAACTAAATGTTAAAATGTAAAATATTTTTGTTCGATCATTAAGTCAAAGTCTGTCTTTATGTTCCGAGCGTAAACTGCTGGTCTCACGAGGACAAACCTTTAAAGGACACACGTGGTCACTGCGCTCCAACATGTGTCCGTAATCCACAAGCTTCATCATCATCATCATCTTCTGATATTACATAAGAGATCTATAGAATCTGCTGTTGAAGACCAAACGCAGATGTTTGACCTGGATTATGCTTCATATCTCTGTAATTACTGGGCCTAGCCGCATTAACAAACAACAAAAACTGACAAAGTTCAACAAAAGCAAAATTAAATTGGTCGCATATGGGCAGAAAATACTGATTATTTTAGTCTTCTAGTCGGCGATTATTTCTTGGATTGGTCGACTAGTCAAACAATTAATTCTATTGTAAATTGACTTTTTAGATTCTAACCAGATGCGGGTCGAACTACGGTGCGCGAAGGCTTCCAAATAGAGAATCTTTGAGTGTATCATTTATGAAAATCAGAAATCGATAATTATCTTTTGACATTTTGATTTAATATTGCCATTGTCTTTGTTATAAATGCGGATGGCACAGATTGGCTTCCCCCAGGGCAGCAGTGGCCACATTAGTATCTTACAAGTATGGAGTGGATGAATAATGCACTGTAAAGCATCTTTGAGCATCCAAAACATGCTTTATAAATTGAAGGCATTATTATGATTAACAGTTATCTTGTGGACATGTCATGGCTCGACCCTACAACACGCCTTGGCTATTTTGTTATATTCAAAGCCCTCTGTACGCGCTTCTGTCTGAAGGTGGGATGTCCCAAAGGCTGAATGTGATTGCCCGCTTTGACATGTGCGGAGGCAGGGGAGAGAGAGGGACCCTGCACTGAACCAGAACAAAAGACATTGAAATTCATGTCTCCTGGTGGAATAGCCCCGGGGAAGGACAAAATATACTCGCACACTACATCAATATTTTATATGCAGATTTGGGACAGGACTCTTTAATACATTTAGCTGTAAAAGTATAATTCAGCCATAATGTATGTAATATTTTGCTCAAAATAAATACAAATTTAAAAATAATCAAAACACAAAACAAACTGAACACAACCAGAGAGCGAACCCCAAAATAAAAATACAAATCAACAAAAACTCAACAAAAGAAAGTCCTTCATAATAACTCCTTATTTGTAAATGCCTTTAAGTCCTGTTTCTCCAAGTCAAAGGATTCTTTTCTATTCCATTATACCTTTAGTAATCCAGACCTTGAATCACAGGTCATTACGATTTGGTAAAAAACCTTGGTCATACCTTGGCTAACCAGTTTAAGATTTTAACATCTTTGTTTAGTTTGTTTTGATCAGCTCCTTTCATGTTTTAAACACAGATTTTACATTGGGATTCTTAACTTCCTCCAAATGGCTCAACCGTTAGTCATCTGCCAGTAGGGCCTGTACAGGAACCCCCGGCACAACATTAATCACAATATTTTGCCATTGAGCTTCATACTCTGTATCACACCAGTACCATGCTCTGATTTGAGCTGAAAGTTATTTTTCAGACAAGGTAAACCCAAACCGTTTTCTTTTGATAGTTGTAGGGTTGTGAACGGGACATGAGGTTTTTTGCACAACCCTGTCTCACCCCTCTTTCCAAAGTCAATGGATCTGGCAAGGGATGTTTAATTTTTTCTGTTTATCTGTTCTTTACATGTATTTACATTTTTACAGTGGATACTTTTTACTTTTACATCGCTACATTTAAGAGCAGGAAGCTGTACTTTATACTTTTTTTTTTTTTTTTTTTTTAATATTTGAACTATTCTGAAAAATGCCTTTATGATTTGAGAATGGAAAGTTATTTTTTAATTACTGTAATTTTCGGACTATAGAGCACTCCTGAATAAGAGCTGCACCAACAAAATGTACAAAGAAAAAAGCACCTGTGTATAAGCCTCAGGTGTCCGCGTTGTAACATGAGATATTTACACATAAAGATGCTCCACGGTACTGAATTCTCATTTCAGTGCGGGGCGGTATATGTCCACGCGTCCAAATTCTGCTCCTTACTAGACTAATTTCTCCGTGAATATATGTCGGATTGTAACAAAACATCATTTTGAAGTTTAACATACAGCAAACAGCTACTGTCCCCCGTGAGCTGATTTACCTGTTCGATCTGCTCCTGAGCTTGTACTTAGCGAGTGAGTTGTAACATGAGATATTTACACAGAAAAATGGTCCGCAGTAGTGATGCATGGGTTGTCTTTTGACCCGCGGGTCAGTTTGAGCCAAGAAAGTCTCATTTCACTGCGGCAGGTTCGAAACTGCAGACCGCCGTATATCGGATGTCCGCGCTCCATGTGTGTCTTTACATTTTGCTGCGTCTAGATTCACTTCCTCATTAGACTAATTTCTCTGGGAATCTGATTGTAATAAAACCGTTTTGAAGCTTAACATGCAGAGAACACAACGTGTCCCCTGGACAGTGACCACTGTCCACTGATGTCTTCTTCTACAGTGGGTCAAAGGCTTGTGCTTACTGCTAGAGTGCCACCCGGTGGCCGCTAGCCAGTAAAGATCTATGGTAGTTATTTAGTATTAGTTCGACGCATCGTTGTATTGGCCGCAGGATTCAAAGCGTGGGAAAAAAATAGCGGTTTAAAGTCCGAAAATTACGGTAGATTAAATAGCTTTTGTAGACGGAAGATTGGCACAAAAAGATCCAGATCACTACATTTAAGTTCTCAAAATGCATGATTTAGTCTTTGGTTTAGTCCTGGTTTTGATGTAGGTTAGCTCATAGGTACTGACATAAGGTACACTTTATTGTCCCCATAGTTGATTGAGTCTTGAGGTAGTAATGGTCAGGACCTTAGCTGGAGGATTTTACCTCTGAGACATATTTTGATGTTGATGGGGGAAACCAGAGTCCAGAGGAAAGCCACCCAGGCATGGGATGAAACATGCAGTAGGGCGCGGGAGTCAAACCCGGAACCTTCTTGCTGTGTGCGGCGTGAGTGTGAGCCACTCTGACAGAGTTGTTGAACATTGCACTGCAATGTCAGTGGCTAATGCGCTAATGCTAAATTTATCACTTCCTCTCAGTCTTTTCTCTCTCATGCCCCCCTTCTCTTGTAGGCCTCACGTTCATGCTCTTGCCCGTTGCCGTGGAGAGGACACTGCAGGTTTCTATGGAAACGCAGCACACGGCCATTTTTCATCTGGTTTTTGTCCTCAGAGGACGGAGAGAGGAGCCGTAACAAAGCTCTAGTCTGATCAGAAAGGACAGTAGCTACGATTTTAAAAATGTCCTGATTCAGCTAATTTTAGTGTTTTCAAATGAAATTGAAACACTGACTGGACTTTGAAGAAACAAAGGAATACATTTACAATATAAATGTAATCAAATCTAATCCTAGTACTACTACTGCTGCTGCTGCTCCTCCTAGTACTACCACTACTACTGCAGCTGCTCCTTCTACTCCTAGTAGTAGTAGTACTACTACAGCAGCAGCAGTAGTAGTAGTACTACTACTACTACTACTGCTGCTGCTGCTTCTCCTCCTAGTACTACTACTGCCTCCTACTCCTAGTACTACTACTACTACTACTCCAAGTACCACTGCTACTACTGCTGCTGCTGCTCCTACTCCTGGTACTAATGCTGCTGCTGTTGCTACAAAGTGAATTTTAGAATGATTAGTTATGTTTAAATTGGAACAAATTAAGTACTACATAACTAAGTTGTGAGGCTTTAAGCCAGATGCCCCTCCAGAGCTCCAGCCTTTTACATATTTATCTGAACTGGTATTTGGGGGATGAGATGAAATTTGGACTATCGAGATATAATTGCACGTGCTCTTCAATTGATTTTCCTCTTAGTTGCCTCATATTTTGTGGCTAATTGCTATTATTTAGCAGATATTTACAAATAAAGTGTATCATTTAGAAATTTGTATCGCATATAAACACACAGATTTGCTAAAATAAATAATCTCTGACATGAAAACAGAGTAGTTACTTCACTGCAGCCAAAACATCTGAATATTTAAATATTTGTTTTATTCATGAACCTGATCAACATTTAATGTGACTTCACAGACCAACATTCCACGCACCATCTCAGTCTCTCCAAACTCCCTTTCAAAGTTTACAATCCATGAGATTTTTACTGAACAATATGATCTGTTCCTGCTTTTGATTACCAATACGAGGCCCATAAGAAAACGGTTTGTCTTAAAATGTATTTAACTTCTTTTCCATTGGGTGGGTTACGGAATGTATGCATTGTCCTAAAATAGTATGTATAGTACTGATGCTTATGCATTCAACAGATATTGTTAATTGCTATGGCAATGGTCTTAATTTGTCATAATTCTGAAACCCATGGATACGATTTTTGTTTGTCAAAAGTAAACACATTGTGATGGACAGGTGCACTTATTGTAACTTAGACTATTACATAACAGTGAAGCTAATATTATTTCTCTCTCTTCAGGAGTGTTTTGGGGCTGGGCAGGTGCAGTCCGTGCTCGTCCTCAGACCCACTGCTCTGCTGCAGAGGACTCTGTCAGACTTTCTCTTCAAGTTCAACAGGGATGACTTCAGAATGAAGGTATGACCCAAAAAACATTACTTTACCATCTGATTGATTAACTTAAACCACAGCGTAAATTTAAACAGGAATGACTTCAGGATGAAGTTAACATACACAACACTTTATCATGATGTTAACTCCAAGAGACTGAAGACCCCCTTGCCTATGCCCATAAAAGCAATGATCTCAGGCCTCTCTCAGGAAAACGTTCCCCTCATATCATCTGAGGACCCCCTGAAATCATTTTGCAGCGTCCAGGGGGGTTGAGAACTACTGCCCTAAACCATTGTCAATTAAGAGACCGTGATGATGGAATGAATGTACTGCTTACATTCCCTAAACGTTACATTAGTCTGTTGTTTGTCTGTTAATATCCAAGCCAATGCAAGCATAACAAGTGTATATATGTAGTCAGAATGATCTACCACTTCTCTGGTTGCTCTTTTCCATATAATTAGACCGCTTTAAACGTAAACAAGCGTACACATGCAGTTCCCTGTTTCTCATTGTGTTGTGAAAGTCAATAGGAGAATTTGCAGTGAAACTGACTGCATCAGCAGCAATCATCAAACTTTATCTGAGTTTCACAGATTGTAGAATGTATATATTATCATGCGCAGAAGAAAAGTCATTGCCTTTTATCAGATTGACAAAACTTCAGATTGACGAGAGAAGTGGATTTTTGCAACTAAATTAAACAGACTCTCAGTGAGTCACTGCCTCACATTAGATTAGATTAAATAACCTTTACTTGTCCCACAATGGGGAAATTGCAGTGTTGCAACACAGATTAGGTACAGAAACAGAAACAAATGTACTTATGCATTCATTTGAGTTTTCATTTGTGAAAAGATTTAACCCTCGTCTCATAATAATTCAAAATCTTTCTGAAGATTGTTTACTTACAATTCTATTAATTATGCATTTATTAAGCGAGAGAGATAGTTTAAAGAAAAAAGGCTGTTTACATAAACTGTTCCATAAAATCACAACCTGACATGAGTGAATTAGCCTCTGTCATGTACAACCGCTACAAATGAGTTAGAGTACAACATTTGTGCACTATTTTAACAAGATCACATATTTTAATAGTATCAGTGAACGTTATATATATATATAATATATATATATATATATATATATACATATACACATACACACATACACACATACACACATACACACATACACACATACACACATACACACATACACACATACACACATACACACATATACACATACACGGTTTTACAGTAAGGTTTATTTCTCACAAACATCTCCAGAGAATGATTGGAAGGTGGAAAGTGAATCGGGTGACCAGAATTTGAAGAGGCGCAACCTACTCGATCGGAACGTTTTAAAAGCACACTTTGACAAGGCGATGGTCGCTAATGATTAATCTGGTTAGTTTTTAAGATCTATTGTTATTTATGGCTCCATTTAATGACAAAGAGAAACGCCCAAAGGTTACATTTCAGTCTCTGCCGTTTATTGCAGCTGTTTCTTCCCAGCTGTAATAGCAGCGTCCACAAATCACGTGGGTGCAGGAGCTATATTGGTACATATTGGTGACTAAATGCATTGTTTTGTTTTAGTAGCTGAAAAAGCAGAAACTACATAGACCATGTTCTGTGGGAAAAGGTCAGTAATGAGAGGACTTAAGGCTCATGGACCTTTGGAGGAAAAGTAGCCATACAATAAATAAATCATAAGGTGAGATTTGTGATATCGTCTCTTGTAACAGTCGCCATCTTGACCCTCTGTCCCTGTGCTGTGATTGGTTGGTTGAGATCCAGAGGAAATCAAACGCGTAAGGAGCAATACCAGATGAACTCTGTAAAGAATAGAATGAGAAAAGCATGTTCAGTTTACATGATGCAGTTCTCCTGTGTGCCTGCAGGTGGTGATGCTGAGTTCTGTGGCGGAGCTGCACGCCTACATTTCCCCAGGGCAGCTGACAACGGAGCTGGGAGGGCATCAGGAGTACAACCACGAGGGCTGGATCTCACACAGAACAGTAAGGGCTTATCACATTAAAGGACACTTATTGTGCAAAAACTTTTTGAGCTTTTAACCACATTCCCCTTCAAAAACATGCTTGTATAATTCAGGTTCTAATAAAGAGCATGTTAAAAAAACATTAATGACACAAATAATGCACAATATGTGTCCTTGAAAACCCTGACAAAATGCGAGCCGATGCCAGACTCCAGAGGAGCAGGTCTGTCGCCCTCCTGAACAAATATTTCATTTCATATTAAACGCTTGTGTATTCAGGCGATCGAAGCGTTTGCACTGATGGTGAAGACGACTGCTCAGACTCTTCAGTCGTTTGGAACAGAGCTGGCAGAGACGGAGCTGCCCAACGACACAGAAAGCACCACGGCTCTGCTCACGGGGCACGAGGCCAAGAAGAATGCCATGAAGGTACGGGACATGTGGATGCAGAAAGTATTAATACCACAATATCAAGACGCTTGATAGGAATTAAATGGATAGCAATAACTAAGGTCCTCTGTCTAAAATATTTCTAAAATTAGATTTTCTGCATGATGATCTGCTTTGGCTTGGCTTTGTCCTGGTTTTGTCATTCATTTTGTTAAATTTACTACAGTGTCAAATCATACTTTAAAATCTTGGATGATAATGTGATATGGGCTGTGTTCTCAGGAGGACCTGCAGGTGGCGCTGTCTCAGGGCAGGCGGCTGTTGGAGTGTATAAATGAGCCTCTGCAGGAGAATCCAGAGTACGACATGAGCCAGGACGAGATGGAGAACCTGTTCACAGTTCAGAGGTCAGACACTGCAGTTTTTTATCTAATACAGATACTTTTACTCCATATTACCCAGTTTTTATGGAAATGTTAAAGGAAATTTAATTGTTAATTTCTTCCAAGGTTACTGGGTCAGCTGGACGAGACGGAGATGGCCTTCGATGATTTCTGGGAGAGACACAGGACGAAGCTGGAGCAGTGTTTGCAACTGCGTCACTTTGAGCTCAACTTTAGACAAGTAGGAAAAAATAAACAAAATCACAATTGTTGGTGGATCATACATTTTAAATTATATTTAAAAAAACTTTGCATTAACCACATATTTGTCTGTAAATGAATGTAAGAAAAAGGTCTTGAATGTCTTTTTCTTGTTAATCAGCTGGATTCTGTCTCCGCTCGCTCTGTGTATCATGTATGTTAGAGTTCTCTGTCTCTCCTCTTTCTCAGATCCGTTGTGAGCTGGACATCGTCTCTCAGCGTTTGTCCAGTTTCTCAGAGGTCACTATGAATCCCGCTCACGCGGAACATGTTCTGAATGAGCTCACAGCCATCGAGGACAAGGCTGCAGTAAGAGATATATTATATCAATACTGTTAATACTATACTATACTGTACATCTGGACTAAGTCAGGTCTAAAGCAGGACAAAACGACGTCTAAACCAGTCCATCCCTTGTGTTCCTTCAGGAGGTGTTGGACTTGGCCCTGTCACTGGCCTCGGATGGGGACTTTCTGATCGCGAGCGCTCACTATGCAGAGGACTCGATTCAGCCGAAGTGTTCTGAGCTCAGAGCCGTTTGTGACGAGGTTGTGTCTGTTCTGAGGAGCAAGAAGAGCTGCCTGCTAAAGACTATGGAGCTGCACCGTGCGCTCGAGAAGGTGCAGTCAAGAATGATGAGATGTCATGACTTCCATTGATAAATCTTATTCTTACACAAAATGCACTCAAATATACCGGTATACATTTGTATATAAAATATATAAAGTATAATACTGAAACGACTTAATGCCACTGACTCAAAACACAGCAGGATAATCCCATTAAACCCTTTTCTTAATTTCTAAATGAAGAATTTAACACATTAGTGTCTGAAATGAGTCGTAGAAGTTACTTATTCGCCCTTCTACTGCTCAAACGCTATCGTACTACAGAAAATAACAAAAGAGCAAATCTCCCACACGAGTAAGCAAAAAGTTCACACGTTAAATATTATCCCTGAATATTTATTGAAAGATGAGTTGATTTGGTGACTTTTGATGACATGTGAATGAAGTAAAACACAACTAGTTCCTATAGTTGGGTGTACAGTATAAACGCATCGATTACCCGTGTGTTTCTCCTGTTCCTCCGGTAGGCGGCGCTGTGGTGTGAGGAGGGCATCTTCCTTCTGGCGGCTCAACCCATGGACCGCTGTCAGTCCCAGGATGGGGCAGAGGGGGCGCTACTGGAGCTGGAGAGGTTCATGGAGACTGAAAACCTGCACACACTGGACAACCACAGCGCCCTCTGCTGCCAATACGAGGCAGTGCTCATACCTCAACTCAGGGTCAGTCCTGGTTTAGTCTCTGGTTTAGTCCCTGGTTAAATCCTGGTTTAGTTTCTGATTTAGTTCTGGTTTAGTCCTGGTTAAGTCCTGGTTTAGTCTCTGGTTTAGTCCCTGGTTAAATCCTGGTTTAGTTTCTGATTTAGTTCTGGTTTAGTCCCTGTTTCAGCCCTGGTTAAGTCCTGGTTTAGTTCTGGTTGAGTCCCTGGTTTAGTTTCTGGTTTAGTTTGTAGGGTTTAGTTTCTGGTTTAGTTTCTTGGTTTAGTCCTGGATTAGTCCCTGGTTTACGCCTTGGTTTAATTCCGTTTAGTCCTGGTTTAGTCGATCTGTCTCTCTCCTCTGTTCCTTTTTAAAAACACACATTTCTTTCTTTTTAGGACCAAATTGAGAAAGTTTTTCAAAAGCAAATTTCGGTTCAGGAGATGTTTGACAAACGACGGATTTCTCTGAAGAAACTTGCAGCAAAACAAACCAGACCAGTTCAGCCTGTGGCCCCCAGACCTGAAGTCAAGTCCCCCCAGTCCTCCCCCAGTAAGACTATTGCTACATCTACTTCTACTAAAATTAGAACTTGAAATGATTCCTACTTCTTCAACTACCTTTTACGTCCACTGGTAACTTTAACCTATACATATTTTCTAAAATGGAACGTTTTTTGTGCGTTTCCCTGAATCAGATCCACAGAGAAAGGAGAGGAGGTTTTCCGCTGACAACGCCATCTGTAAAAAGGTCTGCTCTGATTGGTTTACACAGATCACACCCCCTCATACACTTTAGTTAGTACTTATTTTGTACCTTTTTTTTAATTAGTAAGCGTGTAAGAATTCAGAAATATCACAATTCGGTGTGACGAATTCATCACGATTCGTAAAATAACCAAAATGTTCACATCAGTATTCTCACTTTGGTATTGTGTCTTTTAATGTTGTTATTACTGTAAATGCAGTATATAGAGTACAAATAACTGTAGACTAAAAATGTGCACACAATAAATCATCAAGCCCCAAGAAATATTGTTTTATCTTTTATTTATTGAACAATATAGATGATGGTGACAGTCCTGCTTTGGAAACATCTGAAATCTAAACTTTGTGTCCAGGTGGCGTCTCCGGTCCACAACGGAAACACTCGTCATGCTTCTCTGTCTGAGGAGGAGGAGAATCTGGCTGTGCTCCGACGGTACATACAGGGTTTGTGTTCACTATGAATGTCCTATTTCAATCTAAGAATCCTCCTTTTTGTTCCGCTGCAGTCACGTGATGAACGAGCTGCTGGAGACGGAGAGAGCCTACGTGGATGAACTCCTCTGCGTCTTAGAGGTGAGACTCGAATATCCCCCTATAACTGCGCGCCGGACTCTCCGTGTGCTCGGCTGAAAAAGTGATGCGTTCGGATGCAATTTGAAGGCGGGACTAACGGGGGGGGGAGTAACCAAGCAACCGTTAAAGCTGCGGTACCGGCAAATGAGTAGAGTTGAATATAGTTTGATCGTAAAAGCAGTATGTTGTGAGAAAATACAGTAGTTTATCGTTTATGAAACCGCACGAGGATTGACAAAGCAAAAAAATGAATGCATCTAACAATTAGTGATGTGCCCAAAGTGTTTGTGAGAGCTCAGAACTAATTAGATGGTGTTAAATAAATACTTCCTCCGTTTGTGGTCAAATTAGGTACCCCAGATTTAATGTTCTTTCATGCTAGTAAATCTTTTGTTTTTGCTAAAACTGACGAAAGAAGATTTTCTGTCATTGGTTTTGAAATGAACAAGTAATTCAGGTGCAAATGGGTCATATTTTAGTCTGATTTTGCAGCTAAACTTAAATAACACGAGTGAACTTTAGGGTTACGCCGCAGAGATGGAGAACCCAGCGCTCTCTCACCTCATCCCCGCCTCGCTGCTCTCAAAGAAGGACGTTCTCTTTGGGAACATGGCTGAGATCTACCAGTTCCACAAAAGGTACGCTTCATCAAGTTCCTTTTTCCGTTTAGTGTCAAGATTTACTGAAATGTTTTGCGTTTCAGGACGTTTCTGAAGGAGCTGGAGGCCTACACAGACTGCCCTGAGCTGGTGGGACGCTGCTTTTTAGAACGAGTGAGTCCAAAAATCAGGATTTCAAAATGCAAATTGAGCTGTGGCAATAATCAAATCGCTGAGGCTGCAATAATGTAGATAATCGATTCTCCTCCCGCTAAGAACAAAAGACTACACATACATGTCTTTTGTTAATTGAACAGGACCTTCTAGCATGTTCTGAAAGTGATAGGATTCTTGGATTAGTTTAAAGATTTCAGTCTCCTTTAACATTTTAGAGTACTTTTTAAACATATATTGCAAATCAAAGTGTAATACGTCTTAATAATAATAATAATAATAATAATAATAATAATAATAATGGCATGAATAAAAAAATTGGGTAGACTAAATAAGATTGAAAAGAGTGCATCTTATCAGGTAGGAGAAGAAGCCACTGATCTAAACGGGGTTTGCTGGTTTTACAGTCCTCGTTGTTGTTTTTTCAGATGAAGGACCTGCAGATCTATGAAGCCTACTGTCAGAACAAACCTCGCTCTGAGAGTCTGTGGAGGCAGTTCTCCGACTGTGCCTTCTTCCAGGTCTCAATCCGTTTTACTCTCTCGCTTCTTTCTTTCTTGAGTTTTCTTTTACCTCGCTCATCTCTTCCTCCTTTTTGCTCATTCCTTAAGTGTTCAAAATGAGATACTAATCCATACTAAAACCAGTATCACTAGACAATCATTTGAACAAGGATCGGTACCGAAGAAATCGCCTAAAAAAGGCAAAATGAATGTTTCCTGAACAGTTTTAGAACGATCTTCAGCTTCATCAGAACTCGTACATGGAAACATTAATGAAAGTACTAATATTTTGCCAATGTTGATGTTTTATTATCATTGATTATTAAAGTATTGAGCCTGTTCCTTAGTAGTGTTGTACTAAAATCGCAAAACAATAAAACCATTTCGACACAAAGGAATAGGCTTGATACCAATTTGTATATGAATAATGAATAATATAATTAGATTAATAATAAATAATCTGAATGCAAATGTCAACAAAAAATAACTAAAGTAATTTCTTTATGTTACTATGTAAATCTTATACTAGTTTTGATCAAAATCCTTTTCGAAAGATCTTGAGCTTTATTTTTATTTTATTTAACCTTTATTTAACCTTTATTTAACCAGGAAAGTCCCGTTAAGATTCATCTCTTTTAAGGGAGTCCTGGCCAAGTAGCTTTTATACTAGTTTAGTATTGATTAGAATCTGATTGTTGATACTTTTATAAACCTCATTACTTAGTCACGTTACTAACATTTCAATCTCCATTTGGATACTAACACGAGAATATTGATATATAGTATTGAAAAATATTCTTAATGGCAAAAATACTACTATTACTACAGTAAAATTAACTTAACACAACGCTTATTTATTCTACTTTCAGGAGTGTCAAAAAAAGCTGGAGCACAAACTGGGTCTGGACTCGTACCTGCTCAAGCCAGTGCAGAGGATCACCAAGTACCAGCTACTGCTGAAGGTACATGCTATACTACTACTACCACCACAGCAGTACTAACAGAGTAGTAGCAGTAACTTGAGTAACGTGCTTAGTGTAGGTTCCTCTTAAAGCTAAATCACAGTGTGAAGCTAAGTGACAAGCGTTTTATGTTGCCAATATGAAAGGATTTGAACATTTGTGTTTTTCCATCAGAAATGATTTAGACGTGTGTCTGTGCTCTGGTTCCAGGAGCTGCTGAAGTACAGTAAAGGCTGTGATGGCGCTGATGACCTGCAGGAGGCGCTCTCCTCCATCCTGGGAATCCTCAAAGCTGTGAACGACTCCATGCACCTCATCGCCATCACTGGATACGAGGTGAGAAAAGGCTGGTGACGTTAATGTGTTGTCATGTTAAAAGCTTGTCATTAAAGCTTCAATTTGTAATGTTTCTTTGAAAACAGAGATATTTACTTCCCACATGTAAACAGTGAGCTGGTCTGAACTCGGACTACACCAGAACTGAACCCTGACTAAACCAGGACTGCCTGCCTTCTACACAGGACAGCCACAGGACTAGAGACTTTAAAACATTGGTTCAGCCTTAAATGGTTAAACAACATTCCAATCCTAAAACGATCTGATTCACTTAAATGAGGCAATAAAAAGCCATTTAGGAGCCAAAATATAGTGTTTATTGACCTTTGCGTGCAATCCCCGCCCAGCACAAATTTCAATGAATACAGAGAGAAAACACAGTGCAACGTAACTTTATTTTGCTTTTAACAAAAAGCCAAATGATATTATTACTGTCCATAGCACGGCGTTGTATTTCACTTGCTTTATGTATTTCAGGGAAACCTTTCGGACCTGGGCCGGCTCCTGATGCAGGGCTCTTTCAGCGTTTGGACCGAGCACAAAAAGGGCCACGCCAAAGTCAAAGACCTGGCCCGCTTTAAACCCATGCAGCGACACCTGTTTCTCCACCAGAGGGCGCTGCTGTTCTGCAAGAAGAGAGAGGAGAACGGAGAGGGATATGAGAAAGCTCCGTCGTACAGCTTTAAACACTCGCTGAGCGTAAGTCTTAACCAGGACTAGGGACCAGGACTAAACCAGAGACAAAGGAGAGATGAGAGCGGTAAATGAGAAAGCTCCGTATTACCAGATTAAACCGGGACTGAACCAGGGACTGAACTGGTGAAAAATCCCTGACCCAAACCCCCTCTCACAGACTATAATTCCCCGTTTCAGATGAGCGCTGTGGGCATCACGGAAAACGCCAAGGGAGACAACAAGAAGTTTGAGATCTGGTGCAACTCCAGAGATGAGGTTTTCATCGTCCAGGTACATTTAATACATTTTAATAAAACTAATCACGATAACACGCTTTGAAATGTGATAAATTGTCTGATGCAATAACCCTGAAGCAGGACAATCCCAGTAATCGTTGACCACGGACATAATTCTCCCACAGGCGCCCACAGCGGAGGTCAAGACGGCCTGGGTGAACGAGATCCGTAAAGTTCTGACCGAGCAGCTCCACGCCTGCAGAGGTACAGGAGAATTCTACCGTTTTCAAATGGCGTGGCAAATGTAAAAAAAATGTAAACATGTTTTGTCTCAGAAGCAAGTCAACAGAAGAGCTCAGAAATCATCTCTCCATCTCCAGCCACCAACAGCCCCATCTGCCTCAGGTTTGTCACACCTTTTTATGTCTCACAGCAGCAGTTAAACCATTCATTATATTGGACCGTTAATTGTTTTTAAAATGCATTTATAACCAGATAAAGGGAAACGTATAGTGACTGAAAGAGAAAGAAAGTGTATTATCGATGAAAATGACAAATTGTTTATTATTCTTTGCCGTTTTCATTTAAAATTCCCCGTGTGATTGTAATTAATTGGAGTATGTACAGTCTAGGTAACGATTAACAATTTAGTAGCAGATTAATTGTCATAGCGCCCCCGATTTCGGGCTTATCCAATTACTTATAGATCAAATGTTAATACGTCACTGCGTTTTACTTTTCCGCAGTCCGTTCAGAAGCGGTCCGAAAAACCAGAAGAACAAAGAGGAGAAGAAAACCGAGCCCGCAACGGCGTCCGACTCCAGCTGCCCCTCCCCCAAATACAAAGGTGCAACTTTACAAACGCACTTGAACTCGCAAACCGTAAACCGGAGGCTGTCCTGCTTTGACTAAAACCTGCTTCTCTCCCCTCCATCACCTCTGCCTCTCCGGCGCCACTCAAATCTGTTTTTCACGCTATTCTCGGTCATCGCTCATTTTCCATCCCCCCCAAAAATGTTTTAAAAAAATCATAGTTTCAGAGGAAGCGGTGACCAGCCCGTCTTCTGAGCGCGCCGTGGCCAGAAAGAGGTTCACGTTACAGGGATTCGGAAACCTCAAGAGCCCCAAAGGTAAAATGAGGAGAGAGCGCAGTCAAAAAAGTCCAAAATGAGACAGAAATACACATAGACATGAACAGAGGGACCACCTAGAAGGAAAGGTGAAGAAAATTTAAGAGCCCCAACGTTTAGAAAAATATCTGTAGAAAAATCTGAATGTGCAAACAGCAATGGACAACTCAATTCTATATTTAAATGAAGACGCTTTTAAAGGGAGTGACGACCTCCTAAAACTAATGTTGGCGTCCCAAGTAATATATTGTACAGCTACAATCTATTTTAATCATTTTGAAGTCAATAATCTTTAAATTTAGGCAACGAAATGGTGTTAAAATGTACTTTTAGAGGCTTCGCTGTGCACTTTTCTCTGCGACCAGCCCTCACGCGCTGCGTTTTTAGAATGGCGCATTTAGACTCTTCTACCTCGGTCTTAACTCACTCTTCATTGGATTTGACTTTAAAAATGTGGTGTATTGTAGGCATTACGTATTCTGCTAACCTCTTTTTAGTTTTTGACAAATGGTCTGTAAATCAAATGCATGATGTTTGACCTTGTGAAATGGATAAAATGACTTCATCATATGGTCATATATTGTAAAATGTATAACGCATTTAAAATCTACATTATTTTAGTTTTAGCAGCTCGTCGGACTAACTTTCAGAGCGGGATGCTTGCGCTGCTTTCTAGTAGATCTCTTCGGTTCAGATAAACTCTCCACTTTGCTCCTGGATTTGATCAGGATTGGCTTAGACTCATTTATCCCACCTGAATCTTACACTCCTTTTTCTCCCCCTTTTCCTTACTGCTCTTTGCTCTTTCCTCTGGTTTCTTTTATTTTGCTGCTGTGATATTCAGTGGTGAGCCCCGAGCACACGTCCAAACGACACCTGGTGAAAAGTGACCCCACCCCTTTTGGGTTCAAAGGTATTTCATGTAGACGTCGCCTGTCAGTCAACACCTGCCCTCATCCAGTTTCAAGTACAGAACACCATCCATGCTGTTTGTCTGTGAGACCATGAGACCATGAGACCATCAATCACTGTTACATGTTTGGGTCAAGTTGTGTCATTTCTAACTACATCCAACAGCCAAGAGGTTTAGGCTCTGGTTTTGTCCTAGTTCAGTCCACATTTAGACTTAGTTTTACAGTTAGTTTAATATCAGTTCAGTCTCTGGCTAAATCTCAGGTTTATTTCTGGTCTAGTCCCTGGTTAGGTCCTGGTCTAGTCCCTGGTTAGGTCCCCCCGCTTTAGTCCCCGCTTTAGTCCCCGCTTTAGTCCCCGTTAGTCCCCGGTCTAGTCCCGGTCTAGTCCCGGTCTAGTCCCGGTCTAGTCCCGGTCTAGTCCCCGTCTAGTCCCCGGTCTAGTCCCCGGTCTAGTCCCCGGTCTAGTCCCCGGTCCAGTCCCCGGTCCAGTCCCCGTCCAGTCCCTGGTCCAGTCCCTGGTCCAGTCCCTGGTCCAGTCCCTGGTCCAGTCCCTGGTCCTGTCTAGTCCCTGGTCTAGTCCCTGGTCTAGTCCCTGTCTAGTCCCTGCTTTAGTCCCTGCTTAGTCCCTGCTTTAGTCCCTGGTCTAGTCCCCGTCTAGTCCCCGGTCTAGTCCCCGGTCTAGTCTAGTCCCCGGTCTAGTCCCCGGTCCAGTCCCTGGTCCAGTCCCTGGTCCAGTCCCTGGTCCAGTCCCTGGTCCAGTCCCTGGTCTAGTCCCTGGTCCAGTCCCTGGTCTAGTCCCTGGTCTAGTCCCTGGTCTAGTCCCTGTCTAGTCCTGCTTTAGTCCCTGCTTTAGTCCCTGCTTTAGTCCCTGCTTTAGTCCCTGTCCTGTCTAGTCCCTGGTCTAGTCCCTGCTTTAAATCATGTGGTTAGTCCATGATCTTGATTGGATTCCAACAGGCTAAGTATTTGACTAACTCTTTATCAGTCTGGTCATGAGAGAACATCAGATTTTTCTTTTTTGAAATTGCCAACTTAACTAAATCTTTTATTCTTGAGTGATTATTTTGTAGTAACGTTTCTAGGACAGTTTGAGCATCACAGATCGTGTTTTAAAAGCCTTATATTTGTGACCTCAGCGCCGAGTCCAGGCAATCTGACCCGAGTGCGCTGGAAGAGCAGCTCCAGTCTGTTACAGAGCACACACCCAGGTACAGCGCCCCCCACAGGCTCAGGGACTGCACTGCTCTGGATCAGCTGCTGTTTTTATGTCTTCTTTCTCAGTTCATCTGGCCTCCTTCAGACCTCAATATCAAAATGTAAGCTACAGTTAGTCTTCACAAGGATCCTGGCTCTGCTCTGATCCACAGCTCCAGATTTAACCGAGAGAGAGCAAATGCAGAGGACAAACTGAAAGTCTTGTTTTCCTGTCTATAAATTTAAACTTTTCAGTCTTTAGATTGTTCAGAATGTTAAAGTAAAAAGTGTGACGGAGGCCACAAAACTGCTTTTGGGACTGATTCTTCTCACTCTAAAGATGTTTGGGTGTGTCCTGGTTTGGGTTGACACTTTACAAGCCTCAGTCTTAATTCTGTTAGATCTGAGTGCTGCTTTTGACACTGTTGATCATGGGATCCTCTTACAGAGACTAGAGGACTGGGTGGGCATCACTGGCACTGCCCTAAACTGGTTAAATCTGGAAGACAGGAAGTGCTTTTCTGAAATTGGTAACTGCCTACTGTCTCAGACCAGATGCCCCTGACCTGTGGGGTGCCCCAAGGGTCAATCCTGGGACCCCTTCTCTTCAACCTCTATATGTTGCCGTTAGGACATATTTTCGCTGCATATTAACTGACCTATCACAATTATGCAGACGACACTCAGATCTATGTTTCACTGACGGCAGGTGAATATGGACCAGTGGATTCACTCTGTCACTGCATCCAACAGATCAGTGTGTGGATGAAAACAACTTTCTCCAGCTGAACTCAGACAAGACTGAAATCATCGTCTTTGGCCCACAGAAACAAAGAGAAAGTGTTAACAGTCACTTCCAGAGTCTCGCTCTAAAACCTACACATCAAGTTAGAAATCTGGGGGTAATAATGGGGGTAAAAAGGGAATCTGCTGTTTTGTGCAGCTAAAATCTGGAACAGTGTTCCTGAAGATGTGAACCAGGCCTCTACTCTACAATTCAAATCTTCATCAAAATGTCTTCCATTAGAATCTATGTATTGTCTTTTCTCTCCTTTTCTGGATTTATCTTTGCTGTTTAGATTTAGTTCTGGTTGTGTTGTTTCCAACCTAACGCTTGCCTGTTTTTGGTCCCGGTTTTGGCCCTTGTTCAGGGTGGACTAAACCCTCGATGTCTGTGGACGTGTGTGAGGAGAATGACGGATACTCGAGCGGAGAGGAGCCTCTGAACTCCGACACCGAGGAGGACGGGATCAAGAAACTGGTCAGAGAAAGTTTTTATTTTGGTGTCATTTTATTTACAGAAATAAAGATTTACCAGACTTCTATTTATTTACTGAAATGTTATACAGTAGAATAATTTAAAATAATAATAAAAGCCTGGTATTTTATTTAGGGATGCAACGATTAGCAACTAACTTTTTCTCACCAATACAATGACATTATTATTAAATCAAAATGTTAAAAAAATAATGTTCATGAAAATCTGAATGAATACACTTTATTTGTAAATATTCTCTATCTAGAACCCTTCAGTCAACATAGTTCAACCTTTATTTGGTTTATAATAGGACAATATTACAATAGGAATAATGGTTTGACTGGTCGACTACTAAAATAATCGTTAGCTGCGACACAAATGTTATAAAGGGTATATTAGTATGTTGAATGAACCTACATTTCTTACTTCAAATCTTATTGTTTCATTTGTCATGCTCCAGGCCCCGGGGAGGTACACTGTGCTCTGTGACTGTGAGAAGACGGGCCCCCAGGAGCTCAGCGTGAAGAGCGGGGACATGGTCCAGCTCATCAGGGAAGGTGACGACGGACTCTGGTGAGGAACAATTACTTATCATGAACTCATACAAAACGATACAGTTACATATGAAGGTTATGCACGTAACTGTGGCGCTATGAAGCCTGCACTGCTCTCCGGTCTCAGTACGGGGAAATACTGTGGAAATGTCCAATTTAGAGAGCGAGAGATCTTTTGTTTGTCCCAGGCTGAGGTGAGTAGTGATTCAAGTGGAAGTTCGTGGTCCAAGAAATAAAGTATTTGGGGAAACAACTACTCAAGTAAGACTAACTGATACTGAGAAAAAACTGACCGACGAAACATGAGTTTTATAATGTGAAGTGAATGTAAGAGAAAGAACGAGGAGTGGTACAAGAAACATGATGATGCCGGGGTTCTATTTTTAAAAATGTCTATTTTCAGGTTTGTGAAGAACCTCCGCAGCAGCAGAGAAGGCTGGGTCCCTGCTGCAAACCTCCTCAGTCTCCTATCAGAGTCCAAGTCTTCACAGTCTCTAAGCAGCTCCGGTACGTTAGACTGGGTTTAGACCTGCTTTAGTCCTGAATTGGTCTCTTGACGTTGGCTCTAGTTTAGCCCCAATGTGCTCTTGGTTCAGTCCTGGTTTCTCCTCCGTGCGTATTCACAGCGCAGGGGTTAGCTCCAGCCAACCAATCGGAACAATGGAGAAGGAAAGTGCTGCAGAATACAAACATGAGGCAATGTCAATCATAATCTCGACGTAAACAAGGAAATAAAAGCTCAAAATATAAGATAAGAAGGAAAGTCAGGCGCTGCGTTCAGAGTGCCCGGTTAGCACATAAAGCAGGGCAATTACAAATGAAACAAACATGCATATAGAGAGAGAACACACAATATGGAATAAAATAATGTTAGAATAATCAACAAGAGCACTGGCACTGAGGATAGTCTTTTAAAAGTGCTTTGAATTGACTAAAAGTTATAAAACAATTCAATTTAAAAATCTTTGTGTTTTGGTCCATAAAAGTGTTGATACGGTGAGACTCTAAAATAAGAATGTCCTGCCATCTTAATCGACGAATACCTATTCTGATGTTCAGTAAATTTATAAAATAATCAGGAAAAAATCCCAGTGAGAGCTTTATAAATACACAAAAGGCAGTGCTGTTCTCTTCTTCCATCCAATGATTGCCATTCTACTTTAGAATATACTTCACAGTGGTGAGTTCTGTCTCCTTCTCCTGTAATGAACCTTAGAGCTGAACTTTAGAGCTGAACCTCAGAGCTGAACTCAGAGCTGAACTCAGAGCTGAACCTCAGAGCTGAACCTCAGAGCTGAACCTCAGAGCTGAACCTCAGAGCTGAACCTCAGAGCTGAACCTCAGAGCTGAACCTCAGAGCTGAACCTCAGAGCTGAACCTCAGAGCTGAACCTCAGAGCTGAACCTTAGAGCTGAACCTTAGAGCTGAACCTCAGAGCTGAACCTCAGAGCTGAGTGATAAACCGAGTTCAGAGGTTTTAACACTGTTGCTGTAGAATGCATTTATATAATGTCACCATAATCTAGAACTGAAAGAAATGTTGCCATCTGTTTTCTACGATTAAGAGGAAAACACCTTTTATTTCGAAAGAAGAATGACAATCTGGCTTTAAGATTCTTTGTCAGCTCTTGTACGTGTTGAAAGAGAGTTTATCATCGCTCCAGATGTCCAAGTAGTTGTAGTAGAGTACTTGTTCAATCACATTACCATCAAGCGTAAGAATACATACATTTTTTGTCATTGGTGTAAAATAGCCATATAGATAATCTCTTACTTGTCTTTCCTCACGTAACGTGTCTTTGCTCGTGTCCTGTAGATGGCAGTGTCTCGGGGAACCTCAGCACGTCTTCCAGCTGCAGTGAAACGTACTCAAGTTACTCCGACATCAAACCTTAAAAAACTATTTGAAATGTTCTCACATTTCAAAGCTTTCGTTGACTCCAACCAGCAACAACTTCAAGAGTCTGGAATTTCAACATTTTAGACTTGAACAACTAAGATATTATAAGTCAAATTGTGTCCCTATTTTTATTGATTGATATATTAATGCTACAAATATTTTTTGAAAGAAAATTAATTTATTCTCGTTTATAAAGGATGTTGAACACCAATGGTGCACTGTGATGTAAAATACTACGCAGAAGCAGACGGGAGCATATTTAGAACGGGTTTAGTCTGAGCAGGGCTCTTGACTGCGAGTAAAACAGTCGCACATATGCAATGAGTGTGTTACTAAAAATATCAGTCTGTTGCATTTGTGCGAGTGAAAAAAAGATTGAGTGGTTTAATTAACGGGGAAATGTGTGAAACATTTCTGTCTCCCGGGCCGCTCTCGCACAGCAGCAGTATCGTCTCCTCCACGTTTCTCAGTCCCGGCCTCTCTGCAGCGCTGTCAGAACATCTCTAAACTAGTGTTGCCCCACACGGCCCTTTGCCTCTGTCCTCGAGCTGCCGCTACAGTGTGAGGGGATCTTTCAGTCCGCTCTCATGCAAAAGCGCCAGCTCTGGGGCGTGAGGGACAGAGGAGGAGAAGGAGAGGGCGTGAGGGACAGAGGAGAGAGAGCGTGAGGGACAGAGGAGGAGGAGGAGGAAGAGAGAGCGTGAGGGACAGAGAAGGAGGTGGAGAGAGCGTGAGAGAGAGAGAGCGTGAGGGACAGAGGAGGAGAGGAGAGAGAGGTGAGGACAGAGAGAGGAGTGAGGGACAGAGGAGAGAGAGCGTGAGGGACAGAGGAGGAGGAGGAGGAAGAGAGAGCGTGAGAGGACGTGAGGGACAGAGAGGAGGTGGAGAGAGCGTGAGGGACAGAGGGAGGAGGAGGTGGAGAGCGTGAGGGACAGAGGAGGAGGAGGAGGAAGAGAGAGCGTGAGGGACAGAGGAGGAGGAGGAGGGAAGAAGAGCGTGCGGAAGAGGAGGACAGAGAGGAGGGGACAGAGAGCGTGAGACAGAGGGGAGAGGAAAGAGAGAGCGTGAGGGACAGAGGAGGAGGAAGAGAGGGCGTGAGGGACAGAGGAGGAGGAGGTGGAGAGAGCGTGAGGGACAGAGGAGGAGGAGGAGGAAAGAGAGAGCGTGAGGACAGAGAAGGAGGAGGAGGAGCGTGAGAGAGAGGAGGTGGAGAGAGCGTGAGGACAGAGGAGGAGGAAGAGAGAGCGTGAGGGACAGAGGAGGAGGAAGAGAGGCGTGAGGGACAGAGGAGGAGGTGGAGAGAGGCGTGAGGACAGAGAGGAGGAGGAGAGAGAGCGTGAGGGACAGAGGAGGAGGTGGAGAGAGAGCGTGAGGGACAGAAGGAGGAGGAAGAGAGAGCGTGAGGGACAGAGAAGGAGGAGGAAGAGAGAGCGTGAGGACAGAAGGAGGAGGAAGAGAAAGCGTGAGGGACAGAGAAGGAGGAAGAGAGCGTGAGGACAAAAGGAGGAGAGAGAGAGCGTGAGGGACAGAAGGAGGAGGAAGAGAGAGCGTGAGGGACAGAGAAGGAGGAGGAAGAGAGAGCGTGAGGGACAGAGAAGGAGGAGGAAGAGAGAGCGTGAGGACAGGAGGAGGAGAGCGTGAGGACAGAGGGGGAGGAAGAGAGAGCGTGAGGGACAGAGGAGGAGAGAACGTGAGGGACAGAGGAGGAGAGAACGTAGAGGGACAGAGGAGAGGAGGAGAGAGCGTGAGGGACAGAGGAGGAGGAGGAGAGAGCGTGAGGGACGGAGGAGGAGGAGGGAGGAGGAGAGAGCGTGAGGGACAGAAGGAGGAGGAGAGAGCGTGAGGGACGGAGTAGGAGAAGAAGAAGAGCGTGAGGGACGGAGGAGGAGGAAGAGAGCGTGAGGGACAGAGGAGGAAGAGGAGAAGAGAGCGTGAGGGACAGAGGACAGAGGAGGAGAGAGGAGGACAAGGAGGAGAGGAGAGAGCGTGAGGGACAGGAGGAGAGGAGAGACGTGAGGGACAGGAGAGGAAGAGGAGAGGAGGAAGAGGAGAGGCGTGAGGGACAGAGGAGGAAAGAGAGAACGTGAGGGACAGGAGGAGGAAGAGGGAGCGTGAGGGACAGAGGGGGAGGAAGGAGAGAGCGTGAGTCCATGATGAACACGATTCGTCGATACGTTTGTTGATCACGATCGTTGAAACTGGCACGTGTTCTGCTACATTATTATCTGTGCAAATAATATGTACTGTCATGTGTGAGTCATGTGTGAGTCATGTGTGAGTCATGTGTGAGTCAGTGTGAGTCATGTGTGAGTCATGTGTGAGTCATGTGTGAGTCATGTGTGAGTCAGTCGTGTGTGAGTCGTCGTGTGTGAGTCGTGTGTGAGTCGTGTGTGAGTCGTGTGTGAGTCGTGTGTGAGTCGTGTGTGAGTCGTGTGTGAGTCGTGTGTGAGTCGTGTGTGAGTCGTGTGTGAGTCGTGTGTGAGTCGTGTGTGAGTCGTGTGTGAGTCGTGTGTGAGTCGTGTGAGTCGTGTGTGAGTCGTGTGTGAGTCGTGTGTGAGTCGTGTGTGAGTCGTGTGTGAGTCGTGTGTGAGTCGTGTGTGAGTCGTGTGTGAGTCATGTGTGAGTCAGTTCTACTAAATGAAACACAAAGTGGGTCGCACCAGTGCCACTAGTTAAACTGTTCAGAGCCCTGTTTAGACCTTGCTTAGACCTTTGTTTAGTCCCAGCCTTTGCCCCTGATTTTAGTCCTGGTTTTAGTCCCCGTCTTTATGCTCCAGTCTGTTTCTCCAAACTCTACACGGCCCGTTCAATTCACAGCAATATTGAAATGTGTTGGACTCGGCGCTGAGACGATGTTCGTGGCGTCAATGACACTTATTTAATGTTTTTATTTTGAGTAAAAAGCACTGAAGCTGGTCTCTGCCTATGAATAAACTATGAATTGCTCTTAATTTAAATTTGCACTTATAATTCAATGTTCAATTTATTTTATTATAAATAACTCTCATAGGGTCTAACATTTTCTGAATTTTATATTGAATTGAACAAAAACAAAAGCATAGTAATTCTATGATATTACTTATGGCCGAAGTTTCTGTAATGTAATCAAAATAACACATTGTAAGCTGAATTGCATTGTTAAATAAATATATATTTATATATAAATATTTAACAATGCAATTCAGCTTACAATGTGTTATTATTTTTTGAATGTGATTATTCAAGATTCGATCTTATAGGTAGAAACCAGCTTCCAATATCAGATTTTTGGTTCTATCAGGTTTGTTACTCTGTTTGACTATGAAATATAAGGGGCTACAATTACAATTAATTGTTTTTAAGATTCATTTCTGTTTTTACAATTTAATTGAGCAAACATTCTAATCATAACATCATCATTGAAAAAATGGTGCACGCTGTCCCATAATTTATTTGTTATTGCTAAAATTAGGTAATTTTTATATATTTTTTAATTACAATGTAAAAACTGATCCCAAGTCAGCCCCAAAACGGTTAACCATTGTCACATTCCATTCCACTTATGTCAGTTTATTTTTGAATTTTTTTGTTTTTTGTAAAAAACCAAACACTGGACAAATCCTTGCAAAAAATATTTGTTGTCGCTGAAATTGAGTCGTCGTGATGTTGAAGCTGTTACACAATACCTCACTGTGTTTCAAATGCATGTACAAATCTGTTTTTGTCCACTTGAATCACTATTTTCAGATTTTTGAAGCCATTTTCGCTCACACACAAACCCATGGACAGAAGAGAAGTTGTAATATTTTTGCTTGTTTTTTATGCAGCACATTGCAGCGAACATGTCTTTATTTTCATATTTGTGTGGATAACGAAATAATATCTGTACATTTGTAAATATGTAATTCTACTTGTATGTCAAATGAGACACAGCTTTAATAAAGTTGAAATGGTTTCCTTTTAAAAAATTATAAATTCATTTTTAAAACATTCGTTCAATCTTCATTTTTGTCTCGTTCTTGTCGAAACTTGCAGAGGCGTTAACGATCGGAAAAAGAAGTCAGATTACTCACATGAGATTTAACTGTTGATGACTGTTACATGACATTTATATAATAATCAAGAATCCAGATAATGACCAGATTTTTGTTGTGACATTGAACAAAGACAGAAGAATGGGGCACATATAGAAGACGGATATAGATAAACAGTTTTTCTCTTACTAGTCTGGGGATTCTACTATTTTAATACCATGCAATTTATTTATGATATATGATTAAATGGATCTTGCTGTATTGAACCCCAAGCAGAAAAGCAAAATAAAATAAAGAATACAGGTACGCTATATGTTGGCCCTTATACTGTACTATATGATAGAAACTACATATTCTATAACTGCTATGACCATCTCCAAAGTTATTTACATGCGCCTTATTTAGAACACAATGGAGACATTTTAATGACTGCAATATTTTAAACATAAGTCAGCTAAACATTTATGGTATAATTAATGACTGACTGTGGGAAAACTTCCATATTTTGGCCATAAACTAATAAAATAATTATTTATTACAGTCCACCTGATCTGCATCCTCCACTGAGCTCCCTTTGCGTTCTATTTAACGTCACTAGAGTGGCACGTTTTGGGAACATTTCTGATTTAATCCTGTGATTTGTGCTTGAAAACTCGTCTCGTCGTGATCGTGTGGAGACGCACGGTCAGGAAAGGTCGCAAAACCCACCCAAAAATGCGTGAAAAAAGTACGACAAAAGCAGCGTCAGAGCGCGTGAGTGGAAAGATACTGGCGTAAAGTGCGAAACGTCGCCTCGCACGCACCGGAAACGTGCGACTGTGACGCAATAAAACAGGAAACAAAGGGATTAACATTTTCACAATAAGGCTTAAAAGTAAGAAAACTAAATTTGGGGATGTTTAAAAGAATTATAACAGGCGTTATTGCAGAAATGATTGTTTCTAAGATATTTGTCACGAAATATTCAGTTCATCTGGACAATGTTTTTTTTTGTTTTTTTTACAATATAAATGTATTGATTTTAATTTCTTAATTTTTAACTTTCTTCAGGACTTGGAAAGTCACCTACATGATTCCATGGAAATGGAGAGTTAAAACCATAATAGTGAAGTGTCTCCACAGAGATAGATACGTTTTATGCCATAGTGTGGAATATTATAGCCAAAGGAACAACATTTCCCTGGACACAAGCCGAAGGAGGCTCCTCCGGGCCAAGTAAGAGTTTGGGTTGTTGAGACGTGTGCCTGCTCACAGTAGAGACACAGGTTTTTCAGTGCATTAAAATGTACTTTTAGTTTAGTCTTTTTTTTGGCTAAAACGTTTCACAATGGGGCCTTAAATCAACTCATTTGACCCAATATAGAGGAAGTCATAATAGTTTTGCAATATATCCCGGGTTTTCTGAATCAAGTGTGTATTCAGCACTTCTCTGGCCCTGAGATCACCGCCAATCATAAATACACAATTGCACGTGCAGAGTGGGTAACGTTATAAAAGGTCTTTTGGCGTACATTTTGCACAGTCCAAATAGTGATTATGACGACATTTAAAATATGACTATGGTTATTTAATTGTCGACGAGTGACGATTAATGCAGCCCTAGTATGTTTTATTTCAGCTTGTCCCACTTTCCCTCTGTGCGCTTTTACTGTCCAAACCGCGCCCGGATGCTGCGCGTCTGTTCACCTCCAACTTTACGCACGGCTGGAGCGACACCGATGGACATAAGCGAACGCTTCTCCGCGGATTCCTTTCTGTTTTCCACCCAAATCTACCGCTCTCCGCTGACCCACTGACCCGGGCACCGACGAGCCGTGACGCCGAGTGGAGTGTGAAGCCCTCCTCGCTGTAAGTACCGTCTCCTCCGGCGAACGAGCTCCAGCCCTGCGCGGAACTGTGCCCTTGACAGCGGATAGAACTTCCACGCGGACTGACAGCGCTAAAGAGCACACTTGACTTGTTTTTTAGAGATATTTAGCCGTCCGAAAGTGCACTTGGGCTGTGGGTTTACGCGTAGTTTTGTGCGTAAAAGCTCGGAACCGTGCACGTAGCCGGAGGACAGGGGTGTAGCCTCCGATCCACATTGTCTGGGAGTGTTTGGACGGCCCTACCCACAGACTTTTACGCACCAACAAACCAGCTTTATTCCTTTTCAACAGATAACTTCACGATGTATCCGAGAGCCCAGCTTCACGCCCTTAATTCTCGTTTTTATTGTGCTTTTTGTGCCATTGCTACGTTACTTTACACAGCCAGAGTACGGCGTCGCAACAAGAAAAACAAACGTGCGTCCGGTCACGTCTTTCACAATAAAAGAGTTTTAACATGACAGGACTGCGGAATTACAGCAGTGGCCCAAAGAGTAACAGTTGGTTTATACAACTTAAATGCAAATACTAGCCGTTCTTGCTTGAATTTTAAATGTTGACTCGTTAAATAAAATATGTTAACCAGAAATAACCCATTGGTTGCAATGGGGGTGACGATTTCCCAGTGCATTTCAGGAAATGTACAGAGAAACTCCCATAGGAATTTAAGATCAGGGATTTGTGAAATTGTCCAAAAAAAAGAAACTGACCTTACCTTTTTACTGAACAATTTGAACAATTAAACAAGTTTTTGTTTAAGCCTCAACTCCACTCAATAAAACATTTAATATAACGAGTGCCTTTCACCAGTTAAATCCAGGATCCCCATTCTTCCTCAGGGCTGAATTTATCAGATGACTTCATACTCGTCTTTAGAGTCACTGTTTAACTTTCTGTAGGTCCTAAATCTTGTTTGACACATCACTAAACTGTCATTTGTTTTGTGTGTAATGTCAAAGAAATGTGCTTAGATCCTTAGTGACAAAGGATTACTCCGAGAAATATTTGGAGCATTTTTGGTGGTTTTAAATAGGACAACCAAGTATTTACAATTACACAACAAAATAACATAATTGCCTGTACATCAATTTGTATTTTTGTGACACAACACACATTTCAATGTAAATAAAAATATTTAAAGTTAAAATGTCTAAGAATTTTCAGTCTTTTAGATTGGCCTTAAAGTAAAGGTCCACCATAGGGACAATCATTTATATTGTAATTTGAGGTTTTGAAAATGAAATTATAACCAGATTAGGGTAAAATATCATGATTGAAGGCTTCTGGATGGAGTTAGTTTTTTTAGTTGTTTTTTATTGATAGAAATCACCAATTGTTTTTATTATTTTTTGCCTGTTTGGTTTTATCTTTGTGATAAAACGTCTGGCGTATGTTTTAAAGTCTGCACAGTCTCTGGATAACAATGATTAAAATGGGCACGATTATTCAGATTAATTGTTGCAGTTCTAGTACAATATGTACATTTGACATAGTTCACTTTTAAAACATCTTTTTATAGAAAAACAGTGTCCAGATGATATAACTTAATCTTTTTCTACGATGGAACACTCCTGGACGAGTGAGGGATTACACCGATTCGTTTATAGAGTACTTTATTCACAGAAGTCATTGTGTTTCTGTCTGGTTTCTGGTGGTAGATTATTTTGCTCGCTTCTTCTGGATTGTGTTGTTTGGCAAGACACTTTTCCCCTCCTTGCTTGTATAATTGTGTTTATAAAAAACAAAACGATTACAAGTTTTTCATCATTTAATGTTTTATACAAAATCTGGCATTTAATGTCTCAAAATGGCAAAAGTTGCAGAGGTGTGTGTGTGTGTGTGTGTGTATGTGTGTATATATATATATATATATATATATACATACATACACACACACGTTTGGTGTGTGTTGGTGCTACTTTAAGAGCTGATCTTTATGTCTCTGTGGGAGGAAAGATATGTTTGGAGAAAACGGCCTTTAAACTTAATGTCTCAAATAAATCTATGTTGATGAA
The DNA here is from genome assembly GCA_015082035.1 of Chaenogobius annularis. Lineage (NCBI taxonomy): Eukaryota > Metazoa > Chordata > Actinopteri > Gobiiformes > Gobiidae > Chaenogobius > Chaenogobius annularis. The sequence goes on along the minus strand of BJKM01000146.1, from coordinate 261,798 downwards.
ATGAAATGATAAAGCCTCTTTAGGTGCTGATTGGACACTTTTGTTTATATGACATGAAGGCAAACTTGCCTGTAGTGTCTTGCCTTATTAGAGAGTAAATCCTTGTGTAGTTCTTGGATATTTGAAGTATGTGAGAGTAGAATGAGTCAGACTGTCACACCTACCTGTCACCTGCAGCTTCCCTTCAAAATAAGAGCACCCTCTGCAGGCCCGGTTTATTGTTAAACATTGGTTTCAAGAGTGTTGAGTTGTTTAAATTCTTCTTCCTTCAAACTGACACGCACCACATCAATGTTGGGACTAAAACTGGACTAGACGAGGACTAAACTACTAGAAATAATCACAGAAATGTCACTAAAATCACAGTATGGCCATTTTTTTCCTGACGTTAAAAACAGAAGAAATCTGTCATCCTGGTTTAGGTCCTGTTAACTTCTTTTTTCAGGCTTCAAGTCTGGGTTTAGTCCTAGTTTAATCCTCACTGTAGTCCCTGTTTGGACCATGTTTAGTCCTTCAGGCTTTGTGGTTTCGTCTCAGTTTGGTCCTGTTTTCGTCTTGATGTTGGCCACAGCCCGTGTTAAATCATGCCTAACTCAGTTTTGCTTTAGTCTTAGTTTAGTCTCTGGTTTAGTACCTGCTTTAGTTCTGGTTTAGATCCTGGTTTTGGCCTCTTTTGAGACCCTCGTCATCTGTACAGTCGACACAAGTACAGTTTGTTTGTCCTGAAGTGATTTGTTGTTGACCAAATCAGGTGAAAGTCTCATGATCCAAATGTGTGCCAAAATAAAGGAAGGAACTTTCACACAAACGGTGCTCAAAACATCAAGACATTTCTCAAATTCTTCACCTGCGTTTCACCTCAGAGAACATTTCCCTTCATGCATTTGAACTCACATGGGACAGGCACATGTGCTGTCCCCTTGGCCACGAGCGGCACAACGCACATGCTTCATTTCATTCATTTCAGTCTCTAAACAGAGTTAACCGTAACAAGGCCTAAAATATGTTAAGCCAAGTACTATTACTACTGCCAGTGTTACTGCTACTACAACTTATTACAGTTAAAAGTATTCATTTTAAACACTCGCATCAAAAGACACTCAAAGGTTCAAATGCCAAAATATGTTTAGCATTAAATCAATGCTAAAACAAACAAGACTTGCACATTAGACCCAAATAGAAAATTACAGAATGAATATTTCTAATTGTGACCTATATAAAAATGGACATTTGTATTTTGATGATTGTAATTGTTATTACAGACTCTAAAACACATGCCAAAATACCCTCTACAACAAAGACTCATTCAATTGTTTACTTATTTTGTCTTTGTTATAAAAAGGTCTTTTTGTTTTTGTTCAAGACTAGAGTCTGGATAGTCCAGATAACTATTTTGACTAGCAAAAAATGAGTATGATTACTTTTCATGTATTCTAGTCTCAATTAATCCATTCATTGTTTCAGTCCTACAAACTAATATCAAATATAATTTGTGTTTATTGTAATAAAAATACATAGGAATCATATAACAAACAAATAAGGCCTTTCTGTTCCAGGTCCAGTGCTTTTATTGTGAAGGTCCAACATGCCGCTGTTTGGAAAGTCCCACAAGAGTCCGATCGAGATCGTCAAGATCCTCAAGGAGAACCTCAACATCCTGGTCAAGCAGGAGAAGAAGGCCGACAAGGTGAGTCTGGGTTTGGATCAGTCTGGGGTGGGTTTAGTCTGGGTTTAGTCCCTGATTTGATCCTTGTTCTGGCCCGGTGAAGTCTTGTCCTGATTTAGAATTGGTTTACCATTAGTTTAGTCCTAGCCAAGACTTTGTTAAGTGCTAATTTAGGCCTGATTTGTTTCAGTCTTGGTTTTATCCTGGTTCAGTCCTGGTTTAGTTCTACAGATGAATATTGAGTGAATGTGAGAGTTGACTGGAGTTTGTGATGTTCTCACACTCCTCTGTTAAAGTTATCAGGACCATGAATGAGAACAGGACTAAATCAGGTCCAAACCAGGTTAAAGATCCTTTCTTCTTAAAGGCACAGCTTTGCTATCAAAGCCAAAAGGGACATTTTACTATAAACTATATTTTGTAATAGATATTATTTATATTGTAAATGGAGGTTTTTAAAATGCAATTATAACCAGATTAAGGTTTTAAAAATAATAACAATAATATGCCTCTGTATTTTCCACAGGCGTCGGAGGAGGTGTCTAAATGCCTGGTGTCCATGAAGGAGATCTTGTACGGCAGTAACGATAAAGAGCCCCACACTGAGACCGTGGCCCAGCTGGCTCAGGAGCTGTACACCAGCGGGCTGCTCCTCAGCCTCGTGGAGCACCTGCAGCTCATAGACTTTGAGGTACTGCTGCTAATACTACTGATACTATTACTGATACTTCTACTGCAACTACAACAACTTCTACTGTAACTGCTTTTACCTAAGAGGAGCACAGTAAAGTCAGGTACTCCTAACCAGGATCCTGTCTCAGATCAGGTCCACTGCTCCAGGCAGGATTATCCCAGAGACACTGAAGAATGGTTTAGTCTGGTTTAGTTCCTGGTTTAATCCTGGAACCCCACACTGTGGATTCTCTAGTTTACACACATAAATAGGAGTTGTGTTATTAATGTATTAGAAGGAATTACATTTCATTTTTAAGTGTTTAGTTGGTGTTTGCGGAAACTCCACCAACTCTTGTTTTTTGTATTTTCCAGGGTAAGAAGGATGTGTGTCAGATCTTCAATAACATCCTGAGGAGACAGATCGGGACCAGGAGCCCCACAGTGGAGTACTTCTGCTCCCACAGCGAGGTGCTCTTCATCCTGCTGCGAGGGTAAGAACCAGGACTGGGACTAGACCATGGACTGAACTGCAACTGAACCAACTTCTGCACCTGTACCTGTGTCTGGTCTAAACGTGTACTAACCCTGGTCTTTCTCTGGTCTTTCTCTGTCTTTCTCTGGTCTTTCTCTGGTCTTTCTCTGGTCTTTCTCTGGTCTTTCTCTGGTCTTTCTCTGGTCTTTCTCTGGTCTTTCTGGTCTGTCTCTGGTCTTTCTCTGTCTTTCTCTGGTCTTTCTCTGGTCTAACCCTGGTCTAACCCTGGTCTAACCTGGTCTAAACCCTGGTCTAACCCTGGTCTAACCCTGGTCTAACCCTGGTCTAACCCTGGTCTAACCCTGGTCTAACCCTGGTCTAACCCTGGTCTAACCCTGGTCTAACCCTGGTCTAACCCTGGTCTAACCCTGGTCTAACCCTGGTCTTTCTCTGGTGCAGATATGAAACCCCGCTGGTGGCTCTAAACTGTGGTATCATGTTGAGGGAGTGCATCCGTCACGAGGCTCTGGCTAAAATCGTGCTTCTCTCAGAGGAGTTCCACAGGTTCTTCCACTACGTCGAGATGTCCACGTTCGACATCGCCTCCGACGCCTTCGCCACGTTCAAGGTACAAGCGGCAGGATTAAAGTGGGGATTTGGTTTTTGGGTTTTTAATATAATTTTTCTTGTTTCTTTTAGGATCTACTGACGAGACATAAAGTTCTAGTGGCAGAATTCCTAGAACAAAACTATGACGCAGTGAGTGGAATTTCTAAACGTATTTAGAATCGGAACGTTGAATACAAATATATCCTATAATAATTGTCAAATATTTAAAATTGGAATTAACTTTTTTGCCCAGGTGTTTGCAAATTACGAAAAGCTGCTTCATTCTGAAAACTACGTCACCAAACGACAGTCTTTAAAGGTAAATTTACTTACTTTACTGTACTGGGACTCGGACCGTGGACTCGGACCGGGGAATCAAACCTGAGTATTTGTTATTTGCTCTTCAGCTTCTGGGCGAGTTGTTGTTGGACAGACATAACTTCACGGTGATGACGCGGTACATCAGCAAAACGGAGAATCTGAAACTCATGATGAACCTGCTCCGAGACAAAAGCGCCAACATTCAGTTTGAGGCGTTCCACGTTTTCAAGGTCAGTTCCTCTCCTCCTGCTCTTCAAGGTCAGTTCCTCTGCTCCTGCTCCTCAAGGTCAGATCCTCTCCTCCTGCTTCTCAAGGTCAGTTCCTCTGCCCCTCTGACCCCTCTAACACTTAACTCTTAACAAACAACTTTTTGTACAGAAAAGCACTAGTAAACCGCACATTGAAAGGATAAATGATTGATTTGCTCTCAAAACTCCAGATAGCGCACCTTGTCTTCTCCTTTCTGCTGTGACGAATCCTTTTAATGCCAATAATATAAATTGTCAACTAATAAATCTCTTGGTCGACCAAGACCGGTTAAGCGACCCGAGGCCTACAGCTCTACGCTCTTCTGCGCCTCTTTTCAATGTTTCTAATCTTTTTTTTCTTTTTTTTAATCCTTTTTTGCAGGTTTTTGTAGCAAACCCAAACAAGACCCAGCCAATCGTGGACATCCTCCTGAAGAACCAAACGAAACTCATCGATTTCCTGTCCAACTTTCAGAAAGATCGGACGGACGACGAACAATTCAACGACGAGAAAACCTATCTAATCAAGCAAATCCGCGACCTGAAGAAGCCCGCGTCCTAAAACTGTCGCCATAGGAACCGTAGACACAAACTAAATCAGTCTATTTAAATAAGCAACTTCTGAGACTTATTGTGCAGGTTCTCAATCACTGATCACTTCCTGTCTTTTATTTTGTTCATCCGTCGCATGTTTTTGATTTGCTCAGCTCTGGAGGACCAGCGATTTAAAAACTCATATTATCAATAATGGAGGTTTGAGTAAACACATACATTTCAAATTGGAGACGAAAGATTAACGAAACGATATTAATCTAAAATATCCCAGTAACGTTTAGAATTATTCAAATGTAAGGTGAGACACGATAGGCAAAACTAATTTAAGTTCAGTTTTTTGGCCAGTTTCGCCGTCTCAGTATAAAAGCGTTCATGCAGAAACAACTAAATTGTCTTATTATTTCATTTAATCATTGTAACTTCAAAGGCTGTTTTCTTCAATGTTCTTCTCCCACAGAGACATAAAGTCTGAACTCCAAACAATGTGGAAAAATGTGCCAATTTTCAGTAAGATCTAGTTTACTCAACTACTCAAAATATATCTCAAACCTGGCTCTTTCCATTTTTCACTCTTTCAAACTGACATAAATTAACTTCATTTTCCTACAGTGTCGCCTTAAATCAAATGATTCATTATTGAACTATAAATTATTATTTTATAATGGTCTGATGTAATTAGGGTGGACAAATGGCTTTAAAATGTAAACAATTTCTCTTAATCCTTAATAAATAAACCTTAATATCAAGTAAAAGAAAAGTAATTACTTACTCTCAAATTACTGTTTCTGTATTCATAAATTTACCTAAAATGGAAGTAAATTGCACTTTAAAAAGCACTTCAATAACCATAGATTAAAAAATGCTTTATTCACATGAAGGATTTAATTAGGAAATGTTCATTTCATTTTTGATTGCTGGTTCTCTTTGCTGGTGGCTGATAGCACTTTCTGTAAAAATGAAGAAAACGTTGCAAATTATTGTCTTTAAATATTTCTCATGCTTTTATTTTGAAATGAGTGCCATCGTTTGAGGCTTTTATTGTTGTGGGCATAATTTACATATGATTTGCATATTGATTAAGGAGATCAAAGAGGTGCCTTTTTATTTTTGAATTTCATTTTTTTTCTGTTTTCTGGGGGAGCTTAATTAAATATTGTTAATTTGTTTTGGAAAAAAAAAGCACGTTTGATTAAGCGGTGAACCTTTACACGTCCTTTTTTAGTGTGTCCATTTTTGAATATTTCTGTACAGTTTTTTTCAAATTCACTTTTTTTTTGGAGTTGCCAATTCACAAAGATCATTTTGCTGAAAATCTAATAACGTTTACTAACAGTTTAAATGCCATTGGACGCAATATGTTGCAAGCCACAAATGAAACAAAGATATTTAATAGTTATTGTTAATGTTGGCAACGTAATAATATTAATTCAAATCTGGAAATTGCACTGAAATGGCTGTCACAAATTCAGTTAAAATCTAAAAAAAAAAAAAAAAAAAAAAAAAAAAAAAAAAAATCGTAAAAAAAAAAAAAAAAAAAAAGACTACCTAGAGCTAGGCATAGATGAGAAATAAATTGCACAAATAATTTAAATTTGTGCTGAAAAATCATGGGGGGAAATGTAATCACAAATGGATTGACACAACCTTTATTTTAAACAAATAATAAACAAATGTAATTATTGTAAATCTTGCTAAATTTAAAAAAATAAGGAGTTTTTCCCAATTTTCTACTTTTGCCATAAATCCATTTATTTTTGTTTTTTTATTTGCATCTGAAATGACACTGGTTTAACATATCTGCATTGTACAAAAAAAAATAAAAAATACGGGGATGCAGCTAGAGTCCGAGCATTTCATTTATAATCATCTGGAAATGATGTTTCCCTTTTGGATGGAATTCTAAATGAAAATGAAGTAGTACTCTGTGACCTTTACTTAAAGCTGTAATTAATAATTCCACACCTTTTTGTCTGATTCCACTGGAATTAGCTTAAACTCTAAACTATCTATCATCCGACCGTATATTTGACCCAAAGTGCACGATGAGTCTGAAAAGTACGTGGAAATTGCATGTTTTGTTAATTCACAATTCATGATGCAATAGGATTTATGTATGTATAAATTAGATTCAAATTGGATTCAAATGTATGAAATGGATGGATGTCAATATCAAAATGTTTTAATAAGATCTTTGATACATTTCATAATAATACTAATAACACTACTAAAAATAGAGGGCGTGTCACATGATACTGTGCTCACAGCTGATGGGTGCATATTGTTTTTTCTAACTCTAAACCAGATCTGAGCCCCGTCCAGCACAGCAGCCGTGTGAAGCCTGTTTCTGAGGTGTTTTTTCAGAGACAGAAAACTCTGAGTTTGTGCCAACTAAACCTGAACTTCGGCCAAACTCAAACTAAACCGGCTTCTAGCAGCAGGCCTCTGGAGTCCAGTGTCAGGGTCTTTAAGCAAAACTCCAGAACCTCCAGAATTCAGTCTCTCAGGACACACTGATGAATAATAGGCTGGAGGTGCTGGGTTTGTTGTGAGTTGTAGGATGAACCCAAAGTGTTCTCATTAAGAGCTATATTTGACCTAAAAGTAGCTAATATTTCATGAATGTGAAACATTTTCAAGCCTTTGTTTTGTCCTCTCTCTGATGTGAACGGTCAGTACCTAAAGGCCAGCTCCTGCACCAGTCATGACCCAGTGCAGCTTCTGCAGCTCAGTGAGACTGGAACTCTGGAGGAGAAGGAGCTGAACATGAGCCACGGCCTGAACACAAACTGAGAAGGAGAAACACTTGGATGTGTCTCAATCTGCAGGTTAAGGTTCTGGCATAGGGTGACCAGACGTCCCTATTTACCCGGGACAGTTCCAGTTCCAGTGTCCCATGTCCCAGCACATGTTTCCAACACCACAGATTTGTCCCAGTTTTATACAAGACATGTCCCAGTTGTTCCGGTTTTTGACCACTTTGAGACCCACCAACAGTAAAGAGGGAACTATATTGTCGTTTCTTTAGCCATATATGTCTTTAGAATAACCAGAACACACAAAATCACAAATTTGCTGTGAAAAAGCTGTGAATGAGCCATGAATAAACAGAGGGAATAACAATGTACTTAATTACCTACACTTTTAACAATTTTATTATTATCCCCCCATCCCAACCCTGGTGCGTCCCAGTTTTTAATTTTGAAAATCTGGTCACCCTACTCTGGCAACACAGGGTCAACCAGTAAGAGCGTACCATTTCTTTAAACATATTTCAAGGCATTATAACATGTAACATGTAAATTGTTTTTTCATGAATGGTGTGTATGTATGAAACAGATATAAATTTGTCCAGCAGAGGGCGCAAGCCAGACTCCTGTTTGTGCAGGGAACAGCTGATAACAATAGTTGCTAGATTCAAAATTAGATGCATCAAAGTGAAGAAACTTTCAGATGCAAAGATAAGTCTGGTGAAAGAAAAATACATTTTATTCCAAATATTTTTCAATGTATTACAAAAAAGACAACTGTCCTTTTCTGCTTTCTTTTCTGTAAATTACACAACTTCCTCTGTCTTTTTATGGCACGGATTTTCTCAAGAAAGCAATCAATATATTTATTTTGCCAATTAAATAATCTAATGTTTTTTACAGGTACAAAAATAAAACAAATTCCACACACCGTTTTTAACATATCCTCAATATATTATAGTATACATAAAATTAAATAAATACATATTTCCCTTTGAATAACTATTACCCTGAGCAGCCATTTTGATTTCTAAAATAGTGATTCTCAACAGGAGGTGAAAGAATGTATCTTTTAACGATGTTTATGGTTCATATCTCTGTAATTACTGGGCTTCTCTATCATCATCATCATCATCATCATCATCATCTTCATCATCATCATAAATAAACAAAAGGCTCAATATTCAATTCCTTTGCACCAAATTCAAGTGTCAGTTCAAACCATGAGTTTAATATTGCAGGTTTGTGGAGTCGATCACAAACATCTCATGCTTCCACGTGATTGACGCCTTGATTGAATCATTTAAGGTGCACTGCGTAGTTTTTCTGGAATTGCATGGAATTTGGCATTAAGGTATCTATCTCCATGGAGACAAGAAGATTAAATAGATGAATGAATGCAAGATAGATGTTTAATGCCATTCTGTGGAATATGCAAGGTAAAGCAATAACATCTCCCTCCACCAGAAAGTTACATAGTGCACCTTTAAATTGAAGTTGCTCAGACATTAAGACCGAGGTTTCGTCCTGTTTCTAACCGGAGCGAGTCTTCGGTCCGACTCTAAAGGCTAGATCTCACCTTGTGTATGCCACAGCACATACACAGGATCACAATCAGTTCAGATGCACTGTGTGATAAACTTTTTGTTTACCGTAAGAGCTGGTATTGTTGTTAAATCTGAAGTCACTGGTTTAACTTTTCAGCTACATTCCTGCTAATCTTCCTTTTCTTAAAAACTCCCTCGATAAAGCTATTTGATGGACCTTTTACGATCAGGTATAATGCCTTCAAAAATGATAAGTGCAAGACCATTTCAAGTTACCAGAAAAACAAAATAAATGATTTAAATTAAAACTGTCACAGCTTTGAGAGAAAATTGTTGCGTTTTGAAAGTTTTGTCCATATTTTGTGCAATTATTCTCTGTTTGAATCTGGAGTTGGGTGAGTGCAAAGTTTCTTGGTGCTTTGGAGCTCCGGCTCCATCTGTCGGTTGTGTTTTCCCAAAAAGCCATCTGAAAAACAGGAGAAAGAAAGTGTAATTGTCCTTGTCCAATTTAGACTTTAATTATTCTAGATGTCCTATGTTTAGTCTAGTGTCCTTTTCTCTCTTTAACCCTGGTCCATTGTCATATATAAAGCATAAAGAATAAAGAGTAAAGTCTAAAGAATAAAGTCTAAAGAATAAAGTCTAAAAGAATACTCTAAAGAGTAAAGTCTAAAGTCTAAAGTTTAAAGTCTAAAGAGTAAAGTCTAAAATCTAAAGTCTAAAGACTAAAGAGTAAAGTCTAAAGTGTAAAGTCTAAAGTCTAAAGAGTAAAGTGTAAAGTGTAAAGTCTAAAGAGTAAAGTCTAAAGTCTAAAGTCTAAAGTTTAAAGTCTAAAGAGTAAAGTCTAAAGTCTAAAGTCTAAAGTTTAAAGAGTAAAGTCTAAAGAGTAAAGTCTAAAATCTAAAGTCTAAAGAGTAAAGTCTAAAGAGTAAAGTCTAAAGTAAAGTCTAAAGTGTAAAGTAAAGTCTAAAGTCTAAAAAATCTAAAGAGTAAAGTCTAAAGAGTAAAGTCTAAAAGTCTAAAGTCTAAAGAGTAAAGTCTAAAGTCTAAAGAGTAAAGTGTAAAGTGTAAAGTCTAAAGAGTAAAGTCTAAAGTCTAAAGTTTAAAGTCTAAAGAGTAAAGTCTAAAGTCTAAAGTTTAAAGAGTAAAGTCTAAAGAGTAAAGTCTAAAATCTAAAGTCTAAAGACTAAAGAGTAAAGTCTAAAGAGTAAAGTCTAAAGTCTAAAGAGTAAAGTCTAAAGTGTAAAGTGTAAAGTCTAAAGTCTAAAGAGTAAAGTCTAAAGTCTAAAGTCTAAAGAGTAAAGTCTAAAGTCTAAAGAGTAAAGTCTAAAGTCTAAAGAGTAAAGTCTAAAGAGTAAAGTCTAAAGTCTAAAGTCTAAAGAGTAAAGTCTAAAGTCTAAAGAGTAAAGTCTAAAGTCGAAAGAGTAAAGTCTAAAGTCTAAAGAGTAAAGTCTAAAGAGTAAAGTGTAAAGTCTAAAGAGTAAAGTCTAAAGTCTAAAGAGTAAAGTCTAAAGTCTAAAATCTAAAGTCTAAAGAGTAAAGTCTAAAGTCTAAAGAGTAAAGTCTAAAGAGTAAAGTCTAAAGTCTAAAGAGTAAAGTCTAAAGTGTAAAGTCTAAAGAGTAAAGTCTAAAGTCTAAAATCTAAAGTCTAAAGAGTAAAGTGTAAAGTCTAAAGAGTAAAGTCTAAAGTCTAAAGAGTAAAGTCTAAAGTCTAAAGAGTAAAGTCTAAAGTCTAAAGTCTAAAGAGTAAAGTCTAAAAAAATCTAAAGTCTAAAGAGTAAAGTCTAAAGTCTAAAGAGTAAAGTCTAAAGAGTAAAGTCTAAAGAGTAAAGTCTAAAATCTAAAGTCTAAAGAGTAAAGTCTAAAGTCTAAAGAGTAAAGTCTAAAGTCGAAAGAGTAAAGTCTAAAGTCTAAAGAGTAAAGTGTAAAGTCTAAAGAGTAAAGTCTAAAGTCTAAAGAGTAAAGTCTAAAGTCTAAAGTCTAAAATCTAAAGTCTAAAGAGTAAAGTCTAAAGTCTAAAGAGTAAAGTCTAAGAGTAAAGTTAAAGAGTAAAGTCTAAAGTCTAAAGAGTAAAGTCTAAAGTGTAAAGAGTAAAGTCTAAAGAGTAAAGTCTAAAGTCTAAAGTCTAAAATCTAAAGTCTAAAGAGTAAAGTCTAAAGAGTAAAGTCTAAAGTCTAAAGAGTAAAGTCTAAAGAGTAAAGTCTAAAGTCTAAAGAGTAAAGTCTAAAGTCTAAAGAGTAAAGTCTAAAGTCTAAAGAGTAAAGTCTAAAGTCTAAAGAGTAAAGTCTAAAGTCTAAAGAGTAGTGTAAAGTGTAAAGTGTAAAGTGTAAAGTGTAAAGTGTAAAGTGTAAAGTGTAAAGTGTAAAGTCTAAAGAGTAAAGTCTAAAGCGGCTGCCCGTCGGTGGGAGGGCAGGCGCAGCAAGCGCAGCAAGCGCAGCTCTCTGGCACAATCGCAAAGAGTAAAGTCTAAAGAATGGCAGTAATGTAACATTATGGATACCAACTGCCATAAGACACCACCAAAGAAGCAGAAGATGAAACACCACCAAAGAAGAAGTGTTTGCGTGACAAAATGGATCTCTTTGTCCCATCATTCACATTTAAGTTCATGTAGTTGTTAATTTACCATCACATGCCATATTTAAACTAATAAATTATAATGGGTTTTTATTTGTTTAGTCTGTTAATTACACACACATAGTTCATTTAATTATGCCTTATTTGTCTAAAGTTGTTCATTCCAGTTAATACATTTCAGTTAAATTCATTCATCTTCAGTATACTGACATGGTTCACCACATGTTCCGGACAAAGAGGTCATGGGCCAGACCACGTGGAGGGCTAAACTGGTGGCTCTTTAAATTGTTTTCAATGTGTCTGTGTATTCTGATTAAGTTTCTTTGTGTTTACAGTTTTATCTAATCACCTTAAATTCATGGGAGCCTTTGAACGGTCAAGCAATAATTTGGCTTCTGCTAATGTTAACATTTTATTGCCTGAGCTTCAAAAGCACATTCCTGGGGGAGGGGCCTTACCTGATAGTATAAAAGCAGTCTGCTGAAGTCGTTCAAAGAATAAAGGCTAAAGAATGAAGTCTAAAGAATGGTGGCAATGTAAAGCTATGGATACCAACCGCCATAAAACACCACCAAAGAAGAAGAAGAAGTTCAAGGAGACGGCAGCGTCGTCGTGTGCATGTGGTTATGTTAGATTTAATTTAAGTTATTTTTTGTATAGCAAGGTGAACAGTTACCCTCGTCCGGTTAAGAGACTGCCCCCTGCTTTGACCACTTCCGGCCGTCTTCCCCACAGTTTGGAAAAAACACTGTTTGAATAATTTATCAGACCAACCTCACTGGGCTGCAGCTACTGTTTTGAGCCTCATTTACATTGCTTCGCTCCTGTTGGGGGTCGTTAAGTGATGGCTCTCCATTCTCTGGGTCCAGTCGTTATAATGGAATGGATTTTTTTTTTTTTCAAGGAATATTGTGATTGTGATCTGTTTGCAATTATTTTCACAGCATTCAAATCAAATCAAATCATAAAATCTCTTTTCAATAAGGGATGCTCAATTTGCCTGAAATTGCTATTCTAATAGACTTTTTTATTTTAACGTATTGTATCATAATTGTAACTTTATATCTGCTTGATATGGAATCATTTTAACAATTTTTTAACCAATCAAGTTAACCATATTAACAGTAATAATGACCGCCCAAGCTCCGTGTGTGTGTTTCCAGTGCCAGTGTCATAGTCAGCCAAACAAAACAATGAAGCTGCAGACTGCAGACGGCGGCTGCCTCTGCGATTACATAACTGCGTTTTGTAATATTGCGATGTAATTGCAAATGTAATTGTTCCGCCCTACTGTGATGTCACACTTAGCAACCCCATAACATTAGATGGAGTACTGATACAATTAATCTGACGGGGGAAATTCACTTGTCACAGCAGATCTTAATACAAAAGTGAAGATAGTGAGAAATAATATTCAAACAAAATAGAGTGAAAATATAATTGATCTAATTAATATATAAAAAGTTAAATGACTTACTGGCGTAGTGAGAAGAAGTATGAGGACCTGGAGCAGGGCTCCTCTGCCACTGTGGACAGACACAACAAGGTTTACACCACAAGAGGGTCACAAAGCAGGAATGAAGGACTAAAACAGGACTAAAACAGGATTAAACCAGGACTAAATCAGTACGAAACCAGGGGATAAACAAGGACTAAACCAGGAGCTAACCAGTAAGAATCAGGACTAAATCAGGATGTTTTTGGTGCATCTGCTCCTGCATCTGAACCTCAAGAAATTGAGGGTGCCTCAACTAAATCAGGCCTTGTGGACTCCAGTTGGAAATGTCTCTCTTGTTTCGCCCCTGTTTCAGGACAAAACATTGTCTGAACAAGGTCAAAACAAGCACTTACGCAGAACTTGTGGATGTTTTGGAGATGTTTGAACCTCTTGTAGGAGATGTCGCCCTTGTCTCGGCCCTGGTCCAGGTCGGAGCTGTAGATGTACGAGACTCCAGCGGCTCGGATCAGAGGAACGCACTCGTCACACGGACATTTGGTCACAAACAGAAGGGAAGGATCGCACCTCCGGATCTCATGTGTCCTGAAAGGAGCAGGAAGGAGAACAATCTTTTAAATGGCCAAATCCATAGAATTAATGTTGTAGTAGTAGTTTGATAGTAGTAGTAGTAATAGTACCTGAACGTGAGTGCGTTCTGCTCAGCGTGTATTATATATCTGTACTTCCTCCTCTGTCTGTCCTCCTGTTTGTCATCCATCTGAGGAAACTCGTTGAAGTGAGAGCCCGAGGGGTAGGCATTAAACCCACAACCTACGAGGTACAGACCGTCCATCGGAGCAGGACCACAGTGAGGCTGGAAAGAGAGGGGGTTAACAAGGAATAGACTTGGGATGAACTAGGACTAAAACAAAACTAAAGCAGTACAAAAAGCAAGACTAAAGCAGGACTAAACCACAGGGCTGGAACAGAATCATAATAGTATTGGGTTACACTTGTATTGTCCAAGACTCTCAAACCACATTGTGGTAATCATTACGTTGGTGGCCAAGGGATTTAGCATGGACTTAACTTGTCGAGTTGCGACAGTTGTCTGTTGAACTTACCTCTTGTCTTTTGGCCCAGATAACAGCACCTACGCCCACTTTAGGGTCCTCTGGAATGAAAATCACAGGTTTTACTCAAGAGTTTGCATATGAGCTGTACATAAGATGGTCAGACCTGTTCTGTAGGAGAGGAGCCGGGCCTGGACCATGCAGTGAACCGCCACCTCGGCAGAAACCGGGTCAGACTCTGGGCCAGACGGAGACAGAGGGCCTGAAGCATCTGAATTTGATCTGCAGGAGAGAAAGGTTTTAAAAAAAAAAGGCAATACATTTTCAATAACCTTTAGGGTTTATTAATTGAAATAATCTGGATCTTGGGTAAAATATAGCCATTTTTCAACAAGGTAAACCAGCCGCTTGTTACAGTGAAGTAAAACTATGACGAGGTGGGGGCCAGCAGCAGAGAATCGATGCCACAGTTTTGAACAGGAAATCAGTGTTTCTGTAGATGATTTTATGTTTCTATCAAGAAAAACATTCAAAAGGTGAGGTGGAACATATGTGATTTGAATGTAGAAACAGGGAATAATCTCTACATATGAAAAATAAATGTGGTTTTAGCAAATACGCACAGAAATGTTGATCCAACAAAAGTTTTTCATTTTATCTACAGAAATATTACGTTCTTTGCCACAGTTAATAATAATAACAATAATAAACAATAATTATATATAATATAAAAATAATCCTGAAAGAGTTGTTTTCAAACACTAGAAGAGGAACCTAATTGAGAACACGTAATTTATAAAATGCCCTAATTCGTCTAGTTAAGGCTATTTGAAACCTACTTGACCCTTCCCTTCCCAAATTTTAAAAAAACAGTAGTAGTATGAAAACAGGTCTGGCCCTTGACAATATGCCAATATCCTAATGTGGCCCTCAGGAAAATATAATTGTCCACCCCTGGTCTAGTATTAAGTTGTTTTATAATATCAGTATAGTATTAGTTTACAATAAACACAATGTACAATAATGGTCTATGTAATTTATGAATTGAAAAAACTATGCGTTCCCCTTCACCTGTAAAATCCATAGTTCTTGTACTTTGGAACCCCGGCCACCACCGCAGAAAGAACCTGGACCAGCTGCTGCATGTTGTGTCTCAGTCCACAGAAATACGGATCCACACAGAAGTTCTCCAGGTTCATGTGGGACAAAATCTGCTGGTGCTGGACTGAAGATTCAACCAAGAAGCGAGAGGAGAGGGAGGCCAGGGCACGCAAACGATCTCTGAAATAGACCGAAAATATATAGGACTGAAGCAGGGCAAAACCAGGACTAAACTAGGACTAAAACAAGACTAAACCGGGGACTAAGATGGAGCAGAAGTAGTGCCCCCACCTGTTATACAGCTGCTCTACATCCACTTCTGGCACGTCTTCTGCAATCTTCTCCATAAAGTCGCCATCTCTGGAGGTTTCGTGCACAAACTGTGCGATTCCTGGTGTTAGTGGCTTTATAGGGACACAGATATGAGCTCTACTGTTCGATTTAAGTTTGTCTGAAGCTAACGCGTCCAGAGCTGCCTCCTCTGAGATCCTGAGCACCGTAGTATCATGGGAAAGGTTATTTTCTGAAGGCTGTGCTCTCAACATGGAGACCTCAGGGTCACTGGGCCAGAAGCAGATCTGACTGACTCCAGCTGAAAACAGAATAGATCATTTAATCAAGTAATAAAGGACACCAAACCAAACTAATGCATATGTAACTTTGGCCCAGGGTCTAAAGGGCAACTTATAAAGGAAGATACTATAAAAGAAGGACTGTAGAGACTGTGTTCTTGGTAAACTGAAGCGTTACTTGAGTAACTAGTAGTAACTAGACATTTTGTGTTACTTTTCTCCAGCCAAAAGTGTGTGTAATCTATACAACTGTGTCGTAAAAGGATCAACACGTAGCATGCAATGATATTTTATGGTGACCTGCAGGTCAGCTGTGAACAAATACAACTTGGTTTATGCACGTCACCTCTGCCGATGTTTATTTGAAATTATGTTAAATAACAAGTTAACTAAACAAGCTTCTGTTTTTTCTCAAAGTAATTTATAATAATTCCTAGTCTAATTACTTCTGGTTACTTTTGGTAATCAGAGTAGTAATCTGACCAAGACTGAGCAGCAGTAATATGAGTAGCAGTAGTAGTAAATGTATTCATTGAAGTAATTATAGAAGCAGTAAAAGCAGTAGCAGTTGTAATGGCAATAGCAGCATGAGTTGTGGTAGAAACAGTACTAGCAGCAGCAGCAGCAGTAGTATAGTTTTACCGTTGATGATCATCTTAAGGCAGGTGGCGCAGGGCCGTCTGGAGAAGTACAAACTGCTCTGGGACAGTTTGGCTCCGTGTTCCAAGATGGCGGCTTGTCCCGAGTGGAGCTCCGAGCCTGAACTGTGCAGACCGATGACTTTACCGTCCTTCACCACCACCAGGCCTACCGCGTTTATCTGGGGTTCGAATGACATCAAAACACTGTAAACAACATCATCTGAAAGCCTAACAGGCCTAACGCACTCACCTTTTCCAACTACACTAAAGTAGTTAGATAACATCATAAATGAGTCGTAGATGTTAATTATTCAACTCTGTACATCTCAAATACTAATACACTTCAAAACATGTATTCCCTGTTAATGCAAAGAAAACGTATATATAATAACTATTGAGCCCCCAAAAATATTGTTCCATCTACAGTATGATTGATTGATAAGTCGATATAGTAATCATGGTGACAGGCCTAAGCCATGAAGAATAGGTTCCAAGGGGTGTTGCTATTAAACACGCCATTGTTGTTTGCAATATGATATTTAAATATTACTATATATAGCAATTGCTTGTGCACTGCAGCTGATATTCCGCTCTGTTATGAGGGGGAGGTATTCAGAGATTGTGACAAACTGACCTGTGCTCCTCTGTTGTGTTGGTGGTTGTCCTCCGTTCGCTCCTGAGGGAAAAGCTCCATCCACAGACTGAGCAGAGTGAACAGGTTTCCTTTGGACAGACGCGGGGGCTGGCCTGGAGTAGAGAGCGGGACATGTTAAAGAACTGTTCAACCACTTACACAAAACAGTCTGTCCAGGAGCATAAGGAGAGAAACACCATCACTCAAACTAAAACCGCACCACTGCAGTTAGCAGACTGTCCTGGGGGGAAGAAAGTGTGCATGTCAGAGAAGGGTTGCATGGGAATTTTGCTTTATTCTTGTTCATTGTTGTATGTTGCACCGAATCACCTAAGTAAGTTCCTAGCCTGTGAATTTTGTTCCCTGACAATGGCAATAAACCTTTTCTGATTCTGATTCTGATCTTTGAATGAGACTACATTGTGATTTTTATTAGATTTACAGCCCAACTGGCAGTGTTGCTTTGTTGCAGCAGCAGCTAAAGAAACAGGGCGAACTACAGATGGATTTGGTCTGGTTTAGTCCCTTTTTAACTCAGCTTTGGACTTGTTTTGATTCTGGGTCAGTCTTGGTTCAGCACTGGTTGGTCCTAGTCTAGTCCTAGTTTAATTCTTGTTCCGTACCGGATGGGCAATTTTATAACAATTTGATATCAGTAGTTATTTTATAGTATTAACTCAATTTATTGCATTAGTGTTGGGGATATTTTGTGCGACCCAAATCCCAGTCGTTCTATTAGTGGCGTGTTGGCCACTTCCGGCCCAGAGGCCTTGGCCCTACAAAAACATTGAATCGCCCTGATCTATAGTGTCAGAATACTGCTACATTTAGTATTTAGCATTTTAAAATGACCGTTGGTTCAACATTAGGCTAACTGAAAATTCTATCATGTGTAATGTCACAATCCTAGCTCTATTACCCGCTTCAAAAAGCCACAATCAATATCGTACCGTGAGATTTACATCTAAATTTACATATTGTCATTATCTAATCTTTAAATATATGACTCATGAGACCCTCATAAATGACAAGAAAGTGACATCCACCCCTGTACTCAAACACACACACATTACACAGTAATACAAGTCGCAGTTCATTTATTAGCGCGCAATTTTAGATTCCCATTTGTACCTCAGTTTCTATATATAAGTGCTATTAATGAGCAGGAATTGAAAGTACACACAGCAGTCAAAGCAGTTTACTGCCGTTTACTGCAGTTTACTGCCTTTACTGCTGTGTTTCACTGGAATAAACACGGACACAGGGTTTTAAAAAGGTTTGGTCACCTTGCCCTCTGCTGTCCGTCTGCACACCTCTGTCACGGGCGGTCCCAGCACGGTCCGGCCCGACCCGGCTCCGTGGCCCGCATTCTTCCATCCAAAATGCCTTAAACCTTAAACTTGTTCCAAAGACAAGAAGAAACCGCGACGAGGTGATAACAGCTGATCTGCCCCGAACGCTAACCCGTTTAACAACAGTCAAACACGGAAACATCCGCCAAAAACAGGACGCCCTTCAGAATTAACCTGTTAGAAAATAAAATTGCATCTGAAGTGTAATAATTACACTGGTATTTTATATGAATGTATAATAACTCCATTATTATTAGAGGCACCACGAAGCAAAAATAAAGCTAAATGTATGATCTTTGTTCATGTTCATTTTTTCTAATCATGTGCAATACTGTTATAATCATGTGCAATACTGTGACATAATGTCGAGCATCCCTGGTGCTATATTGTCTGTCCATTTAACAACTACTTACTGAAAATAAGAATGTAATTTTAAAAGTTTTTTCTAAATTATCTGTTTTGTATTATTCTACTTCTGTCCCTAATCTGTGTTTCTGTCCCTAATCTGTGTTTCTGTGCCTAATCTGTGTTGCAACAGTAGAATTTCCCCATTGTGGAACAAATAAAGGTGATCATCTAATCTTATTATATTACAGAATCCGATTGCTATCGTTAGCATGAAACCTTTAGCACTAAACAAACGCTAGAGGTAAGATTTATGGTTTATATTAATGCAAATCTTGCATTTGAATCTATTTGTTTTCCTTCTATAGTTACTTATGATTATGTTAAAAACAAGTATAAGATCGTAATTGTTTCAGATGGTCGAGTTCATTTTAGCTTGACGTCCCGAAGCTCACTTCCGCTAACGTCACATGACGTAAACGTACGTAGTAGAAAATACGTTGATGCAAAAAAATATTAAAATGAATTTTGCAAAAATGAAAGGAAAACAAATTGAGGCAACGTGGTTAACCCCCGCCACCCTCTATGACACTGTCAGAGAAAGGGGAGACACTATAAGGGTCGTGTGGACTTGCAGTGTAGAATTTAATTGAAAAATACTTGCAATTCCACCATTTTTATTTATCATTTGCGTCAATAACTAAGGCTTGTTATATATGGCTTGGTCAATCAATGTAAAACAAATCATTTTGTTTTAACCATTTGTTCCATTTTGTTCCTTGTGCCACAAGTTACAATGCAGTTACGTGAAATAAATTAACAATTTACAAAATACTAAGATATATGGGAGATTAGGTCAAAATTGCCCTAAGAGGAGCTAAATCTTTTCTTTGCCATTGTTTTATATACTTCAAAATATGTCAAATACCATATATTGTATTATTAAGGTTTCAATAGGTCAAAAGGCACAAATTATGCTCCATGGAGACAGGCAGGTTAAACACATGTGGGTGGCCAGGTTACAGGTCCGATCTGTGGAGAGGTGACCCCTCACAGTAAGAATGCATGCTTTTCAAGGTGGAAATAAATGCAAGATAGATCAGTTTAATGCCATATTGCGGAACATTGGCAAAGCAATTACAGCTTCATTGAGACAAATAGGTGGTGGACCTTCCACCAGAAAAGTTATATAGTGCTTTAAATGATAAGGCACCATATGTGACGAGGTATTTTCTACCTATTAATGTATAATACTACGGGTGGGAGGTTTTGCAGTCTATCCACATAGAATAACTTTTTAATCTCTTTTTATTTGGAAATTTTCCAACGATTTACATGATTCTTTCTCACGTACTGTTGATGGAAACCGAAAGCCAACAATAGGCTACTATTCTCCTCTCATGAGCATATAAAAGATCGTCACGAACAGGATTCGAACCTGTGCGGGGAAACCCCATTGGATTTCGAGTCCAACGCCTTAACCTCTCGGCCACCGTGACTTTTGTGACGTAAACGACGTAAGGTTTTATTTTATGTCCATTGTCTGCTCTGGGGGCATTGCGTTTTATTTTCTCTGAGTAACGTTGAAATAGTTTAATTCAAATAATTTGAATTTGATTCCAAAAAATTAACTACCACGTCGCACCGAATCCTTTTGCGCATGCGCAGTTACGGTGTTGCTGTTTGGACCGATATGTTAACGTGAGGAGATGTGGGGGTGGCTTGCAAGGACCCCGCTGAAATAAACCATTGTTTTTAACACTATGTGCATGTTTCTCCCGAGTGCTTATCAGTCTAAACCATCATTCCAGCAGCACAAATGATGCAAGGCAGAGGGGCTCCTCTGAAAGTGAATGTAGCGATAGTAGAGGATAGGTGGCTGCATAGATGCAATAAACTATTTGAAATGCATATCATGAAGCTACAAGCTTTAGAGGACTATTGTTGAATATGAAATGTTTACTCAAATTACTATGTGTAGACCTAATGTTGCACAAAAGACTGATAGTAGGTAGTTTGTACATGGTTGATCATATTTTGGCTTATCTGGGGTATGTTTTCCAGAATTATTTAATTTTTTTTAAAGATCCTATGCCACATACTATATGGTTCAGACAATTAGACAGATGTATGTTATTATAGCCTATCCATGATAATGAGAAGTTTGGATCATTATCACAGTGATTAAAAATTAAAAACAAAATATTATACATTTTGAATGGATCAAATCCTTGCATATAACAAGAAACTGGAACCTTGGCACTAGGATAAGATATGGTCAATTTAATCAATTAAGATCATTTATAATTATAGACTATTACATTGTAAGCATTCTTTTAACTAGAACGTATAGGCTTCTATGCAGCCACCTCCGTGCAACGTCTAAATAAAATAAAATGTAAAAGATCTTATGAGGCCTCCTTTTTTGCCACATTTTAATCCAATATGTGGATTTGTGTACTGATCTACACCATGGTCTGCACTTAAGGAAAGGGTAAGGTTTGTCTTTTTGCAAAAAAAGCAAATTGACCGTGCCAACTCAGGTCTGTGTGCACTTATCGCTACATTCACTTTCAAACGAGCTCATACGGCTGCTTTGCCTCATCTGTACCACTAGGATGATTAATTAGACTGATAGGCACTCGCGAGATACACCAGAAGCCCCAGGTCATATTAATAACATACATACAAGAAATTTTATTTATATATATATATATATATATATATATATATATATATATATATATATATATATATATATATATATATATATATATATATATATATATATATATATATATATATATATATATATGTTTTTCTGGCCAAATACTTTTTTTTCATTAATCTCATTAGTTATATAATGATGTTTCTCACCAGAGAAACAAACAATGGCATGAACCTGAGTATTTTTATCACTGTATTTTTGCTGCTGAATTACATAGCTGTGATTTTAATTTTGTATTTCTTTTATAAATACTGGCTGTATGTTTTTTGGCAAACAGTGCCCTCTACTGCACTAAAATACTTCTAGTCGTATTTGGAAAGAATTAAATAATTTGTTCCAGATAAACAGGCCTATATGTTTATATCATTTAGAAATACAAATTCTGTAATTGATGTACGATTGTTGAGCAAATACTTAATGCTTAAAATATTTAATGGCTCACAATTCCAAGTCAAGTCCAAGTACAGCCAAATACAGCTCACGTTTATTTTTAATTTTTTTGCAATTTATGTATTTTTTGTTGTTCTTTAAAAAATAAAAATAGAGAAGTGGGGCGGGACATGTTCCAGTTTGTTCTTACAAATAAAATAACACTTCAATTCTGTCTACTACTTACTACTACTACTACTACTACTACTACTACTACTACTACTACTACTACTACTACTACTACTACATATTATATTAGTATAGTTGTAAAATTGATAGTACTACTATACTACTATTGCGCTAGAGACAGAGAAAACGAGGGTATGTTTTGAATGCCTTTCAGAATATACATAATTTCTATCCTTCGTTTTTTATTGAACCTGGCCAAAAACTATTAAATTATGCAAAAAGACATACTGCCTTTTGATTACTTCATAGATTTTGACCAGGTTCATTTTAGAAATAGCCTTGAGATGGTCATTATTCTTTGCCATTTGTGCATTTTTTATCATTCAGTTCAATGCCTTGCCTGTTCCATTTCCTATAATTACACATTAATATTGGACTTCATGGTTGAATTCTTTGTTGAATAGGACCTTGGTCATTAGTTGGGTCGGATTAACAATTATAATCACGTCTCGTCTGTGCAGCAAAAAGCATCAACAAACCTTCGACCGACGACGTCATTGAAAGGTTAACGTCTGAAATTGGATCAGAAAATAGAACCATGAGTCACAGTTTGCATCATCGGAACGCCATGGACCAATCGCAGAGCTTGATCTGGACTACCTGACAGATCTGGCCAATGAGGGAGCAGACCTGTTCGGCTGAGTGAGTTTATGAATGAAATGGATGGGTACACACTGGGGTGATGGAAGAGATGGGTAAATGAATGGTGAAATTGAACAAAACCGTATATAAAGAGATTAGATTAGGATTAAATTGCTACAGAGATGTCTGAAACGTAAATCATATCTTGTATGTATGAATCAGGATTACATAAGAATCAAGCCAGGATTTACATTTAAGAATAAATCAAGACTAAACCAGGACTAAACCAATGCTCAATCAGGACTAAAGCATAACTAAAAGCATGATTTAACTGTAACTAAACCCGGACAAAGTCAGGATTTAACATAACTAACATAACATTATACATATGAATAAACCAATACTTAACCAGGACATAACGAGGTTTACTGTACTGTACAAAATCAAAACTAAAACAGAATTTAGAAGACTAAACTAGACCTAAACCAGAATTCAACGAGGTCCAAACCATTACTAAACCAGGGATGGATCAGAACTAACTAAAGCTAAAACAGGACATAAAATGATTTGCATCTAAGATTAAACAACAATAAAAGGGCTAAACCAGGACTAAATAGGGATTAAATAACAACTAAACCAAAGTTAGACCTACTTACTACTTTTTTCATAATTACTACTGGATAGGTATGAAAAATCCTGATACATAATGTAACTTTCAGTCTCCAGTAAATCTGCTGAATTAGCCAAAAGAATATTAAAAACACTTGTTTACTTTAAAGTCCTCAAATAAAACAGGAAACATTTAGAGAGAATAAACTTTAATGAATGTATATTTTTCTTCTTCCAATAATGAACAGTCAAATCTAAAACTTGAGCTGTTTCGTTTCCCTGTTGGTCTGGAAGTTTCTTTTCTGGAAGCCTCCAAACTGCCGGGGGCTTGAAGGAAGTCTGGCCTTGCTATTAGTATTACACTTCATTGTATTTAGATATTGTGGAAATCCAGATTGTTGCATTTCTTTTAGTAAAACCAGTTTGAATGTTAGAATCAAAGCAATACAAAGTTAACCTTTCAGGAAATTGACATACAGTATTTCCAGTTGTGTAAAATAATACCCTACTTTATGACACAAGACCAGGAAGCAAAGAGGAGAGCAGTGATTTGGAAAAAGCCGGTTGTAAAGTTAGATGTGGTTGCATAAGAGGGAGTAAGAATTGCAGTCAGAACAGCTGATGGTAATCGCTGAAAGAGAGGTTGTATCCCAGGGGAGACACACCTTCTCTGGGATGACTCTGTGACAATAAGTGCCTCTCATGGAAGGTAGAGGAGGACAGGGATTAAAGGGTTAACAGGACATTTCTGCTCATATGAGTAACATCTGGGTTGGGAATTTTTTCAATCAATATATCAATACATTTTCTTTTTCCACAAAAGATTGACAGCAACGATTATTTTACGGTAGTAGTCGACTAGTCAGCACTGAGTTTTGGTACCGTCCTACTGCTCAGAGATATTAGATATTAGAGAGATTACAAATGATTAATTTGGGCCTCAAAACCCCTGCCGTTGACACAAGAAATTGATACATCTGGAACATACTTCTGGCAGTAGGGAAAAAGGCAATCACAAAAAAATGGATGACACAAACTCAATCAACAATTAGAGACTGGACTGACATTATAATCATTCAGACTTAATTTGAAAATGGACAAATTTATTAGACATTGGACCAATGGGACAGTTACGCTGGACTACAGCTTCAGGACTATTTCAATTGTTTGTATGCTGTCTCTCTGTGCCTCGTTCTGTGTTCGTATTATGTTTATTAAAAAAATGAAAAAAAAAAATGAAAGGAAAAGAATATCTATCCATTGAAAATTGAAGGTGAATTTTCATTACATAAAAAAAAAAAAGAGAATAAAACAAAGAAAGTGCTCACTGCGAAATTTAAGCAGCAAACTTTGATTGAATTGCTCATTAATATTACAACCAAAGAGAAAAATATATACAGACTATATTTAGACTATGACTAATATCTCTTTTATTATATTAGATAAAAGTTGGAATCTTAATCCATGCATTATCTGATTATGTAGGATTGGAGTTAACCTGAGACTAAGCCTGGAAGTGAACCAGGACCGTGTGAATGCATCCTAAATAAGTCCTCATATACAGTAATGCCAGTTGCAGTTAACCAATGGGAAATAGGTCGTCCTTTTCAGCTGTTACGATATGTTCCTCTCGCTGATACAATCACAGTCCGAGGAGAAAAGGCCGAAGCACAAAACACAAAGAAGATAAAGTTTCAATTTCACTCTCAGCAATGGCTTGGATTACAAAAGGGTTTGCAAAAGGTACAAGCGTCTCTAGACCAAAATATCAATGAACGTACAGGAAAAATCTCATATGCACTGCACATTTTCCCCATTATTGCATACTGTTGTGTCCAGGAAGGAAGGGCATCTGGCATAAAATGTGTATTTGCAGTGAAAAAGCAATATAATAATTCTATTTTATTTTATATATATAGTCGAACACTAGCTTTCAAGGTTATTTCAATTATTTTTAAGAAAAATCCTATTCATTTCAAAATTTTTTTCGTGTATTATGTCATAAAGACTTGAAAGGACTTGGGACTTGACTTGGACTGAAGCATGTAAATCAATGACTTGGATCACCCTAAGAGTTTTGCACTAAAGACCTTAATTTGTATTTTCAAATGTAAGAAGTTGAAAAAAATAATGTGTTATTATTGGGTAAACAATTGCAGTGGGTTTTACCCTATTTGTCCGCAAAGAAAAAGCCCTTTTCTCTCTTGTAAAGTTCCAGATTTGTACTTTTTTACGCGTATCTTCAAAATACATTATATCATCAAACTAACATACAAAATTTTGCTATACTTTTTTTCAATTTGCTAACTCAACTCTTTTTTTTTAGCTAGTTTAGTTGGTATTTGGTCAAATCCAGTAGCTTTATTGTAAATTGCTGGCACTAAAGACATTCTGTGTCGCTGTAAATCAGGTGGGACTAATAATGTTTACGAGACTCTGCTGCATTTAAAAAGATTTTTCCAGGAAGTGCCCAAAACAGACTCCAAACGCCAATTAGACCCAGACCAAACAGAGGGAGACCACTACGATGGAGACAGGGGGATTTAAGGAGAGAAAGTGGGTGCATATCAAGTATTATCATAATTATTGTCTAAGGAAACGTAATCTTCATTAATTCATATTATATAATGGTGAATTCCAGTATACAATTTATATTTACAAGTTCAAGGGTTGGGTTTTTGTTTCATTAGTACATTTTCTTTGGGGTTTTGTCATTTTTTAATTGTACCATAAGATTTCAACTGCAGAGGGTTGAATAAGTAACTTCTGTGACTAAAGAAAATACTTAGTAAAGTGGATTGGGATTAACCACACAATATGACAAAATATGATATATCTGGTTTTGGCAGATGAAAATAATCAGTGCTTGGTTTAAAAGATGTTTCTATTGAATTGTACATAATTGTGTGTTTAATAGATATGACAGACGCAAATCCTAATTTTAGTTTTTTATGGACAGTTACTTACAAAATATTAGCCCTAGGAGGTTTTCCATTTGATCTACAGATATATTACATACGTATCCGTTATATATATATTTTTTTTTGTGTGAAACTCAAATACAATTTCGTTATAGAAAAGCAAACAAACTAACATTTCATCAGTAAATTCAAACTGTTGCTTAGTTTTTGTTGTAAAGACTTAGAATCATTCGTATTAGATCTGATGTCAGTTTATCACTAAAACGTGTTGTGGTGGTCTACTCCATTGCAGAATTTTGAACCGGTGACAGAGCTTTTAAAGGGTCTATAGACTCTATACTGCGCCGCTATTGAAATACATTTGAATTATCTGCGGTAAATCCTTGAGGGTGTTACGATAACACAGCTGAGGGCGGTTTACGACGTTGAATATTCATGGAGGCTCTGCGTAACGCCCGGACGCACAGCCCCGACGCACAGAAACAGCTGGATGGAGCTCCGCGGCTCAGACTCTCTCTCGTACCCGCTCCAAGGCGCACCAGCATCGGTAAGGATGCGAAAACACACCGCTCCTCTGCGATCATAGCTGAATGAAATATATATTGAGTAAGGCGAAGCAAAACGCACGGAAATGGACGCTATTTTGGAGAGTTTAGCGGCGGACAAACTGTATCCAACGCGAGCAGCAACCTGTTGGACCTGGAGGAGCTGAGCGATGGAGATTTTCTGTCAAACGTGGTGCGTAAATGATTTGGTTTGACATGGTTGCCTCGCACGTAAAGATGGGGTCAAAAATCATGGTTTATTGACATTTTCACGCAGTTTCTCTTTTGTTTCCCTCCCTCGGTGTTTTCAGAATCCCAGTGTTTGGTTTTGGGAGCTTCTTGATCTGACCTGCAGAATTCGGGTGTAAACTCCTTTTAGAAATTTAGTTTTTTTTGTGTGTAGATTGTATTCTTGGTTTTGTTAGTGTGGGTTTTATTTGACCTACTACGTTTGTCTTTCATTAAGTGTTAGTTTAGTTGAATATAAGAGATACATATTTTACATAATTACTCAGATTTTTAGGCTCTTTCTTCAAATATTTGTCTTCTTTTTTCGTGATTGCCTTTGGCCTTTTTATGATACAGCCGTTCTGATTTAGTTCAATTTTAGACCATGCTTCTCAAAATTGCCCCATATTTAGTCCTTTTTGCAAAACTGCTTGACTATTTAATTATATCGGCGTATATATGACGTTTGGAGAAACCAGTCCAAATCCCATGCATTCATAAATATAAATACATCTACTATAAAAGAAAAACATAAAATAATTTCTTGTGCGTCTTTGGCGCTGCCGTGGGCGTGGTCTGCTCGAGTCCACATCCTGCTCAGATCCGGGCGAACTCATTCATTAAAGTCCCGTTTATTTACACACCAATAATATAAACGCTATATATACACTGCAGTATTGTGGTTTGGAGTCTTGGCCATAACACGCTCCCTGAGAGATGTGGGACCACTCATTTGAATGCATTTAAACCCAATCACTCAATCAGAGAAAAGCTTGTCTCCTTTAATGATAACAACAATAATAATAATAACAACAGGGAGTCAATCTTGTATAAAGTTTGTCGGACACCCACCGTTGCCTCACATTACATCTTTCATTCATCCCACACTTGGTAGTGGTATGTACTTCATCCCTTGTAGCCATAGCTGCCCTGGGGCTGGCTGACAGTGATGTGACTGTCAATCTGCGCTTAAGGCCTCTTCTACCGAATCACTCAAATGCGCACCAGATTCATACTACAGGTGGGTGAAGTGTCTTGCACAAGGACACTGCGTTTGTATGCACTATGTCTTCTGGATATAAGATGAATACTCTTACCACTCTTCAGCACTTCTTCAGTCCCGGCTTTAGGTTTAGCTAACACTGATTTCAACTTCTTGTCTGATACTTTTTAGTAGTGATACATGTCTCAAATTATGCTGAATTTATTATGAAACCAAGACTAGTCTAAACTTTATTTAACTCACATTGAGACATGTCTTTTTGCGTGATTCTCTTCTGTCTAACAATGTAAAGAATGCGGGTTTGGGATCCTGGTTTCAGAAATGCTCTGCATGGTGTCTCCAAATGACTAGGACTGTCACCACAGAAACTCACAATGCATTACTCTAAACACACAACATGTGACAATTTTAACTTTGAACTTCATTTTAACCATCCAAGTAGACTGCACAAGCCTTCTCCAGCTCCAGTAGCTTCTCCTTAGATGTTTTCTCTGCTTGATGCCAATGATTTGCCCCTTCTCAAACATACTGACATCTTTTCCTTGACCACGGGATTTGTCTCTCCACATGGTTGTTTCCGAAATGAGAAGCCACTCACTGCATCAGTTGGGTTTAAATACTGTGTTGCAGCTGAAAGATCATCACCCATGCAGCAATTCTCCAGTAGGAGGCCCGTACCTACTGTATTTGCTAAGTTGAATCCAAGTGGACGCTCTGTTCTGGACAGGCAGTGCAACCACAGGTGGTTAAGATGTTTTAAGAGTTGCCTTTTCCCAAGTTTGAATCCATCAACTTCAAGTTCTATTGCCTAGTTATTAACGTTTATAACCACCATTCACTACTACTATTACTACTATTACTACTACTACTGCTACTACTACTACTACATTAATATGACTATTGGTTTATCCTATATTCTTTAACCAATCATACTAAGTGCTTTAATAAACCGATATAGGATCAAACCTGGGATTAAACTAGAAACCGTGGCATAACATTCAGTAACATTGCAATAAACCAATTCTAACGTCACTGAAACTATGCAAATATTGACTGGTTGGTGACGGATTGTAATGCTTTGCTCTCAGTGTTTTCCATTTTCTCCAAATACATATGTTTTTGTTGTTAATGAAAGACTGAGGTGAAGGTGATGATCAGGTTCAGCGCGTGAGAACCAAAGCAGCTGAACAGACATGGTCCAGGTGTTCACAACACTCCATTATTAAACAGAGTAACCAGAAAGTGTGTTTGAAGGAGACATATATTAGGACTACTTCATTCATGTATTTTTCCATGTTATAAAGGCGTTCCATTAATTTACTCAGAGTTGTATTTGGATTGATTCATTCATGCATGTTTGAGTAATCCTGTATCGTCCTGTTTTCACCTTCCCCCTATCTCCTGCTCGGTATTGATGCATGTGGGGTTAAAAACGATTCAACGATAAACTGCACCCCATTAGTGAGAAAATACAATAGAAAACTGCATAACAAACATGCACCAGTCATAAAGCTGTTTTTATCATGTTTTTACACTATAATGTTTTGCACCTCAATGTGAAAGTATTGTTAGTATTCAGAATACAGTACTTTGATGAGACTATGTGACGGATTACGTTACAGAATACTTTCATAGCAGTCATTTAGTATTCTGAAAGTAAATACATTTCCAAAGTTTTCTTCCTAACACTGACTTTTGTGAAATGTCATGATGTTCCTGTTTCTTTTATCTAACTGTTTCAAACCAATATTAATGTTTACAATGACCAGAATGTAAAATAATGATCTAATTCTAAATACCCCCCAAAAAGCATGATATGCATTTATATATACATTTAACAATGCTTTTAATCATGTTTTAGTTGGTATTTGTTCACATTTACCCTGTCAAAGTTGTATTTACAGTGACTCATGCATGGTTGCTCTGACTGTCCCCATTCCCCTTGACCCCCCCCCCAAACACGCCCACTGCAATGGACTTACTTGGTGCTCCGATAGTGATACAATTCTGTAGCGTCCTGTAGCCATTTTTGCACAAATCAATGCGTAATATGAAGCTCTCCGCTAACATTCTTTAAAAGTGCGATATATTGCTACAGAAAAATATCACAATAAACGATAATATTGAAACTACTTCATGCCACTGATACAATAACCATAAAGGAGGATTATCCCAGTAAACCTTTTTCACAGAGTATGAAATTGCATAGTTAGTATGTTCTGTATAAGAAGACTCAAGGCGCAAATCTTATGGTACCACAAAAATATAACAAAAAAGGACAAAGAAAATATATACATGTTAAATATTGACTTGAAGTTTAGATATTGTAATTATTCTGACAAGCCTAGATTTACTGTTATGTACTATAATTGGGCGGAAACTAGAACCACAGCTTTCAACCCAGACGTCTGCAGACTTGTCTTTTCAATTAAATCGTTTTAGGTCAATATTGTGATTTAAACTGTCCAGAAAATAAAATAAGGATCTACATGTGTAATTTATTGTAAGGTATATATTCTTTAAAAAATACCACTAAGACTAATATTTTTTATTCTAATTCATTCTAAAGGAATCTTTTAGTCAATAGATAGTTTTTGAACCACTATCTGGGCATTCACAAAATAGTCCAGTTTAAGTTTAGCTGTGATTTTCATAGTTTCATTTTAGCGCTTGTCCTCATATTCTAGTCTTTTGAATTGTTCACATCTTGGTTTATTCTAGACTCTGATTCAGCCCATGTCTGTTGTGGTTTCAGTCTAAATGAAGACCTTCACTGGACCCACTTAGACCAGAACTTGGGTCAGATCTGGTCTCTGGTCTGGTCTTTGGTCTGGGAAAAAAGACAGCGTTTTGTGGTTTTCTAATTCAAAGCAGTAGTGGGCCATTGTAGTCATCAGTGATTGTATTTTGGGTTTAGTCATAGTTTAGTTGATTGGTGAAACGCATTTTTTATACAATGTTTCATCACATTTTCCAATAATTTGTTTAAAATGTCAATGTTTAAAAATGACCTAATTTTATATAAAAAAACAACAACATTCTAATCTGAATTGAATTTATTATTACTATTACTATTACTATTACGACTACTACTACTAGCCAATAAAATAACCAATACTTCACTGTGATTTTAGGTCTTTATGAAGACTGGATGTTGTCCTTGTTTAGTCATAATTTAGTTCTGGTCTGCATTGACTTTATTCCTAAATGATATGTCTTGTTGCGTGTTTAGTCCTGTTTTTGTCCTGATTTGGACTTGAATATTTAGTCCTGGTTAAGTCCTTGTGTTGTCAGCTTTGTATACCTTTCTATAGTTTTATCAGACCTTTTTGGTCCTATATGAGTCCAGTTCTAGTCCATGTCTGATCCTGATTTAATCCTGGTTTGCTTCTCCCTCCGTCTCATCTTAATCCAAAACCAAATCTTTGTTCTTTTACTTTTCACCCAATTTTTCACCATAACTTTTGCCTAAACTGCTCCATTCAAACCCTGTGCTCCAGCTGTCCACACGCCCCGCCTCTTCCTTTTCATCCTACCCCCTCATTGGTTCAAATTCCTCATGCTGTGTTCTGATTGGTTGCTGGCTACATACTGGAATGTGAGACGCTCTACTGTGAATGCACGGAGTTCACTGGGTCTAGGCGGTTCAAGGAAAGTCCGGCTTTTCCGAGTCCAGACCAAAGCCCCGACCGCAAAGACCCACGTGATCCTGGTTCAGATCCCGGTTTAGACCGAGATCCAAAGGTTAGGAGATGTTTTGGACAAATTTCTCACTCGGTCGACACACTGTAAAAATGTCAATCTAAAACCGCTTTGGGCTAAATTTAGACGCTTCATTGTTGTGGAATAAACTGCAATTCTCTAGGTTAAATTACAAAACCTTTACAAGAGAAGAAACTGTAGCGCTGACACAGGACAAATTCACAGCTCTTAATACACAATAAATCCAGACATTAAGAATAAAAGTGTAAGCTATACAAAAAGTAATGGAATAAAACAATGAGAATAATGACAAGGAATAATTGACATTTATCGATATTGACAATGAATTAACAGTTAACAAAATTAAACATATGATCAAAAAACAGTGCAGAAATATACACAATACCGGTAGTGGTGGGCGATATTGACACAAATAAAAATGTCAGTATTTTTTTAGCATGATCTTGATAATGATATTCAGATGAAATTTTAATTAAGCATCAGGAATGTTCTAAATGTGCCTGTAAATGTCTCTCGTTGAGGTTTAAGTATCACTCAGAAATATAGTGCGGAAATATCACTTAATACTTTATATTAATACTACAGACAATATACTCAGTTACTCTCAAATATGCGACATTATCCATTTTTATACGTTATTCATTTTGTACTGAAGTAACAACGACCATCCGCTTCTTCTGTGAGGTTACACTTCGCCGTGATTGGTTAAAATCTCTCGACCTCTCACGGGGGCTGAAACAGGAAAAAGCGTGTGTTTGAACTTAGAGCTGCACTATATCACAAAAGAAGCAGATCAGTCAGAGGTAGATTTTTTATTGCCATATTCCTATTTTTTTACTATTTAAGTTAAGAGTTTTTAGTCCTAAGAGTGACAATGTATGATAATATAAAACATTTCTTTATTTTTCTTTTGGTTCTATGAAAACTTGGTCACAATGACACAATCAGCGACAAAATAAATGAGACTAGATGAAAACCACAGGACTAAACCATGACTTAACCAATAAAAACATGACGACACTGAGACTAAATAAATGTAGTCTGAAGGTTCTATTTTCTCCTCGAGTTAAAAGAAAAGGAAATTATTACAGCAGCGGCAAAATCCAGTCAGGCTCTTCATGGCCCATTTCCCCGTTGTGTCATTAAACTGGTGGTGGTCTAAAGGCTGAGCACGAGACCACAACAAACCAGGCTTTATAATTAGAAATGAATCCAAACTATTATTAACTGTGAGATTCGTTCAAGCGTATCATTGTCTAACGCTGTCTTTCATTTGGGAGAATCGAGAAAAATATGGGAAAAAAAATATCTACAAAAATAGTGAGATATATATATATATATATATATATATATATATATATATATATATATATATAGTGCTATAGTGCTATTTTAAGATCCATCCATCCATTTTCTACCGCTTGTTCCCTTAGGGGTCGCGGGTGACTGGAGCCTACTCCAGTGCCTTTGGGCCTTAGGCGGGGTACACCCTGGACAGTGGCCAACTCGTCGCAGGGGCTATTTTAAGATCCAGGAGTTAATTATGAATATTGTAGTAGCAGTAGTAAAAACTTGTATTTGCTGTATTAGTAGTAGTAGTAGTAGAGTACTAGTAGAGTAGCTTATAGTGAGTAGTAGTAGTATAGTAGATAGTAGTAGTCAGTAGAGTACTAGTAGTAGTAGTAGTAGTAATAGTAGTAGTAGTAGTAGTAGTAGTAGTAGTAGTGGACTAAATTGTAGTGCCGTTGTAGTAATAGAGTTTTGTCCAGGACTGAATGAACTTGTATGTTAAAAAATGTCACGTTTTTCATTCCTTTTGAATTGTGTTTACTCTGTGTTCTGTTCTGTGTTTTTATGTGTCTTAGGTTCTGTTTATAAACAGAAAGAAAAAAAATATATTAAAAAATAATTTGAAAAAGAAAGAAATCTTTTCAGCTCCGTCTCCCTCTCCAGAGCTCAAAATTCTTCTCTGAGAAGAACCTCTCTGTCTGTTCACCACACTTGCTGTCATTTCACTTGCTGAAATCAGAACTGAAATTGCCTTCACAACAAAACCAGCACGCCTGGCAAATGGCGAGCAACTTTCATTCATTCGCCCTGCTACTGGCAACAACAGTGTATTGCATACAGATAAATCTGTGTTGAATCCTCTGTTGAATTTGTTGACCAAAATGTTGTCAAATATTTTGGTGATTTAAAAGCTAAATAAAAAATAATCATAATGACTAAAACAATTGCTAAAATTAGATTCATTTTCATTGATTAAAACTATTACCAAATGAACTGATAATTGTCTGTGACTGAAACTACTATTAGTTTAGTCGACTAAATTGACATTGACGTTTTT
This sequence comes from Chaenogobius annularis, assembly GCA_015082035.1. Lineage (NCBI taxonomy): Eukaryota > Metazoa > Chordata > Actinopteri > Gobiiformes > Gobiidae > Chaenogobius > Chaenogobius annularis. The sequence continues at coordinate 227,921 of BJKM01000146.1, read as the reverse complement.
ATCTTACTAAAAACTAGAATACAACTAAAACATAATTATTTAACAAAATCTTGACAAAAAAAAACTTAAGTCTTTTTAGACTTTAGTCTCCTACCTGTGTTGCATAAATACATTATATCAAATTGTACTAGTGTAATTCCAATGCAAAAAGTTCTCTTTGCATTTGTCCTTAGAGAAGGTTAGGGCACATGTTTGCACAAGTCAGTAATACATTCAAGACAAAAGCAGACAGAATAAAAGGCCCAGTTTCTTTTCAAATTGTAGCTAATTGTTTATAAATAAGTTCAATTATAGTAACTGGTTTTTGATGTTTGTACTATTCACTCTTATTATCCCAAATTCTGCCAATTTTCTCAATTTAGCTGACAAACTGTTTATTTTTTCCTGACCCATATTCCCAAATGGGACAAACTTAAAGGGGTGTGCTCTTTTAAAGGGATATTTTCCAGTGCGACCCACAGAAAAAAGACAAGGATACTCTGTTTGAGTAAAGTTTCAGGACTACACGCTGCAGCTGAAGCCTGAAAGGCTGAATTGAAGATTTTTAGCATTTTGTTACAGTTTTGTGAATGGAAGTAGAGTAGCAGTAGTAATTAGTAGTATTGTTAGTTGTAGCAGTAATAGGTAATAATAGTAGGCATGACAACTACTCCTACTACTAATACTAGGCCGGAAGCTGTACATTGTTCTATTTCAGAACTAGCAGTCCCAAACTCAGATACAGTATAAAAGAAAGGAAGGGCATCTGATCTAAATACACAGATACTTCAATAAAATCAATTAATAAATCAATACACATTGACAAAACTACAATATATGAAACTAATCCATTGGAATTAGTCAGATTGAGTGTGTCCTTTGTCTTCAACAGAATCCTTTTATTATTTTTGCAAAGCTGTGCCCATGCCATGGCTTAGTCCTAGTTTTGTTATTTAGACGTGGTTTTAGGACCTAGTATAGTCTATGGCTACAAAGGCAAGCAAGCAAGTTTATTTGTAGAGCACAATTGTATACAAGGCATTGAAAGTGCTTCACACGACAGGAAAAATAACAATATAACATGTTATAAAATCACAAAGACATGACAGAAATTACAAAACAGTTTAGGACATAAAAGAGAAGAGTGCAAAGAAAATCATTTCATCATATGCACAGCTTAACAAAGCTGTTTTTATCTTATTTGAACATTGCTAGAGTAGAGGCCTGTCTCACATCGTGATTTTAGCTGCATAAAACTGAAACGCAGATTCCCCATGTTTAGTCCTGACTCTGGGCACCAGCAGGAGGCCGGTCCCTGAGGTCCTCAGAGTCCGAGATGGTTCAAATGGCACTAACATGTCCGAGATGTAGTTTGGTGCTTGGCCATGGAGAGACTTGTATGCAAGCAGAGCTGCTTTAAAGTCTCTGAGCCACAGGGAGCCCGTCTTCTACTTATTTTTAACAATTTTAGCCTTCAGAGGGACAGTGGTGTCCAGAACATTCAAAACACTAGATGTAACAGAGTTCAACAAATCATTTACATTAGAACATGAGGCATTTTCTAAGTTGATCATTTCCATCAATAGTAGACCTGTGCCATCATTTGTGTCTCCTCTGAACAACTGCAGGACCAGCCGGTGGTTTGGGAAAAAGAGACAGGTCAAAGAAGACACAGCGTCGACCACATTGACGTTTGAAATATTAACCCCCTTTGTAATTAGAAGAGCTAGAGTGTGCCCTCTGCTGTGGGTGGGGCCACTCACGTGCTGAGTAAGACTGAAGGTTTCAAGGACAGCATCAAGCTCTTTAGAGTTTCTGTCAATATTACAAGTATTATCAACATGAACATTGAAATCACCTGTAATGACCAAACGATCAAAGTCTGTGCGTACAACTGAAAGCATCTCAGTAAAATCATCAATAAAACTTTGGCAGTGTTGGGGAGGCTTGTATAAAACAATGAAGAGAATGTATGGAGACTGTTTTAGCTCCATTGTAAAGGATAAATACTCAAATGATGAAAACACCCCAAAGGACCACCTGTGGGTAACTATTTTATCTCTACATGCACAGACACCTCCACCAAAATAACGATAATTTTGCTAAGTGATTATTCTTCAGACGAATTGATTAGTTGTTTAGAACGCAAAAGTCACGTGATGAAAATACTTGTACTAAATTTGACTTAGATGAAGCTGAAGTTAATTCGTTTGAGGATCCTGGTGCAGCGCATTTATGGACTGAAGAGCAAACACACAACATTTACACATTTTACGCATCATCTTCATGCACCTGTATTTTTTCAGCTCATGGCATGTTTTGGAACCTATGTATAGACCAGTTAACAATTATTCGATAACTAAATTAGTTGACGATTACTTCATATTGAATAGTTGCAATTAATCGATTAACTTTCAATTCAAGAATAGTCTGAGTATAGTCCACCTACAAGTGCTGTTTTGAACTGGAATTAGACCCTTAATAGACTTGGTTTAGTCCAAGTTTAGTCCTGGTTTAGGTGTCAAGTGCTTGTTCAGTTTAATTTCTATTTAGCTCCTGTTGAGACGCAGTGTAGTCTTAGTCCAGTTCTGCTTCAGTCCTGGTTTAGTCTTGGCTTAATCCTGGTTCAGGCCTCGTTTAGTCTTGGTTTCATCCCGGTTTAATCACATTTTTACCCATTTTTAGTCCTGGTTTGCTCTCGGCTCAGTCCTGCTTCAGTCCTTGTTAAATCTTGGCCCAGACCTTGTTAAGTCCTGGTCCCTTGTTTATATTGTTTGTCCATTATTTCCAGGTTTGCGTCACTGTGTCAAATGTCCCTATAAATCCTCTGTGACTCATGCATCAGACAGACGCCCCTTATTCACTTCAACAGACTCGGCTACACCATCAATCTGACACTGACATGTCTGTTGGTGCACATTTAAAAAGTGTAGTGCTGCAGCTAAAGTCTGTTTTCATAGTTGACAAGTCAGCGATTATGTTTTAGATTAGTCAAACAATTATTCCTTTAGTAAATTGTGACTTTTAAAATACATTGTCAACCAAACTCCTTCAATGTCTCCTGCTACTTGCTGTGGTTAATGTATAGCCTTATATCCCCAATAAAGCCGTTAGGTGACTAATAAAAATCTTGGTTGTCTATGACAGCATCGAGCGATTAATTGACTAAGCGGCTAAAGGACTACAGCTCTAGTGTGAACAAAATATCCAGCTCTTTTTTTTTTAGCATGTTTTGAAATGCCTGCATATTTCAGTCATCTCTCAAATCATTATACTACTGAACATGTTTCAAATGTGCACTGAAAGCTAAATCTTGACTTAAAACGATAAAGCGCAAATCGAATCACAATCACACCTGCATATCTGATTGGTATTCAGTATTATTTTTCCGTGTAATCAAATCCCTTTCTCTCGTTCTCAGCCGTTTTCTGGAGATCAGTTGGAGGACTTCAGCAGCGACCTCTTCAACAGTTTCTTTGACGATCATCTTTTAGAGCGGCCATCTTTAAATGACCGACCCTCAATGTTACATCTAGAGCTGGACACCAACCCAGGTCTGTGCTGAACTCTACTACTGCAACTGTAACTGCTTCTACTGCTACTACAACTGCTACTACTACTACAACTGCTTCTACTGCTACTACAACTGCTTCTACTGCTACTACAACTGCTACTACTACTATAACTGCTTCTACTGCTACTACAACTGCATCTTCAGTTTAGTAAGCGCTTATAGCCCCTATTTCCTGGAATGACGTGTTAAGAATAACAGCCTGGTACTCGTCTAAATGTTAAAAAACAGAACAGTGGAGAAAGATTGCAACTTTAATTTCTTTTGTATTTTACTACAAAGGCGCTTCACATCGCAGGACGGAGAAAAGGTGTTACACCCTCAAACGTCAAGTACACATCTGTAAAAGTTACACTACATGGTCTCTCACATTTAGAATAAGCCAGACTTGAATTCAAACCAGGCCCAGGCCTGAAGTTACAGAAAGGTAGCTTGTGGATTTAAACGTGAACTTGACTTTCCTGATCTAAGCAAGAATCATTTTACACATTTTACTTTCCTTTTCTAAATTCTTGATTGACCAGCAGGTGCAGGGCTGTGAGTGGCGGAGGAGACTTAAACTTAAGAAACTTCATTCATTTGACTAAAAGTGAAGATCATTATAGTTATAATTCAGCAATTTTTAGTTTTATTATTTTAAATAAATAATGACATCACACTAGGGAATTTCCTAGCAACCAGTTTGTACATTGAGGCAAAACTCCTCTAATGTCACAGAAATTATTATTTGACAAATTACAAAATAACTATGAGAAAAGCTGAATTTTTTTGAATTAATCAAAGGGTCAGAAAATGTGTTTGTTGCAAATTGAGCCAAACCTCTGGATATCGTTTTAATGTGATGTCATCAATATGTTTTCAAACACTTGATTATCAGCGGATGTGGTGACAACCCCAACACTCTTCTCCAACCTGACAGAATGTTTTATCCAAACAAAAAATAAAAGTAATCCATATTCCTTGAAAAACATTCCTACTGTGACAGGAGAAGCCTGTCCATAATATTATTAATAACCATAATATTAAGACTAAATCAAGTTCAAACCACGATATGATATAAGTTTAGTTTAGTTTTGACAATAATATTGGCCGGTGTTTCTAAAGTCTAAGTGAATAAACCGTATATGTCGCTGCAGATATCCAAGCTGAACACAGCTACTCTGTGAGTGAAGACTCCGCCCCCCAGAGCCCTGCCCTGTCAATCATCCAGGACCGAGAGGCGGGTATGTCCAATTGTCAAAGACAGGATTCACAATACAGCTAGATCAAACCAAATAGTGAGTCAGTATGCATTCAACCCTGACTGCGGTTACATGCTTACTCAAAATCTGATTATTAACATAGTTTTGCATCTGGTGTAATCATGTGAGTAATCAGATTTCTTTCTGATCATGGTCCTTCCGATTACTCACATCAGATTTTGCAGTTTGCATCTCATTTGAATTATCTCAAATGTCCAGAAATACATTTACTATTTACTCATTTAGACCTGGTTTAGGTCTGGTTTAGTCCTGGTTTAGACCTGGGGTAGTCCTGGTTTAGACCTGGTTTAGTCCTGGTTTAGAGCTAGTTTAGACCTGGTTTAGACCTGGTTTAGTCCTGGTTTAGACTTGGTTTAGTCCTGGTTTAGATCTGGTTTAGATCTGGTTTAGACCTGTTTAGTTTGTTCACAATTCTCTCTCTTTACTTTTCCTCTTCCGACAGTTTCCTTCTTCTGCAAATGATTTTCCTTAATTCTGTCTTCAATACGCAGGACTAAACCGGAACTATACCAGGTAAAAACTTGTTCTAAACCTGGACTAAAACAAGCCCAAACTATTTGCAGTGCAGAGCAAGTGAAATCTATGCTTCCTGAAATATTTACTTAATGCCACTTCAAATCTACCAACCTTTCTTCTCTCACTTTCTGTCTCTCTTTATACCTGTCCTGTCCTATCTTCTCTCTCTCTGTTTCTTTCCCTCCGCATTTCTCCATTTGTCCCTTGTATCCCACAGCTCTGCGCCGGTTTAGCCCTGCCCACCCACAGCACACAGGCACATGTCCACCGCGTGCAACAACAGCCGCCGCATGTAGCAGTGGAAACTCTCTTTCCTCCTCCCCTTTTTTCTCTCTCTCTGCCCCTCTGTCTCCCTCTTTCTCTCTCTGTCTTGTCTGTCTTTCTCTCCAGACTCACTCTCTATAAAATATTCATTGATTCGCCTCTGATTTTCTGTGGAAAGAACTGATAACTAGACCTTTGACAACAAGGCAATACTTTGACACCTACAATCCTAAATGTATGTTAACCAAAATCAATAAAGGATAATCCAGGTGATAGCACTAGTTACTACCACAAGGAAACAGAAACACTGAGCTACTTCAAAAGCAAGAAATTTAAATATCACTTTAAAAACATTTTTACTGATACTATGTTTACCATTGGTTCTTCTACTACTACGACAACTACACACATCCATGCAGCCCATACCAAATTTAGTGTCACGACAATATATCACTATTTTGATATTGTAGCACACCCCTACTTTCAGTCATCAAATTGTTAAAATATTCATGCGTAAAATGTAATCGTAAAGTCTGTCAGAATCAGAAATACAAATTTTTCCAAAATGGTCTAATCCTGCTACTGCGACTTCTACTACTTCTCATACTTTATGGTATGTGCAATTTTCAGATCATGACAGCTTTGCCAAAATACCATAGTGACTGGAACTAGTACTGTTACTAAGTCTGGAGATGCCCCCCTGAGCGACACTGTTGCAACCACTGCCCCTGACACATTTCCCACACAATAAAGTGTACCATAAACTAACTACTACCACTATTTCTTCTACTATTACTTCTTCTACTTCTTGGTATTTGGAATTTTCTAATCCATATGTCACATTATTAAATCATTACAGGCATGGTCAAATAGCTGGTATAATTATTCACATTACTGTACATTGTAATGTCCTGGAAAAGTCCTTGAATCCCGTGTCCTTAAATCCAGGCCGCTGAACCCTGGTATGACTCTTGGTATTGGGGATATTCTGACATCTTTGCCAAAATACCAGAGTGACTGGAAACAGGCCGACCACAGCTGCTTCTCTGCTCTTCATATGCTCCAGACCCACTGTGATAATAAAGTATTCAACTACATTATGTCAGGGTTCAAAAGGAGATGGATTATTTCAAACATGTTCAAACCAGGGCTTGTTCACATTTTGTCTGGGTTTTGTTTTGGTTTTGCTCTAATTTAATCCTGGTTTAGTCCAGACCTAATCCTGGTGTAGAACAAGTTTTGGTTTAGACCTGGTTAAAACCTGGTTTAGAGCTGATCTCATCTTGCTTTAATCATGGTTTAGTTCTGGTTTAGGTTTGATCTAATCCTGGTTTAGAACTAGTTTATGAGTTTAGACACGGTTTGTTCCTGATTTGGACATGATTTTCTCTTGGTTTTGGTCCATTATGGTCCAGTCTTGGTTTAGTATTAGTTAAATCCAGGTTTGGAGCAGGTTATGAACTGGTTTAGTCCAGCATTAGTTCTAGTTTAGCTTGAGTTCAGACCAGTCTTTGTTTAGACTCATAGAGCCCTGGTTTAGTCCTTGTGAAATCTGTGTTTAGTCTTTTAGTTTGGCCCTGGTCCAATCAAGGTTTAGACTTGAAAAATCCCTGATTTAATCCAGTGTTTAGTCCTGGGTTCTGGTTTGGACCTGGTTTATTTGTTTCTTCCATGGTTAGTCCTGGTTTATACCTGATTTAACCTGGTTTGTTCCTAGTTTAGACCTGGTCCGAATCCAGGTTTAGTTTTGGTTTATCCAGATTTAGTCCTAGTTTAGTTCTGTCTTAGACTTGGTTTAGTCCTGGTCTCAATCAATACTTCATCTGTCATCTTTTACAAACGTTTCTCATCTAGAATGCAGTTATAGAACAGATTTCTCCCTCTCACTCAGTCATCCATCGATAATTATCTGTCAAAGAAAAGTTTTACTGTCTTTTCCTCCTGCGTTATTTTATTGCCCCCATCCCCACTGAGATCAAGCACAGCCCCCCATCACGAGCCCTGGAGCCCGATCATTAGGGCTTGATCCTGGGAGGAGCTTCAGAGCCGAGTGCCTCTGCTGCTGGAGCCTCTGGTGCAGTTAAAGTCAATGTAAAGAGCTGTGTGCGGTTTAAAGGGGCTGTGCTTTTATGAGGTGACGCTAAACCTGCACCAAACATATAAACATAAACTATACACATACTATACTAGTCTCCTTGCATAATATAAACCGGCCTTTAAAGGTTTTTTTTTGCTTTTTCGCTTTTTAAAATATCCTCATCAAGATATTGAAGATCATGCAAAATATGTATAGAGATAGTAGTTTTTTTTTCAATATCGCCCGCCCCAAAGTAACATTTACACTTGCTCGTTTGCACTAAAATAATAATTAAAACATTGCAGAAGGTTAAGATAGGACTAGATTTAAAAGCGCAGACAATGTTCATAGGATTCTTGTTCTTAGTTGTTTTAATAGAGTGAAAACGCCTCAAAGAAACCAGCTCACAGTTCAGTTTGAAAAGTGTTCCCGTGTTAAACCAAAAAGTAGCAGGCACCAAATATTTGCTTGAAGGGTGAAACCGGATTTGTCACAATAATGAAAACCAATCCTTATCTTTAATTGTTGTATCAAATGTTGTAAGTGAGCCTATGGTGTCACCCTGGGAAATCATCGGAGTCGTCGAAATGTATAATCTCATAAAAAAATCCTGAGCTGCAATAAATGAAAAGGAGAATGAAACAATTGAGTACAACAGAAGGTACTTTTTCGACTGCAGTAGGTGGAGGCTCTGCCACCTTGCTTTGTCTGCAATGTCCCGCTGTATGGCATTTAACGTATCTACATATCTCCATGATTGTTGTTTTATTCTGCATTTTTGTGTTTAGGCTCAAGAACAAAACTAACATGTATTTTGGACACTGTAGACTTAAATGCATCTTCTTTTTTTTCCCTGTAGAGTTCGAGTGGAGTTTTAACCAGGACTTGTCGGGCATTTTGGTGAAGCAAGAAGAGCCAGATTTGAACCAGTCTATGGACACAGAATCCTCAGAGGACCAGCTCACAGGAAACCTTCAAAACAGAGCGACAATTTGGGAATATTCGGTTAGTATTTATTGTATTTAAATTTGGGGTGTTTGATTTTCTGACCATGAAAGGAGGAAGTAGGCATTTAAATCTGTCAAAGCTTTCACAAACCCTTTGGCACATATTTTTACATGCATAACCTTTTTGGGTGCGTTTACGGCTTTAGAACAAACCAACAAAGTGTATTCAATTGTAGCGTGTCTTGCGGCTTTTACCACTGGGTTTGCAAAAGATTAAATATTATACTTAAGTTAAGAAGTAAACAGTAAGGACCCAAACTCAAGTAAGAGTAAACATTTATTTGAAGAAACTACTACACAAGTACTGACAGTGTAGATGTAAAATGCACTTACAATTTAAATAATGCACAGATTCTGGTATTTCCAAAGAAGAGACACAAAAATCACAAAGTTAAAATCATGCCATGTCGTCAATAATGTTGTCAACATGAAGATTTTGTCACAATAGACTTTTACTCAGGAGTATTGTTACTTCCAAAAATATGTTAGACTCACACATTGCAATACATTAACCAGATCTGTAAATAAGGGGTAAGGGTAACAACAAAAGTTCAAACAGTAGCAAAAACAGCAGATTAGGTCAAAAATAATGTAAACATAATTAGAAGAAAAGGATTAGGTAAAACAACATTTTTCTGGTGTGGCTCCCCCAGCAGACCACAGTGAAGTACAGGGTGTTCAGAGATAACAGGAAAGGAGACAGTACAGTACCCTGAGGAGAGTCCACCTTACTGATTATGGTATCACGTACTGAGGCCTGCCAGACAAATAGTCAGTAATCCAGGAGACAGTGGAGACAGGAGACACTACTAAAGTAGGAGTAAACACATGGAGTCTGAAGAAAATGTGTTCAAAAAGATATTGAAGTAAATGTGACTGAATACTACACCTCCGGATGCAGACAGAGCACAGATCTAAATTAGTCCCAAACTGTTGGTTTTTCAATGTATTGTATGTGGATAAAAACAACATTTACTAATTTAAAGGAATAAAGTTGGGTTTTAAAGGTGAACTATGCAACTTTTCTGTCAGCTGCCTGTGTCCATGGAGATATAATCATTTTGCTTGGACTTTAACCATAGTATGACATTAAACTTTACTCAATGTGCGGACCCTCCACTCGAAATGCATCTTTAATTGTACAATTGCATGCAGGTTGACTGTAGATATAGATAGATAACTTTATTGTGGACTCGTGGTCATTGTAAAAATTAGATCAAATATTATAAAAACATAAAAAACAATAAGAAAGCCTTACGTTCTCAGGAGACAACTACTGTACACCAGTGTTTCCACAGCTGAAAAGTGAAGCACTATATTCAACATTAGTCAACAACACATTTGTACATTACATTTCTTAAAATTAACTATACTTTCTCTTCTTTAAGGTTAGTTCTAGATGACACAAACCGATAACTCTCACTGGTCCATTTGGGCCGTTTGAACAGAAGTCTTCTTCATTGTGAGCCAATATATCATAATAACAGTTTTTGCAGAATTGTTTTTGCATAGTTTTGCTCTGCATACACAGAAGACACATTAAGCAGCTGATGGAGACCACCTGAACTAGGGCTATAGACCACCAGGTCATCAGTCAACGCAGTGAACACAATAGCTCCAGCCACACACCCAGTTCTAATGTCTGTTATACTATATTGTAATTTTGCTTTCATGTTTTAGGATCACAGTGCAGAAGACGTAAAACCGTTGTCGATTAAAGATGAACCCAAAGAGATGGCACAGTATCTTAGTACGAGTAGCGGTAAGTACATTTAGCCTAAGCCATGCCATGCTATGCCAAGCTACTGTTAAAGCAAGAATTTATATGTACTTTCTCAGAGTTTGTTTGCGCGTATGAACGTATTGCCAACTGCTCAGTCCACTGATGACGGCACACGAGAAAAGCTCGAGTACTGTCACCATGAAGCCCTGGTATCTTTACATGTCTGAGGACGATGAAGATGTCTGCAATGAGGACTTTGACCTGGAGGCTCTGCTCTGCACCACACAAACAGTTCAAGAGCCCGAGGCCAAGGAGACCCAGCTGGTGTCAGAGGAAAGCCGTCTGGTCCAGCCTCTCTCAAAAGAAAGCACCCTGGGCAACAGCACTAAAACACCTCCAACCACCTTTAACCTGGCATTTTAAAAAAAATAAACCAAAATGTGTCCTATCACGATTATGCAGACGACACTCAGATCCATGTTTCACTGACGGCAGGTGAAAATGGACCAGTGGATTCACTCACTGCATCCAACAGATCAGTGTGTGATCAACTTTCTCCAGCTGAACTCAGACAAGACTGAAATCATCGTCTTTGGCCCACAGAAACAAAGAGAAAGTGTAAACTGTCACCTCCAGAGTCTCGCTCTAAAACCCACAAATCAAGTGACATCTGGGGGTAATAATGGACTCAGATTTGAATTTTACAGCCACGTCAGATCAAATCACATCAGCAGCTTTTTACCATTCTAAAAACCATTGCCAAAATCAAAAGTATAGTGTCTAAACCAGACCTGGAGAGACTTATCCATGCGTTTGTCTCTAGTAGATTAGACTACTGTAAGGCCTGCTCACTGGCCTCTCCAAACGAGCTGTAAAACAGCTGCAGTACATCAGAAACGCTGCTGCTCGGGTCCTGACTAGAACCAGGAAGTACGATCACATTAGTCCTGTGCTCAGGTCTCTGCACTGGCTCCATGTGGCTCAGGGAATAGACTTCAAAGCAGCTCTGCTTGTATACAAGTCTCTCCATGGCCTAGCACCAAAGTACATCTCGGACATGTTAGTGACATAGAGGAACCATCTCGGACTCTGAGGACCTCAGGGACCGGCCTCCTGCTGGTGCCCAGAGTCAGGACTAAACATGGGGAATCTGCGTTTCAGTTTTATGCAGCTAAAATCTGGAACATTCTTCCAGAGGATGTGAGACAGGCCGCTACTCTGGCAATGTTCAAATCTAAGATAAAAACTGTTTTGTTTGGCTGAGCATATGACTGAAATGCTTTTCTTTGCACTCTTCTCTTTTAGGTCTTAAACTATTTAAAGGATAGCCTGAAAATGGCACCTTTAAATTTCTTTGAATAAAGGTTTTGTGATTTCTGTCATATCTGTGATTTTAATGCATTTTTTTCCTGTTGTGTGAAGCACTTTGAATTGCCTTTGTGTACGACTTGTGCTCTACAAATAAACTTGCCTTGCCTTGCTTTGCCAAAATAGTGAGCAAATATCTCTAGTATTTACTGAATATGTTTTAAAATATGTGTTTATTGTTTTACTTCTCAGTCCCAATCTAGTCTTGTTTAAAGCCACTCTCATGAGAAAACACGTCTAAACTTGAATGTATTTGTATGTCTCTGTCAGATGAGTCGCTGCAGTTGCCCCCGACCCCCCCTAGCAGTAACCACAGCGACAGTGATGGGTCTTTACCCCCCTCCTCGCCCCCCCCTCAGAGACCAGGACGAGCCACGGGGGCTTCGGCCGCGATATCCTCCTCTCCTCTGCTCACCGCCCCACACGTGAGTCATCGATTCCTCAGCCTTATGCAATGCTGGAAAGAATACTTATTACTTATTTAGTCAATACTGAATACCTGCTTATATCGTCCAATCAGAGTATTCTGAATACTTGATAATAATTAATACTTTCACATTGAGTTACATACTAAAGAATTAAAAGTACTTTACTTTACTTTTTGTTTGTTTCTACGTTTATTCATCACTAATTAGAGAAGGACAAATACTGTGAAGTTTTAATACTCCTTTGATATTAGGAGAGTAATTGTATTTTAAATACCACCAAATAGAGCAGGCGATATGGCAAAAAACGTATCATTTACTTGAAAATGGCTTTTCCATAAAAAACAGATTTTATGATTGTAAAAAATACACACTTTGAATCAGTGCTAAAGTCTGAACTCTGGTCCAGAGCTGTGGCTGCATTAAGACACAAGCTGATCAATGATGATTAGAAATGACTCATCTTGATCACAGGTAACATTTCCCAGCCCTACCACCAAATGACAGTCTAACTATACTAGAATACAGTCTCTACAACACAGAACATACATAAAACTGTCAAAAATCACTCATATCTTTTCATATTTTTCCACTTCACACAAGACTAAATGGTTACTTGCTCCCAACGAAAACGTGAATGAAGTATCTGCGTTTATAAAAAAATTTGACATAAGTTCTAAAACCTTGAATATAAAAGTGTCACGGTTGAACCTCGCCCCCTGGGGCTATAATCAGTCCCTCTGTAATTTGATGACTCAGCTCAAATAAACCAGGCTTTGTTTTAAGTCAAACTCAATAAAACAACCCCCTGTCTCAGTCTGCTGCACTGAAGGGAACAAATAATGGAATTAGCCTCAGAAATGTTTTGAAAAGTCCTGTAATTAGTGAAAGTGATACCGATGTTTAATATATGCTCATCATGTTACTGTCTAGAAGTATCTTTATGTCTCCAAAATGTGGAAGAAAAAATATTTAAATTATGGGTAAATATGACTTGATTCGAGGGCTGTTTTAACGTGTCAAAATTATACAGTTCTACAGCAAGTAAGAAGACGGGTTTGACCTGGTTTAGACCCGGTTTAGACCTGGTTTAGGCCTGGGTTAAACCTGGTTAAGTCTCTGTCAAGTCTACATCAAGGAGGTCCCTTTTAGGCATACCTTGTTATTAGGCATACTATGCTTATTTAATCCTGGTTCAGTACTTATTTTACCCTTGTTCAATCCTGGCTTGGACCTCTTGAACCGCTCAACCCACAAAATGATGTAAATGTGTTTATTTTTATTTATTCTATGTTTTCAGAAGTTGCAGGGCTCTGGTCCGCTGATGCTGACCGAGGAGGAGAAGAGGACTTTGGTGGCTGAGGGTTATCCTGTGCCCATCAAACTGCCCCTCACCAAGAGCGAGGAGAAAGCACTGAAAAGAGTACGACGCAAGATCAAAAATAAGGTTTGTGTTCTGGTTTGGTGCTGGTTTATTCCTGGTTTAGTTCTTGTGGCTAAGGTTTATTCTGTCCCCATCAAACAGCTGCTGGTAGTACTGGCTTAGTCCTGGTTTAGACTTAGTTTAGTCTGGATTAGTCTGTCATAGGCCTTGTTTAGTTGTGGTTTAGTCCAGGTTTAGCCCTAGGTGGGTCCGAGTTAAGCCCAAATTCAGACCTGGTTCGGTTTAGATCTAACTTACTCTTTGTAGCTCGTTCTTGTTCAGTGTTGGTTTAGTTTTGCCTTTTTCTTGATTTAAACCTGAGTTATTTTATGATTTAGATTTAGTTTAATCCGGGTTTAGTCCTGGTTTAGACCTGTTTTTATTCCCAGTTTTGACCATTTTCAAATTTATTTTAATCCGTTAAAGATGACTTTTACTGTCTTGCAATTTTCTTTGTCATTTCTTTATCCTTATTAAATCATAATAATATCATAAATAATAAAAATCGTTGTTTCAGATCTCAGCTCAAGAAAGTCGGAGGAAGAAGAAAGAGTATGTGGAATGTCTGGAGAAAAAGTGAGTCCTGGAAAAATTATCTCTTTTATTATTATCAAAACATTTTACTCTCTTCCTTATTATACAAAGACGCATGTAAAATAGGTTTTAGTCCTAGTTCATGGTTTTAGTCCTGTTACAGACCTAGTTTCTGGTTTGGAATTGGTTTAGTGAGATTTAGACCTATAGTCCTGGTCTTGTCGAGGTTTAGTTCTGAGTTAAGTGGGCGTGGCTTGTGTGCCCGGGTTAGATCATGGTTTGAGCCCAGTTTAGTCCCGAAGTATAGACTTGGTTTGGTCCTGTTCTATTCCTGGTTTAACCCTGGTCTAGTCCAGGTTTAGCTCTTGGTTAAGTTCCAGTTTTGATGTGGTTTGTGTGTAAAGTCACCCTTAGTTTTGACCTGGTTACATTTTGGTTCCTGATTAAGACCCGGTTTAGTCTTGGACATGTCCTTAATTTAGACTATACAATTTCATTCTAGTTAATTCCTAGTTTAGACCTGGTTAAATCCAATTCAGACCTGTTCAAGTTGTGGTTTGAACCTGTAAACTGTACTTATGTCTACTCCTTGCTTCCTCTTTCATGTAATTACTTTTATAAAATCCCACTCTTATCCCTGTTTCATTCCCTCCTCTCGTGTTAATCCTATTGATTCTTCACTAATCTTTTAAAACCGGTCCATTCTGCTCTTAATCCTCATCTCTCTATTTCTCTTTATGTGTTCATTTATACCCGGGCTCACATGCCATTTCTAAGTGAAAGATTAGCTGATAATCCCGGCTGTAGAGTTGAAAAGAAGCAAAGAAAATATTTACGGCTGAATTCACAATTGTCCTGGTTTGAATCTGGTGTGTAGACCTGGTTTGGTTCTGTTCAAATCTTGATCTAGTCATGGTTCAGTTCAATCAGAGTGTAGTCCAAGTTAGTTTTAGTTTAGTAGTAGTAGTAGTAGTAGTTGTAGTAGTAGTAGTAGTAGTAGTAGTAGTAGAGTAGCTAGTAGTAGTAGTAGTAGTTATAGTAGTAGAGTAGTAGTAGTAGAGTAGTCTGTATACCTCTAACAAACTTGTTCTGAAATACATGGGATTCTTGGATTAGTTTAGTAGTTAAGATTTCAGTCTTTTCTCAAATGTAAATGCTATTCCGTATTTGTTTTTACAATAATTTTGGCCAATTTAATCACTATGATAACATTAGTGAGGAAAAAATTGCAATTATTATGTTTTATTTTGCAGGGTGGAGAACTACACGTCAGAAAATGGCGATTTATGGAGAAAAGTAGAAAATCTTGAGACTGCAAACAGGTAACATGTCCAAGCATCATTAATAATAACGTTGTCCTTTACATCAATTTACATTTGTAAAGACTGCAACAATTTACATGTACATACATTTTCTCTGCCCACTGGTAAAAGATGCATTAGCACTGCAGCATTAATCGTAACAATCGTGACTAATCGACTATTAAAATAATTGTCGACTATGGTAATAATCGTTAATAGTTTGTGGACTCTGCGCTCTAAAACACATGCTCAAAGGTTTTTCATAACAAAGATATTGTCATTAATGATTCAAAATGTAAAGAAAGAAAAAGAAACCAGTTGTGGTTTTCATAATACTCTTTATTCATGAATCTTCAATCTAGAATCCTTGCCTAGACGCTACATTTAATATCTGATTCAAAATGTATTTTAAAAGTCTTTGTACTGTAGAAATAATAATATTACGGTAATTGCTTGACTACTAAAGTACTCGTTAGTTGCAGCCTTACATTAACATTAGGATAATATGACTCAGGTAAAATATGTTATTGATCATTAAGATGTTACTGTATCTTTACTGGTACTTTTACTTTACTTTACTTAACTTCCACTGGTAATGTTACTTGTTACTACTTCTACCACCACTGAAACCACTTGTCTATTGTTTTACTTTACAGTTGTCATTAAATTTCCCAAACTGCGTCAGTTGCCGCCGTGGTGCGTTTGCTGTGTGCAGAGGCCTGTTATTTGAGCTCGGGGTGGGGGACTTTATAGCTTTGTAATTAAACAAATCTGAGTTAACAGTAGCTTTCTGTGCCCCCTCCCGTAAACCAACACCACAACAACCCCAGTGCAGAACAATGGGGCAACTTTAGTCAGCAAAAAGTCAAAAGATCTGAGAAATTTAGTATAGATTGGACAAAACACAGTTAGATTAGATTAGATTTGCGCAGACATGAAAACAGATTTTACATTTAGAAAGGCGAGTGAGAAGACCCCCCTAAAACATGCTGCTGAACATGACAACACAAGCATGAACAGACCAGTCAATTTGTTCAATTAGTTCATATTACATGAGACATTTGTATGAATTAACATTAGTTTTATTTGTCTTTCAAAGAATCAAATGTGACTGAAGGGTAGAGGCTACATTGAAGAGTTTTAAACAGAAACAGAGATCCTTTTTTATTAAATGTTTCTTTTTGAATACAATATTTGCTCAGGAAAGGATGGAATCATATTTTCATTGCATTTTGGCTGTTGAAATCACTGGGAGACAAAGGGTCGATTGTAAGAACTTCAACATTATTTTGAAAGGACACTTCTGTTTTTTCAAATGACTCCAGGTTAATTATTCCAGACGTTGGGCACAAAGGAAGATAAAAGTCCCTGCAGTGTCTCGTTGAACAGGCGTGAACGTCTGAAGAATACATACGTTGGACAAGTGAACAGATGAATACTGTCTGTTGGAAACATTCAGAAATATGTGTCGTAATAATAAAATCATCATCAACTATATATTGATGAACTACAGCTTTCAAAATATGTAACTCAGCAAAGTTCAACCCATGTTTTTTTGTCCAAGCCAAATGTAAACATGTGGAAGTAAATGTCCTGAGATGGTTTTTCACATGTCAGCAGAATTTTGTGGCAGTTTTATCTTACGAGATCTTGTGGCCTGAGATGTTGTTCCGTCCTAAAATTCGTCTAAACGGTTTTAATTTTGTGTATTCATTGTGGGATTTTAGTTTTGAATCAAAGTTGAATGAGAAGTGGTGGAGTAGATTAGATTAAGATTTTAGGTTCGAAACACTTTGATGCTATAAAGATTTGAAAGTATGGTTGATATTGATTGTGGGGTTGAAGAAAAAGGAAAACAATTTATCTCAAATTAAAAGCAAAACTTTTGTTTAAAACAAGGTTAAACAATGAGTAAGAATAAGTTTAAACCAAGACAGCCTGGTTAATTTGAGACAAATCTGGATTTAAAAAGGCACTAGCTTTTCCAGTGGAGGGTCTCTGATATTTCTCCCATTGATCTTGTTATTGTTCTAGCAATGAAACTGTAATTGAATTACATTTAAGACAGTGATGTTTGTTACTTGGTACACGTTTGATACCTATTGACCCTTTATAAGTTTGTGTTCCATCCTAAACTGCTGAATAAAAGCACCTAAATTGAAATATAAATGTGATTTAAAAGAAGAAACACTAAAATATCCACACAAATTTAAAAACTAGAGTTATTTTGACGAATGAAAACCTCTGAGATGCTTGTGAGAGCCTGGTTTAAACTCATTTAACTATTTCATGATTTGTTTATTTAATTGGGGATTATGATAAACACTTAGTATTAGACATCTCTACTCTGGAATCCAAGATAGTTTCTTATTTCTGATGTATTTAATTATTGAAAATGTGGTATTTAAAGCAGGATTTATGTCATGGTTAAATAAATCTAAACTCGCTAAAACAAACCAGAACAGACCCTAAACTCTGATTCTCAGAACTTCTACAATGTTAATCTTAGCATCTCCATATGTTATCATTTGACCCCAGATGATTATATTTACGCGTCTAAAGAAGGTATAAATTAGGTAAATTATAGATACACCCAGAGTAGTGAGTGGTTACTATCCCTGAACTGAAGTTGCTGTGGTTTAAACTGGTCAAACTGGTTTAAACTCAAATGGGTTTCTCAAACATAAGTGTAGTGCCCTGTCTCCCCCTAAAGGCCGAGAAGAAACATCACAGCAGCTCAGGGCTCGTACCATTAGCTCCCTGCTCTCCAGATCCTCAAGGAAAGTCCTGTTTGGAAGGTTTCAACTTTTATAGCCTTTTGTCTTTTTGACATGTGAAACTTATTACAGCAAGGGCTGCAACCATTTTTAGTAGTAGTACAGAAAGTACATTTATAACCAAATAAAGGTTGAAATATGGCGACTGAAGGCTTCAAGATAGAACATATTTACACATAAAGTGTCTTATTTATGAACATCTGAAATTGTTCTTATTGTAATAAAAAGGTATTTTTCTGTATGTTTTAGAGTCGAATTAATTATTACAATTATTACAATCATCAAAATATGATTTTGATTATTGTTTATGGTCAACTCGTCACAATTTTTCAATTAATTGTTACGGTCCGACATGTAACCCATATTTATTTTACACAATAGCCCATATTGATTTAACTTGAAAATTGTCTCCGTCATTGACAAATCCATCAAACTTAAATTCATGATATTGTGATTTAAGTATCCTCAAAGTAATGTTAAAGCAGTGCAAGTGCAAAACATTATCTGTAAACATTCAAAGATATTTGTGAAAAAAGTCACAAATACAATCTGAAAGGAACAGACATAAAAAACAGTTTCAGGTTCAAAGAAATAGAACATTGAATATTCTAGAATAGAATAATTTCCCTTAAAAAATAAACTGTTAAAGGTGCACTGTGTAACTTCTCTGGTGGAAAGTACTACTCGTCTCTGGTTCTGGCTTTAACTTCCAGTTGAACTGTAGAAACGGAGCACAGAGACGCTGGTGAAGGTTCAGATGAACTTTGTTGACCCGTGTCTCCTCTGTGTCGTCAGGTCGCTCCTGCAGCAGCTGCAGAAGCTTCAGTCGCTGATCTCGGGGAAAGTGATTCCTCGTTCCTGTAAAATGGCCTCCACTCAGACTGGGACCTGCCTCATGGTACAGAAACATTATATGTGTGCATTTTGAAGCAGGGATTGGAATATTCTAAATGTTCTATAGTGTTTTTTCCATGACTTTAATTGAGTGTTGGTATTCTTGTGTCCAGATGGTGGCGCTGTGCTTTGTCTTGGTCCTAGGCTCCTTCTCTCCTTGTGCTTCTCCTCTCTCTTTGCTTCCTCTCTCTTCCTCCTCTTCTTCGCAGCCTTCATCCGCACAGCTGCAGTCGGCAGAACTCTACACCACCAGCCACGGTAAAACACTCACATTACTGTTGTTACTGAGTGTTATTTCATATTATTTAGTTTAGTTGGACCACATAAATGGGTTAATTTTATGTTGGTCGACCAAGACACCATCTTCAGCCCGAGTGTTGTGTGATTTTCTTCAAATTGTGATGCTTCTTCTAAAAGAAATCACTCAAATTTTATTGATTGTTTTCTGTATTGTTTTGTGTCCAGTGCGTTCGCGGAGCCTCCTCTTCTTCAGCGAAGAGGCCTCAGACTCTCTCTCCGAGTCTCAAACCTCTGCTCAAGTCCAACTGTCCAGAACCACAGTGGAGAACAGAACGGACAGGACACAAGCTCTACACAGGTACAAAACAGTCACCACCAGCGCAGAGCAAGACTAAACGTGTCACTTTTCTGTACAGCTCCACATTTTCTAATAATAATACATCATTCAATCAGTAGATTTATATGGGACATTATAACTTCAAAAGCTGCTTTCTCAAAATAAGGTTTGTCCCATAGAGACCGAAAGATCTGTGATCTAAAATATTAAATAAGATATCCAAATCCCCCTCTGTAAATATCAAATAGATTTATATGCCCCACATATGTGCCATTTTGGCCCTTTTTACACATAAAATGCCTCATTTATACATGAAAACTTATCTCAATGAAAACATTTGTTTAAACTAGCTTAAAATTGATATTTCTACATTTTATATTTAAGTTTATTTTAAAATTAAAGATTTTTTCTTTTCTTTTTCCAGAGATTCAAAAGCAGAAGTCCCGGACGTTTTCTGACAGACGGCCGTCCTCCCTCCTCAGACGACCTCTCAACTTTGACCTCTCAACTTTGACCTCTCAATTTTGACCTCCTCCATTCAGTTGATCATATCAATTCAGTCTTTACTTCCACTGCCACCTACTGGACACCTGCAAGTTCTACATCTTTAACTCCATTCACCAACAACCAGCTCAATTTTACCTGCCAAAACTTGACATGAAGAGGCCGAATGACAGCAGTATTTCAAATGGCTAACTAAAAAGTTCACATGTCACATTTTAATTGGTTTACTTTAGAGGTTATGCACTGATATCGATTTTCCCTCATTTTTGTCCGTGGAGCTTTTGTTTTGCTCATAATAACTGAACTAACTGTACGGTCATTTTTCAAGTGAAGATGAAATAAGTGCATAAACTCTTCACAAATATTCAAATTATTGAATCATTTATTTTTATAAATGATATTGCAGAAGTTAAGTACAGTTACCCTTTCCACCAGTATCAATGTTAATGTTTATCACTGTAGTTTAAAAATCAAAATTGAAAATGCACTGTTTAGCAAATTGTCTACAAATTTGCTCATTTTAGAAATTGCCATAGCTTTTCCCTGTCCAACTAACTCACCAGTGCCTTCAACTACTTCTTTACATTTTAAAACCTTAGCCATTTCAGAGAGTCCCGAACGAGGATGGGAATATTTTTTTGAGAAATTGTCTAATATTTGCAGCATCAAAAAAATGCATATTTATTTATGCACAAAAATATATGTAATGTATGTTTTTATAAATAACTTAAGCAAAAGAAAAGAAAAAAAGCTAAATTTGTCTATAATATATTCTGAGCATTGAAAAAAGCATATTTATTTGAATGCACCAAAAAAGAAAGGATTGTATTTTTGTGTATTTCTGGATGTGAAGTTTTGGACGATGGTTGAAAATGTTGATCTAATGTTTCTGTTGCACTGCTGTCTCATGGAAACATCAACGTACATGACAAAACTATTCAAAACATACTTTTAAAGATGCACTGGGTAAGAGAAGATTCTTGTGCTAAATGGTGTTATTTCAAGCACTTCAAACATTCAATCCCATATTATGTAAATAAAAAAACTTCCCCATTTTAAAAATACACACCCTAATCTTTATTATATTATTTTATACACAATACTTGTTTTTTTTGGGCTGCAACAATAAATCCTATTTGAAATGTAAAATAATCATTGACCATTCGTTTTTGGCCACTATAAGTTAAAAACACATGCCAAAATATGTTGTTTTTATAACAAAGGTGTCGACATTAATAAATCAAGATGTAAAAAATAAATAAATAACTTTATTCATTAATTTTCTCTATTTAGAAACATTCAGTCAGCATATTTTTACCTTTTATTTGTCTAAAATCTCGATGTAGAATGCAATTGTCTGACTAGTTGACTACTACAATAATAGTTTATTGCAGCTCGAAAAAACCATCCCTCTAATATAGATAGAAAATATAAACAATATCAAAATGCATCAATATTTCAAATCTAGCTAATCTTTTATTAACACCAAAATACATCAATTGAGCACGTCAAGTTATTATAATGCTACCCATTGCAACACAACTTCAGTTTATTACCGAATACAATAACTTCAACAAAAAAAATACACCATAAATGAAATATTATGTCGCACGAGACAGCAGTGCAGCAGTGTATTTATTTGTGTTGTAGAAAGTTTGTACATATTAGTGACTCCAAGTTAAACCACTATCAAGACATTTTACCACTATTTCCAATGAAAAAAAAACAACAATTCACCCATAGAATCACATTGTTGCTATATTTTTTATTTCATTTTGATTTTTCATATTCCCCAAAGCAGTGAAAAAGGACCAATGTATATACGTCATGACAAATTCATGTTGTAAATAGGGGCCTTGCTTTTGTATTGTGGCGGCATTTTAACTTGTGAAAACTGGAAACAAAAAATGGAAAATTTGGGGTAAAATTGTTTGAGGGGGGGGGTTTAAAATTGTAAAGACGCCAAGATGACAAAATGATTGTTATAGCTTAAATGAATGGATAGAGGGGTTATTTTCATGTCAAAGTATCACCTGCTAAGTTTGAATGGTTTGAACAACATTAACAAGTATTTTTAATCTAAAAATCTCAAAACGCAAATAGTTAGTTAATTAATCGACTTATTGTGATAATGGTAATCATTATCTGAACTATACAAACATATACAAAAAGACCCTTTCATCACAAACACTGTAGAATTACTAAATCAAAATGTCCAAAAATTATAAATAATAATAATTTCAAATACTCACCATATTTCAACCTTCATTTGGTTTGAAAATGTGTGGTTTTTTTAAAAAATATCGCTAACTATTTGACTACTAAAATAATCGTTAGTTGCCGCCCTGCTTATTCAAATGATTTGTCAAATTCCAAATAGAGCTGAAGCAAGACGACCAGAACTAAACCAGATCTAAACCAGGACCCAGGTCAAACCAGGACAAAAGACAAGACTGAACCGAACCAACGTAGCCTCTTAAGCTTTAATGAAATCATATAGAAATGTTCAAATGAAAAAAAGAACAACAACAACAACAACATTTTATACAGTTTACTTTATCTCCGTTATCTCTGTAATACAATCAAAAATAGACGCAGTGTTCCATGTCTGGTCTGTCAGCAAACAAAGGTGCAATTATTTTTTCACAAAAGATATTATTCCATTTGGCAAGTTTGTGGAGCCAATCCCAAACAAATCATGATCGAGGTTCAACATTTGCATATTTCTTTCAAAAACAGTGAATCTGCCATAGAGTTTTACAGAGTTTAACAAGCCCCGCCCTTCATCACACGTGAACACAAACTCTTGTGCACTCATTTAAAGCAGTTGTTTGTTTTGTCGTCTTGGCCTTGTACAGTACTGCATGTCTCATATATCTCTGTATCGTAGAATAGACCGTAGAGTAGAATCAGCAAAATATAAAAAAATGCATCAGCAAAAACTTGTCTTTTTTTTGTGTATTTTAAAATTTGCAACAACAAAGGTGATGAAAGTTTGTACAAAACTTGTGTGATTTCCCAACATTTTGGTGGATTTGAGATCGGGGTTTGTTTCATGTTAATCACTAGAAACTCCATCTATTATTATTATTTTACTGGAGATCCAAAAAACCACTTACATTTCAAGCAAAGCAACAGGTTGAGAAACGATTTTATAATGAAGACACAAAAAACAAACAAAAATCCAGATTATTTCCCAGGACGTGTGGGAACCCTGTCCTTGTATTAGATCAGTTCATATTTCACTCTCAAATGTTTATGGTGTCAGACCTTTTTATAATGAACGTATGATTTTTCAGTCCTTGTCCAAAGAAGGAAGAGTTTTAGCTAAAATGTTTGAGTACAATTTCCTTCTGTATCTCGTAGGCCTTGTGGTCCCGGTCCTCTGGGGTTTCTTGTACTCTTTCGGGAGGTTCTCGTGGGTCTGTTCTTTCCAAAGTCCAGGCATCGAGTCCGGATTGAAGTGAAGCGTTATGAAGCACACAGCAGGCCAAAATGATAAACGAGCTTCTGTCTGGTGAATACTGACAAGAGATAGAGAAATGTATTTGATATTTTGATTTTTTTTTGTACAAAAAATATTTAAATCTCCAAGTACCATCAATACTGATCTAAAGTTAGAGCCAAGTATTATTTGTTGGTTTGGAGAACAAACTGACCCCGATTCATCCCAGAAGGTTTGATTTGACCCGTGGGCCCATCTCAGCTTAAGAGGTTAACAGGTCGACCCAAACCAAATATCGGTCTGTGTGAGGACTACGGCCGATAGTCGATACGTTAAAAAGTACAACTGTTTTTTGGGTCAGGACTAAACCAGGTCTATAGCGCTACTCAACCTGCCTAGAACTGAAGTAAAACCAGGTCTACACTAGTACTATATTTGGTCTCATCCAGGCTTAAACAATATTTCTTCTTCCGCTTCAGCATTCAACTCGTTCAAGTGTCTAGAAGTAGTCTGATGAAGAATCCAATTTACCTGGTGTTAAATCAGGACTCAAGCATTAGATGTTTTGTATTCATAAATATATAACCCACTATTGCTTGATATTTAGTAAAAAGTGTTTATTTTAGTCGAAGTGGCATTGTGAATTACACGTGTTACCTGTAGATAGCCCTTGCTGCTGTCCAGACACTTGAAGCGGGTCTGGATGGCTCTGAAGGTTCTGTCGACGATCTCGTGCGTCGTGCTGTGCGACAGATTGTAACTGAACTCTGCAGGGCATTCTGGGTAATCCACTGGCGTCATCAGCCATTTCCTCAAAGGGTACCTGCTGTCACCTGAGAGGGCAGAGAGTCAGTATTACATATTTAACCAAAAAGAAGTTGAAATATGGTGACTGAAGGATTCTAGATAGAGAACATTTACAAAAGTGCATAATTGATTAAAACCAGAAAGTTTATTTTTTATACATTTAGATTTAATAGTATCATGGTCTTTGTTATAAAAAGATATTTATGTTTTTGTGTCCGTGTAGTCCAGAAAATAATTATGATTATCAAAATGTTTCATGAATTGTTGCATTCCGACACCTTTTGTGAAGCTGTAATAATGTAAGAAGTCCAACACTGACAGCAAACATATTACATATATAAATCAAAAATTGTGAGGCCAAATTTGTGAACGGAACCACACAATTTATTTATCACAAATGATGTAGAAATCTCGTCTTGCCTCGTTACAATGGACCTCAATCTTGTGGGAACTGTGATCCATATGAAACGCTTTACCCGTCAGTGGTCGTAATGTTATGCCTTTGCTTACCGAGCAGCCATCCTTCGTCTAAATCCTCCATGATTTTGTAGAGGGCAGACCTTTGCAGCACTTCGTAGTCCCTGAGCGCTCCAGGCCAGTGGGTCTCTGCACTGAGCAGCAGACCCCTGGAGTCACACACCAGCTGCACCCCGACCGAGTGGAAACCCTTCTTATTCACGTACGACTGGTCCTCGCTGTTCGGAGCTTTGATGGCGACCTGTATATTCAAATTAAAGATAACGATAAAGCGGATGACTTGTTTGTATTGGTCAGTTCTGTCAAGGTCAAATTTTTAAGAAATATATGTTTGTAACCTGTAAGAAGAAGGGTTGCAATTAAACATTTTCAGAAAAGTTGTAAGTTCTAATGACAAAAAGGGAAAAAAAACTCTATTTTAAGGTTACACGGTAAGTTCGTTTTATTTTTATTCCTGAACTGCTTAATTTGAATCGGTTTGAATGATTCATTTCTAATAATAGATGATACACTCATCTACACAATTTTGCATATCTCCATAACAACAAATTGTTATGCTCAGTCAGTTTCCATCCATTAAGGCAGTAGACCCTTAGTCGTTTAAGCCATTAATTGGTCGATGGGGTCTTTGGGTGCATTCATACTTGCCATGAATGCACAGGACTAAACCAAGTCAACATCGGGACTAAACGGGATCAAACCAGGACAAATGTGAACGCACTGTTAGTCAACCAATTTATTTTATTAGAATTATAAGGATTTTATGGACCAAAGAAGAAAGGAGAATGCCTGGAGTGAGCTGGCTGCATGGTTGTTATTGCGTCTTGTAAGAGCAGTTCTGGCCTGATATGGTCTGATTAAAGAGAAACTAATTTGCTTCGAGAACAGTTGACTAATCTATGAACTTTAGTTGATTACAGTGCAACCATGCATGCCATTAAGTATATGAAATCAAACTTAAAAACTATTTCTTTGTCATCATGACAAAAAATATACATAGCACATTTATTCTAAGATTGTAAGAGTATTTGTATTAAAACAAACCTGAACAAAGTCAAGGACCCCAATGACTCCTGGAAAACCAGCCACTCTCTCAAACATCTCCACGGACTGGTCTCTACTGGACTCATCTCTGTGTGAAAACAAAATAATTTATACATAATTTAAATAACGTCTTACTTATTAAAGCAGTCTCTGTTCTGTCGTGCTGTTGTTCTTTTCTAGGTGTGGGCAAGTAACATTTCTATTGTTTACAATATCCGCAGCAAAAATAGCAGCTTGATGGACCTTGTCACTATTTAAAAT
The DNA here is from genome assembly GCA_015082035.1 of Chaenogobius annularis. NCBI lineage: Eukaryota > Metazoa > Chordata > Actinopteri > Gobiiformes > Gobiidae > Chaenogobius > Chaenogobius annularis. The sequence continues at coordinate 201,685 of BJKM01000146.1, read as the reverse complement.
GATCAAGTTTGACTTTATAAAAATAGGTGTGTACGATGTAATCCCTCATTCGTCAAGGAGGGTTTAATTGTAGAAAAAGATTCAGTTGTAGTCATCTGGACTCTGTTTTAGAAAAACAAAACACAGAACAACACAGAAGACGCACGAGTTCAGGACCCCAAAGCGCTGTACATCTTCATCTCAAAGTCATCACAAACCACTCTTTTGAAGACAGTGAGGTGGAGATCCTGAGCAGGGAGAAAAGATGGTTTGAAAGAGGTGTTAAGGAGGCAATCTTTGTTAAAAAAGAGAATCCTTCCTTAAATCGTAATGGAGGTTTAAGATTCAACCTTCCCTTTGTTTATAATGGTTTATTGGAACCCTGGAGACGCCCAGGGCATTCTGATGCTAAACAGGTAGTCAGTGAGGAGGGAGAGAAAGTCAGTGAACAATAGGATTTTAATGGCCCATCAGGGAGTTTCAATGGCCCATTATCAGAGTAGGGTATAAAACCTGAGTTCTCAGACTTGTTTCACAGATTGAGAATGACTCCAGATGACTACAACTGAATCTTTTGTTTAAATAAAAATACCATATAATAACTACAAGAATAAGCCTGTAATGAGTAATACACGTGACTAGTTGACAATTAAAATAACCGTGTGCATTTTAATCATTGTTTTTGTGATCTGGACTAGAACTGGATTTTTACAAAGACAGCAGCAAAAATCTAAATTTAAATAAAAAAATAAAAAAAATTCAAATCAAACATAATATTCTCTATTATGAAGCCTCCGCTTACCATGTTTCAACATTTAATTGGTTTAGAATGTATTTAATGTAAAAAAAAAAAAAATAATACATAAACCATTTGACTAGTTGACTAATCTAAAAAAATATTGCTGACTATTTGACTACTCAGTACTAATAATTTCAGCCCTTTACATGAATACTGGCTTCTGCTCCATCTGCGAGAGACTCACCACATTTTAGTGTCTAAAAACAACCAATTTTACTTGTAGTGTACTGCATAATATTTTGTTGAAGAAAAAGAAGTTGTAATTGTGATAACTGTACAAGGAACAATTTAAATAGTTATAAAGTTACTATTTTATGCACGTCTGAAAACATAATGTACCTGAAAAATGTGATAAACTGAGATGCCTTTTCCACCAGTGCTTTGGTCACATTGGACACACATCTGGACATCGAGGCCTGGCTGATTCCGATAGTGTCGCCCATCGAGGTCTGGTACGAGCCTGAAGTGTAGAACCCCAAAGCTGCCATAACCTGCACCTCCGGACTGATGGCCCTGGATCTCTGAGTGCGACGGGAAAGGCTCTGAAAGTCACAAAACAGACAAAACCAATATGTATAATCTATTCAGAAGCTACCACAGAAAGAGAAAGTTTAGGCAAGGCAAGTTTATTGTTGGAGCACAATTTGTACATAAAGAAATTCAAAGGAAAAAAACAACAGGAAAAATGCATTCAAATCACAAAAACATGACAGAAATCACAAAACAGTTTAAGACATAAAAGAGAAGAGTGCAAACAAAATCCTTTTAGTCATATGTTCAGCTAAACAAAACAAAAGTTTTTATATTAGATTTGAACATTGCATGAAGACATAACTGTTATCAAGCACTTTACAAGTCTTTGTAATATTGAATACGGCATTCGCACCAAAAGTTGGTCAAGGCATAAGTAGTATCTATCTGTTAGCTTCTCCACAATATTGCAATAAATATCAGACAGTGAAATAAATGTGATAATATTGTATTGTGAGATTTGAAAATAGTAACATCCCTAGTTTTGACAATCGTGAGGAAATCATTTACACTATTGAAACATTTATTGACACAATAGAATAAAGAAAATTTAAATCTAAAAAATAAAAAAATCAAATAATGATATTGCTATGGGTTGACCACTAAAGCCAAGTTTAAAACGTATTTGTTCACAATTGCCTTTAATATATATTAGTACTATTATTGTATTTTTATTGCTTTGAATAGAATTCAAGTTTAGTTGATTGATGTCTTAATGTGTTCATAAAGCTAAATTAAGGGACACTTGAAACAAAGTTAAGGACTAAAACATGATAAATTGTCTAATAAAATAGTTATTAAATAGTGCAAAGTTCTCTTGGTTGTTCATGTTAGTGTAATCCTCATTCGTCCAGGAGTGTTCCATTGTAGAAAAAGATTCAGTCTGAGAACTCAAAACGTTTTGTTCTTTCTAAAACTGAGTCCGGATGACTACAACTGAATCTTTTTCTACTTGTTTGTTCATGACATTTTTTTATGGATATATTCATTTGTCACATAAATCACTTACTTCTCTTAATAACTCCACCAAATACAGAATGAATATCTTAGGAAAACCAAAATGTGTGATGAGAAAGTTGTCTGACACTAAGTCAAGGTCGAATCGGTCCATCGTCTTCTGCCCTCGTCCATGGAGCAGCAGATCACAGTCCAGGATGGCAATTGAGATGGCCATGCTTACAACTCTATGACAAAGGAATAAAGATAATTATTACTTTGTCACGAAATAACCAAAAGGTAAATTCACAAATGTTGAACCTGATGATTTCTATAAGTAACTAGATCCTAGAACTCAATATATTACGAATCTGATTCTGACAAAAATCTGTGACATTAACATTATTATAAAACTATTTCTGTTTTTAATCAATAATACACTATATTCATAAGTACTAAAAGCCTTCAGTCAACACATAATTTCAACCTTTATTTTGTTAAAAATCTCATGTACATAGTACATGACATAGTATATAATTATTTGCAGCCCTACTTTGTATGTTGGACTATTGTATACAAGTCTATAACATGTGTATAAGTTGAATAAATTAGACAATGCTATTCTTAATTTCTTACATGCTACCCTATGCTATTATACATCTGTTAAAGTCTTAAAAGGGCGTTACAATACAAACCTATTGCTATTAACACAAAAATGAATAGGCTACTTACCTACAGTACTAACTAAAAGCGTCTGTAAATGATGTGAAAGTTCTAAAAAAAACAATAGATGCATGGTATTACAAATTTATAAAAGCTTATGTGATTTACGATTGGTCATTGCACCACCTAATTTAACATTCGCGCCATCAATCAACAAAGAAATCGTTGAAAGTTTGAGGAGAATGCAAGTAGCTAACTCGCTGGCTAGGCGGCTAACAAACCACAACAAACATGAGGTAAAATTATCGAGCCGTGTGCATCCACAGATTCAACAGAGAGCTAAAAAAAAAATTAAGTTGTGTTTACTCCAATAAATTCAATTTTAATGTAATATAGTCCTGTACCTTATTTAACAGTCGTATATGTCTTTAATAAACAATAGTTTAGCATTTAGATAAAATGGTGCTAAAATATATTGAAAGTGCTTACGTGAACGCTATGCCACCCAAACAAACAGAAGATAAACAGTGAGGTGGCTCGGCTGCAGATGTTGTAAATGTGTAATTCTTAACGTATACATTCGTGTGTTTTTCGTCGCTGAATGTAATCAACTTTGTACTTACTCATACCCCACCAATACATCATTAACAAGGGAATATCTAATGTAAGTGACTGTATTTCTGCTTTGGAGTCAAATGCGTGTGTGTTAGCTTGTAGCATTAGCAACGGAGGCTAGCGTTTGGAGTAATGACTCACCTTTAGCAACCACGTCCCATCCACGGAGAAAATCGTATAAAATCCCACAAACCTACAATTATTGCGCGTGTGATCCACGTTTTGTTCATTTTAAAGTAGTTGTCATTGTTGTTGAAATCAGATATAACCCAACATTTTGATCCAAGTGAATTTGTCGCAAAGTCGATGGCCTATTTGTCTCTGAAAATTGTCAATATATTGTGCAAAAAAACAGCTGTAGTCAACTACCGGTACTTCATCATCAACCACTGAATATATACATATATATATGAGATAGAAATGTTTGTCAATATCGCCCACCCCTAAATTTATACTTAATTTATTTGTTCTGCATGTTTGTTTCAGGGTCTTGGTACATCATGGACAGTGACCTGAGTCCACAGGATAAAAAAGATCTGGACAAATTTATTAAGTTTTTTGCCTTGAAGGTGAGTGTGTTATTTTCATCTAAAATGTTTTCTAATTTGAAAAACAACCACCCAAAAATGCAATTATTGTATTTTATTTATTTATTTATTTCTAGACTGTTCAGGTAATTGTTCAAGCTCGACTTGGGGAAAAGATATGCACTCACTCATCTTCATCACCAACAGGCTCAGATTGGGTAAGTCACTTTAATCAGATAGCATATTGATATAAATCTGTAACTTTAGCATTTGTTACAGTATTTGTGTCTTTGTAGTTCAATTTAGCCATCAAAGACATCCCAGAGGTGACTCATGAAGCCAAAAAGGCTCTGGCCGGACAGCTCCCCGGCATCGGACGTTCCATGTGTGTGGAGATATCGTTGAAAACATCAGAGGTAAGCCCATATATAACAGTTTTTTTGCCTTTTGCCTGCTTTCTCCAACGTTTATTTTGTCCTTTTTTCTTCTTTTTTACGCAGAAACCTAGTTTAGGGATAACAACAATTGTTTTCATTTACTACTACTGCTACCGTTAATATAAAAATATATGATTGAACTGCATAATATTAGTAATATCGTGACACATTATTAGGCAAGGCAAGTTTATTTGTAGAGCACAATTCGTACACAAGGGAATTCAAAGTGCTTCACATAACAGGAAAAAAATGCATTAAAATCACAAAGACATGACAGAAATAACAAAATCTTAATTTAAAAGTGCCATTTTCAGGCTATCCAATCCAATTAATGATTAAACATTGTTTAATCACAAATTCTTAATGACAAAACCAGTTCAGGATTTTAATTCATGTCAAACTCCCCACACAGAAATTAACAACAAGTTATTATTCATAATAAAAATTATGAAAACACCTTCTAATGTATACATATATGTACCATTATTATTATTATTATTATTATTATTATTATTATATGCTCTTTAAAAAAAATTTTTTTTTAAATTGTATTACTTTTCTGATGGCCATTATGCTGTTTGTCTCCATGGAGATGTTATTTTAAAACTAGATCAGAATCAAAATCAGAAAAGGTTTATTGCCATTGTCAATTAACTGAATTCACAAACACAGGAACTTGTTTCAGCATTAAGGTGCAACATAAGACAATGAGCAAAAATAAAAACAACATATATTAAACAGATATGAAATCAAAAGGGCATACATTTGGCATACAGTAGGGATATACTACTTTTCTAGAATGAAGTGCACTAAAAGGCATTAAACCAGAAATCTACTGTGTTTAAATGAACTTGATGGTTTTCTTTCAGGGTGACTCTATGGAGCTGGAGACATGGTGCTTAGAAATGAATGAAAAGTTAGTTTTTTTGCTTTTTATCATTACTACAGTGTCAAAAGTCAAAATCCTCTCCCTAAACCTGTAATAATAATTGTCTCTATTCTCTCAGATGTGACAAGGATATTAAGGTTTCCTACACAGTCTACAATCGTCTGTCTGTGCTTCTGAAGTCACTGTTGGCCCTCACCAGAGTCACGCCTGCCTACAAACTGTCCAGAAAGCAAGGCCACGACTATGTTATATTGTATAGGTAAGTAGACATTATAAAATAGTATTATTATTATTATTATTATTATTATTATTATTACGTTATACACCCCTTAAACGTTTTTAAACTAAACATTCTAAACTCCAGAATAGAGGCAACATGAACTGGAACATAATAACTATTGTGAAATATCAAGGTGGTTTTTAGGTTTCACTGGACAAATACTTCCAGGAATGTTGAGCCCACAATAGTTTTCCATTTTATATTATATACTTTATCACAAATTCTAGTTTTTGTTAATCTAAAATACAATTTTGAGGCATTGTATTTTTTTACATCCTTTATAATATAAAAGCAAGATACAATAGATGCAATAAGCTACAAAAAGCAATGGCATAGATAGACCTCTAATAGACCACCACATTAAGTCAGCTTGTTGATTTGATTACTTTAGTCTTGCTAAATACTAAACTAACCGGAGTTATTGCAATGTGTCCTTGGAAGGAAATATTTTGCACTCTGTCTCAATTATTCCTGATATATTCCAAGCAACGAAATAAATTGTACAATTTTAAATACATAAATGATAGTCAATAAACTAAAAAAAAAATATTGATTTGATGAGACAAAACTAGAAAGAGCATACAGTTTATATATTTTGATTAGATTCTTCTTTTGCAGGCGTCACCCGTCTCCCCTCTTTTAGTTGATGTGCATGCTTCCTGTGCACCTAATATAATTATAAACCCGAACTATTTAGAGCATGGTTGTTTGTAATAGACAATAATTCCTAATTCACATGTTTCATGGTTCTTTGTCTTTATAGAATCTATTTTGGTGAAGTCCAGCTCAGTGGATTAGGAGAAGGTAAGGCATAATCATTGTCATCATCATTACAATATTCTTTTGAATTAACTTGAATATCTTTTTTGTATGTATATTTTTCAGGGTTTCAGACAGTGAGAGTTGGTGTGGTTGGGACTCCGGTTGGCACAGTTACTCTCTCCTGCGCTTACCGCATAAACCTGGCGTTTATGTCCAGTCGGTACGCCATGAGTAACTCTATTTGGAATAATTAAGAACCACTATAAAAAAATGTTTTTTTGTAAATATAAGGAAGATTTTGAACTCTCATCTACAGACAGTTTGAGCGCACGGCTCCGATCATGGGGATCATTGTGGATCACTTTGTGGATGGGTCGTGTGGACAGAGACCAGTGACTATGGGACAGCCCTGCAACTACAGGTGCAAATGACACCACACGATATTAAACATTTGAATGCTTGTTGTGGTCCAACTAGAACAAAATCAGGTCTTGAACATTTTGGAACCGTGACAGATCTATCACAAAATGGGTGTAGATCAGAGCTAACCAAAGACTAATCCAGAACTAATCCAGGACTAGACCAGGACTAAACCAGGACCTTGTTTCCATGGGCGTTCGAGTTGATGGGAAGACTTCTGGACAATACCAATGTCCAAAAAAAGGTTCTACCTCCCAAAGTGGTCTCTTGCTCTTTAGCTCCAGGACAGCTTTAGCTAACAGAGAGATGATTGGAAAAGAGAGAACTCAGACTCAGTCGAAAATGAATAATAATTTATCACCTCATTTTTAGTATGTATAATTCTCTCTCTCCTCTCTCAGACCTCCAGATGACGATGACACCGGACCCTTCCCTGGAGTCCAGGATTCACAGGAAGTCTGCACCACCTCCTTCTCCACCTCTCCTCCTTCACAGGTAAAACGTATTTCCCATTAGTTTGTTTCTGCTGCATTTAAGAGCATGTTCTACTATAACTTCTACCCCATCATCCAACTTAATGTTTACAAGACTTTTGTCTGAAATCTAGGTAAATGTTAATATCTTCTTCATCTAATCAGTTTCGTGACTTTTAACTGCGTATTTACTGACAACTTGTAATTAACTCCTACATGATAGAAAAGAGTGAACAAAACTTACTTTTGGCTATGTTAAAGACACACTGTAACATTTTTTATTATGGTGTTTATATAGCTTAAAATGCCTTGAAAAACATGACCTTACGAGCCGGTCACTATCAGGAAAACGTGCACACAGTAAGAATGTTTTCGTATGTTTATTGGCTGAAATGTTACAAAGTAGCTTTAAAATGTCAAAAAGAGAGTTGATTCACCAAAGGCTTAAAATGAAATTCCTGTTTCAGCTTTATCCCTCTTTATTACTGTTTCTCACTGTCGACATGTGCTTTTTTCCCTTCCCTTCTCTTTTCTCTTCCTTTTTGTTGTATTTAATTTTCTTGCCACTAAAGTGCGTTTGTACCCTGAGTCCGTCTCCCTCCAAACTGTCTAAGCCCCTCCCCCTGGACAGTCTCCCGCTCCCATTGGCTCCTGGACTTGTCACTCACAATGTGAGTCCCACCCCTGTGTGCTGTGGTGAAACTATCCTCCCCATGTTTTAGGAATATGTTTAAATGTTTGATTTGATATTTAATGATCAAATTGAGCCTATGTTTGTTTAGACTTTAGGGCTGCAACAAATTAATTGCAACAAATTAATTGGTGAAATAATCGGTGAAATAATCGTTAACTACTTTAGTAACCAAATAATAATAATGTAAACCGATCTATACACAGTGCTGAGAGAAGAGGTTATTATGGCTCGAGCAATAAAGAAATGTGTAAATTTAGATGAAAACTGTAAATATAGCAAATGGATTATTATCTGCAGTACTAATAGTATTTTGATCATCGTTATCTGGACAGTACACACTCAAACACACAACAAAAAACCTTTAATATCAAAGACAGCGGCATTACCGGTAAATCAATTTGTCAAAAAAGAATAAACAACTTTATTTTGCTAACGTAATGTGCAATAGAATATAAATAGCCTTGCTTACAATTTATCTGGCTGAAAAGTTTGGTTGGAATGGCTAAAATGTTGAACTTTGCATAAAAAGTGAATAGACTGTATCACCTTATGGAAAAGTTTCTGTTCTTTTTTAATGCTTCTACTTTTCTTGTATATAGACGATGTCACCCACCTTTACCTTTTGTTGAACTGTTATAATGCATGTCTTTTACTAATAGACTGATCGTTGTTAATCTGGTGTTCATCTCATGTTTTTGTTCCATGTTATTCACAGATGTACAGTTCCAGATTGTGTTGTCAGCCCCCGCTCATCACAGGCCCAGAGCTGTGCCCCCCTGCTGCCCCCAACCAGGTAACAAACTCTTCAGGCGGTTCAAACGTCAGAATTAAAGCAGCTAAGACGCTCCGTGACATCTGCTTCAATGTCCAGGTGATGCATGCTGGGAAAGAAGGCGGAGTCGTGCTAATGCCAACACAGGACGCTCGTCTCGCAGTGGAGCAGGTGCACAACACCTCCACCAGCAGGTAACTCCGTCAGTCTCATCATTATTATATTTATTATAGAAGAAAATCTGTGTTTTATAAATATGTCACGATCTTGTCCTTTTGTTCTGTGTCCAGTGGTGATGACGAGGGTTTGTGTCACAGTGGAGACGGCAGAAGTGCGTCTCCTTCAGATCCGGTCGAGTCTTTGTCAAATTTCACCAGAAAAGTCGGAGCATTCGTCAATAAACCCAACGCACAGGTATTGAACTGGGAAAGCAGGTGCAAAAATACTGATAGTGATGCTACTTTTTGAATGCAGGTGTGTCAAGACATGCATGAAAATATGTAAACAAAAATGTAAGAAACAAATCCAACTAAAAGCAAATGATGCGTCTGTTTATAGTTTTAGTGTATGATCATACAAAATTAAAGATGATAAAAAAGAAAGGAAATTTAAATGAAAGCATTTCAATTCATGTTTTAATATTTATAGTCATACAGATAAAACACTAACAAGAGAAAAGAGAAATAATGAAAATGAAAAGCTGTGATTATAAAAATGTATGATCTTTCGGATGATGATAATCTTCAAAGGAATATGTGTGGCCATAGTCCACTGTTGTAATGTCGTGTTTTGACCGTGCAGCTGACGGCAGCGAGCCTGGACCTGCCGTTTGCTGCCTTTGCGCCTCGAGGTTTAGAAGCAGAGGAGAACGACCGAATGGTACACTTAAATTTTTTTTATTTATTTAACCTTTAAGCGCACATTATGCTAAATTTGAGCTTTTAACCATGTTACAACTTTGTTCCCTCATCAAAAACATACCATGAGTTTTGCTTCATTCATGCTTGTTTCATTAATCCTGTTTATGAAGTCCTTTTCTCTGCTCCTTCTCTGAAACTCACAAAACATCAAAGGTAGACATCCAGGGGTCTTGCAGTTTGCAAGTCCATAAATCATTGCTAGACTCATTCTGAGCATTTCAGCCGTCATTACCACTACATGCTTACATAAGCATGTCGGGGAAAGCTAGCTTACCTAAGGATAATTCCCTTTGCTGCCAGTAGATGGTGTGCCAACACCAAATCCTGATAAGAGAACGCCTTACTCTTAGAAATGAATGTATTTCAATAGGTACATTATTTAAAGCTGCCAAAGTAAAGGTACAAGAGCATGTTAACTAACTAATGCAGAATCCTTTTAACATCTATACTCATGTGTATTTGAATCTTTATTGTGCAGGTACAGCCCCCGGACTCCCCCTCCTGCCCCTCTCCTCTTCAGGGCAGTCTGCACTCACAGGGCTCTGAAGGCTCAGGGCCACAGGATGATTTTGTCATGGTCGACTTTGTATGTGACACCGCATTTTCATGTTTCACTTTGTTACGTTTGACGTCATTCGACTAAGCAGACGTCTTCATGTTACAGAGACCAGCTTTCTCCAAAGACGACCTGCTGCCCATGGACCTGGGCACGTTCTACAGAGAGTTTCAGAACCCACCTCAGCTCGCCAGTCTGTCCCTCCACATCAGCTCCCAATCTATGGCCGACGACCTGGTCAGTGATCATAGCAGCTTAGAAAGAATAGGCCAAACAATATTCATTCAATAATTTGATATATTCAGTGTTAGCATGGAATGTTGTAATACCACCACAATGAATTCAAGTTAGCTAACTATCTTTTTGTATGACTATCCTAATAGGCCTTTAGATCGAAGTTTATTCATTGGAAAGTGTTAGTAAATTAGCTGCAGAATAAGAGCCAAATAAATACAAATTAACTACTGACACATGCAAAGCAGCTAGTTAGATGTTAATTAGTGTACCAGACAAAATTAGCTACTTGGCTACAATCTGGTGCAGAACGTCTTTTACAAGCTCAATGCCTCTGTACATTGTACCTTCACATAAAGATTAAACTAAACTAAACTACCCTAGAATAAAGTGTTATCCTAATTTGCTTTAATTATTTCCCATTATTCCACTTCCCTCTATTCTGTGGAGCTCATTTCAGTGAAACACATTTTCTTCCTCCACAGGACTCTTTACCTGAAAAACTCGCCGTATATGAGAAGAACATGGATGAATTTGATGCTTTCGTCGACATGCTGCAGTAGCTCAACAAAACAGACTGAAAAATGAAAAACTCACAACACTTAAATCCAGCGATGATTCAGGAAGACGAAGACGTGAAGTTACTTTAGTTAAAAAATCACTGAAAATCAAACACTAAATTGTCCAGTTCTGACACTGTTAAATGTATAGATAATTTGTCATTGTAAATATCAACTTTTCAAAATGCACAAAAATAAAGTTAGGAAAGTTGCTTTCCATCAAGTTTAATAGTGTACTTGAAGGATATTCTTACATCTATAAATAGATTCTCAGCACACTACAAGGATGGAGATTACATTTTAAATGTCTAAATTTTGACAATTAAATTTTGTCCAATAATGAATTATGAAGCAAAAATGTAAAGAATAAAATTATAATTACATTCATAAAAATAAAGTGAAACACATAAAAAGTAAAAATTCAGACATTTAAAATCTTCCATATATTTTTTTTCATTGATCAGAAGCTTTAATTTGATTTTATATATATATTCAACCACAAGTTAACTTTTGTTTTTTGACAAATTCCATCTAAATTGGGGTACTTTAACATGACTTTAACACTTTGTTTCCATCAGTCATTGCTAAAACGATTCCAGCACAAAGTTACACAACCTCAAAATGCATCTTTGAATATTTTGCCAAAAGATTTTGAGACACTTTAATTACCATAACATTTCCAGTTTTATTGCTGTGTTCCAGTCGTCCTCAGAGGTCGGATCATCCGAGTTCAGACTAAACTCACACTGGAACACTCTCACATCTCGTCATTCCTCCTGGGAAACACTGCCAACTTTGCGAGTGAGCCAATCGAACATAGCTGTGCCCTGCGTTTGGATAAAGTTTGATATCCGACAGTTAAAACATTGATAATACTTGTGTCATTTTCCCTTTAGCTTTTAGGTCTGTGAACCTGCTCCTGTTATAGGAAGAGCTAATGACAACAAAAGCAGACATTCACTCTCAGATGTTGATTGTGTCCAGGTTAATAATTGGATGCGCATTTCCCTGTTTTTAATCACTTGTTTTGATTCGTCCGACCTCCGAGGACTGGAACGCAGCATGAAGTCAGCATCTTCATGAATTCCCAGCTGGTATGGGATTTCAAAAGGGCAGAACAAGTCTAACTTAAACCATCTACATGATCAAGCATTAAAGCATTAAAATACTGCTTCTTCCCCCGCCACCCCGATCCCACCCCCAAACTTCTACATGGAACTGTGATTCAACGTAAGATTCAATAAGCCAAAACAAGTATGACCATCTGTTAAAAGCATCATTAAGTGTACAGTTTCCAGCTACCGCTATAAACCTGTATATTTTTGTAAAAAGGTAGAACATTATTGCCAACTTCATCTCTAATTCATGACTGTGGGTTAAAGCTTTAATTTACTGTTTAAATTCAATAAAGCATGACTGGTCTACCCTGAATTTCTTTACAGTGTTAAAATAATTGGTGAAAACTCTGGGCTTTAGTCGACGGGCACAAGCTTTGAAATGACCATTTTAAAATCGTCCAGTCAAACCGTCTGAGAGCTAGTTTAAACTTTACATCCTTTAGTGGATGGTAAATCTTAGTCAAACGAGCGTTTCTAATGAACAATCGACTTTAAACGCATCAACCAACTAAAGTTTGAAATATGGTAATGGAAGGGTCGGTGTATTTAAGGGGTATTTGGATTTTATTTTAATAATTCAGTTTTGAAAAAACAATGCATGCGTGTGATAAATTGGCCACTCTAAATGGCCCCTAGAGAATGAATGTGAGAGTGAATGGTTGTGTGTGTGTGTGTGTGTGTGTGTGTGTGTGTGTGTAACCCTGTGACGAGCTGGCGCCTGTCCAGCGTGTACCCCGCCTAAGGCCCATAGTCACTGAGAGGTTCCAGTCACCTGCGACCTCTAATGGGAACAAACAGTAGACGATGAATGAATGAAAAACAATGAGTTATTTTATTTGTTGCAAAATATGGAAACATTACCGGGTTTAGTGTGGCTCTGGCCTCAGCTGAATCTTTACCTGTGAGGACTAACAACTCAGTGTGTTAAATACAGAGAAACTCCGGGTTTTCAGGACAGAGTAAGTGCTTAACATTTGTTTCACATTTTCCACAGTTGTTGGTGTGTTTGTTTGTTTTTTCTCTGAGGGGGTCTGAGCCTATTTGTGTACATTTCCTTTGCTGTTCTTTTTTTTTTACCTTCATCACCTTTTTCTGTAGTCGTACTCTTGTTTTTTGCAGTTTTTGTGAAATGTCACGTTTGCCTGCTGTTTTTGTCATTGTTTTTTTTTTCATGCATTTGATTTGATATTTTATGAGATGTACAAAAAAGAAAAATATATAGCATGTTATAAATAATCATGTTATTTTTTTGTCTTTTCCCCTTCCTTCACTCCATCCTTTTTTGTGCCTTTCTTGTCTTTTTTTTTTTTTATAAATCCCAAGACCTTTGCGGACCATGCATCCACTCCAAACAGCCTGTATCTTAGTAGCAGCCTTGATCAGTTCTTGTTCTTCTCGCAGTTTCTCCTCCATGTTTATGTCCTACATGTTTTTGTGGTGCTGTAAAGCGAATCGTTCCAATAATGAGTTTGATTCAGTCTGAGAACACTTTAGTTTCCAGGGGGAGGTACACACTCTGGTGGAGGGGGTCCTTCACCTCCTTGTCTTACAATAGTCATTCGCTACATGGTAGAAAAGGTTTCAATTGTTGTCATCTGGACACCGTTTTAGAAATCAAGACGCTTCAACTTAAATGTCCACGTGACTACAGTTGAAAGCTTTTCTATTATGAAAGTTCTTACTTCAATGGCCAGGATATTATAATCCAAGAGTTTCGTAATCAAATGATATTGCTTGAAATTGTTAAAAGTCCTCTTGGAATGAATATGAGTTTCAGACCCTCCACCAGTCACTCAAAGCAAACAAGCTGCTGTTGCTATACCGACATGCGTTCATACAAGTCAAACGGACGTCAGTGCAAAAGCTGTCCACATTTTGTAAAAAGACAAATGCATAACAATTTCTTATTGTAGAAATGAACCAAACCATGACATTTGTTGCTCTCAAATGTAATTTATTGTTGTGGTTTTCATTCCATCATAATTACTTACCGTACACTTTTCATGTGCGGATCAAGTTATTTTTTTTTCTTTTTCCCTTCCTTTGCTCCATTCTTTTTTGTGCCTTTCGTGCCTTTCTCTGTTTTCTTATAAACCCCAAGACCTTTGCGGACCATGCATCCACGCCAATAAGCCTGTATCTTCGTAGCGGCCTTGATCATCTCTTCTTCTTGTCGCAGTTTCTCCTGCTCCTCCATGTCCTCCTTTACAACTTCATCCATGACTCTGAACTTCTGCTTCATCTCCATTAGTTTTTCCGTGTTCAAGATGATTTTGCCACTAATGTCATTAATCTCTTGCGCCTTGTCCTCCTGCATTGTTCGTGTGCGCTCCTCCCAAAAGTCCCTCTGCTGTATCATCTCCTCTTGTTGATTTTGGAGAAATTCAATGGATACATTGTGAGTGTGTCGTTCCTGCTCCATCTGTTCTTCCACCAGCTTTATCTGCAACTCGAGCATTTCCATTTTGTCATTGGCCTCCTTTTGTGACATTTGGAGTTTGTCTTCTTTGTCATGTTTTATTATTTCATTCTTTTCCTTTTGTTCTTCCTGTTGAGCTTCCAGTATCGCGCATTCATCTTTAAGTTTCTCAAAAAGTGCACGTTTGTTTTCTAACTCCTTTTCCAGCTTGGAACAAAAGGCCTGTTCCTCCACATTTGTCACTCTGCTTATGTGCTCAGCCATAATTTTTTTCCTTTGATTGTCATCCTCTATTTTCTGTAACAAAAAGTTAAAAGTCTGCTTTTCTTCCAGTTCCAAACGAAAAGTCATCATAAGTTCTGATAGAGTGTGGCAGTCTTGGATGAGTTTGTTCAGTGTGACTTTTTCCTGAGGGCAGTGTGGATTCTTGTTCAAATTCACAGTGAACGAAATTGCCAATAAATCAAGCTGATTTTGGAAGTCCTCCAGCACAGCGGCCACTCTCAGACTCTGGGTCCTGGACAGTTGCATTCTTGTGTGGACATTAGCATTTCAGTAAAAATCTGCCGTGCTCCTGAGTGAAACGTGTGCTCTTCTTTGGTGGTTGTTGTTGTTGTTGTTGTGTTACTTTTAATGGAAAAGGCGTATTTACCACCACCTACTGTAGTTGTACGTCTTCAAAGTATGTGTTTTACACTATACCGTAAAAGCGGTTTGTATCCATAGTGTTACATTACCGCCATGCTTTAGACTTTATTCTTTAGACTTTCTTCTTCTTCTTCTTCTTTGGTGTTTTATGGCGGTTGGTATCCATGGTGTTACATTACCGCCATTCTTTATTTCTTTAGACTTTATTATTTTTCTTTGGTCTTTTATGGCGTTTTGATATCCAAGTGTTACATTACCGCCACCAACTGTAGTTAAAGATCTTAGACTTTAGATCTTGTTCTTTCTTTGATGGTGTTGTGTTGCTTTTAATGGCAGCTGGCAGCCTACTGAAAAGGTCCATTTACCGCCACCTACTGTAGTTGTACGTCTTCAAAGTATGTGCTTTACGCTATACCGTATTACGTAGACTTTATTCTTCTTTGGTGTTTTATGGCGGTTGGTATCCAAGTGTTACATTCCCACCACCTACTGTAGTTTAAGATCTTAGACTTTAGATCTTGTTCTTTCTTTGGTGGTGATGTTGCGTTACTTTTGATGGCGGTTGGCAGCCAACTGAAAAGGTCCATTTACCCTCACCTACTGTAGTTGTACGTCTTCAAAGTATGTGTTTTATGCTGTACCGTATTCTTTAGACTTTATTCTTTAGACTTTGTTTTTTGGACTTCGTTCTAAAGAATAAAGTCATCATCCTTTGTGATGTCATCTTCACGTCATGTCCTGTTGCTAAGGGTGTCTCTGTTGCTATGGTGACAGCCCTTCCCAGACAAGTGCTCTAGAATTTGATATTTAAAACCTCAGTGGTCCGTGTGTGGCTCTGTGGAAGATGTTTCTATCCTTCCATTGTGCATTATTAGTTTGGTTTTGGCTCCACAAACTTGTTACTCTTATGTCTTATATGACCATTTTTATATTTATATTTTTGTTTGCTTGAAGTTTTTAACTAAATATACAGAAAGACGTTGAACATTGCAGTGTGTAAATGGAACACACCTGAAGCTCAATTCAATTCAATTCAGTTTATTTTTGTAACACACAAAATCACAACATCGGATGCCTTGAAGTGAAAAACAGAATAAACAATGTTCATAGGGACTTGGCAATGTCCCAGCATCCTGTGTCCTTAGATGTCCCTTAGACCCCCCTTCTCGGCCAGGAAAAACTACAAAATCTTGAGGAGTTCCACAGTGAAGGAGATCATACGCCCTTGGACGGACAGGCGGACGGGCCTCAATTTGAGATAGACAGTAGAGCTGGACCCACTCAGGAGGAGAACCAGTTCTTCGAGGCAGTTGTAGAACCGTTGATTTAGAGTAGAGACTGTTTCTCCAGGCAGTTGAGGAGCATCTGGATCCACAGGTCATCGGTGTGCCTGTACCACTCCCGGCGGGGAAGTGGTAGAAAAAGGAAAAGATTGCAAGTGAAATTAAATATTAAATATTGTTTGATAGAAAAGTCGTAAGAAGCAGAGGACAGTGCTCAAGCTGCCATAGCTGGGAACTGTAGGTTTTTATTTCTGTTCCTAACTGGCCTGACCATATGCTATTTCAAAGAGGAACGTTTTAAGCCTGGTCTTAAATGAAGAGACTGTGTCGGCCTCTTTAACATGGACAGGAGCTGATTCCACGACACAGGAGCTTGGTAGCTAAACGCTCTACCTCCTACTGTGCTTTTAGAGACTCTTGAGACCACCAGAAGTCCAGCATTTTGAGAGCGGAGTGCTCTGTTTGGATAAGGTACTATAGCATCTTTGAGGTAGGATGGGGCCAGGTCATTTATGGCTTTGTATGTCAAGAGATGACTTATGGAGATGACAGGAGATGACAGTTGAAAGCTTTTTATAGAGCTTTTAGAACACGCTGCAAGCAGGGACTTACAGCAGTCGAATCTAGATGTTACAAACGCATGGACAACGGCATCGCTTTTAGGCAAGATTTTTCTGATTTGGGCTGTATTGGATTATAGATTATCCATTATAGATGGAAATAGGCTGTTTTACAGGCTTGATTTATGTGTGCTTTGGATGAGAGCTCAAATAAGACTCCAAGGTTTCTTACAGTAGAACTGGAGGCTACACTGACGTTGTCCAGTGTGACTATCTGCTCAGATAAAGCGTCTCGTAGATGTTTAGGGCCTAGTACAATGACCCTGGTTTTTTCAGGGTTAAGAAGCAGATAATGAAGTGTCATCCAGGTTTTTATACCCTTCACACAAGCACCAAGTCTGTCTGCTTGATCGGTCTGATCAGGTTTCATTGATAAATACAGCTGTGTGTCATCTGCAATGCAGTGGAAGTTAATGCTATGCTTTCTGATAATGTTACCTAACAGCAGCATATAAAGAGTAAACAGAATTGGACCGAGTTCTGAACCTTGTGGCACACCGTAGGTTACTTTAGAATAGGGTGAGGAGCTCTGGTTTACATTAACAAACTGGTACCTATCCGATAGGTAGGATTTAAACTGGCTGAGGGCGGGGCCTCTGACACCTACATCACATTGTAACCTCTGCAGTAGAATGTTGTGGTCGATGGTGTCAAACACCTACATCACATTGTAACCTCTGCAGTAGAATGTTGTGGTCGATGGTGTCAAACGCTGCACTGAGGTCCAATAGAACCAGGATTGAGACCAGTCCATCGTCTGCAGCTAATAACAAATCATTTGTGACTTTAACTAGTGCAGTTTCAGTGCTGTGGTGAGCTCAGAACCAGACTGGAAAACTTCAAATAAATTATTGTGCTGTAGGTGGCGACAAAGCTGTTTAACCATTTTACTCTTAAAACGCTTTTGGAAAAAAATCCTTAATGATTGTGGAACATAACCACTTTCTAATGAAGTATTTATTATATTAAGAATATAATCTATAATTAGGTGGAGAAAGTCTGCTTGGAATCGGGTCTAGGATACAAATTGACGTTTTAGACGACATAATGACTGAAGTGTTCTCTGATCAACAGCAGTGAACTTTTCTAGTGTTACTGATAGATTTATATAGGACATTAGTTTTACAGCTTGGGCTTGTTCAGGGCTAATAGGGGGATTCATTTCATCTAGTTTAGCTCAAATTGTGATTTTGTTAAAAGACAGAATAAAATCAAGAGCTGAGAGGAGCTGGGATTGAGGGCTCTTCTGCAGTGATTGTTAGCCTGGCTACAGTGCTGAAAAGAAATCTAGTGTTATTTTTGTTGACATCTATCAAATTTGAATAGTGTCTGGTTTGGGCCTTATGCAGAACCTGCTTATAGGACAGTAGGCAGATTTTCCATGCTTTTAGGGATTCTTCTGTGTGGGAGCGACAAATTGGCCTAATTTTCTAACCCTTTATTTATGTGAATGCAGTTTCTCTTTGTACATTTCTACCACAACTAATATTCTTGTTACTACTACTACCACCACCTCCATTGTACAGAGGCAGCCTGCTCACTGTAAAAATACATGGTTGTGCCAGTTATCGATAAATGTGACAGACCAGGGCAATGCCAGTGTGGAACATTCTGGGCAAAGCATATCCAGGGAGGCGAGAAACGTACATGGTGCATCATTATCGTTTTTATTCCTTTGGTTTTGAGTTTTATTTGGTCGGGACGGCTCCGGCCAATTTCCATCTGTCTGTCGCTTTAATACTCCAACCACCAGCGCACGATTGTACATGTTTAGGGGTGCTATAACGAGACGCGCCAGTAGTGGTAGTTGTGTTATCTGAAAACACTTTAGTTTTCAGGGGGAGTTGTACGCCTGTTGCCATGGAATTTTTGCTTTACCTGGGGAGGTTACATAGTACAATTTCAGACCCTCCACCAGCCGACGTCACTCAAAGCAAACTGCTGTTGCTATACCGACATGCGTGTCATACAGAAGTCTGAGCAAAAGCTGTCCACATTTTGTAAAAAGAAACACTCATAACAATTTCTTATTTTAGAAATGAACCAAACCATGACATTTGTTTCTCTCAAATGGAATTTATTGTGGTTTTCATTCCATCAAAATTAGTTTTTTTTTCCTTTTTTTTTTTTTAACTTACCGTACACTTTTCATACCCCTCCATTTTGTCACAATGTCCACAGATGCACAGCCCTTTTTAAACCAGCAATATGCTATTTTAGGCTGTCGAACCGTTCAAAAGTTTACCTTCAAACTTTGCTGTTGGAAGTGAGAGCGCCGTAAAACCAACTTCCCTGAATTCACCACAATTCTAAGTAGATATTATGTCTAGAGTTAGCCACTATTAACATGCCGTAACTTCTTGACGCCAGAAACGCAAATAAAATACAAAAAGAAAAAAAAGGAAAAAATTCACAAGAGACAGTGTAATTTGATGCTCGGTCCACGTAAAAATATCCTAATACCCGTTTCTCTCCCCATTTACGTTATTTTAATGTAAAATCTTTCATAAGGAATGGCTGGGAACGTGTTCTAGACCTGTAAGGCAGGGAAAGAAACTCCAAGGTGGCTTCCCGGGTTTAAGTCTATGAAGATGCATTCAAGTCCGTCCAAAATAAATTGTAAGATGTGGTACAGTCCTGGAGCAGCAAGGGGGGGGGGGGGGGGGAGATCCAGGTGAGTTTTCTTGTCGAGTTAGCGCTAGGAGGCGAGGATGTAGGAAGGAGGAGACGAGGATCAGGCCGTGTTGAGGAGGTCCTGAATGGCTTTCTGCTGCGCCTCGTTCAATGTGGAAACGCACTGTGTCCATAAACCCGCAGAAACCTGAGAAACAGAAGTCAAAAGTATTTATATTTTACACATTTTATAGGTGTGGCAGTATAGCCTGCAGCTCTACCACTTTAGATCAGTCTTGCTATTGGTTAGCGGTGACGTCAGACCCTTTCGCCCTCTGACCTCACGTTCTTCCAGCTCTCCCTGTGTTGACTCTGTCCACACCACTCAGCGCTTCCTGCCATGGGACCACAGTTTGCTAAAACGCTCTCACTGTGCCGCCCGCCATGCCGGCTATCGGGCGTGTGACTGTCTGGAGTCTGTCCAAGCCTCTGCAGCACTTCCAGATACAACTGATGATCTGAGCGATGGAGCTAGAGTGTGCACTGTTGCCTTGCATTGCCTGGCCTCTCTTTTAGACCATTCCGGTCTGAAAATCAGATGAACTGTTTTGAAGTGAACATCTAACAATGAATTGTGCTGTGCCCAACTTATTCCATCCTTTATGTCCAACTAAATAATTTACAAACAATGTATACATAAAGTTGTACTTTTGCCAGCTTTTCACTCAAGTCTGCTAAATAACGAACCTGCATTTAGCGGGTCCTGGGCCAACTCTCAGGTTTAGCCTTTACGGACAATACAAGCTAAACGACCCTCAGAATGCCACAAGTGGTAATTTTATTGCCCTTAAGCATAGTACATTTAAAAAAAATAAACAAAAAAATGTATTTACAATTTCAATTTAGCAGAGGGCTAATTAGAGTTTTTAACAATTGGTGGTGAAAATTGCAAAATCTTCAAATCGGGTGGCTTTTCACCACCATTTTCAAATAAAAAAGGACCAACTAAAGCCCATCACCCGTTTAGCAACTCTTTAACCCTTTATATAAGCTGTGATCTTGTATGTTTAATCTGAAAGATGCGCGACAAGTTTGATGTTCCGCCCTGCGAGCGTACGGTGACGTTTTATCGATAAAGTCACAGGGGGCCGCAACCTGTCCATTTCGTCCTCGTGAGGGTATCCATAAAAACTTTAGTTAACAAGTTGACTGAGAGGAGGACTGAGATCATAGACCTACAGGAGACTTATAAACTATTGACTTCAAATTGAAACACAAATGCTAAATTGAATGAATGTCATTTTTAGACCAATACTAAAACAGTTTGCAGTAAACTAAACCTATAGGCACAGGCTTTATAAATCGGAGGCATATTCAATTCACCTGAGCAACAGTCACTGATGACTTTAAAAGTTTTTTTTTGCTGCTATATCAGTCACTCAGGACGACTTAATTAAAACTCTCCCAAATTCTACAGAATATGTTTTAATTACACACACAAAAACATTGTATTGATCCTCACCTGAACTTGTCGAATAACATTGGCCAGTCTTTTGCTGCAGGCATCTTCACATTTGATGGATTCGCTCGCGACACCGTCCGCGATGATGAGGAAGATTTTGGGAAGATTGGCGTTGTCTGGCCCGAGGACTATGGGGTTGTTGCTGAAAAGGATAATGCAAGTTCAGCACAATCTTTCACTCTTAGTCTCTACAAAAGTTCCTTTGTGAACTGAGCTCTACCTTTCAATGAGGTCGCACAGAAAGTCAAAGGTATGGACCGCCTCTTCCTTGTCCTCTTTAAGTGGCAGCCAGCTCAGCCAATGGGGGAGCACCTCTGTGACGCTGACCCATTCTGGTTGGAAGCGCATCACTTTGCCCACGGCGGAGATGCAATTTTCTGTGGCGTTCACATTTTCTTTGGAGCGAGAGTCTGGGGCCTGGATCACGCCCACCAGACGCGGGATCGCCTCTGAGGAAGAAGAGCAAATAAGCTTAATGTTCACGTATAAACGCTTTAAAAGTGTCTAAACAAATACATTCCAAACTCTAAAATGGAGCAAAAGTGAAGTGGAACATAATGTGATTTCAATAGAAAAAGTAAGATTAACCTCAGCATCTCAAATATGAAAACTCAAGGTGGTTATGGCAAATGAAAGCGCCTCGGTTACATGAGGGCGACATCAGAGCACGCTTTAAACACAGTCGCTAATGTAATATTAGGCGATTATGACTTTGCACTTAAAAATCCAGATTTTTGGTTTTAAATTGAGAAATATTTACAGAAATGCTGTACCCGCAATAGTTTTACCACAAATCATACTTTTTATGAAGCCAAATACAATTTTGAGGCAAGAAGAGACTTAAAAGTAATTTCCCTTGAAGATCAATGTAGTTCTCAAAGTCAAAAGCCTGATTTATTTAAGTTTTAACTAAAAGACAGTAACAAGTCTTTCAGTACGATCAGTCAAAATCTGATCTGTGGCAGAAAAATACATTGAGGAAACGGCCTTTGGCTACAGGTTGACTACATAAAATAAAACAATCTTTGGAGCGGCCGGACAATTTGCTCCCTCAACATAAGTTTGTTCCATTTTATCGGTAGATGCACTTGTGGGGTCCACTCGCACGGGCCTCACTACAGTGTCGGCCGTCTCACCTTTGCAGAACTTGCAGTAGCTGGCTCCTCCGTACTGAGCCATGACGCCGACACCGTATGCAGCCGCCTGCCTCACCTCAGGCACCGGGTCGACGAGAGACTGCAGCATGGACCCCAGGAAGTAGTCTGCGTACTTAAAGGACAAGGGACTGCAGTGTTCTACAACATCATCGAAGATGCACAGCCCCCACTGTCTGTCCGCCCACGGCCGCTCGGCTCTCTGAGGGAAATACTGAATGTTACTGATGGAAATGGACTCCAATATGTAATAAACCTGCAGCGAGTGAAAGCCAGAATGAATGAGAACTCTTAATTCTGGCTTTTTAAACTCCTTCTGAGCAGCGTAAACTCCGATCATCTTTAGTCAAACGCACCAGTAGCTCGATGATGAGGGGCAGCAGCTGTTCAAACCAGAGCAGGACGTTTTCTTTGTGAGAGCTGAAGATGGAGTGCAGGATGTCCGACACCTTTGTCAAAATGTACACGTCGTTCTCGTCCTGGAAGAGAAATGCAGATAACATTAGATTTAAAATGGATATTGGGCAGAAGGTGTTGGAACAATGCATTGAAAGGACTGTACCTCATCTTGTAATGTTTCTTCCACCTGTTCATCATAGTCTTCATCTTCCCTTTTGTCTGCGGAAAAACAAAAAGTATAAAAACAAATTATTTTCTTGCAATTTTGACAACTATGCAATTCATTTACTACATTTTATATTAGCCCTGCACTGTAGGGATGTACTTAAATGCTGTAACAAAACTCATCTCCAGAATTATACCTTGTCTGAGCCTCTGGTTTTTAAAATGCTCCTCTAGTTTCCCCTTCAGAATTCCTCCCAGCTCCTCAAACTGGGCCTTCTCCAGACACCCGTCGCCCATGAGCTCGATGCACTTGGCAAAGGAGTGCATGATCTCCGAGAGCACGTCAGAGTCCGGCTCCGTCCCGATGGCTTTGATCAGGGGGTCGCTCATGAACTTCCACATGTCTGACAGGTACTGGGGCCCGCGCACCTGGGCACACTCCAGCAGCAGAGGCATGGACTCAGCCGCCGCTACTCGCACACGTCGAGAGAGTCAAGGAGGAATAGAGCTACAGGGGCAACATCAGGCACGTTGTGACAAGCTCTGGTTCTCAGGCCACTTTGTCTTTCAGTGTGGTCTGTGTTTACAGGCCAAGGGCCAAGCACCTCATTGTGGGGCGGAGGTCTGCTGCTAGAAGCTGGTTTGGTTTGAGTTTTCTGTCCCGGAAAAGAGGTTTGGGTTTAGTGCAGCGTAAACCACCAAAGTAACTCCACACGGCTTCACTTTGGAGTGGATCAGGACAATCCAAAAGTGGGTTGGCTTTCTAAGACTGTAGAAACAAAGTGAATATTTCTAGTGCATAATGTATCTATTATCCGAACCCCAATGCATTACATAAAGTTAAAACATGACTCATGCACAGGAAAGGGGAAAAATGCAAAAAAAGCAAACGGAGTGGCTTCCGGTTAACTCTAGCTTTAGCCACGTCTCTCAGCACCACAAACTTGAAATGACTCAACGTCTTTGTGAATTGCTGAGATCAGCCTTCTGATTAAAGTATAATTTATAAAAAAAGGTTATTTCATTCAATTAAAAACACATCAGTTCTGTTTGGGTGCCGTCAGCTGCTCGTGTAGCGACGCACGCCGTGATTGAAAGAACCGTCTCAAAGTGCTCTAGAGTGAACCACTTTGGGGGCCAGGGCCAGTCGAAATGTGGCTTTCAACATGAAGATTCTGTTGGATTATTTGCTTCAAAAACGTTCTCCCATCTGATATGAAATACTATTCTCTTGTACCAAAAGGATATCATCATGAAAGTAGAATTTGAGCAGAGGAACCATGAGTTTGGCCACTTCTTCTGCGTACTCTACAAACCCCTCCTTCAGCTCTTTGGCATAACACACCTGAAAAACAAACCAATTTACATTCAACACATTTATAATCCTCTTAGCACAGAGTAAAAATAATTTGCCCACAGTCCTACCAGCATCTGGCAGGCAGTGGCCTTCTCCTCCAGCCCGGCCGTCTTGATGCCGAAGCTTTGCTGATCTCCCAGATTTACAAACTCCCATCCGTCGTCCTCCGAGATGCTCTCCATGTCCTGGGCTACAAGACACAAAAAAACAGTTTCAATGTCAATTTGTACCAAATACAAACGACATTCTTAAACTTGCCATTGCTGTGGTATTGAACCACGTACTATGAGTGGTAATGTACTTCCCCCTTGATTAGACATTTGTAATTAGTTTTAAATTGTTGTGCTGACCAACAGCATTGGGTAGAACAGCGTTATTTTAAAATCAAGCCAATTCCTCTTTCCTCTGCTATAACAGTTACTGTAAATGAGTGGCAGCAGTGGCGACAGCATATGCAGCTTCTCTGAATGAGTGGCAACATTTTGGGAAGTAAATGAGCAAAATGAGAGTTTAGAGACCGAAAAAGAAGCTTGACTAAAAAGGGAATAAATCAGTTAGGCGGGTATGTTATGCATTTGTGACTGGGACAGAGCACAGTATACATGAACCTTATCAGGAGACGCATTCTACCAAGTTGTAGCTCAAATGTTAATTAGCCCTGGCAGGCTGATGTTATCAAGTCCCAGTGAAGGGAGGAGCCTATTGTACATGTTTTTAGTGAGGGGAAACCTACACAGACATAAGGAGAACATGCAAACGCCACACAGAGGCCCATTGGGAATCGAGCCCAGGACTTTTACTGTGAAGCGAGGGCGCCAACGGCATGAAGATCTATGCAGCACACGAGAGAATTTAAACAAAAGTAGTTACTTTGAGATACTTTGAGATGGAGTACACACACAGCAGGCGGCAGTACGTTGGGAGTTTAGAGACCGTTAATAAGACATGAGCCAGGCGATAGTGGAAACCGCAGTCTCCCTTCTCTGCACATGAGCGCATTTTAAGCCCTTTGGCTGCTCACCGCTGGTTTTACAAGCGAACACACGCCGACATTAGCCTGCACACGTCATGTTCTGGTATCAGTTTGGTCAGTTTTTGCCCAGTGTTGTTGTGGTTGAGTGTACAGTTGACATGTGTCCGATTTGGTGCTTTTGAGCTCTGGAGGAGAATAGACTAACAAATGATTATTTTGGGTGAATTTGCAGGCCAAATAAGGCTGAATATTACGGGTGCACAGCAATTGGCCCTGTATCGGCCGATCTTCACATCGAGTAATCTCTGTTTCAGTCAAAAACCACCGATATTCTGCAATGGTTACGCTCTGGTAATGAAAGTGAATTCTGCTGCTATTTTCTAACAGACTAAACTTGAATCCAGTCTTTATTCTGAGGCAAAAGACCCAGAAATGACAGTTACAGATTTTTAAAAGCTCTAGAAAAGGTTTGAGACAAAACTTATCCTTAAATATAAGCGCAACAATTATTTGACTCGTTTTCATCCTAAACGATCAGTTTAGACATGTTTACTGCAGATAACTTTAGTGTGAGAGATTAAAGGAGAACAGTAAGTGTCTGATACACAGCGTCTGTCGCTGCTGCTGTTACAGGAGGAGGCGGAGCAACATGGACTGAGACGAACAGAAGTAATCCAAAATAAGACTTAGTATTAACTGAATGGAAACGTGTGACGACTAATACATAATTATAGCCAATAGCCTGCCAACATCTAAACAGTGCTACCTATGACAAAGTTTTTTTTTTGGAGAATTAGTTACTTTCACTCATACCATTACTTTAGGGGAAAACTGGTAACTTTAACAAGTCTGATCAGACTTAATCAATAAGTCTCCCTTATTGATTATTGTCTATTCACTGCTTAATTGAATCAAATTAGATCTTATGAAAGTAACTTACTGTCAAGTAGCGCCACCTCTGGTTTGATGGAGGCAGTTCTCATGAGTGGCCCCATCACCACAGGAAGGTACTGCTGGAACTCTTTACCCAGAATCTTACACATGCGTGCCCACGCAGAGATCATGTACGAGGTCTGTAGGAAAAAGAGGGCAAGTCATGATAAATATTTAAAATATATACATTTAAAAAGTTTGAATATTAGGACATTTGTCATTTTACCTGTGGATCGTCATCTTCAAGATCATTGAAATCAGTTTGCGTTTTAAGCAGCAGCTGCATCACTGCTGCTGCGTCGGACATGAACTAAACAAAACGGACAGAAACAAGTCAGTGAGTGGTATTCAGAGAACACAGACTGATCTGGGATTAGTGACACTAGAACGTCACACTGCCAGAGGGGGCACAAAGACACTTTTCCCTATTGAATACACTGCACTTCACAAGTGTTGAACCAGATCATTTCCATCAGCGACTAGACCCATGAACTTACAAAAACTGAATTTTAACCATATTCATTTAGTATTAAATAGTACGGTTCTATAGAATGTTGTGCAGTCATCTGAAACCCAGCAATAGGGCTGCACGCACCATTTTAGTAGTTGACATTTTGAGACAATCCCCGTCTTTGTTTAAAAAAGGCCTTTAACGGGTCTTTATAGTCCAGATAAGGATTACAATCAAAATATGACTACTGCAGTTATTTTTTGCCATAATACTACTATTGTTATTGTAAATGGGGGTTGGCGATCATTTTATAAAATTTGTATTATTAAAATAAATCAATATTCTACTGACTCGTTTGAGTCTTTGTCGAAGTGGAATCATACATTCAACTTTGAGAGCATTTTCAGGTGGAGTTTGTATAAACCATTACATTTTGCATCGATTTAACTTTGTTCCCTAAAAACATGCCTTCTCTTTTCCCACAGCGAGTCCGATGAGGCTGATGCACTCGATGGTCTTCCCTCTCAGCAGACGCAGCTCTTTCTGAACAGCGTTTTCGACGATGTTTTTGAGCGAGGGCATGAAGAGGTCATAGTATGGCACAAACTTCTCCTCTGCAGTGTCGGCCACCGAAGCGATTGAAGTCACCACCTGCTCCAGCACCAGCTTTGTGCCTTTCTGAATCAACTACAGGGGAAGAAGACGGGTCAGTAAGTCTTTTGAAACTACAAAACATCCAGACTTAAAACCAATGAACCCCAACCACCTGCTAGATGTTCCAAAATGCATGCAATCAATGAAGCCATGTAAATTCCGTACCTCCTGCAGTTTGGCCTGCATGGTGGCGCACAGATGCTGCACCAAGCTTTCAAGATATGGGACGAGCAGCGATTTGGGGCAGTCCTCTGTAAAGTTTATGAGCGCGGCCGCTGCATGAGCCTGGACTCTGGGGTTACCCTGGTCCTTCATGGTCTCCAGCAGAGCCACGATCACCTGGGACGCGCAGAAAAAGGTGAGAAGACTTTAAATATCAGAGATTGTCATTAAAAGGTTTCTCTGTTGCCACGTTGAATGAATTATAGACATGATAGATCGTTTGATATGCTTGAATTTAAAAACAGAGGTAGCGCTTTGTGCGTTTGAGGATGAAGATGTCCCGAGCCCTTTCAGCCAGAGAAATTAGATTGAAAATGTTTCAAAAGCTAAATGTACATGTGTATCACCAAGTGCATTTCTAAAGTTTATTTTCCTTGTACCTTGTCATGAAATTTCTTCTGGAAGGTGGGAGCAAAGTCTGTGGCCATCTGTCCAATCGCATTACAGGCCGCGTACCGAACCCGGGGATGCTGCGGGAACAAAGAATCCAAATCTTTTAAATAGTAAATAGTAGCTAGAAATATTTATTAAATCCATTTGTGTGAAATATTTGCAACTTATTAATAAAACTATTTCTATCGTCATACCGGGTCTGCGCAGAATCTAAGCACCACACACACAATCTCGTTGAGAATAGTTTCCATCTGTTGGTGACATCCTTCTCCGATTGCAGACAGAGCCATGAGCCCTGCGTGCCGGTACTTCCAGTCCGCTAAAGAGGAACAAATACATACATCTGAAAAACTACACTCAAAGCAAATTATGGAACATATAGTCGTACAAATGGATGGTAAAAGGTTGCAACAAGAAAACGAAATGGTCAAAATCAACACAAATATTATAAAATGCAAATTAATAAATTCATATTGGACTTCTTAATAGTGCAGTGGTTTAAACATACGGTTCTGGAGCATCTGCATGATGTGCTGTTTGATAATCGGTAAAATGATTTTTCCTCCGAGTCCACAGGCGATTCTGTCCAAGGCGCTCTCTCCAGCAACAGCGTTACTGAGGAAAAACATGTTTTATACGTTTAATTGGCCAAAATTACTTCTTTACATGCAGCAAACGCATGTTTTTTACTTATAGTGAAAATTATGCAAACACTCGTAAAAAAAATTAGCCAATTTGACAAAATACATGAGCTTTCTCATTACCTGTCAAAGTCGTCATCTTCAAGCTCGTCTGCCTGGGCCCACTCATCGTCCTCCTCCAAATCCACCATCATGGCCAACATCTGGGGGACTACAAATACAGCAGGCTGATCAGTACAGACCAACCAGGGGCCCAAACCCAGTACACATCAGTCCGCCCTTCATCTCTCGAGGATGCAAAGCGACACCGTCTCCCTGCGTCTGTCCATAGACTGTATAAATGTGTGGCTGCAGGGACGCCATGCTGTCAAAGCCAATCACTGCAAGCAGTTATAGTGGCTGATGGGGGTAAAGGAATCTCATGATCAGGTTTGAGTCGTGACCTACGAGTTTATCACGATGAATAAAAATTAGAATTTGCATGTCATTATACCCACTGGGGACTTTATGGGTAACTTGCATCACCGTTTCCTAATTGAGTTGATGGCATGTGTTTATATTGTGTACAGGGCTTAATTTTACTTAAACTCCAATCTTCATACGGAGAACTGCACTTATCTTCCACGCGTGAGCTTCTTTACTGCGTAAACAAGTGTGTCTCTTTACAGCCTTTTGGTGAAATGTTTTGCCAGATTTACTTTGAAACACTTCCACGCTGATGACCCCAGCTGCTTTGTCCCGGTGCAGTTGTGCGTTTGTGTCTGGGGGTTTAGTGCTTTAGTCCCGTTTTTAGTAATGTTGTGTTATATTTTTCTCCTCTGAAATTAAAGTAAGTACATTTCGGATGTTGAATTCAGCCACTTTGAATCTTGAGGTAAAATGTTTGTACAATTTTGTAGTCTGGCCCCCAGACCCAAGCCCTCTGAAGAATCTGGTCCCCTGGAAAATATAATTGAGACCCCTGCTCTAGATAATAGAACAATCTTCAATTCGGGACCCAATAATTGAAAACTTACAAGTTATAAGTAAAACCCTTTAAATAAACTAGAGTGTAGTCCTTATAGACTTCTTCCTCACCGCTCTGAGCCACTAGAGCCTGGTGCTTCCTCAACATGGCCGCCGCCGTCTCAGATAACGTCACGATCACCTCCAGAGAGAGTTGCCTCTGCATGTTCGACAAGTTTGTGTCCGCGCACAGCTGTGAATTAGTTTACACATAAGTCACTTTGGTAGAACATTATGCCTTTGACAAAAGTAATGTAGAAGTCACTTTCTTTAAAAGGTTAGGAATGCAATCAATATTCAAATCTGATATTTATAGAGGCTGAACCGAATTTTAGATGGCATTTTCCCTTTTAAAAATGCCTTTTGTGAAAATTACGGTCATGTTGTCCAGTGGAGCAAAACACCATGGAGCAAAGGATCATGGTCTATGTGGGTCAGTCTCACGAAACCTCAACGTTACAGTGGCAACAAAGAATTTCATATTAAAAAATAAATCATATTTCCCTTTGAAACAAAGATAAACTAAGTGGTAATTAAAATGTGACAAAAAAACTCATTGCCACAAATTCTGTGATTTATTTTAAATATTTATAACTTAACAGTCCATATAATTATGTACTTACAAATATATGGTTAAATTGTCCTGAGAAAATAACATGCAAAACGTGTGTGTCCGTGACATAACTTCTCATTCTCCATAACTATATTTAACTACATAAAGGAACCAACTTTTGAGACATTTTCGGAGGAAGGATCACTTATGACGCGACACCAAAAGATGGACACAACATATGGATCTATTATAAATCAATCTCTTCATATCTTCTGATTTAGCAAAAGAAAGTTAAAATCATCAAGATTACTTTTTAACTACTTTGGGGTTTTATTTTGTTATAATACACAACTTTGAGGACTAAATTTAAGAAGTTAGCTAGAAGTTTGGCCACCATGCGGGCTTACATGATTGGCCTAAAATGTTAGCGCCACTCATCCTCTGCAACACCATCATCATCCACCGCAACAATCGAGTACCTGTTGCGATAGATTAGTGTTTCGGTAATGAGAACTGTACTTAAATATAATACATTTAAAATTATATATGCATTCATAAAAACATGAAATTGTTGGTGCCATCATTATTAAAAGCAGTTTGTTTCTACTAATTTCTACAAATATCACAACAGCCACAGTTACGCAACACGTGACCCACCAGTAATAGTGGTAAATATAGTATTTTAGTTTTGTTTGTAGTTTTCTGTTGAGCACCAAATATTTTTTTTGCCAACTGTCTTCAAAACAGTCTTCGAAAAGAGAGAGCGGCTGAAGTATCAAATCGGTCAAAAATAAAAAATAAAAAATGCATCTAGAGAATGTGTGTTTAACTGAGCACAAAGCAGCCAACACAACTCTGGCAACTTCAAAACACCACCACAAGTTAGGACATCTACTCCAAAGGAAAGACAACAGTAAAACAAAAGAAACTAGATGCTGTGCAATGGCAAGAGGCCATTAATATGCTTTAATATAAAGTACAATCAGGATTGTATGAAGTCTGGATGAGGCGGCCAAGCGTTGAAGTAAACTCATAATCCGTGGCAATGCCTGGGTAAGCTCTAAATGAATAATTTGTTTGGGTTGGAGATGGTTTGACATTAAAAGTTTCTCAATTAAAATAAAGTTGAATTTCCCTTGTCACAACATTGTGGTCAATGAAATCTTGCAATAGTTAAATACTAATGTCTGTGGCTGACTGGTGATGCATCAGTCTCGGGTGCAGGAGAACGTGAGCTCGAGGTCTGATTGTCCAAGGCTTTGTTGTTGTACCATGTGACACCATCTGTTATGGAATAAATATGCATCATCAAGTAGATTGTTGTGCATTGGTGTCATTTTCTCAATAACATTGGTTATTTGGTTAGTAACCCTGTACTATCTTACATGACATTTTTTTTTTGACAAGGAGTAGTGGAGAAAATGACATTTTGAGGCATCAACTCATCGATACAACTGGCCAAAGCTTCAAATGGTTCATGGCTACATTTGGCCATCGCTAATTGCGAGTGACTAATGCATGGCCATATCCTGTACAGTTGTCGTGACGATGTCACGCATGTGCTGATGAGGTCACTGACTTATCGAAAGAATCAAGTCTAAAGAATGGCGGTAATGTAACACTATGGATACAAACCGCCATAACACACCAACAAAGACGACAACTATCACATCACCTACCACCAACATTCCGCCTCTAAAAGGGAAAAATCCTGAAACGACAAGACGATACCAAAGCAACAGCAAGAATCGGCGGTTGGCGGACTCTGGCACAGTTTAAAAGAATAAAGTAAAGAATAAAGTCTAAAAAGGAACAAAGTCTAAAAAGGAACAAAGTCTAAAAGACAAAGACGAAGAAGTCTAAAGAATGAAGTCTAAAGTCTAAAGAATGAAGAGAATGAAGTCAAGTCTATAGAATAAAGTCTAAAGAATGGCAGTAATGCAACACTATGGACCAATCGCCATAAAACACCATCAAGATAGTGTTTTGTAAAAATTGCTGTCAAACCATTTTTCTATAAAGTAAAAAATATGTTCACACATAATTCAGGCTTTATTCTTGATAGTTTGAAATGACTTTGATGCATGTTTTTTGAAAAAAAATCATGTTTGCAGAGAATGAGACTTTCAAGAGACTGACCCATGTAGTCCCCTCGTTTTAGCTGCACAATGCAATGCATTTAAGCAAAGGAGCTTATAACTCGATGTATTGTTATTGTCTATAAATAGCCCACAATATTATCGTAAGACTTGATTAAATGGCAATAATAGCCCTTTTCCTAAACCCAACCTGATGAACCAGTTCCACATAGTTTTAGATAAATGCTCTGTTAATCATCATGAAACTAACAAAGTTACCCATATTGAACACACATGACGGCCGAATAGCAGAAAAAGTTGTGAACCAGACAGAAAATATGGCAACTTTAATAAGAGTCGCTCAGTCGTGTCAGGCCTATAGTAAACCCTCCAAACATATGCAAAAAAAACACAACTAGTGACTTTACCTTGAGACAGAGCTGGAGTGTGGCCTCGAGATTCGGCCTCAGGTATTTTGGAGCCGTGTCTGCGATTTCAACAAGGGACTTCAGCACCGAGTCATCTCCCTGGTAACACGAGTCGTTCACAGACTGAAAAACAAAAACACAAATTTAATTAACATTTAACCCATGATATGATTTAAATGGCATTTTAAAATTTCAGAGAATATTCAGTGAAACATTGCAATTACATCACCGTCATGCTCACGATTAACTGCATGAGAATATTTGCATGTTCATTTTTCCT
This sequence comes from Chaenogobius annularis, assembly GCA_015082035.1. Classification (NCBI taxonomy): domain Eukaryota; kingdom Metazoa; phylum Chordata; class Actinopteri; order Gobiiformes; family Gobiidae; genus Chaenogobius; species Chaenogobius annularis. The sequence goes on along the minus strand of BJKM01000146.1, from coordinate 168,729 downwards.
TTTAGTTTGACCAAAAATGACAATTACATTTACATTTAGATTTAACATGTTTAGATGACTACATTTTTATTGTATGAAGACAAAGCATTTTCTTAGCATGATTCCATGAATTAATTGGACAAACATGATTTAACTTTGGTACAACTTAGGCTTCATGCATTTTCAGTTGTAGCGAAAAGAAACCTTTTTACCACCAAGGTAGTTTAAGTAGTTAAAACATTTTTAATTGAAAGTTTGCACGTCTTACTTGCAGTATTCCTGGTAGCAGGTCTGAAAAGTGTTTGAGAAGCACTGCATTTCCTTCATTGGCCAAAACGAAAGCTGCTGCAGCTCGAGATGCCAGCATTTGGATCTGGGAAATCCGACGTTTAAACATTTTGCAAACGTTAGCATTTAAGATACATTTTTAATTAATTTTAGTTTAATAATTACAAACTATACCTGTGGATTAGCCTGGTCTTGCATACATTGAACCAGCATTCTTTTGATAACATCTAAATAGTGTTGCTGCTGATTGCCAAATATTCCAGGGAAATTCCTAAAATAAAAATTCAGAATTAACATTTTCAATAAATCATTAGTATAAATCACTAAATCATAAACAGTTTTGCCAAATTGGCTGAAAAAGATCACCAAATGGTTGTAAACAGGTTTTTGTTTTCATAATTGAGGGCCAAGTAACCTTATCCAGTAGTATACTTTCAAATGGTGCTTTAAATTTTATTTTAAAACTTTAATTTTGTAAATCATCCTTCGATACCATAAAGCCTTTAGAAAAAAATTAATTAAAATAAAATAAAATAAAAAAAGTACAATACCAGATTTTTACGGTCTTAAACGTGAAAAACGGCTAGATACAAGAGCATGTCAAAAGGTCAACAACAAGACAAACATGTCCTTTTATAATGGACTAATAACTGCAAACCGTTCAGCAGTCTTTAGTCCATTTTAAAAGGATTAATTTTCCTCTGGTATTCTGAGCATCATAACCAGTCACTGCAAAGAGTTACTAAGCGCTTTTCACAGCTTTCAGAGATCAGAGCAAGTTGTGCCATCACGGTAATGTTAACAACTAGCACGCTAAAGTGTACGCAAATAAAAGCAGGTACAGCCACTTTGTCAATTTAATAGGAACGGCAGTCAAAATACAAAAAACCTTCCATTTTAAGTAACATACCAGAATATGTGAAGAGCAGCTTCTTTCAAACCGACGCTATCAGAATTTACAGAATCAAACAGAAACTTGAGCACTTCAGGCCACTGGTTGTTCCCATCGTCATCTTGGGGAAAAACATTGACATAGTTTACTTTAGTTACCAGCAGCACATTTGAAACAGTTTGCCATCTTAAACTTATTTAATTGTAGGGATGTATAATGAATTCGTTATTAATCAGCTATTGGTTGGTTATTACAATTATAATGTACCGTGAATAATCCCAAATAGTCTTTTTTGGAAGTAATTTGGAAGACATTTTCAATTCAACCCACCCAAAGCGTAAACCCAATAGGCCCTGTGCACATCGACGCCTGGCTAGTTCTGGTCAGTAAAACTGTCATGTTTAAAATATTTTGTTGTTGTTAGATTTTTTGGTAAAGTCCATTGTAGTATAAACACTATAGTAAAGACACATTTTTGTGTCTCAATTATTTCAGTTTGGGGCCAGGGAAGAATGTCTGAGCACAGGAATTCCACAGGGCTCTGTACTTTCTCCTCTGCTCTTCTCCCTGTACACAAAATGCTGCACCTCCAGCCGTGACTCTAAAACCGATTGTTTGCCGATGACACCACCCTCATTGGGCTTATGAGGAGGGCGGTGGACCGGCTGACAGGCCTGTCAATATATCTTTTGACAGATAGTATATTACCTCTGAAAATCTCGATACGGTATTATTGGGCACTACATTTTACACAGCAATGCAGTTTATTAAAGCTCAAAAGTTATTTTAACTGTACCAAAGTTCAGTCTGAGAAAGTCATTCACAGGATCTCTTTTATATTAGTATATTTATATTAATTATAATTTTTCACAATGTATTCCACAAATTACATGTGTGATATAAAATAATGATGGTTTTTAAATGAATTGAGATGATACTTTTTCCCCTTTTTTGCAATGAGTGTATAAAACCATATGAAAAACTTCTATTCACCGATGAGGTTCCTGGAGAGTTCAGCGGCAATGTCACAGACTTTCTTGCGGATGTTGGGGGAGGTCTCGTGGGAGATGGCGGTGAGAAGCTCTGTCTTTATGGCAATCTGCATGTCAACTGTGAGCCCCGGGAAAACCTCCTCAAAGGCCGACGAGAGTAGCCGCCGCAGCAACACCGCCGCCATCTGTCGAACCTGCCCAAGACAACAAGACATGGGTGAGGTTATGGGGAAAAGTAAAATGAGCAGAAAATGCTGTCCTGAACTTTAAAGACATTTGATCAACAGAAGCATTTAACAGCAAATAGAGACTAAAAACGAATACACACGCTTTAATACAGTTCAAAATCTTTATGGGCTTTTAATTTCAAGCAAAAAAATAAAAGTGAAACTTGCTGTGATGTTCGCTTGCCTTTTAAATGGCCAAACTTTGATACAACAGGTTTATAATATAACAAAAATAATTGTCATTTTATTTTTTCTTATTAAAAATAAAAATCCCCTTCAATATCAGTTTCCTAAAGATAAAAAGGTGCACATTTTCTACACATTTTATTTTTTAAATCTAAAAATACCACCCCAACCCTAACACCGATATAGGTGTACCATAGAACAATCTAAAGCTGTATTGTTGCAACTTATTTAACACCAATGTCTAAAACATGTTTTGATAATCACAAATTTAAAAGCAGTATTTTCACCTGGCCCGTCTATAAATAATCCATGATGCAAGCTCTGTGTCCCTGCTCCAATTGCAAGAAATCTAAAAATATCAAGTCTAGAATTGTAAACAGCTGCAAGAGTCTACGAAACTAACGTATCACAACAGGCGTCCTAATGAGCAGATGCTAGAAAGACTTTTTTTCCACATTACAGAATTGAACATGACGACCAACCAAACCGAAGTCCAGTTGGCCACATTGCTGGAGTTTGTAAAGACTCATTTTACAAGGGAGGTCTTTTGACTTGAATTACCCCACACCTCATTCCTTTCATCTACATGCCTAAAACATAAAGGACTTTGTGTTCATAATGTAATATGTAAAATATATGTACCTCTTCTGCAACTGAGACATCTCGAATGGCCTGCAACAAAAACGTAATCTTGTTCTCGCCAGGAATCGAGTCGTACGTCGCCTGTGAAACAGAATAGAAAAACAGATTGAAACGCGTCAGTGGTGGCCAAGAATTCATAGTTGACATTTTAGACATGCCCAAAATGCCATCCGCACATTTCAAGCAACACTTGTTCAAAACCTTGACCATAAACAAGCGTATTCAATTGCAAGTTGGGAAGAAAAAAATTAGACTGTATACTTAATACTTAATTTAAAATCCCAAAACTAATTGAAGATGGGGTCGCAATTAATTATTTTAGCATTCTTACTTGTCAAACCATTTTTGGTACATTGTTCTTTTGGTTAAAAAAAACAAAAACAAAATTCAATGTGGTGCTTGAAAACTTCCAATTAAAAAATACTTAAAACTCATTGCTGTAAATCCCAAATAGTTTATTCTTTAACATCGATTTAATATTGTTGCTGTATTTATGAAACTACTTTTGGCATATGCTTTTGACCTTCTATTGTCCAGATTACGCCAAATGATGATTAAAATAGTTAACTAGTCACGGTTACTGACTAATCTTTGCAGGCCTAATTTAAGGTTGTTTACAATTTCATAAAGGGCTGCGCGATAATCGAAATGATTAGGAGCCAATCAAAACAACTGTTTTTCAATATTTTTTATCTGTGGTACAAAACACACAAGTGCCATTTGCAATATGCAGCTTTTATCACAAAAGACAGCACCGTTAAAGATAAAATTAAACTAAAAATGCCAACTCTTCAGTTAGCATATTTTAAACTTGCAAACCAATCAGAAAGCTCCTTATTTGCCAACTTTCATTTATTTTACTTTAGCCAGGAGAAAAGCTAAACTGAGAAGCGAATTGAATAGGTTGGAAAAGGTTATTCTAAAATATGGAAATGCATTCATTATTTTGACTATGTTCTTAATAAAAAAATAAAGTTTACGACATGACATTTTCAAAACTTTTTTTTTTTTTTACAAACACGTTTTTATAAGAGAATGTAAGTAATGCATTAAATAATCTAAAGACTTCTTTAATTAAAGCTTCACTCCCTCTAACGTGGCACTCAGGGGTCTTAATACAGTGTTGTGCAATTTGATGGTTTGTAAAACTAAAATTACACTTTGGTAAAATTTTGATGTTGAAAATTAAATTGATTTAATTTTATTAAAACAATAATGCAAGATGGGGATGTCAAGATTACTTTGTTCATTGACCAGCGTGATTAGTTAATTTAAAAGTAAATGGCCGAAATAACAGAATCATAGATAGCAACAATGAGTAATTTTTGTTTAATCTATAAAGCAAAATGGCAAACATATGCATTAAGCACTTTTTAATCTGGTCATGTGACAATAATTACTTTTTCATTCAGAAAGTCTGATGTCCAAGCTTGTGAAGAATACTGATCCATTAGGCTAGTGAATGAAAGGAAATTTAATGAAAGGATTTCAGTTTCAGCAACCGTCAATAATTATAAGATTAGTTTCACATCAGGTCTAACACTAAAACATTATATTGTGACATGCCTATCCAAGATGCTAAAAAAAATATATCAAAAAGTTCGTTCTAAAAACTATCATTTTGCATTTTGAGGAGAGAATGGTGGGTTCTTGTTTTTACCCCAGTAATAAAAATGCTTTCTTCTCAACCTGGCACAAACTACAAACTCTTATTTTTGCACAGAACCCCCAACGTGGATTTGCAAATTGAAAAACTTCCAGCACATTTGAACACATTCGAAAGCACAATTGGGAATTGATCTGCATAACAAAAGGCCCCAGACTAAAAAGAGAAGACACAACGACATTTAAATTTGAACCAGTCTGGACAGCTCCAGACTTCAGCCCGTTTTAGATTCGTTTTTCATAGCAGGATATGAATGAAGCAAAAAAGTTGCCAATTTCTAATGAACTTTAAATGGTTTATGTTAAAACATTCATATAATGCAATGGCAACTAGTGATTGGCCAATAAAATCTAAAATTAACGTGTGTCACAATTATATATAAATGGTTCTAAAATATACCCAAATAAGCCCATTTCCCCTCACTTCTGCTGCTGAAGCTTGGCTGAAGTCACGATGTAGCACGATTCTGCCTTTGCCATAGCGGCGCAATCTGTGGCCGTGATCAGAGGCTCGTTCACGCTCCGCTCTCCAACATAAGCTTTTAGAACACAGCTTCTTTTAGAAGTCTGCACATGCGCTCTGAGGACCACAAAGCCTCAAACCCATGGATCTGTGCTCAAACCACGCTGAAGAAACCTGTGTGGGAATCAGGGATGTTTGTAGGTTTTGCCATGTGCGATGAGAAGCAACAGCAGCGCCAGGTTTCAACAAACTTTAAAAATTTTAGTATTGTAAATGCGAAAATAATTGCACTTTTATGCCTCGCTGACACGGCACCTGGCCCAGCTCTGGCTGCTGTGCTGGAGCAGTGTTCTTGTGGCGAACGGGTCACAGGATTTGATCACACTCGCAAGACCACATGCTCAAGCAATAATCAATCAACATAGGCTTGCGGTGGGCTCCGGGAAAATTCAACGGAAAGAATCTGGAGCAGCGCAGCACCTCCGTACTGCAAGGCGTACGGTCTGAGCTCCTCTCGTACGTTTCATTCAGTGGAAATACTACGGTGAGTGCACCGGCGCTGCACCGTGTGCAACGTGAGCCAGGTGTCATGTTTTCCTATGGGCTTTAGTTCTGATTAAGTTCAAGATCATTCTAAAATTGTTCAGGAAATAAACTTTTGTCCTTTTTTGTGTGATTTGTTTTATTATTGATACATGAGAATCCTACTGTAAATAAAAAGGCAAAAATTGCATTCACATTTGAAGTGTCGCCGCTCAGGTCACATTTTAACATTTGACTCATTACCTTAAATACTTGCAAAAAGTCTATTTAAATGCCAAAATATATTAACATACCATTTACTAGCAATTGTGTAATAAAAAATAATAACTATAGAGTATAATGTGGCCTCATTTGTGGACATGAGTCACTGCTTTGCGCTTCCGTATTAAACAGTTGGGATGAGGAATGGGAGTTGAATGAAGAGTGGATTCAGTTGAGCTTAGTGTCACCAGAGAGGAGCAGACAGCAGCATTTTGTCCTGAGAAGTGCTGACTGGAAAAAGGGAGAGCTCATGATGCAATACTAGGAAGTGAAGCCATTTATTTGGGCCCCAAAGGCATTACAGACACAGGGTACATCCATAGATGACTAAATGGAGTATTTGTTGTGGGTTATTCAGGAATTACGGCAGGTTTTTGTGTAGCTAATATACAAATCCTTATGACATCTATTATTTTATCCATATTTTATGTCCATTGAATTTAAGAGCCACTTGTCTTTCATGTCATAAAAGTGGTTATTTTTGGCACTTTTTCCAGACCCAGTGATGAATGAAATGCAAGTTTACATACTATTTTAAAGCAGTTATTGTTTTAAAATATGCTATTAAACAGTGAGGAAAATGAAAATTTGAACACCCTGCAATTTTGCATGTTCTACCACTTCGAAATCGTGGAGGAGTCTGAAATACTCCACAAGAGTGGAAAGGGTTTCGGGTAATTGGCAAGCAGCTTGGTGAAAAGACTGTTGGAGCAATTGTTAAAACACGGAAGAAGCTAAAGACTGTCAATTTCCCTTGGACTGGGGCTCCATGCAAGATCCCACCTCGTGGGGCATCAATGATGATATGAACAGGTGAGTCAGCCTAGAACTACACTGGAGGAGCAGCACATGCCCATTTGAAGTTTTTAGACCCCTCCATAGTTTCTAAGCGAGAGAAGCAAAATCACAGGTTGTCCAAATACTTCTTTCCTCACTATGCGCTCTGAAAATCTGGAGCAGTCCTATCTCATATCCAACTCAACACCAATGGGATCCATCCATCCATCCATCCACATAGAGATCCATCGATCTGCATTCTGTGTGTTTACAAAATTTTAAAAAGGGTCCATCTATGACATGTTTTAGTGCAACCCAGTTTGTTCCTGGAGCAAAGAACTAAAGACCATTACATAATCACTACTCTGAAGTCCTCTGGATGAACCTGCCTCTCCACAACGTAAAACTATCCGAAATATACAAATATGTTCACCAAAACTTGAGCAAACAAACCCAATTGGTCAAAAAAGGCCTAGCTAACAATCTATGGAAACTCTCGCTACCAAATTAGCATCGCTGCCTGATTTGCTTCACTTTAGCGTCTGCTTGGTAACGGCAACACTACGAGGACAAATATCAACAAAGCGCCGGTCCATGCGATTTATAAAGGACTACAAAGAAATCTGTTCTAAAGTTATGCGAGTTGTATGGACAGTAAAATAACAGGAGTTATTGTCATACTCTGAAGACAGATTAGAAAGGAGAACATTTAAAAAAGGATCCTTTAATCCTGTACATTTTAGTCTAGATTCATTAGAGATACGTTTGACAAAATGTTTGCATTTCATGCTCGACAAATATTCCCTTCTACGAGGATATGTACATTTTTTAGTGATTGGAACATGTTTTAGTCATCTATTTAGTCGAAAAGTGCTACCAACGAAGCGATACAAATCAGGTTGAGACAGGCCGTTTTGCTAGCATCGTACAGCTACTTCCTGCCTAGCCCTCAGTCAGCTGGTGAAACAAACTGCTGTGTCGCGTCATTTATTCGCTTGATCGAAAGTAAATGGCGTGACACGGAGGACATAAGAGCAAATGCTTATCTTTGTCGAGGTTTGGGTTCGTAAACGCACAAAATGGGCATTAAACCGCATAACTACGCAACATGGAGGCAGCAGTTAGCGGCTTCTGTGTGCAGTGCAGGGAGTCTCTAAAATCTCAGGCAGCTCGTCCGGGTGAGCATGGTTTAGTAGTAAAGCTTATTTAGACAATAAATATAAATTGAATGGCCAAAAATCATATAGTTGGAATAAAATACAATAATGAACAGGGTTATGATTGGGAATATGGTTGCTATTGGTCAATTTTGGGAGTTATGTACAGAAACAGTGTCTGTAACAGATTTGTCGCAATTTTACTTAGTACACAGTGATAATCATTCAAATTTAAATTAACCACAACATTATTTTTCAATTCTAACCACACAAACACATGTATTTTTGTTTTTAATGGCGAATTTCTATTTCAGACCCTCCCCAGAGTCAGACGCCTTGCATTTAGCCTTACACGTGGGCTACGCTACGTAGCCGCTGAACCTCACGATTACCAACGCGATTTTGCTTCTTCAAGACAACAAAAATCCCACATTTCTCACCTCCGATTGCTTCCTGATGTTGTTGTCTGGGCTCATCAGATTGCCCAGCAAGATGTAGAACTGCTGCTGCTCCGCCATTGCAGTTGTAAGATCCCGAAAAGGACGAGCCCGGGTGGGGGAGAAAGGAGAGAAATGACTGAGCCCGGGTCCGGCTAAAGGCGCACCACTCGCTTCGGTCTCACACAAGCCAGCGGCCTCCGGGAGCGGATTGGTCGCGTTTATCAGCTTTACCGAGCGCTCATTCGTCCAAATCCCACAGAGGGCGGGGCTTATAGAGTTGAGGTCGATTTGCGGGTTCCTATTGGACCAGAAAGGCGCAGAAAGTGAGTGCAATGCAGTGGTTGGTTGAATGCAAAAAAGAAAACGCGGGAAATTACTATGCGCGTTGTTGAGTATGTGTTGCAAAGCAGCGGGGGGACGCATGCATGAGTGGGCCTCTGGTGTTCACGCTGCAGGTATCGATGCTCAAATCTGATTTTTGTTTTGTTTTGGAGAGCTCACTTTGCAAATATAATGTGACTCAAATCAGATCTCGTGTGACTCCAATGCTGTGCTCTGATGTGAAGAAGACTGACTGAAGAAGACTGTTGCTGTTGTTACATTTATGACTCTGAATACCCATGAAATATAATATTATTAGAGAGCACCAGTTATCTTTAGTGTTCAACTGAAAGAGACTACTAATATTTCATATCTTTGACACTGCACTTCCTTTCCCAAAACTAACTGTCACAGGAAAAAATCAGACCCAGATCATATTAAGGAAAAAAAATGAATAAGATAAGATAAGATCACCTTTATTTGTCCCACAATGGGGAAATTCAAGTGTTGCAACAAAGGGAACAGAAACAGATTATGCACAGTATAATAATACAAACAGATAACTTCGGAAAAAAAATATATATATTGCAAAGGGATGATTGAGATTGTATTGCACAGGAGTATAACAGTATTGCACAGGAGTATAACAGTATTGCACATGATTATGAAATCTAAATGACATGTTCAGGACTAACAGTGTTTGTTGTAAAGTCTGACAGCAGCAGGAAGGAAAGACCTGTGAAACCTCTCCTTCACACAACGAGGGTGGATCAGTCTGACTGAAGAATTGGCTTATTGTCAAAGAATCAACTTCACAAATCTGGTCAATAAAATGGATAAAAATATAATCAAATAGAATATGTCAAATGGGCTTTATGTCTGAATACATTTGGGTAGAGTTGCCAAAAATGTATTTAAAGTTTAATTAAGTTCAAAATAATGTTCCAAGGTGGTCCAAAAGATTACTTGAGTATGAGTCAAAAAAGTATTTAGGGGAAACTACTACTCCTGTAAGAAGAATAACTGAATGTAACATCTGGGCATGTCTCGTTTGTTTAAATCTTGTTTACTACATATTTTAAGCCTGTAACTCTCTTTAATAAATGACTCAAGTAAAAGTAACTGTTCGAACATCTGATTTATAATTTGATGTTCATGTAAACACAACTATTAGAAATACTAAATCATATCTGAAGAAAAAGAAACGTTCAAATCATTAAATATTGTCAACATAAAGATTTGTCACTTATAGATTTTACTCACAGTGGGAAAAGAACAAAGAGTACTGTTATTTCAGAAATATTACTCACGTATGAGGGAAAGAATTGAGTCTGAAAACTACCCAGAGAATTACACACGTTTGTAAATGTAACTAGTACAAGTACAATATGGACTAGTAATATTTTTGTTATATACAGAATGATAGCCGAGATGGCAGCATAATTCAAGGATGTGCAAAACCACTTTAATGAAGCAGTAATGCATTTAGAGGGCAGGAATGAACTGCCGGTGGCCAGCCTGCAGGAAACCAAAACAAAACATTGGCAAATTTGACAATAAAACACATTATTTGGTTTGTTGAGAAATTTTACAATACAGTGCTTTAAAAAATGTGTATAAAACATTTATTTTTCCTGAGTATATCACTGCAATTGCTCTAATTCAACACCAGAGTGCGCCAGATCCTACGTTTTCTCTCCACGTTTCCGTCTTGTACGTCTTTCTTTTCAACGTTCTGTGACATTGTCTTTTACCTTTTACGCGTGAAAAAAGTCTTAAATTCGAATGTTATTTTTTATAATGGAAAAATATTCAACTTGTCTGGTTTTCCCTCTGGAACATATTCAAAAATAAATACATAAAAAAAGTCTTAAATTCGAATGTTGTTTTTTTATTATGTAGAAATATTCAACTTGTCTGGTTTTCCCTCTGGTACATATAAAATAAATACACAAATAAAAAAAAAGTCTCATAGTCGAATGTTGTTTTTTTTATTATGGAGAAATATTAAACTTGTCTGGTTTTCCCTCTGGTACATATTTGATCTTTTATACATTTTGAAATCTGTGTGAAAAAAAAACAACAACACTTTGAATTCCAATTATATGTCAAACGTGAATGCATTTCAGCGCCCTCTTTCGGCCACCACACCCACTGCACCGTCCCCTAAATCCTGCTGCCTCGTCTCGGTCCAGAGCTGGTCCAGACTCGGTCCTGATCCGCTGTAGTCCGCCTTGTCTCCGCTTCAACCGCCAAAAATACAGTTTAAACCCTCAAAAACTGGACCTACAAGAATCCAACCATGTCACGGGTGTTGAAGGTAAGCTTTTCAATAGTTTTACGCGTCAAATTTTGCACGTCTAAAGTTTTATCGCTCCTCAAACGCTCGGTTCTTGTAGTTTTATCGATATTTAACTACAGTGCTGCACGTTTACAGACACAGAGGACCATTTTTTGCGTTTACTTAATGTTCATTTTGCTCTAAAGGAACGCGTTCAATAAAGATAAAGTGCACGACAAACGCGAAGCTGGCGCAGCAGTAAGGTGCAGAGTGGAGCATGTGGCTTTATGCAAATTAGAACACATCAATGCGGTCACTATGTTTCATTAAACACTCATTATTATCACTTTTTGTAGCAAAACCAAATGTGATCATATTGAGCTATTATTTAACCATATTTTAATTCTGAATGTATGTTCCAGTAGCCTATAGGTGCAGTAAAGGTCAAATGTTGTGGCATTCTTTAATTCTACTTTGACCTAATTGCAACACTTTACTTATAACTTATTGTAGAACTGGTTTACTGCGAGGCTTACTCATTACTATATTATTGGTACAATCTCCTCCTAAATAATTATGTTAAAAATGCATTTATTGTTTACCCCAGAGCTGCACTGCACAATTGACACTTGCAACGTATCAATATCGCTATATTGGCTGAGCAATAATCAATAGGCCTGTAGAGACAATCTGAATATAGGATATCACAATAACACAGAGGTCCTCCATCTGATGGAAATGTATCATTTTAAAAATGAAAACGTGGAAAAAGTTGGATTTTTACTCATCATTGTCTTAATTCACTCTAAATTAGCCTTGATTTACTCTCAGTTTTGTCCGTTTTTGTTTGCGCAATATATTAATTAAAGCATGGACATATCTAGTTTAAAATGACCAACATGATTGTGTCAAAAAGCATATTCAAATATTGCAGTACTTAATATATGAGTACTTATATAACAATCCTTTCCAATGTCTTGCAGCCCCATTATTTTCCTCAAGTCCTAAACGAGCCTTGATAATTAACAGTCATATTGCATTTCCAATACTGTGCAGCCCTAAAGTTCATGTGATTATAGGTTCTGGTGTGGTCCTGGTTTAGTCCCTTTAGAACCTAAAACGTTACTGCAAGGTTCATCAGTTACTAGTGCTTCGTACTTAGGTTCTGGGTACTTGTTACGCTTGGATGTAGTAGTCATACCTTTAGTCCATGTCACTTGTCCTGGTGCAATCCCCTGCTTGTCTCCATGGCAAACCCTTCACCAGAAAAGTTACGCAGTGCACCTTTAACTGTGGCTACATGTTCTGACTGTTTAAAGCTGTGGACTGGTCTTTTCTTATTACACTTCTCTGTATTATTATACCTATTTTGTCCATTTTGAACACTTGACATGCTCGTATCGCATTGACATACATTTATTATAATTATATCAATGTAATTATTACGACTTGTATTCATGCTAGTCTAATTGTCAGATTGTCTTTGTCTGGTGTAATTTGCTTGTCACCAGTCCCTCCTCTCATGCAGCGCTGAAGCATTCCTCAATAATGATGTCCGAATATTTCACACAAAAGAAAAACTACCAGCAACAAGGAGGGCAACGAGGGAAATTTTAAGGGTCCGTGTGCAAAGTATGATTCATTTTGGCTTGTTCAAGTTGACAATGGAAATACCTGTCATAAGCTGCATTTTGTGAGTCCATTCTTCAACTTGGAGAAACACACTTTAATATAATAAGATAAGAAAGTCTAGAATCCTGACATAATGGTAATAAGCTGCTTTATTGATAAAAGTGATGATTAGAAGAGGTAGTCCAAATAAACTGTGATAAACTGTTAAGCCTCAAAAGAACAGCCCATCGACTGTGACCCCGAGCCACAGAAGGTGATGGAGGCTCGGGGAGCTCTGAGGGAACTCTCCCTTTGTGGACAGTGTGACGTCCACAAAAAACTGTCACGCCTTTGTGTTTCGTTTGTGCTTCAAAAAGTTGTGTTTATGATGCTTGACTTTTTGAGATATTAGTGATTCTTTGTACATTTAGAAGGAAGCTTCAAAATGCTCCAAAACGACCCAAAATGGTGTCAATTGTTAGTACTTTGTGCTGTAAAAAGTTTAATTTGTGCAGTTATGGACTTATAAATATTTGCTATTTCATTTTCGGCCGATGACGTCAATCAGCCTCCAAAGGGAAAGTTTGGGGGAGAGCAGTGTGGCTCAGAGCTCCCCGAGCCCCCATCGCCTTCTGCGGCTGTGGCTCAGAGTCACAGTCGGTGGTCTGTTATTTTAAGGTTTACGTCGTACTACTTCAGCAGTTTATCACAATTACTACTACAACTACTAATCATCACTTTTATCAACAAAAGCCCATTACAAATATTTCACAATTCTAGTGATTAATATCGTCACGCTTTTATTTTGAAGGCCAGTGATCTTTGTTTACGTTTCTCCAAGTCGAAGAAGTAAATTAGAAAATGACGCGTACGACTAGTATTTTAGTAAGTTCAGAATTAAAAAGGATAATTAGCTTGTTTTATGCTTTACTCATAGCAAGTAAAATGCTAAAATCTTTGAAAAATATTTGCCTCAGTTTAACAATTGATGTTTTAAAATCATTGTCCGGTCAGCAGCGCCCATTTTAAACAGGTCCAGGTCCAGCTTCGTCACGTTTGTTGCATTAATCGGCTTTACGAGGTCATCTTCTCTGCTTCTTCTCTGAGTCTCAGAAAAACACATGGTTTCAAATTTCCCAGATTTGTGACGTCAAAGGAAGATTCCAGAGGTTTCCTGTGCTGTTTTTAAGTTCATAAATCATCACCAGACTCATTCTATTTTTAAGATACATTATTTTAAGTTCTGAAATGTGAGACACCAAAGCAAAAGTTCAAGAACATGTTTAAGCCTTATGCTTAGGGCCTATTTTTCCAAAAACATCTGAAAAAATGAGCCCCATTTAAACCTGAAGCTGTTCCTGGACCCTCTGGAGCACAAACAATTGTCTGGAGCCTTTGTGACGCTGTGACTCTGTAGTTTTGGACTCTGATGTCTGTTTTACTCTAATTATAAGTAGAAACAAGCTCTGCACAGAGGAAATCAGGTTTTAAATCCCGCCTAGATTGTCTTTGCTAAATATATGAAGGAGTAAAGCTGGTGTCTGGAAGTAGAGTCTGATTGACACTCCAAATGATTTTTAGGGACTTGAAATAAAGCAAAAATGTCCAGGCAGAATTCATATAAAAGTCCTATTCATTTTTCCATTTTATTTTAGGGTAGTTTTTTACTTGTGGGTTTGGAGTACAAACTGACCCCGATGCTTCACAGAATAACTGATTCGACTGGAAATAAGGGGGTTACGGCTTGATTTAAGTACAGCAGATCAAGCAGCTTGAGAGTTTTATTTTATAAGATGGTGGATGAAATGGAATAAATAAAGAAAAAGTGAATATGTGTCCTGTAACATTTGAGAGAAGACTGAAATCGTAACCACTAAACGAATGCAATAATGACATGCATTTGTTTGTTGAAGTTTAGAGTTAAAGCTTTTGCACAGAACTAGACCCCATGAAGACACAAGGAGGTTTAGTTGTTTGTAGAGAAAACAGATATTATAATAAATTATTGCTGCCTTTGTTGTTCAATAATAAATGTGACTTTTCAAACTGCAATTAATAACATTTTAGTTTAGGTACATTTTTATTTGTCAGGAACCATGTACAATCATAACAGTCTAATAATTAAATACAAGAGAAGATACTTTGCACCAAATTTAGCAAAAAGATTGTTTGTCCCTGGGCAGGTGCACACAAAAACATTACAAACACACTACTAGTGTTTACATACAAGTTTAATAATGAAGGATGAATCAAAGGCGCTAGAATTTAACAACAACCTTCCTCGGTCTGATGGTTTTGAAACAGAACTCGTGCTCGTGCAAAGGTAGAGCCTCTTTTTGGGGATGACACTGTGACCAGAGCGTTACGAACTGTACTCGAGTGCTAATAAAAAGAAAACAATTTCTATTTTGTTCACACCGGACAAAAAAGTAGCAGAAATACACTCACAGCAAGAATGTTCGGGGTTAAAATCGCAAACCTTGTGCAGCCTTTCTGTGTTGAGTTTGCATGTGCTCCCTGTGTCGAGTTTCCCCATCAACCTGAAACCTGCGCAGTGGACCGATCCTCCTGCTAGATCCTCCTGATGGACCGGATCCTGGCTCAGATCCGGTCCTCTGCTCCTGACAGTTTAACCCACAGACACTGAAGGATGCAGAGGGAGAAGAGTAAACAAATGCGACCTCCGTACCGCCTCGTAATCTAATAAATGCCTCTGTAAATGTTGGCGTCTTGAATTATTAATGTGTATTTTGTATCCTTTTGACCACAGCCCTCCAGAATCTCCCCAGAGGGTCCGCCCCAAGTGCAAAGCTGCAGAAAGATGTATGTTTCTGGGGCTGAAAAAAAAAAAATCCCATTTATTGCAGCTGTAACTAGGGCTTGATGGACAGGCGGAGGAGCTGAGAACAGGAGGTCCAATGTTAGCCCCCTTTGAGTGTATTTACTGAAGGGGAAGTCGGTAAAAATGTTTTGGTTCTTGGAAAAAGCCACAAGGTCAAAAAGCCTTTCTTTTTTATGTTATTTATTCAGACGTGGGCGAAGAACGTGTAAAGCCGTGGTTGTGGACTGAAGTAAACTACGGTAACATGTTATACAGACGTGAATAGTGGTCAGATTAATGGTGATATGTACAATTATAACTCAAATTTGATTTGGAGGCTGCACGGAATCAGGTTTAAACCAGTCCTAGTCCAGGATAAACCTTGAACACTTTTAAAGCTAATGAATTCATAATTAATAAACAAAGGATTTATATTGACTGCAGAAGAATGAAGAAGACCTGGAGTGAGTTATCTAGAGATTTGGGAAATAATTGTACATTTGTTTTTGCCTTTTTACAAAAAAAAAAAAAATATGTGATTTACTAGTTTCTTGCCTTGTCAGTGCTAATTAATTGGTCAATGGTGTTTTAGTTAACCAGATTTGTTTTAGGTTTATAAGGTTTTTGTTTTGCACACAGCAGAATGAAGAATACCAGGAGTGAGTTATCTGGAGGAAGAGTACGGTTTAATCTGCCTTTTTGACGCTGCTTTCTTGTACTTCTCTGTATGAATACATTTTTAGAGTTTTTGCCAGCGCCATGCTTCATCTCCTTTTAGTCCAGGGCTTTTCAACTTCATTTTCTAGGGGGGCCAGATTTTTCGGAGGTGCACAACCCGCCACGGTCGCGCAAAGTACCCCCAGCACTGTTTCAATAACTGATGAATTAGATTTTATCATGCAAAATGGCTGTATTAACATTGTTTTGCAAAATTGCCCGTCCAGTGCTGAACTAGAATGAAACTAGGACAAGACTAGTACCAACCAGAGCTGAACCAGGACTAACCCAGAATAAAAACAGGTCTAAAGCAGAATTTCACAAGGATTAAACCAAGACCAAACCAGGTCTAAACTAGTGCTAAACCAGAATTAAGCCTGATTTGGCCCACTTTGAGTCGAGTATAGGGTTTTTTTTTCTTTTTTGCTTGAATAAAAGCTTTAACCCTGTAGTTTAGACCTCTACAAACATCAGAAATATGTGGAATTCTTGGATTAGCAGTTCAGATTTCAGTCTTCTTTCAAATGTTATGTCACAATTGCTTAGTCAAGATTTACTGTGAACGAGTGAACCAGGATTAACGAAAGACTTGAACGAAACCAAAACAACAAAACCAATTACTGTTTTTTTCCGGACTATAAATCGCACCTTTTTTCATAGTTTGGCCTGAGAGTGATTTATGTGTGACATTTTCTACCTCTGGAGTTGGTGGAGTTGTTTAGAAATGACACCGAGGACGAAGAACTCAATGGATTTAGTGATTTGGGGGTAATACTGATGCTTTGGTAAACTTGTTAACATGTTCTTTATGCTATAGTTCTGTGAATAACTGTTCATATGTCACGTTAACATACCACACACTCGTTGTCTAAGCGTCATGTCGCTGAAGGTGTCACGTTAACGTACCACACACTCGTTGTCTAAGCGTCATGTCGCTGAAGGTGTCACGTTAACCTATACGCCACAAACTCAGTTTGGTTTATATAAGTGTGTTTTCCCTTGTATTTGTGAAAGACTCGTCCTAAGGCTGTATCTATGTCGCGTGTTTGTGGCACGAGAGACTGTGGATTGTGCACCGCGTGAGTTTAAAACATCCAATGGCAGCCGCGAACAACTCGGTGTCACCTAAAGCGGTCATGTCGCTGGAAGGGGGTGTCGTCATGCGCTTATCAGATTAACGTAACCACACACTCGTTGTCAAGCGTCATGTCGCGAAGGGTGTCACGTTAACGACCACACACTCGTGTCTAAGCGTCATGTCGCTGAAGGTGTCACGTTAACGTACACACACTCGTTGTCTAAGCGTCATGTCGCTGAAGGTGTCACGTAACTAAGTACCACACACTCGTGTTGTCTAAGCGTCATGTCGCTGAAGGTGTCACGTTAACGTACCACACACTCGTTGTCTAAGCGTCATGTCGCTGAAGGTGTCACGTTAAGTACCACACACTCGTTGTCTAAGCGTCATGTCGCTGAAGGTGTCACGTCTTAACGTACCACACACTCGTTGTCTAAGCGTCATGTCGCTGAAGTTGTCACGTTAACTACACACACTCGTTGTCTAAGCGTCATGTCGCTGAAGGTGTCACGTTAACGTACCACACACTCGTTGTCTAAGCGTCATGTCGCTGAAGGTGTCACGTTAACGTACCAACCACTCGTTGTCTAAGCGTCATGTCGCTGGAAGGTGTCACGTTAACATACCAACACACTCGTTGCTAAGCGTCATGTCGCTGAAGGTGTCACGTTAAACAATACACATACAACCACACACTCGTTGTCTAAGCGTCATGTCGCTGAAGGTGTCACGTTAACATACCACACACTCGTTGTCTAAGCGTCATGTCGCTGAAGGTGTCACGTTAACATACCACACACTCGATGTCTAAGCGTCATGTCGCTGAAGGTGTCACGTTAACATACCACACACTCGTCATGTCGCTGAAGGTGTCACGTTAACATACCACACACTCGTCATGTCGCTGAAGGTGTCACGTGAGCATAAGAACACCTATTCACCATGTTCCATAATCTGTTATTATTTTACACTGCATTTCAAGATGAAATGTCTGTTCTTGGTCTTGTAAAGTAAATTTCCCCCAAAAATGTGACTTATACCCCAGTGCAGTGCTTATATGTGTGTGCTTTTCTTCTCTATGATGCATTTTTTGGCTGGTGCGATTTATACTCCGGAGCGATTTATAGTCCGGAAAATACGATACTGGACTAAGAACAAATAAACCAAAATGTAAAATGTGACAAATAAATCTGTAATAATATGTTAATGATACATACATTTCTTTAAACCTGCATTAATCCAGAACCAAACCACTCAATCTACAAAAAAAACTAACAAACACAAATAAGTAATAAAGATCAAATGGAGTCAGATTACACTCGTTTTGCCCCTGAAGTTTGCTCAGGTCTTTCATCCAAAATACCCCAGACAGCTCCAACCACAATGCCATTTTAGATGTGCCATTTACACACAAGTACACACAGGTACACACAAGTACACACAAGTACACACAGGTACACAAGTACACAACAGGCAAACAGGTCAGTGCTGTCAAAGAGTGGTGGTTAGACGTACACAACAGTAAAAAGTGTGTGATTTTATAGATCATATTTGCATGAGATTGAATTTAGATTAGAGGTTTATGTTTATTTAAAATGTTTTACTTGTTCAGGAGCAACAACATTTGAGAGAAGACTGAACTATGAAGAACTAAACAAATGCAATAATCCCATGCATTTCTGAACACGCTTATAAAGGTCTAAACTACAGGGATAATCCTTTTCCAGTAATGAAGATATTCTGTTGTTTGCACGGCACAGGACAATTGCAGTCTTTGCACCAAGGCAAATCGCAATTTTGCAGTTCGACTTGTGCCATGTATTTGCGTCAGAGAAAATGATGCTGAACGATGATGTCCAAACTACTTCATGCCATTGTCACAATAACACTTGATAATAATAAAAAAATATATAATAATCCAAATGTCCCCAATAGTGCAAAGAAAAGGTACCCACAATAAATAGCCATCATTATAAGTTCACTTTTCTAATATTGCTGTAATTTACACTACGGACCAACCTAACCCACATGGGACTAACTCGGACTGAACCCGGAACTAAACCTGAAACTGGACCAAACCAAGGGTACTTTAATCTGAGCTCAAACCAGAACACGAGTCATTCCTGTTTTAATCTTGCTTATCAGGCTGCAACAATAAATCAGAATAATTATAATGATAAATCTGTATTTGTATAGTGCTTTTCTGAAGTTCCAAACACAACACAAGTTAGAATAGTCAAGATAAAAAAAATGAAAAGAAAAGAAAAAACAGATACAATAACAAACTAAACAATGTTAAATGCCCTTTTAAATAGAAATGTTTTCAAATGCTTCTTTAAAGTCAAAAGGCAATGAATCTGCCCGATGTCAAGGAGGAGTACGTTCCAGAGGGTGGGGGGCACGCTCTCCACTACAACTACTGACTACTGGACAAGACTCTAAAACAAAAAGACGATTTTCACAAAGAAAGTGTCATTATTAAATAAAATATGCATTTGTAACTTCAGCCAGCATATTTTTACCTACGTCTAGAGTGGTCTAATGTAGTAGCCGTAGTCTTGCTTCAAAACATCCCCAAAAATGTTACTTAGTCACTCTTTTGTAGACTACCTTAAGAGTGGACTATCCCAAACTAGTCTAACCCAGGATCCTGCACAACCCCGGTTTTGTTCTGGACATAGGCCTCACAGTCCACCTCTCCACGCGTCACAGCGAAAAATATTGACTTTTTATACTTCAAACTCAGCTACTGCTTTTCAAACAAGCACTGGCTTTGTTGACTTTGGGGAAAGCTAACACTGACACATGCTGATTTACCAAGCAATAAAACAGCACTTAAGATAGTCCTATGCGTAAGGTGGTCTGGCAGGGGCAAAAGTAAACAGTTATGTGTTTAAACATTGGCATTTAATAAGAGTATTACATGGACTAATCCTCCTGAACATGTTCTACGTCATCTTCCCTCGCACATGTAAGCCATGGTTTCACTGGTTTGCTTTGGAGCCGATTGGTACGGGCCTGAAGTGTCTCCACTGCCTCTTCTGAACCGTACCGGCCCGTTAAAGCAGTCCAAATCGCTGCTGGGTACAATCCCCCAAAGCGGTCTGGTTCTCCTCGGCTCCAGGTCAGCTTTACCTAAGGACGGGATACACACCACAGACAGGGAGATGATAAGACGAGAGCGCAGACTCAGGCCGAAATAAAATGGCAAAAAGAAGACATAAACCGGACTTGATCTTGTGATAAAACACCATATTTGGGCGGTAGAGTCGTTGTCCAAAGATCGGCAGTTCGAATCGCGCCCTCGACATAAACAAAGGTCGAGCAGTTAGATCTACTTCCACCCGTTGCCAAGAGACCCAGTGTGTGTGTGTGTGTGAGTGAGAGTGTGTGCGTGTGTGCGTGAGTGTCTGTGCTTGTGTGTGTGTGTGTGATAGTGTGTGTGTGTGTGTGAATGGGTGAGTGGTTCCTTGATGTAGTACGATTTGAGGGCCTTTTATATGTTGAGACGACATAACCCAAACATATTTCCAGTGCGTAATGTATTTGACATCATCCAACCCAGTGCATGACATAAAGAGGCATTAAACACAGCGTTGTTGTGCCGAGAAGTGAAATAAATGCAGGAAAAGCTGACAATAAACTGGACGTTGTTTATAGTTTGAACCGCATCTCTCTGCGCCACAAACATCTTTTTTTGAACTGCTGATATCGACAAGAAAACGTTTGTTACGTTTGGGTGGCGTCAGTTGCTCACATGGCAGACATTTGCCCCACGATGCGGAGCAAGACCCTTAGCATCAAAACACAACCATGATCTTAACCGAGCCCCAAGGAGCTCCAAGTTGAACTGAATTGATACGTGCATCCCCCTCCTTTGTACATGTTCAAACCCCCCGAGTCTGGAAACCTTATCTTCAAAACAGCTGATGGCACTAACTTTAATGAAAATAAAAACTTAACCCAACCCGACCAAGACCAAATTGAGGGCTTAACTGAACCAGGTCTAAACCAATTCTACATCAGGTCCTGGTCCGGGCTGTGTTGTGTGTCAGTGTATCGCCCCACCTGCTAACTCTACTTTCAGATAAATTGCTATAATAAATTTCACGGCCTCAGTAGCAAAAGCACTAAAATAGCAAATGTTTTCATATAGTAACTTATACTCATCATAAATCTACAGTATTAAAAGTTTGGCAGGCACAAAACCTTTAACACTGACTGCAGATTCTGCAAAGGTTTCCCTCATGGCTTGGTAATGCATGATTTCAATTTGTGTACATTTTGACATTTTATATACACCAGAAGCACAGTTTTAAAGATGATTTCATTTTAATCCCAATCTCAAATCAACACATGACATTTGTGCTGCTGTATGTTGTTCTTTGTCTCACTAAATGCTTGTTGAACTCTTATAATTTGCACGTTGACGACTGCAGCTGTGTCCTAGATGAAAAAGGCACAGACGGAGGAGCTGAGCCAAAATGTGATCAATCGACTAGTGTTGGCAAACGTGCGCACGGTCAGTTAAGGTTAGCTAGGGATTGGATTAGAATTCAACTAGAAGCAGGGGGCTACAGAAGCTATAGGAATGCTAAAATGCAACAATCAGCCATCATAATGTTGATGTGTTACCAATGAATCCTACTATCGGACTGGGTAATGGGTTAGACCTGGTTTAGTTCTGGTTTAGATCTTTATAGTTTAGCCTTTATAGCTCAGGTTTACTCCTAGTTTAGTCTTGATTAACCTGGATTAGTCCTAGGTTGGATCTGGGATAGTCCTGAATTACGCTTGGGTTAGTCCTGGTTAAATCCTCGTTTTGTCCTGGTTTTGCTCCGGATTAGTCCTGGGATAGTCTTGGATTAGCCCTGAGGTTAGTGTTGGTTTAGTATGGGTTAGTCCTGGTTCAGTACATCCTGGTTTAAGCCTGGTTTTGGCCTGGTTTAGTCAAGGGTTAGCACTGGTATTTAGCATTGGTTTAGTACTGGATTAGTACTGGATTAGTCCTGGGTTAGCACAAGTTTAGCATTGGTTTAGTCCTGGTTTAGACCTGGTTTAGACCTGGTTTCGTCCTGGTTTAGTCCTGGTTTAGAGCTGGTTTAGTCCTGGTTTAGACCTGGTTTTGTCCTGGTTTGGCCCTGATTTAGTCCTGGTTTGATCCTGGCGTAGTCCTGGTTTAGACCTGGTTTAGACCTGGTTTATTGTTTGGTCCTGGTTTGATGCTGTTGTAGTCCTGGTTTAGTCCTGGTTTGGTCCTGGTTTGGTCCTGATTTAGTCCTGGTTTAGTCCTGGTTTAGACCTGGTTTAGACCTGTTTAGTCCTGGTTTGGTCCTGGTTTGATCCTGGCGTAGTCCTGGTTTAGTCCTGGTTTGGTCCTGATTTAGTCCTGGTTTAGTCCTGGTTTATACCTGGTTTAGACCTGGTTTAGTCCTGGTTTGGTCCTGGTTTAGTCCTGGTTTAGTCCTGGTTTGGTCCTGATTTAGTCCTGGTTTAGTCCTGGTTTAGTCCTGGTTTGGTCCTGGTTTGGTCCTGGTTTAGTCCTGGTTTGGTCCTGGTTTGGTCCTGGCGTAGCCCTGGTTTGGTCCTGGTTTAGCCCTGGTTTAGTCCTGGTTTGGTCCTGGTTCAGCACAGCTCTTGTGGGTCTACATTTGGGTTTACACTAAGCAGCCAGTGGTGTCTTCTCGTCTGTCTCCGCTCTGATGTGACTCTTTGGACTTCAACTGCCCCTGGACTTTTGGATACGTCCCATTTACAAGTTTTGCTTAGAATTTTATATACATTTTATATAAATACTTTTCTTGTTCTTGTTTTTGTTTTTTTCAGTGCCAGGAATTGTTGCTGTAGATGATCTGGAGATGGTGAGCAGGTACGATTATTACATTTGAACTGAGAAAAGAGTCAATCCAGGACTACATCCGGTTTAACTCAGGGCTTGTCATTAGAACAAGACTAGACTTAAGACTAAAGGTTTTAAGGACGTCCAGGTCTAAACATGTAAAACCGGATCTAAATTTAAAGCAAATTCAGGATTAAATAAGTGTTAAATCTGGACTCAGTTTGGATAATAAAACCCAAATCGGACTATACAAATGTATGACCAATGTACAATAGGCTCCTCCCCTTTGGGTCCGGGACTCCCCCGCAAACGAAATTCTTAATCTCAGTGGGACTTTCCTGGTTAAATAAAGTAAATAAATAAATAATCTAAACTTTGTAATGTAATTTTTAAACTTTGTCCTTGAGTTTACCTACATTTTCTTTTACAATTTCTTCTCTATGCCTTGTCTCCCATATGTTTATATATAATGTATATTTATTTGATGTTGAGTTTGAATTGTCATGGTAACCCCGTAGAAACCATCAATATCCGCAGACTGTGTTAGCAAGCAGACTTTATATTTTGGATGCCGTTTTTGTCACTTTACATTGATTTATTGTGTTGCTTTTAAAAGTTTGTGAGAATAAAGTCCAAAGAGTCCATTTGTTTTTCAACCAGAAGTAAACAAACCGCGGCAGAGTGGTTATCCCGTCCTCTCAGTAAGGAGGTTGTGGGTTGGACTCCTGAAGTGGACCTTTCTTGCTGTGTTTTAAAATGCCAGGTACATTTTCGTAACAGAAGCGCTGTCCCCCGCTGGAAAGCAGACATTATAAATCTTTAAAATCAACTCTATCTTGACGTTTCGAGGAGTTGTAAGTTTTCGGAAATAGCTCGGGAATGTTTTGATCCTGACAGATTGTTTTGGTCTGAGGGATGTGACTCTGAATACCAAACATGTCCTTAAACCACAAAAATGAAAATAGTGGCAACTAAATATTTGATGTTGTAGTAGTAGCGAGTGGCTCAGTGGTTAGAGCGGTGCGTGTAAAATGGCGCAGATTGGGACAGTTTACTGCTGAGTATGTAGCACTTTGAGTATCTTACAACTAACTACCGGTAACTAAAAGTACTATCACCTTAACCCCTGGCACTCAAGGGCCTTTTTTTATCCCCCTCGAACGCCTGAAAAACGGAGCCCCTGAACCCGCTGGAGCAGAAACAATTGGCCGGAGCCTTTCTGTCGTTTTGGACTCTGATGTCTGTTTTACTCTAATTATAAGTAGAAACAAACTCTGCACAGAGGAATTCAGATTTTAAATTCCGCCTAGATTTTCTCTGTTAAATATATGAAATGGTAAAGCTGCTTCTGGGGGGATCGGCTGACGGACACTAAAATGAGCATCTGTCGGGTTTTGACAATTTTTTTTTTTAAAAGCTGAAGGTAAATTAGTTTTAAGGACTTGTAATAACGCAAAAATGTCCAGGCGGAATCCATACAAAAGTCCTCTTCATTTTTCTTTTTCTTTTAGGATCATTTTTGACTTGTGGGTTTAGAGTCCAAACTGACCTTGATGCTTCACAGAATGGTTTGACTTGACTGGAAATAAGAGGGTTACGGCTTTATTTTTATGTACAGCAGATCTTTTCTAAGACGGTGGACAAAATGGAACAAATACTATTGCTAATCTTATGGATAAATAACATTACATTTAACATTGTACTACTAATACTACTACATTACTACCATTACTGCTGCCACCTCACTACTACTAGCAGTACGACATGTATATTTTGTCCATATCATCGAGGACTTGAATCTGTAGTTGAAAGCTGATTCTGAGTAAGTGCAATGGCCTCCGCGCTTTCCCCGTCAGATTAGTGAAATTTGGGTCAAGTATTTTAGCCCATTTCAAAGTCCGTGCACTTCTGTCGACCCCTGCGTTCCCCTCGCACTCGCGCTCTCCATAATGTCATCCAATCTGGGCAATTATTTGAATGCGTTGTTTTGTCGCAGCTTGCTCAGGACAACAGAGAAAACTGCACCACAGACGTCTGAATCTTTTTGGAATATGACCGTAATGATCACACTAAAGGCTCATGGCATTTTGAACAGTAGAAAGTAGCACATCATCAAGAAATGTTGCACCAGTGAAGGGGGGATTCGGTGATATCTTCTCAGTCCCACCAACTTTCTGATGGACAGCTTTAACAGACGGTTGATCTGATTGTTGTATATCAGAGGAATCCCCCCCAACAACATTTTGAAATCACCCATCCTAGTTGCCTGCACAGTTTTAATTGTCACCGACCAGTGTTAAATCTCAGCTACATTTAAAAAAACGCCTCGCACACTGTCCATAGGAGTTCGTTCGTCCCTCGCAGCTGCGTCTCTTTAGGATTCCTGGCTCTCTCTTCTTCGTCCTGGCCCGATTCGGGGGCTCAGATTTGGCAGAGGGGTTCATTGTGGCGGGTCCATGGCACGTTAGCGTCTCTTTTGTTACTGTGGCTAAACCTCCTCTTTCACTTTGTCGGAGAGGAGGGGGCTTTGGCAGATCCTTGGACCCGAGCACACAGGGACCCTTCTCTCCAAACGAGGAAGGAAACGATTTCTGATGAATATTCTGATGTGGACGATCCCCCTGTCTCTGAATTTTAGCCTGAACAAATTTACAAACTGACTTTAGTAGGATTTAATATCACTGCCGCTTAATTTAATAACCTTGTGTATTTTAACTTGCTTCTGGATTCCAGGAATTCCCTGTCCCAGCCATCAGGCAATTAGCAGCTGCTTTAAATGTTAAGCAAGTGCTGAACCAAGACTAGACTAGGACTGTAATGTAGGACTAAACCAGGACTAACACTAAACCAGAACTAAAGGACAAAACCAGGTCCACTCTTGGTTTTAATGTGTTGTAAATCATAGCTATCTGCTGGTTAAAACCTGGGCTAACCAAGTGTGAACAACAGGTTAAATTAAATTATAGGCTTTTCATTCCAGTTCAAACTGACTTATGCTTTAGTTGGAATTAATCTCACTGCCTCATATATTCAACTTGTTGTTTTTGTCTTTGAGGAATTCACTGTCTCAGCCAAGCGGCAATTAGCAGCTACTAAAATGTTAAACAAGAAACAAGGTTTAAGCCAGGCATTAATAAGGACACACACAAACAGGCCTAAACCAAGTTTAAATTAGATCTCAGACCAGTCTGAACTACGGCCAGGACTAAACCAAGTCTTTACTAGCATAAACTAGGGCTGTGCAATGAATGCAATTTTAATCCAGATTGAGATTTCATTCATTCATTTATAATCCTCAATGTTCAATTTGTGTCTTTTCAATTCAGAGAAGAAATGTGTCTATTCGGCGATCAATATTCTATTGTTCATGCTCAGAAAGTTAGTATTGAAACAATAACTTTACTATGGTTTACTAATGGTTTAGTGTGAAAAATATAGTCATATTTTTTTATCATTGTAATCATTATCTTTCGAATTTCTTTTTAACCTCTGGCTCTGTATAACATCCAATTAAAATTTGCACTAGGTTTATAGTCAGTTATTTTAATGATAACGGCTCAATCAATATTTGACACACCTTCATAGTAACGTTCAGTGGTCGGTGGTGTTTTCCTGTGTGTTTGGCTTCGCTCCAGGCGTTCCCATGGAGGGGCTGATGTACAGAGGTCAGGACACAAAGCCACTCATTAAAACGCTTTAGAATCGACGAATAATTAGACACAATAAATTTCCCTGTCACGTGTCGCTGCGGAGGGAGGCATCTGTAAACTCTGCAGGGGACTGTAACTTATCTGGTGGAGGGTCCGTCACCTGCTCGTCTCAATGCTGCAAGGGCTGTGCCTAGAACGTTCCACAGTATCGCATTAAACGTCTCCATTAAGATAATCAGGGGAAGTTACGGGTCAGGTCTGTGGAGAGGTGACCCAGCTCACTACTACTACTACTACTGCTGTTGCAACTAGTACTCGTATGTACTACTGCTCGTGTACTTGTTCATTTCTAACCGTAGAGGCTCAAAATTGTGGCTATTTGAAATACAACTTATCCTCTAGGGTTGTCAAATAAATCAGATACGAATCAATCATAAAGTGCTATTATTTTGTGTTGGAAAATACAGTCGAATTGGTTCAATTGTTCAAATCAAAATCGAGTTGGAAAACGATACAGTCTCATAATCAGTTGGACGTCATAAGTAGAGCCCTGGACGTCTCCTTTGGCGTTGGTCCTGAGCATTTCTGTCATCACATGGCTGTCATTCCAACTACGAGCCCGCATTAGCATAACGGGGCAAGCTAGCTTTTGTTGATTTCCCCGCAATCATTCCCTCTGCTGTCAGTAGATGGCGCGCTAATACCAATCCCAATGAGGGAACGCCTTACTGTTAGAAAGTAATGAGTTGTAAATACATACCTTAATGTAGGTTGTAAAACAGGAAATGCCATGGCAAAAGTATTCAGGGCATGTTTAAAGGGCAACAGTACAAATAATGCAGAATATTTGTCCTTTCATACTAGATTTGGGTTAAGATTTTTGAAAAGAAAAAGTACTTTGAGCTGCACTTTTATCTTGTCTTGACCTGTCATTGAAACAAACCCAGGTTCCTCCTCCTTTAGTATCCGTGGAGTCTCTGCCATTGTTGCCCGGTGGGAGGGCTCTGAGGATCTGAATGGGCTCAAAGCACAGTGAGTCCGGGACAAAAAGAGATGCTTCAAAAGGACGATTTTGAATTTAGAGCCTACTGCAGACGGCTCAGATCTGTTTTTACGAGAGGCCAGCGAGAGGAAAACATGATGGATGGTAGAGGAAGAAGTAAATATGTTAGGGTTGATAATACTGATATTTTGCGAGATGTGTTTGTTAGAGTTTCAGTTATTTCACCAAAATACATTTTGAGAATCCGTCCTGCACACCAGCAGTATTTCCTCTCAAATTGGGTGTACGTTTAGTCTTCAAAAAAGTATAACAATTTGTATTATCTTCAAGAAAATACACCAAAAGAAGGCCATAATCTTTGAAACTTGTAATGTTGAACTTTTAAAAATAATGAATTGATGTCCTAAAGTTGACATTCCAAATATTTTTTTGATGCTTTTGTTTTTGAAAGTTTGAATTCTTATTTCAGCTTCAGAAACATAAAAATAGCATTATAAACATAACAAATATATATATATATATCATATATTGCTTTAATGTATTGTTATTTTGTATAAGATAACAAAGTGCCAAGAAAATAATGAAATACCTACAATTCTGCCTTATAATTCTAATGTTACACCAGAACATTTCCTCAGATCCAAACTTGTGTGACTTCACTACCTCTTCAAATAACAACCCCATATAAACAGTAATATCCCAGAAGTCCATGAATAGTACTAACTTTCACTAATGTGTATCTGCTCCGTGAGAAAGTCCAGAGGTCCATAAACAACCTGCTTTAAAACTCAAATATACAGTGGCGTATTTAGTTTATGTAAGGTCTGTTCTGGCCCCCCCCTTCACACACAGAGGGGGCTGTCCTTCATCATTCACATGTTTTCCTATGTTTTTCTATCACTGAACTGAATGAATGCGTTTTAGAGTTTGAACACCTCAGGGTAGGTTAATGGAGGTGTAAAGTAGATGTTTTGGAAGTACTAGTTGCAGATAATTTAGTTCAAATGGACAACTAGTTACTTATGTTACCAATAAGTGTAAAGTCATTGCTCTTTTGTATGGTTTTATTGCAATTTTACACATAGTTTTGCTTTTGAATCATGTTGAGTCCAAGAGGGTTTGGATAATGTCAGCATGTTTACCATGTTGTGGTTGACGTGGCAACACCAAGTGATGGCCACGTCAGGAAAAAGGAACGTGAGAAACTGCAGAAATACTAAGGGCTCAGAGAGGAGCTGGAGAAGGAGTGGAAGGTGAAGGCAAAAGTGGCGCCCGTGGTCCTCGGAGCACTCGGGGCAGTGACCCCCAAACTGGAGGAGATCCAGATCCCTGGAAAAACATCAGACATCTCAGTCCAGAAAAGTGCAGTGCTAAGAACAGCAAATATACAGAAAATATGTAGAACCCTCAAGCTCCGTGGAGCCAAGGACCCGAGGTTAAAATAAGGGACGAGACCACCGGCGGAGGGTGAGGTTCAAACAGGTTTTGGGTTTAGTCCTCCTAGTTTAGTTGCAGTTTGGTATAGTCCTAATTTCACACAGGCTTAGTCTTGGTTTAGATCTAGTTTGTTCTCGATTTAGTTTGGGTTTAGTCCTGGTTTAGGTTTTGCTTAGATGTATATTAATCCTTGTATTGTCCTGGTTTAGCCTCACTTTAGACCTAGTTTAGTCCTGACTTGGATCTAGTTTAGTCCAACGTTAGTTATTGTTTTGTCGTGATTTGTTGTATTTTAGTCTGGTTTGGTCCTGGTCTATAACTTGGTTTAGCCCAAACACAGACCTTGTGTGCTTTGCTTCTAATTTAGACATAGTTTAGCCTTGCTCCACATTCGTCCTGGTTTAGTCCTACGTAGTTCTGATTTTGCCCAGGTTTATCTTTGTTAAGTTAAGTCTTCCTGGTTTAGTCTTAATCTATCCTTGTTCCTTTCTCTCAATAATATCATATTTTTTGTAACTGTCGGACAACCCATATCACATAATTGCATCTGCACTGGACCCAAAAGCCCCTAAGAGTCCAAAGTTCAAGTCCTGGTCTAGTCCTTGGTCCTGGCTGGTTCCTGATTGGTTGTGGCTTTACATAAAGCACTTTGTTTGGGGCATCCTGTGGTTTTCGGGTCAGAGTCCAAAATGGGTCGAGTTCCACTGACACTGAGTGGAACAATGGAGCGTAGTGAGACCAATTTAGACCTGGGACGAGTATCTAGACAGAGAACTAGTTTATGCAACTCAATGGGAAAATGTATAATAGAAATAAATCAAGATTCCTACTTGATAAAAGGTGGTTTATGAAGGATATTGAAGCAGATGAGAATGGGATGGACAATGGAGACAATTACATCATTGGAGAGCGGTGCCTGCACAAAAGGGAAACTACTTGAACTGAACTGAACTGAGGTTGGGGTGGACAGATTGGTTATACTTACCCGCCTTAGTTACGGGGTTGTGGTTGAGTGGGAATCAAAACAGTTTCGTCGTGATCTGTTTCTCTGTCCGTTCTCCTATTATTTACTATTTTTAATATAGGCTAAAGGTCTGCAATAGGCTACTCACCTATATAAATTAAGGCTATTTACCAATTTATAGTAATATGACATATTTAGATTAATTCAATATTATAATAGATTTATTTAATTATTTAATGAATCTTTTTTTGGCTTGCCCGTTTTTATTGTGTTTTTTTGTTTTTTTCTTTTCTTTTAATTTACTGTTAAGGCTTTGTTGACGGGTCAATTGAATGACCTATGTTTAGTACTGTTTTGGTGTATTCTTTCAAAACTTAAACATAAAGTATTATAAAAAAGATTCCTACTTGGGCTGGTATGGTTTGATATGGCAAAGCATATATATCATCATACGCATCAACAACAAGGCTCTTGAATGAACCAAAACTTTCTGCAATTAAACCAAGACAAAACTGACTTTTTTCCACTTCTAAACCTCTAAGCAAAAGTTGTCATTCTTTACCACTTGCCTGTCAAACCGGATGAGCTGGTTTGTGATCTTGGTCTAAGGACACAGGATGCTGGGACATTACCAAGTCCCTATGAACATTGTTTATTTTGTTTTATTCTGTTGTTCACTGTCGCCCCTCGAGGCAACGACTGTTGTGATTTTGGGCGTTACAAAAATAAATTGAAATTTAATTCTGCTGGATTCAGATCTCAAATTTTCCAAACATATTAATAACCTTTCCTTGCTCCAAGCAATCATTTTCACTCAAATGTACTGCTATAATTCTCTTTTTGCTGGTTTGCCTAAACCATCCCATCAACTCCAACTTACTCAAAATGCTGCAGTCAGGGTTTGGAAACACAGTACGGCGAAAGAACTTGAGATCTTCAAACTTCTTGGCTGTACCAAGAATTCACTCAAAAGCAGCATATGGGGGTCTTCAGTCATTACGAACCAACTCTTTGGAACTCACTGCCCATTGATAGCTTTGTTGCTACAGTATTTCAACAGGCATCAAAGCTTCATTTACAACATGCCTATTTGCAAAAGCTAAATGTTTCTTTCAGTGTCTTTTATGTTGCTTTATCTCTGAGCACTCAACATCTCAGATAAGCAGAAAACGATTGATGGAGTTCTGAGCACATTGAGTTGGTGGTGGTCACATGAAAAGTGCTTTATGAATACATTTCGCTGCTGTTGTTGTTGTTGTTGTTGTTGTGGTTGTTGCTGTTTGATGATGAATGCCATTTAACACAAAATACAAAGTTCATTTCTCCAAATTCTGAACACTGCTCCAAACCACATGCTTTTACCGACAGGGGGATTAGATGTAGACCTCTGCATTAAAAGTATTCTGATTATGTATAATTAGAAATGACTGAATCTCTTTTGAGCCCTAGTAATACTTTATAGGAAAAATAAAGCTTGGTCAATAGTTTAATATGCTTACTTTTCTTTTATTATTACATTGGGTTAGAGCAAAGCATCTTCTCACTTTAAATTAGCTTTTTATTTACCCAAAATAACATTAATGTTTAGTAAACTGTCTGAAGTTATAATGTTCGAAAACCTTTGTCCTCATGCAGGTGTTTTCTGAGGACCTGATTGAAGACTGATGTGGCTGTAGTCATGTGGTGCTCGGGGCTGGGTGCAGTGACCACGTTGGGCCTGATGGTGGCGCTGTGCTGCTCCCAGTTTGTGTCCCAACCTGAGATTAAAGCAGAAGACTGCACGAGGAAGGAGCACCCCATTGTTCCATACAGAGGTGCTGACTACTATTATACGACACTGAATTGAAAGAATGAATTACTGTTATATCTCGGGATTTTTAACATATTTAGAGATTGTCGTGTAAAAAAAATATGTAGAATATGTAGATACGGATACATTTTGTCTATGTTTGATTGTGAATATTGAATCAATGTTTCCTGTCCAGTTTTGCGGTTGTGGATGGCTGAATTTTCTCATCCTGGAGCAAAGGATTTCTCACAGTTTGCAGTAGATTTGAACCGGGAGCAGCTCATTGTAGGAGCGAGGTAAGGCCTGAAAAGGGAAAAGAATGAATCATGTGGAGTACTTTATTCAGTATTGCACTTCTACCGATTCATGATGTATTTCACTTCTTTCCCTTTCCCTTTTTCAGAAACTTTCTCTTCAGACTAAATTTAACCAACATTGTACTGATACAGGTATTTGATCAC
This sequence comes from Chaenogobius annularis, assembly GCA_015082035.1. Lineage (NCBI taxonomy): Eukaryota > Metazoa > Chordata > Actinopteri > Gobiiformes > Gobiidae > Chaenogobius > Chaenogobius annularis. The sequence goes on along the minus strand of BJKM01000146.1, from coordinate 136,245 downwards.
TTTGATCAATTCCATTTTTAAGATTTAAATACAAATGTATGCTATTTTTGTTTTGTTTTCAGGCAGCAGAGTGGGCCCCAGATGAAGACACAAAACAGTCCTGTCAAAGTAAAGGCAAAACAGAGGTAATGGGCATTTAGCTGTACTCAGGCTAGTTGTGCGTTCAATGTCATTTTGTTTAATTTTACATTTAAGAGTGCATTGCGTAACTTTTCTGGTGGAGGGTCTGCCACGGTCCAAGCAGCAGCTCCTCTGATAAAAACACACTCACACACACACACACACACACATGGCTCTACTCACCTCTATTTTACTACAAGGCAAATGATAAACAACTAAAGGAAAACCTGGAAGTTGCAACTAATGACACGTAAAGCCAAAAAGGGTCTTAGTCGTTCAAAGTTCATATGTTAGTCATTCCTGGGTCAATGTGCCTTAAATAAGAATATTCTGCTGTTTACTTCCTCTCAAACCTTTCCTAGCGCAACCAAAATGACAACACCGAGCGCATCAAATCAAATCCCACACTCAAGTTGGATCGAACCAACAGTATTAAATGATTCAATACTATTTTGAGTATTGTTCCATCCCCGTGTTAATGTCTTACTGTGGCACGTTCCAGGCAAAGCAATGTCCTAGAGACAAGCAGGTAATGGACCCCACCAAAAAGTGCTCCTTAAATATATGTATTTTCTCTAATAATCTTCGGTATCAGTATGTCATATAAAAATACACAATAAAACCATCATTGACTGAAACCTTTTGTCTTTCAGGATGAATGTCAAAACTATGTGCGTGTCTTATTGACCAGTGGCTCTACTCTCTTCACCTGTGGCACCAACGCCTTCACTCCTGTCTGTATGACCCGGCAGGTGAGCCACAACAAGCCTTAGACATTTTTTATTTTCTATATATATATTCTAAAAATATCTAGTATTATAGAACTGTTATAGAAATACGAAAATGTCATTAATAAATAACATTTTAGTTTTGAAACAGGACTTAACTGATCTGTTAAGTGCGGGTTAGAGATGCACTGATACTTGTATCGGCTCGATACCAGGAGCTTGTACTCCAACTGCATATTAAGGTCAACTTTCTGACTAAATCATTTATTCACCAATGATATCAGCAGTGATTGTGTTTATGTTAGTTGCAGCTAACGTTTCTAAGGGGTGGCGCTTTTTTAAATGTGCTTTTGATCCGAGAGCAGTGTGTTTGGTGTGAACACAACCCTGGGCCGAGCTACACACCTCCTCTCAGGATGGAGTGCGGTCATGGGGCAAAAGACTCTGCACATACATGTTGGCATGAGCAAATGTGGGCTTCATGTGGCCTTGGGGGTTTCCTCCACAGCAGGTCATGACTGGCATGGTCTGGCTGAGAGCAGGCCAGTGCATACTGTCCAGACAGTATTTGGACATGTTGGTTAAAAAACACCTTTGTAATTTCTAAATGATTACTTTTTTGTCTATTTTATATTCATTTCTTCTTCACTTCTCAGATTTCAAACATCAGTGAAGTGTTGGACTCTATAAACGGCGTGGCGCGCTGTCCGTACGACCCTCGGCATAACTCCACGGCGATGATCACGTCGAGAGGAGAGCTGTACGCTGCCACCGTCATTGACTTCTCTGGACGAGACCCCGTCCTGTACCGCAGTCTCGGGAACATGCCCCCGCTCCGCAGCGCTCAGTACAACTCCAAATGGTTAAATGGTGCATATGGTTTATTATTTTAATCGCTAGAAATACTGTTTAAATAAGACATCACCATTTCATAAATTAATTGCAGTAATGTTTTCAGATCCATTTTAAATAACTGCTTGCCCTTCAAAATAAATGTAAAAAAATGTAGGTTAAGGGTAAGTACAGTATGTACTTTTAGTTACAATTTGGGTTGGTTGCCTTGCTTTTTTGGGTACCGGAACGTAAACGATTCCTGGTTTTTAGGTGCCAGTACCTGAATTGTGTATTTTTCAGTACTTTTCTTGTATTCACCATTTTCTTGAATAACAAATTAGAATTAAACTAGACATAAATTCCATTGATAATCCTTGTTGTTGTTGTTGTTGTTGTTGTTGTTGTTGTTGTTGTTGTTGTAGTTTTCATTATTTATTATTCACTCTGCCTAGTAACGTTGGGCAAATACCTGATATCAAAAATATTTTTTTTCTATACCAGTTTCTGGTAAGTTTTTCTGCCCCAGAAGCAGCAGAAAGAGGAAAAACAAACGTTGGAGGCTTGATAGAGTCTAAGAAATGATAGAGAAGTTCTCTTCATCATAGTGCAATTACATTTAATTTACTATATTGCGTTACCCCAGCGCTCAAGAAGCACCATTAAACTTTTAATTTACTTTTTAAAATATGAACTGAAACTTTATTGTATATGGAGAAAGTCCAGTTGTACTACATATCTACTTATTCTTTGTAGCTACCGGTACTCGACTGTATTTGCTTCTCTATAACCTGATTTTTTGTCAGTCTACAATATCTCCCGGTTCACAGTAAAATTAGCTAGGTATATATAATATAAAGAAAATACAATTGTATCGACTCAAAAGCGGCATATTACATTACCATTACATTTACATTTACATTTATACACCTTCTTAATTATAATGCATCTTCTTTTATCCATTTTCTTTTTCTTTTTTTCAATCCATAGAACCAAACTTTGTCTCCGTGTACGAGATCGGCCGTTTTGCTTACTTCTTCTTCCGGGAGACAGCTGTGGAGAATGACTGTGGTAAAATGGTGTTCTCCCGTGTGGCTCGTGTTTGTAAGAACGACATGGGCGGGCGCTTTCTGCTGGAGGACACATGGACCACGTTTATGAAAGCCCGACTCAACTGCTCCCGATCCGGAGAAATCCCCTTTTACTTCAACGAGCTCCAAAGCACTTTCCACCTGCCCGAGCAAGACCTGATTTACGGCATCTTCACCACCAACGTGTGAGTGATACGCTGGGTTCACGGGGAGAATTGGATAAAGTCATCATTTCAGATGATTCTTAGTTTTTGATCAGATGTAATCTTTTTGACAGTTTTTGTTTCAAGAACCCATGACATACAGATATATGAATTACAGACATAAACCAGGACAGAACATTTGCATTTAGATATTTTAAAGGCAAAAGTTTATACTAATATATAGAGCTGCAACTATTTTTTTTGGGAAAAAAGACTGTGACATTATTAATTCAGAATGTCAAAAATATTTAGAAACTTTCAGTCACTATTATCAACTTTTATTATTTTACTCAAAATATTACATATATTTTAAATTAAATTAAAATATATTTGACTTGTAGACGAATTGAAAAATGAAGCGCTGACTAATGGATTACTTAAATAATAGTCAGTTGCAGCTTATAATATATTTGTTTTCTTTGTCTCCTTAGAAATAGTTTGTCTGCGTCTGCCATCTGCGCCTTCAACCTCAGCTCCATCACCACTGCCTTCAACGGACCCTTCCGCTTCCAAGAAAACCCCCGCACCGCCTGGCAACCCACACCCAACCCCATACCCAACTTTCAGGTAACTAAGGCCTCACTCAGACTGCGCAGCCAGATAGAGAACTGAGCAGATCCAGTTTAAGTCAAATCATTTAAAAGGCCTAATAAAAAAATAAGTTTAATAGATGTGTTGGAAAATGTGTGTATTGTAATAATCAGTTGTGATTGATGTATGTTGCACCTTAAGGCCGAGACAAGTTCCTATGTTTGTGAATTTTGTTCATTGACAATGGCAATAAACTCTTTCTGATTCTGATTCTGATGGGGGAATTTACTACACTGCAGAATTGGTGTTAAAAAAGTCTGTATTGACTAAGTCAGACTGTAAAGCTTATGTGATGAAAATGACTTAATTTTGTCATTTTAAATCCCTTCTTATGTATAAAATGCATACCATGAAATAATAAATATGATGGAAAAAAATGCGGCCAAAATTGTGAATTGACCCAATTCATGTAACTTTCAAAATCAAAATGTCGTCTTGTTCTCGTGGACTCTGAAAATTCTGTCTCGTCCCACACGACACACTGGATGCGTTAAAATAGCTCTTACGTCTGCTTTCATTCAGTCGTGTTGGTTGACCCCTCCCCCCTCCCCCCACAACATGAAAAAGTGTTATCACTTTTTTTAGTATGTTTGTCTGTTTTGTGTTTTTGTTGTTTTATGTTTAAAACCTAAATAGTAAAAAAAACATGCGCACTATCTTTGAGGGTAGCTCAAGGGTTGTTTTTCATTGTGGTATATAATGACCGGTCTAGTGACCATTTACTGGAACAGGGAGGACATTTGGAAACAAAGTGATACATGTCGGGTTCTAAAATGTCACCAAGGCAGTTTGGAAAATAATACATCTGTAAATGACAATTTGCTGCAAAGTACCTGGAAAAATGACATACATATTTAAATCATAACATTTAAAATTTTTGTCGTACCGCTACATGCTTATCATTGATTCTTTGGAATGATACAATCACATATTTATAAACATTTGATTAATTGCACATATGGCTGAGCGGTTTGACAAAAAAACAATGTGTCACAAAGTTTTATCACATATTGATTGATCTAAATTTTACATTATGCTTTATTTAAAACAAATAGAATGTTTTTCATTTTCAAATGTTGAAAATGTTTTCTCAATATCAATTTCCTAAACATAATTGTTACAGACATTTAAGCATTGACATATAACACAAAAAAAATACAGAAATGTGAAAGTGTGAACTCTGCTCCAAACCTCCTGTTGTTACTGACAGAGGATTGGCTGTGGACCGCTCCATTAAAAAGGCCAAAGTTATTAGAAATGAATGTTTACCCCTGTATTGTTGTCTTTCTCCCTCAGTGCGGTACATTAGACGAGGCCGGGCCGGGGCAGAACCTGACGGAGCGCAGTCTTCAGGACGCTCAAAGGCTGTTCCTGATGAACGACGTGGTCCAGCCGCTCACAGTGAACCCTCTGCTCACCCAGGACAACGTACGCCTGTCCTGCCTCTGTGTGGACGTGGTTCAGGGCCGGGACAGGCTCTACCATGTCATGTACATCGGCACTGGTGAGCACAGACAGGTCTCTGTGGTATAGTGCCGAGGGCCCCAATGGCAAATTTTGCTTAGGGCCCCCCTTGTATAAAGCCCCGAAAGGACTTGAAACTCAAAGCATAGGACTTGGACTTGACTTGGACTTGAGAGCCACAGACTTGAGACTTAGTCAAGACTTGCAAAACACCTGGTCACACCTGTAACTACTACTACAACTATTATTACTACTACTACTATAACTACAGCTACTACTATTTCCACTGTTTTTAGTACAAGTATTACTACAATTACTGCTTCTTTTAATGTTACTACTACTTCCTCTTCTCTTCCTGCAGAGTACGGGACCATCCTGAAAGCCCTGTCCACCACAGACAAGAGGCTTCAGGGTTGTTACTTGGAGGAGCTCAGGCCCCTCCCACCAGGGCTGAGCGGACCAATCAGGAGCATCCGTCTGCTGCAGAGTGACCGCTCGCTTTTCGTGGGGCTGAGCGACCGAATGGTGAAGATCCCCCTGGAGAGGTGCTCGAGCCATGCATCAGAGAGGTACAGGAGATAAGGGGGGCACTTCAAAAGGACTTGTATATTGTAATTATAATGACTGTGGGTGTGTATTAGGCAGTGTGTGGAGGCGCGGGACCCGTACTGTGGCTGGGACCGGCTCAAACGACGCTGCACCACGTTTGAGGAAAGCTCCAACATGAACCAGTGGATCCAGAACATCACAGACTGCCCTGTAAGACACTGCTGTTACTGAGTTCAAGTCTTAGTGCTGGTTTGGATCTGATTTGCTGATTTGAGCCCAGTTTATGTCCTGATGTAGACTTTTCGATCTGTGATATGACTCTCAGAATCTTCTCTGATGTTTTTTAAGTCCATAAATACAACTGCATGCAAGAGGTGAGAGGCCAGTTTGAGACATGTTGAAATGTTTATCCTAAACTGTAATTCCCACTGCGTCCAAACGTAATTTGTTTGTTCTTAAACGGGAGATGCCAAAACTAAAGGTACTCAAGAGCATGTTTAAAGGCTAATAACAATACAAATAATGCATAATATTTGTCCTTTAAATCCGGGTTCAGTCCCAGTTTTGATTGGGGAAACTGGATCATATGAAGGAAAGTTTCGCAGACACAAGGAGAACATGCAAACTGCTGCGCTAACATGCCGTGCTTTGCCAGATGTAGTTGAGAAGGAGATAAAAGGAAACAAAATCTTTCCCATTCCATGTTTCTGCTGAAACCAAACCCTGGCCATCAAACATGGCCGCCGCATCAATTTAGCGGCAAGCTACATCAGAAATCAGACATTTTGAACCAAAAAAGTTAATGATCTCAAATAGGCTAAAATCGTCACAAAATACAACCTTTGTTTCAGCCAGAAGTACCCAAAGTGGCGCCCGCAGGCCAAACCTGGTCCTCCAGAGGGTCTATTTTGGCTCTAAATGGGGTTGTAAAAATACAACAAAATTGTTAATATTATTAATATTAAAACACTAATGTAAGTATTTGCCCTTTAAACAGTCAAAATGTATTCAGAAATAAGTTCATTTACAAATAAACTTTTTTTTTTTTAATCATGTTTGAACAAAATAATCAGAGTAAAACAACATGAAAATATTCAACAATTCATTGGTGTAACAACCTCTTATGTATGTAACTCTGGTTTAGTTACAAATAAACCTTTTTTTTTGTCCAAAGTGCAATCATGTTTGAACAAAATAAACAAAGACATTGTATGATCAATAAATACAGTCAGACACAGAATTGTGTTTTTTTTCTAAAGGAAAATTACTTAAATGATCCACAACACTGTTCAAAGAGCATTACTTTAAGAAGTAAACAGTATGAGACCACTGTGGGAGTTTAGGTACCCTCCTACATATCCTACAAGAGACAGCAAAAAAGCAAGGAATAAAGCAAGACACTTGTAATAAGATTCAAGTCAAAGCCACTTATTATTATTTTGTAAAATGTGATGCAGTTCAGAAGAAAAATGTTTCCGCCAACATTTGTCTACACAGGAGGATATAGTGTTCACTGCAGCAGCGTCACCAGTCCTCACAGCGTGATGAGGTTCTGCTCTTGTCTTTTTATCACTTAATGTGTTTTAAACAATGCCTCCAATCGGATAAAGAGCGTTGTGTTCTGGAATTTGTCTCGATGTTTTGCGGAAAATTAGAAAAGGACATAGACAAGTTTGTAACGTATAAAATCACGTTGGCTGTATATTGGCTGTTTCAGTCTTCATTAACATTAATGTTTAATAGTTACGATAAGTGAGCGCTCACAAGGAGCACAGCGGCTTTAAAATCGCGTAAGTCACGAGAATCTAAATTCGGGCCACGCAGGAGGAGTATGTAACGGGCTTTAATTACTCAAATATTCAGTTATGTCCAGTTATTGTTCCCAGAGGGCGTGTACTCATCGTTTTCCTCTGGCAGGACGTCTAAATCACTAAACCAAACCGTACCTGATACGTAGAGTTTAGGATTTCTTGTGACTCCTCGTCTCCTTTTCAAGATCCCGTATAATAACTCTCCAAGGTTTTTATGGCAGCAGTGAAATGGTTCCAGATGGTTTGAGTTTCTGAATGCATTTAAAAAACATAAGAGTCCTGTCTCATTACAGGATAGTGAATGTGTGCATGTTAACACCTTGCTCGATGTGTGTAGGTGAGAAATCTAACCCAAGATGGCGGGTTTGGCCCATGGGCACAGTGGCAGTCCTGTTCCCATAACGATGGGGAGGGGTCCAGTCTGTGTCTGTGTCGGTCCAGATCATGTGATGGCCCTTCAGCTCGATGTGGAGGAGAGGAGTGCAGAGGGCCCACTATACAGGTCGCCAACTGCTCCAGGTACGTTTGAACCTCTAATATGCATGTTATTAAAACAAAGTGCTCATATTCAGAATTGTTCTTTAAAAATCAATTTGTTTTGTAAAAAAGTAGAAAAGCCAAACACAGCCTGTATATATATGTATGTATATAAATACATTCTCTCCTCATTCATCCTTCCATTTCAGCTTCACCTTTCTTCTGCCCAGTGCCAACATGGCAGCAGGACCATCACCTGTGGAGTTATAATAATTGTGATTATTAACAGTTAAAAAAAAAAAAAAAGTAAAGTTAAAAAAAAAAAAAAAGACACATCTGAAGTAGCCAATTTCCCCCCCTCTTTTAAAAGGACACATCTTATGCCATTTCCCCCCCTCTTTTAACCATGTCTGGAGTTCTAACATTGTTCCCTCATCAAAAACATGTCTGGAGTTGCATTTATGTTCATTCATGCCAGTTTGCTGAATCCTGATTATAAAATCTTCTCGCCTTCAAGTGTCAAAAACACGCCATTCTGAATTTCCTCGATGTTTGAGGTTTTTCTTCATTTGAGAATCTTCTGCGCTGTTTTCATTCATTAGTTTTCTACCATTTGTTCCCGTTAGGGGTCGCAGGTGACTGGAGTCCCACTGACTTTAGGCCTTAGGCAGGGTTCAGCCTGGACAGGGGCCAGCTCGTTTCAGGGTTAACACAGAGACATAGACAATTTACAGTTGCCAATTTACCTCACACGTGCATGTCTTTGGGCGGTGGGAGGAAGCCGGAGACCCCGGAGAGAACCCATGGTAACACAGGGAGGACATGCAGACTCCACCCATGTGATGTTGGTCGAATCGACACCATGATCTTCTTATTGGGAGGCGAGAGCTCAAAACCAAAAACAAAATATCAGCCTCTGCTGGAGAATTAAGGCTCCATACGCTAAAAGTTCAAATATCAGCCCGATATATCGGCCAACCAATCTGTCCATCTCAAATGCACTTGGTATTTTGATGATTGTGAATACTCGTTAAATCATGATGTTTCTCATCACTATAATTGTAAATCTAACATTTTATATTTTGACTTCCATAGATATATTGTTATTATTCATCTTGCTCATTTAATTTTCTGTTTCCACAGAAACGGCGGATGGACGCCCTGGTCGTCATGGGGCCAGTGCAGCAGCAGCTGTGGCATCGGCTTCGAGGTCAGACAGAGGTCGTGTAACAACCCCTCGCCCCGACATGGAGGACGAGTCTGTGTGGGACAGGGAAGAGAGGAGAGGTGAGACCAGGATAGACCTGGTTTAGACCAGGGTTTGACCTGTTGTAGTCCTGCTTTAATCTGGGTTAGGGCTGGGTCAGACTTCGGGTAGACCTGGTTTGGTTCTGTGTTAGACCGAGTTTAACGATTCATGATTTTGGAAAAAATGGAAGTGTGATTTTTCTGTCAAGTACTGAGAGAGCCCTGGTCTTAATTGCATCCAATTCCATGAGGCAATTGTGTCAAATAGTGTACTTACCGCCACACAGTTGTCAAGAGGTCAGAGTTTCATCCGTCACCGTTGTCCTCCTCAGGCTGTGCAATGAGAGGAGACCTTGTCCGCTGCCTGTGTCCTGGACGTCCTGGAGTCCTTGGGCCAAGTGCAGCTCAGAGTGTGGAGGAGGGGTCCACTCCAGGAGCAGGACCTGTGAGAATGGGAGCAGCTGCCCCGGATGTGCCACAGTGAGGGGACTATACTACGCTCATGTGACATCATCTGTACCTCATATGAACTAACTGCATCCTGTCCGCTCTTAGGAGTACCGAGCCTGTAACCTGGAGGCGTGTCCAGAGGTGCGCAGGAACACCCCGTGGACCCCCTGGATCCCAGTGAACGTGAGCCAGGACGGGTCCCGGCTGGAGCAGAGGTCCAGGTACACCTGTCGCGCTCTGCTGCCCAAACCACAGCTCCTGCAGTCGGGCAAAAAGAAGACAGAGACGCGCTATTGCCCCAACGATGGGTCAGGGGCCTGCCAGACCGACGGTGGGTTTAGTCTATCAATGCTACATCAAATACATCTACGTATACCTGTAGTATTATTACCAAATAAAATTGTATGGCACTACTATTGCTGCTATTACGGTACGATATATTATATACATTATTATACTGCTATCTAAGATTATTAAATGTTGAACTGTTGAGGGGGTTCAAAGTTAATCAGTGAAAATATAAGCATGTGGGTTTTTGGTTGCTGTTGCATAATTTGTCTATAGTTTCCAGAAAGAAACAGTATCAGTATCTGTCAATATTCACAAGTAATAGCTAATATCGGTTATCAGCCAAACTTTGTCTTAGAACAGTGCATCCCTAATGCCAGACTCAGACTTTGAGTACCCCTTTGACATATTTGCTCCCTCTCAGCTCTGGTTGAGGACCTGGTGAAGTCCAGCGGTCGGTCCCCAATCATTCCACAGGGCGCTCGCTGGGGATTGTGGGAAACATGGTCCGTGTGCTCTCGGCCCTGCTCCAGAGGCTTCAGGACTCGGAAACGTCTCTGCTCCACGCCTCAGGGCAGGACCAACCCCTCGGCCTGTGTGGGCTCGCCTGTGGAGTACCAGGACTGTGCACTGCAGCCCTGCCCAGGTACTTAAATTAGTTTTACTGCTAGTAAAACTACTACTTTTACGGTTACTTTCATCACAACTGCAATTATCCCATCAGAAAGCAGAATGAGCTCCACTCTTTGGGTTGCCAGATCCTACGATGCAATGTCAGGAGATGATGTGCTCTCAGTATTTTACAGCTAAAGACATCTGTTAACTGTGAATGTGTTACTGTCGTGTTATGCCGGAGACATGTATCAGCTATTACCTTTGATTTACTTATTATTATTATTATTTTAGTGAATGGCGGGTGGTCTTGCTGGTCGGCTTGGTCATCCTGCTCCTCTTCTTGTGGAAGTGGACACTTCCAGAGGACCCGGGCCTGTTCTGACCCAGCTCCTGCTCAGGGAGGAGACATCTGCATCGGGCTGCACACAGAGGAGGCCCTCTGCAACACCCACAACTGTGAAGGTACGAGACATGTTATCAGAGGTACACAATGATATATTTATTCTAGTCCTGAACCTCTTGATTTAGATCTTCTTGGTTTATTTAAATGATAGAGGTGTAACATAGAAAGGGGAAGAAGCATTAACGGCAGTACTTAGTGATTACTAAGAACTGATCTTAATTATACTTTTTAGTTATTAGTACTTTTCTAACGCAAAGCATATTTAAGAGTGTGGATCATAGAAGACATTTATTCTATGGACAGATCGACTCTTTTTCTACGGCTCACTGGACAAATCTTTATATTGCGCTCAACAAAATGGACAGAATATAAACAAAAAGATGCAAAATCTTTCTTACTATTAAAGAAAGTCCTGGTTTGTGTCCAGTTCTAGTCTCTGTATTCTTTGGTTTACTTCAGTTATAGCCCTGTTTAAGTCCTTTAGCCTTAGTTTGGTCATATTTAAGTCTAGTCCTGGTTTAGTTCTCGTATCATTTCTTCTTTCTGTGTTGTCTCAGGTTGGCCTGAGTGGACGGACTGGGGAGACTGTGACGAGAACGGGCTCCAATTCCGAACCAGGAGCTGTGGAGACTCTGGACTATGTTTAAACAATGTGTCTCAGTCCAGGACTTGCAAACCCCACGAAGTTCCAGGTAGTTTTACCAGGATACAAACGTTTCAAACTCGATTTCGTTACAAAGGACGTTGATACCACAAGGATGGTTAAAAATATAATTTATTTTATACAATAGACTATTTTCAACACAAAATAAGAACTGGTCTGGCAAGTGTGTCTGTTTGTGTTGAATGTCAATAACTAAGTGCCTCTGTCTGTCACGTACAGGACTATAGTTTATTGATAATTACATTGGTCAATTTCTTAAGGATTTTTGGCCTGTAGGTTTTATTGGACAGGACAGTGTAGCTTGAAATGGGGATGCGAGAGGGAAAGACATGCAGGAAAGTGGTGCCGCTGGATTCACACTCACAAACTCATTGGCATTGGGCTATCCACTCCGTGTGCTTTTTAACTAGTTTGTTTACAAAAGTTCCACTAGCACCGCCTGCTGTTGTAAAAAGGTATCGTGTTGGTATTATTGGTCATTGCAGTGAGAATGAAGCTTTTACACAGGGAAGTGCGAGGACACGGGAGCAGACGTGGAGAGACGAGATGATGCCCTGACTCAGTGACTGGGATGGGGGCGTCAAATTAATACAAATATCGCCATTTTAAAACTATTAGAAAATATAAAATGGTGTCCTATTTATGTGATATTTTTCTTCCAATATTCTTCTGATATTTTATGGATACATGCTCAAACGAGTATCGAGTTGGAATTTCAGTATCAATTTGCGTAACTTCAATCTTCACTTGTCCATGCACCAGCAGGTGCACAGTTGGTGTCTTTTGAAGGTACATCTCTCTTTCGGTCTTAGATGAATAGAATTAAGTTGCCCCTTACTTTCCATCGTTGTTTGCCCCTTCACAAAAATTGTGACTGGCGTTGCTAAGCAAAATAGTTCACCCGACCTGCCCCAAAATGTCATGCCTCCCATGAGAGGGGCATAGGAGCTTGATGTTAGATGTTGTGTTCAATTTCTTATAAGAAAAGCAATGTCTGGTCAGTGTCAGATGCATAAAGCTGTGTTTGGATGATTTGTTCCTGAATGTTTTTTTTTTTTTTCTTTTGTAGTCATTCTTCCTGGACAAGATGAACAAAATTGTGAAAGTAAGTATCTGTTTTTAGTTCAATTCTTGCTTAGTCCTGGTTTAGTCCTGCATTAATGTTGGTCCGTTCGTGGTTTAGTCCCGGTTCAGTATTAGTCTGCCCTGGTTTAGTCCTGGTTTAGTCCTGGTTCAGCCCTATTGTCATCTAATATATTCCTTTCTTTTTTAGCCTACACTTTGTTCCAGTTGATCGCAGTGGGGCTTGCGAGCTTCTTTGTTGCGTCTTTGATCTCTGCTATGGGCTATTCCTACTGCCACCATTTGAACCGGACATCCACAGAGTCTGCAGTGATCCACCCCAGCACCCCCAACCACCTGAACTACAACAAACCTGGAAATGCAGCGCCCAAAAACGAGAAGTACATCCCTATGGAGTTTAAGGTAGACGCATGGTTCTATTAGCAGCATTCATGTTGCCTAAGGACTTCATATTTTTTTCAATGCTCAGTCCCAGTAGTCACAGCCTAAATAATTAAATGGAAGCAGAGGTATAGTTTTTTAAGTGTGTTTTCCAACTGTAGACATTATCTCTAATTAGAAAATGCGAAATACTAATCCCAAATGGCCGAGAGCCTTTTTTAAAACCAATTAAAGCCACATGAATGCATAATATGTCCACTTCACAACTACTACTGCTGTTCATGTAGAAAGGGCTTTAAACCAACTATAAACTTACATAATTGTTTCATACTATATTTTGGATTTGTCTTTATAATGACAAACATATCAGATTCTATTTTTCTACTTTGCCTGTGCCGCTCATGGTCGAGAGGATCACGGCGCAGGCCACAGCGTCGTGAATTCAAATCTGGCTCTGGACAATTTGCTGCATGTCATTCCCCAGTCTCATTACCATTCCACACTACACTGTCCTGTCAAAAAAAGGCTACAGACTAAACAGTCACATTTACGTTTTATTTTAATTACTGCGTTCTCTTATTAGAAATAAGAGAACGCAATACCCCTTTTCCATCAAAGCGCTGGTTCTGGGCGGTGCCAGCTCGGTTTTTCACCCAAAAAGCACTGTTTACTAACTCACAGTTAGCTAATTTTGTTTCACCCAATGGATCCACAGTTTTTGTTATGTTTCAGATAAAACTGATTATACTATTTTTGAAAAATTTTATGTTTAATTTCATTAGAACCTGGTCTGGCCCCGCTTTTAAAGTCCATATGACAGGTTCTAATTATGACTTAGTTTGGTAGGATAGCACCTGTGGTAAATATTTTTGATAGTTTTACTTGCAGTTGATGAATGAGGGATCACACCGACATGCAGTTTGTGAAGAAAGCTTGAAAAATAAGGCCCTGTCCCAATTGACCTTATTCCACCCACTTTTGCCTCACCCACTTTTGCTGTTCCGTTGTAATTGCACTTCTGGTCGAGCGCTAACTCATAACTCATACATTTATTTAAGTGGAGAACGAGGGAAAAGTCTCACAGCTAAAATATTCTATAAAGTAGATTGATTTGTGTAAAATGTTAATGTGGCCAAAAAAGTCAACAATGCACCGATTCCCTGGGCGGCCCGAAAACTGCTTTTTAGTCCATGTAGAACTTATTCTATCTCGAGGTCGGCGGCCCTATGTTAACTACTACAAGCGGAAGAAGGATTACGTCGCCCCAAATAGAGCCCTATGTAGGGAATAGTGTGGATAATCGGATGCAGCCATAGAGACAATTAACACTACTGATGCACTTTTCTGATAGTTTATACAATCATTTAACGAAATAAAGGTGTTTTATGGTGTTATTCAATGTCAAATCATAACTGTTGTGTAATTGATATGGATTTTGGCTTTTGTTTTCAGTATGGTTGCTAGGTAACAGTTGTGGAACACGCCCTGGGGTGACAAGATGGCGGTCCATTCAAGTCAATGGCATGTGCTCATTGGCGCATGTCACAAAAAAAATCTTTCTTCCGCATTACTTCCTGGTTGTGGAGCTAGCGCTGGGCCTTTCCCTAGGATGCTTTGCGCGACGGTAGCTAGCACGCCGACAGTAGGTTACTGTACACTGTTCACCGTGACGTCAAAAATGTAATTTTGAGGATTTTAGATTCGGCGAAAGAATGAAATTCCTTCTATTTTATCTTTAGGCCAAAAAGAATTGAGCACTGTAGGTCATTTTACAAGCCGAACTCTTTGAATGTCTGGGCCGTGAGGCAGCTGTACAGTTTGGATCAATTTGGATCAGCGGCTAAACTAAAATGTTGTATCTTCTCTCTCCTCTTTCAGACATTGAACAAAAACAACCTGCACGTGAACGATGAAACGTGTAACCATTTCTCGGCGGCTCTGGGCCCTTCAAACATGTTCACCACCACATACTACCCCCCGGGCCTGAGCAAGTACGACTACCACCACCAGGAGGCAGCGTGCCGGACATTCAACATGCACAGCTGAGGGAAACAAGACTTTAAATACAATACATTTACATTTATTTGATAATTCAGTATAAGTTATACATCGTTGACTCCGTGGGCACTTCTGAGTCATCCTACTGAAGTTGCATCATGCACAACTGAGCGGGAACAAAATCTAAACGTACAATACAGCTTACATTTTAATTGAATACAAAATCTAGTTATTTAAAGATAAACTGATTTTTTTTTTTTTTTTTACAATTTTATCCAAGTTATGCAATGGTCCTAAATATACCAGACTTTTAAAAAACGTTGATGGATGTAATCAATCTAAGATCCTTTGAACAATTTGTAGTCGTCTCATTTGCCTGCCAAGAGAGCATAAGCATGGTCTTACATGTACAAAAAAGATTATTATTTTTTAGTATATTGAATTGAAAAATGTGTTGACGTTCCTTTATTTTTCAACAGAACATTTTTAGAGCATGCGACATTTAACAAAGCAGATGGTTGGTGTGAATAGCTCTTTGTTGGAAAAATCAGTTATTTGACACGGATAATGACCTTTCATATTCATGATTAAAAGCTGGAGCATCTGTTTTTCAAACCATGAAAGGAGGAAGTATGTATTTAATGTATTTAAGCGCTCTCAAACCCTTGCATCGCTAATAGTCACATACTTGGATTTATTTGGCCAAACTAAAACCTTTTGGACATTTAAACACGTATTTTTGCATAAGCTACTATCATTATCGACACACAATTATGAGACTTTTTCCTTTTTTAAAATAAATACATATGCTTTTTAATGGACCTTTTTGGCCTCTTCGTTTCTGCAGAAAATGGACTGTAACGTTAACTTGAAGAGCCACATTTAGAAATTGTAAAGAAGAAGAAACTCTTGACCAAACTTTTGGGTTCATTTCTAAATGTGCTTGGGATTTCATGGCACTTATTTTAGACGTTAAGAAGCTCAACAAATCTTGTCACTTTTTGGGAGCTTTTGGACTTTTAAAAATGTGTGGACTACCGGTATATTGAATTGTAAATATGTGTTTTTCAGATTTTGTCCTTTCCAGATGTCAAAGTTATGTTGGTGTCAAACTTGGGTTTATATTTTGCTAAAATGAATCATCCTGTTTTGCAGATTTGAGTACCTGCATTTTATTAGAACAAAATCATCACTGGTAGAGAAGAAGAAATAAGGTAATAATAATAATAATAAAAAAACACAGACATTACTGCTATTTATTCAACTATAATGAAGTTAAGAAAAAAGTAAACCCAATGTCAGTAAGTGTATTTAAATAGTGTAATGAGCAGAAATGTAACTGAGCCCAATGTTTTGTGTTTCTTAAAAACTGTGGCTATGTTGCTCTTGTTCACATCTTCAAGCATCTTTCACTGGTGTTTTAAACTGGTACTTCCTGGTGCTATACCTTTACCTCCACAAGCGTGTGATGGACTAAAGAAACTCTAGTTTGACTAACAACATTCTCCTTGTATCGATTAGTCCAGTTTCCCTGCCTCTTTCTCTCAGCGACCTCGACCCGTGGATACATGGGCCAACATCCTTCTCCTACCTGAGAAGCTTCTGTCTTATAAGGGAAACACATGATTCTTTTGGTTAATAGATGTTATAGAACAGTAAATACCATATAATACTTTCCAAGGAGCAATTAACATAATGACATCCCTTCATAAAGTTTGGACCTCTTTTCTAAGAACCCGTGGTGACCCTCTGAGAATCTTTGGGAACCTGACTAGGATTGTCATGTGTATCAAAAATCGGATACTAATCAATGATAAAACTAGTACCGAAACTAGATAGCCATTTGAACAAGTATCAATACTTAAAAAGCAGTCCATATAAAACTATAATAATTAGTCGACTAATAGAAATGTTGATCGACTGATTATTGGCCTAAACGACTAAAGGCTTGCAGCTCTGTAGTGGAGGAGAGCAGTTCCACGTGCACCAAGGCTTCTTCAACCCGCCCGGATCAATAATACACAGTTACTGAGTGAGTTGGGCTGATACGATAATTAGCGTATCGACTTATGTTTAATAGATGGGAGACAGAGCAGTATATTTTGGGTTCAATATTAATCACGTGTAAATTTACTTTCCGTCATTGGGGAAATTGTAATGATTTTGAAGTATGAGAAGATTTGAGCCGTAGATGGTCAAGCAAATACCGTATTTTCCGGGCTTTTAGCCGCTCCCCTATATAAGCCGCATTTGCTCTATTTTAAAAAAAAACGATAATAAAACAATACATAGGCCGCACCTTTTGTATAGGCCGCAGAACTCTTTCCTTGACTTTTGGCATCGCATGAGCTCGTCCCGCTGTCCCCTCCAGCGTGCTCTCCCTCAGCGTCTCACCGTACATTCATTGATGTTAAGCTTGCGTGCAGCCGCGCGGCTTCCTAGCAAGATCGATGGCCTTCATCTTAAAACTTGCTTCGTACGAACTTTCTTCGTTGGGTTCCATAATGATGCGGCAAGAATTTGAAAAATAATTTATAGTTGGTAATTTGTCGTCCGTGTTCTAATTTGCTAGCTGAATAAAAAAGCAACATCTGCTTCTTTGCTTAACTTTTCTGTAGTTTTGATTCCAATTCCGGTTAGTTCGCGCCCCTAGCGGTGAAAGAAAAAAACCACAGAAAAGCCGCAGCCTCTAAATAAGCCGCATGGCTCAAAACATCTGACAAAAGTAGCGGCTTATAGCCCGCAAAATACGGTAACTTCTTTAGAGACACTTTTATTTATTTCAGCTCACGTAGAAAAGGGTTTGTGGGATTATCCTGTTTTAGAGCAATTTTATCAGTGGCAGTTTTAGTATTACTGTCTGTCGTGATATTTATGGAGGATAATTTGTTACATCAGATTTAGAATTTTCAATGCTGGCAAATGTCTACCTCTGAATATTTTACCCTAAAAAAACAAACAAATGGAGTCGCTGAATTTTGCAGCTAACATATTTTCAATGTTTTATTTCTCTGTCATTTAAAAGCATGTATTTGATATTTTAAATTCAGAGTGAAAAATTCAGAGTGTTACTGAGACTGATGTGTTCTCACTGCAACGCGGGTACAAATGGGGTACAAAATTCAAAATCTGAAGTGACAGTTATTGTTTTTTAAGGAGTTTTTTGCCCGTGGGCTTTATTGTACAGGACAGGGCAGTGTGAAAAAGGGAGACGAGAGGGAAGGACATGCAGCAAATTGTCGGACCCAGAATCACACTCACGCGCTGTCTTATGTGCTTTCTACTCAGCCAATGCAAACGTTTTTTCATTGTGTCAGGCCTAGGAGTCTGAAGCACATGAGCGTTTGTCGGTTTGTCCATGGTTTGTCCCATGGTTTGTCCCATGGTTTGTCCCATGGTTTGTCCCATGGTTTGTCCCATGGTTTGTCCCACCCCTCCCCCAGGCTCAGGGCAGTTCACAAACTCATGCCTCGCTCGAGTCCTTTGGGGCTCTGATGCCGTGTGCAGCGGAGACCAAACACATCAGGCAAACAAGGCTCTGGTGGTGGTCTACGGCAGACACGACCGGAATGAAGGCTGTCCTACTTGTAAATACCATAATATACTTTTCTTCTACCATTCTTTTTAATTATATGTGAATAATATGGTTTCAAAGTAACGGTACTTTTACTCCAGTACAATTTACTCTACCAACATGTAAGCACTGTTTGTAGCATGAGCATGACACGAACGTCCACGATAACACAAACAAAAGTGTTTGACCAATAAAAAAAGAAAAGGAAAAAATGAAATATTGGTTTTGTACATATTGATGTGATTGGTTAAACACTGCTCAACACTGTGAACTTTTGGTACTCTTTATTTTTGTATGATGGATCAATGAATAAATGACTATTGGTGCTAAAATATTCATCTTTTTACACTCGTTATCACTTTGCTCTTTAATATCTACCCGTTTTGAACTGATATTTCCTCTTAAATCAAATTTTCACAAGAAACCCTTGCTCGTTTCCATGGAGATGCTTATAAATCTCCATGGATACCTGTCAATGATGGTGACAGACACGGGCAGAGCTGTGGAGAGGCGACCCCCCCCCTCACAGTAAGAATACATGTTTTCCAAGGTATTTTTTGAACGATAAAACACTTAAATACAGGCGAGATCGATACGTTTAATGCCACACAGAGGAACATTCCAGGCAAAGCAATAATATCGCTTGAGACAAACAGAGGGCTTTCATTTGATTTACCTGTCCCTCATTTGACCCCAAATGTAACTCTTGCTCAGAATGATCAGCCCTTTTACTGCTGTATAGTTGTTTTGTTTGATAAAGGTTGTTTCTGCATAAATATTTCAGACAGACCCAGGTACGGGCAAGACTTCCTCACCAATTTAAAACGTAGTGAATAATGAATAATAGACGCATTCAAAGTGCTTAGATAGACAAGAGATATGTTTTTTCAAATTGTGGTCCCATTAATACGCTGGTTTATTTACTACCAATACTAAAACTATTTTGGGAAATGTTTTATAGTTAAGGTATTTTAATATTCCTCAGATCTTTCAGAATGTTTTCTCAAAAGGACATATTTCACATCCAAATTCTTGTTCTATGTTGTTTAAATGTTTTGTGGTCTCGAGAAATAATTTGTGGATCTCTTTTTAGAAATTTGGGCCAAAAGTTCTAAACCTATTTTTATTTTGTGTATGTTTTTTTTTACCTTTACCTTTGGACTTTTAGGAGGACTGTCATTTTACATTTTGTTCGATTTGACTTATTTTGGGTTAGATCCTGAGTTGAATCTGCTTTAGTCCAACTTTTCTTCTGGGCCCAATCCAACACAGTCTAGAATGAGAGAGAGTGCAAAGTTCTGACCCATTTAAAGTTATATCTGAATCTAAACTTGTTCACTAGACTTTGTGTTTCAGGTGAAGACTCCAGGAGCAAAAGTGGTTTCTATTTTAAGACATTTAATGCATTCAGGTAAAAGCCCCCTAGAATGGACCCACTCGTTCACTTTAAGACTTGAGATAAGGTGGAGTATAAACAAGGCTACAGACTCTGCACTGTTATTTTAACACGGTTTGTGCATTTTCTCAGACAATGCAGATGCTTCAGATGCTTTGTTGTGAGGTAAGTGGCTCTGACGATTGTTGGTAGCTATGCAAATTATACAGAGATGACTACACTAATTGCACCACTTTCATTTACCCCAGTTATTATGATTTTTTTGTTCGTTTGACAATGATGCCCCCTGCTGGACAAATAGCACAGACGTCTTTGAGTTGGTTTAAAAAGTGGCACTTCGGATTAGGCATTAAAATGTCTGTCATTTTAAAAGTTGGAATATGTCCATGGAAATGGAAGTGAATTAACTGGAATATTTGGGAATGAATGAGAATAGAGAGAGAATCAGTGGTTTACAGAAGCACAGCATCCTGCATTTATTCAGAAACACTTCAGAGTTTATTCAAATACACTAAAATATCTGTGAATTATGAGGAAGAGGTTTTAGGCACTCAGACTGGCAATTGTTCTACCAAGTGTCATGTCGTGTTGTGTTATATCTGTGTCTCAGATGCAGTGGTCTCAAACATCCTCAAACTGATGACAATCTGTTGCATCGGAGCACACGTTGCTTTAGGATCACAAACAAAACAAAAACAAATTTGTCTCATTTAGATTATTGTGTTTGGTTAAACACTTCATTGAAAAAGCTGCATGTGCGGCTTTTAAAATGTGCTTTTAGAACTAGTCTTGCTAAATTGCATTTGCTTTGGGTGAAGGATGGATGTTTGTATGCAAAAAACAACTTTTAAGGATTACAACTCAGAGCCTTTCAGTCACAATACTCATCGTTACGTGTTTTCCACAAGGCATTCAGAAGGGCAGTGTTTCACTCTGGTCAAATGTGCAGAGATGTTTGGAGCAGGAGTGGAGTCATTTACCACAGAATATAAGAGAACAGAGCAGCAACAGAGCAGCAACTCAAAATGCAGTACTATATAGAAAAGAATAGTTGTGAATGACATGTGTAAACGTTTGTACACGTAATCAGTGTGTGAAAGTAACATGTGAATGTGAAGTTGCATTTCCTGAAACTGAAAAGGTTAGATATGTTTATTTGAATGATTCTAAGTTATGAACATTTGCTTACAATTATAAATTCTAGCATTAGGACCCCGCAACTATAAGTAAACAATAAACAAATGTCAAACATTACGTGAAGCACAATAGAACAAAGTTAAACAATGACTCTAAAGAGGAGTGGAATGTCAGGCCTGAAGTTCCTGTGGTGTCTGGCTTCATATTACACACTGAAACATGCTTTAAATGTTCAAATAACTAATACAATTAAAAATTAGCACAAAATTAGCAAAAACATGATGTTTTACATTCCCTTAGACAATTTTTTGCAACACCTACTTCTGATGAAAGCCAAGGTGACCCTGCCATCAGAACACTGCTTTTGGGTCTGTGAGATAGACTAGTTTAATGCCATATTGTGAAACATTCAAGGCAAAATAAATGACAGTAAAATGGCTTATTATGAAAAGCTAGACAGTTAGTTCCATTCTGAGCCCTTCACCCAGTGTTTGAGAAGCACTGCCTTAGGACTGGCTTTAGCCTTTTTTAAATGAATTATGTCCCACTTCTTTTTATAACCTCCCTTCTCGCTCTGCTCGCTCTCTCCATCTGCCATTCATTCAACTTCTCTGTAGACTGAGACCTGGTTTAGACCTGGGCTGGGCTAGTTCTGTTTTGGGCCAGGGAGAGTGCTGGTTTAGTTCTGGCTTAGCTCTGGTTTAGACCTGGTTTAGTTCTGGCTTAGTTCTGGTTTAGACCTGGTTTAGTTCTGGCTTAGCTCTGGTTTAGACCTGGTTTTAGTTCTGGTTTAGTTCTGGTTTAGTATTTATCTATCTCAAGCATAGTCATTATTTAGTTCTGTTTTAGTTCTTGTTTCCTTCTAACTTAGTTCTGCTTTAGTCCTGGTTTAGTCCTTTAGTCTTGATCGATTTAGTCCTGTCTTAGTTCTGGTTTGATCCTGGTTTAGTCCTGGTTTAGCTCTGGTGTAGTATTGGTATAATTCCAGTCTTGTCTTGTCTTGGTTCTGATTTAGATTTGGTTTAGTCTTACTTTAATCCTGCTTTAGACCTGGTTTAGCCCTAGTCCCAGACCAGACCTGGACCCCCCCGGCCCCCGCCCCTCTGCCTCAGTCCGCTGGGCCCGGTCCGGATCAGCCTGGACTCTGGACCGACGTTCTGGCTGAAATGTCGCGCCACATTTACATCCGCAACAAGATCGGGGAGGGCATCCAGGCTCCTATCTTCCAGGTAAACGAGTTCTACTTAAGACCTGGTTTAGTTCTGTGTGTCTAGTCCTGCATAAGACTTAGCTTAATTTTAATGTTCCTTTTATTTAGTTTTAAAGATACTTTTGTTTAGTTTTAAAGATACTTTTGTTCAGTTTTAATTATACTTTTGTTTAGTTTTAAAGATACTTTTGTTCAGTTTTAATTATACTTTTGTTTAGTCCTGGTTTAGTCTTGGTTACGACTTGGTTTAAACCTATTTCTGGTTCAGTAGTGATTGAAGCTGAGGGGGGGGGGGGGGGGGGGGGGGGGGGGGTGTTTACAGATGTCCTGGTTTGATCCTGGTTTGAACACAGTTTAGAACTGATGTAGACTTGGTCTAGTCCTGATTTTTTTCCTGGTCTTGTTCGGCTTTAGATCTGGGTTTTGGTCGCGGTTTATTCCTTATTTTGATCCTATGTCCTGGTTTAATTCTGGGTCTAGTCCTGGTTTAGTTTTGATTTTTATTCAGTTTATCCTGGTTTAGTCTTGGTTTGGGTTTAACACTTGTCCTGTTTGATCCCAGTTTGTAGATTTGATGTGGTGCTTTTCTACTCCTGGTTTCGTCCTGGAATAGTTTTAGTTTTGAATTGGGCCTTTAAACCCTAGTTTAATTCTAGTCTAATCCTGGTTAAGACCTACTTGTTTTTGCACCAGTTTAGTCCTGGTTTTAGGCTTGGACAATTAGGACCTGGTTTAGTCCTGTTTGAGACCATGTTCATTCACAAACTCTGGCCCAGATCGGTGCCCCGTTTTGGTCTGATTTTGGGAAAAGTAGGTCGTTGGTTATTTTTTATTTGGACGTCTGGAGATTTGAACCAAATGGGGTCAAACCAGAGCCTGATAATTAGCACTGGTCCACGGAGATTTAACTAAAGACTATTAAGGGAACTGAATGAAAAGAACGGCACGATGCAAAGCTTAAGTTTATGTTCAAAATGTTGATTTATTGTAGTTTCAACAATTCATATAATTTTGTTTTAGGTGACGTCCCCTTCTCCTCTGCAAAGAAGTCTATGGTTTAGTCCAAGTCCTAGTTAAATCTCTGGTTTAGTCTGAATTTCTCTCCTGGTTTAGATCTCGTTTTGGTCATAATGTAGTCCAGTTCAGCATTTTTTTTTTGTCGTGGTTTAACTTGTTCATTCCTTGTTTAATCCTGGTTCGGAATCAGAATTGCTTTTTTTCCATCCCCCGGTGGAAATATCTTTTTTTACAGTGTGTAAAAAAAAAAGAAAAAAGAAAAAATGAAACACAGTAAGAATAGAAGACAGTAAAGGGCAGTTTAACACGCTGTGAAAACAGAATGAATTAACATTTTAGTTTAACTTCCCTCACAACGTTACCATAATCAGAAAATTATATGGAATATAATAATACATTTCATTTATTTCGTTTCCAGAGCCCATACTTTCCCTCCTACTCGAGTAATATTTTGCACAGTGTGGCAGTCTCTTGAGTAAAAGCTTTAGTTACTCTTTCCACAGAGTCTACAGGTGACAAAAGCTTTATGTTGATAACATTAAATGATTTGAATTTGTGTTTCTTGCACTGCTCCTTCAGATATGATTTAGTTTGAAAGTACAACATTTTGTGTTTGTGTATTTTATGTTTTTGTCAAATTACATCAACTTCAAAATATAAATGTTACTCTTACTAGAGTAGTAGTTTCCCCAAATACATTTTTTACTCTGGAGTAATTTGTTGGACCACTACTTTGTACTTATTGAAGTATTTGACTGTACTCTTTGAAATATTTTGAAGTAATGTAACTCTTACTTGATGTTTGGCTACTCTGCCCGCCTCTGACGATGTAAAAAAAAATGATTTATTTTCCGATATCATTATCGATACTTTTGTCTTTAAGTTGAACCCTAGACTGAGAGACTGGCAGCTACAGAACAGATTTGTAATCTCATTTCATCAGTTTAGAAGCATGAACAGGAGATCTGCTGAACCGATATCGAACTGATACTTGATACTAGTCCTGGATCTTATATCCAACACCGGTATTGATATAGGTGCATCCCTAATATTATTATAGAATTTTATTTGAATACAAATATATAATATTTCAAGATATTTATTTCCAGGTGAACAGAGGGACCTATATTCTCGCAGGAGTCGCCTGAAAAGGTCCGACGGCAAGCACCACCTCCACCAGCTTCATCCTCAGACAGGTAACGCACTGCCCTGTCTCCACCAGAGCAGGGACTATCGCACTGCTAATGCTTATATATATATACATATATAGTCCCTGCCTGTCTCACCAGACAGGGACTATCGCACTGCTATGCTTATATATATATAATTATGTCCTGCCTGTCTCCACAGAGCAGGGACTATCGCACTGCTACTGGCTTATATATATATATACACATATAGTCCCTGCCCTGTCTCCACCAGAGCAGGGACTATCGCACTGCTACTGCTTATATATATATACATATATGTATGTATGTATATGTATAAGTATATGTATATAAATATTTTATATATTTATATATATACACATACACACACACATACGGTATATATATATACTGTATATAATACATATATATCTTTTTGTGTGTGTGTGTGTGTGTGTCTGTGTGTGTGTGTGTGTGTGTATATATATATAATATATATATATATATATATAATATATAATATATATATATATATATATATATATATAAGATTTTGTGCAGTTTTGTCCAGCAGATGGAGCTATCTGCATATTGCAAAAAACTATGCACCAAATGTGATAAAAATAGATTTGATAGACAAGACTTTTTTTTTTTTTTTAAGACTAAACATTAACGTCACTGAATATTAAAAAGCATTATTTTTCTGGAGTGAATGCAGTTTTGGAGTAAGTGTGCAGGCTTGTTACTGTTAATCACATAATTTATCATCCGATTGATCATTTGGATTTTAGGTCAAATAAATAATATCACAGTGTTTGAAATGTTACACATTGACCCTTTAAAAGTTTGTAAACAAAAACACCATATTCAGGAAAGTAGGCAAAAGTGAAGTGGAATATGCGAAGGAGAAACTGGGATTAAAAAAATATTTGCTCATTTAAAGGAGATTATCTTTTTTAATGAAGACAAAATCCTATCTGTAGGTTTTTCTGTACAAATGTGTGAAGCTCAAATACAATTTTGAGGCTAGAATTTATTTATTTCTTCATCTTTAAAAAAAAACAAAAAACTAATAGGTCAAGAATATTAAAAAAATACAATATTTCTTTGCTTTTTATTAATTTTGTTAAACCTATATAACAACACATATATAACATTTAACAAAAATCATTAGCATTTATATCTGATTAAATTCATCACTGAAAACATGTTAGGGTCTACTTTATTTGACCTCCATTCCAGACTTGTGACCATGCTGATGACATTTTGAAGTGTCTATATTGAAAAGTAGCATATAAAAAAACATAAAAAATACCAGGTTTACCACAAGTAAACCAGAGACTAAATCAAGGACTAAATCAGGGAATAAACCAGGACTAAAACAGATCTAAATCAGACTAAACCAGGCCTAAATCAGGCCTAAATCAGGACTAAACCTGGCCCAAACCAGGTCTAACTAGGACTAACCAGGCTAAATCTATCATCCTAAATATATCTAGACCCAGTGATGCTAATAAGGCCATTTCTGTTTGAGTAAAATGGTGGTCCTTTCCTCATGTATTCCTCCCCCTCCTCCCTGCAAAAAAAGAAAAAAGAAAAAAAATCCCCTCTCCCCCTCGCCCAATCAGAAGCCGGCTTTCCGCTCGCATCATCAGCACAGCTTGGATGCTGGTGAGCTCGGTTTGCGTTGAGGATGCAATCTCTTCCTCTTGGGATAGCCTTAGAATGTAATCCTGCTTTCTCTATGGAAATCTAAGCTATTTTTTAACTCGGACGTTGTCATTTTATTCCCACCAAGCTGTTTTTCTTGCTTTTTTCCCTATGTTTTCCCTGGAATACCTAGCATTTATCCATGTATGAGGATTCAGCCTTCATTTGGAGAGACCAGATTGGCGTCATCTCCTCAACCAACACGTTTTTAATCATTTTTGATGCGTTGTAGCTTGTCTGTTTTTGCCTCTTATCTACAAACACTAACTGGAATAGCAAACCTCCATGTATGACAATTTGTACCTGCATGGATTTGAAGATTCAGAGGCGGTAAGAGAGGATTTGGTTGATCTTGAAACGTATTTCTTTTGCGTTTGTGTTGTCATAAGGCCTGTAGGTTTCTTAGGAGGTGGGTGGGTGGGTGGGTGAGTGCGCTAGATAGGGGGAGGGGGTGGAAACCATTAGGCTAGCATGACGTTGGTGCTAGGAGGCAATGCAATCTAGTAGCTTTAAGTACAATGGAGAAAATTGTGCAGAAAATTGCGGCAGAAATGGGACAAAAAAAGGAGAAATAGGAGCAAAGCGAGCAGAAGTAATACTGGACAATTGATATGGAGGGTCAGGGATGAGAACTAGGACTAAACCAGGCCTGAATCGGGATTAAATAGGACTAAACGAGGACTAAAGCAGAGACTAAACCAGGATTATATCATGACTAAAGCAGTAGCATAGGATGGAGCTGTTATGGGACAAAACCAGGACCAAATTAGAACTAAACCAGGACCACAATAAGGCATACAAGAAAGGTGATGAGAAGTAAAAGACTAAACCAGGGACAAAACTAGAACTATACCAGGACTAAAGCAGTGGAATATAACTGGGCTTTTATGGGATCAAACCAGGATTAAACCATGACTAAAACAGGATCACTATAAGGCATATGGACAGAGAGGACAAGTGATGAGAACTGGGACTAAACCCGGACTATATCAGGACTAAAGCAGTGGAATAGGAAAGAGCCACCATGGGACCAAAGCATGACTAAACCAGGTCTAAACAAATAACTTGGACTAAACTGTTTGTTTAAGGAAAATGTGGATTAGGATCAGAATTCGACCTGGTCTAAACAAAGGAGTAAAGCAGCGACACTCAAGTCTAAAATGATTGTACTGTCATTAAGGACTAAAACAGGACTAGAAGTAAACTGTCGGTAAACCAGACCTAAACCAGGTCTTAACCAGGACTTAACCAGGTCTAAACTTGATCTAACATCTAAAATTAAACCCAGGATTAAACCAAGGCAAAATAAGGAGACTAAACCATGGCTAAATTTAGAAATAAACAAAAAATCTTGACTATATTTTCCTTTTTTTGAAAATCCTACAACTCCCACAATGCCACACAGTTAGGTAACATTATGTAGCACCATTTCTCTGTCCATCCATCAATGGCAATTTAGGTCTATAAACTGAACCAGGACTAAACCAGGTCTAAACCAGGACTAAGCCAGGACTTAACCAAGACCGGCCTTGTGTTAGTTTTCTTGAGTATTCTTCTTTTTGTTGGTGGATTGTGACGTATTTGTTGACGTTTGTAGCAGGAGCTGGAAGCGTCGTGAGGTCATTAAGGCGGATGACTCACATGTACTACAGCTACAACAATGCATCAGAATAGGACAAAATAATACAAAACGGCACAGAAAATACCGTTTGAAGCATATTCACAGTATACTTTAAACATAAGAGTGCGCACAAATATATTCAATTTTTTATATTGTTTCTTGAATCATTTTGTAAGGATTGTAAAATTGTAATGGTTGAAGAATCATCTTTTTTTTTTAACCTTAAACAAGTATATTGTGACATGGTGACATCATATATTTATTTTGGGATTCAAATCATTTTTTGAAGAATTAAACTGAAATATTCTCATGTGTACACGTTTAGTTTAGTCTATTTCTTTGACGAGACAGGGACAGTGCCCAGTATACATTAACCTTAACAGGAGAGATGCTTTGTGCCAAGGTTGTAGCTCAAGTGCTAATTTGCCCCTGTCGTCAATGGGCAAGCTGACGTTATAGTTCATAATCAAAAGACATTGTAGGAAATGATACTATAACGACCAGACATTAAAAAAAAGTCAGTTTAAAATTCAGTTTAAATGTATATATTTTAATTTTATTTTATGAAAGAGACTAAAAAGACCTAGGTGTAGCTCGTCCAACATATGACGCTCAGCACACAGGCATCTTTAAATTGAGTGCAAGTGGATTTATTTTATGTTAATGACCATTATTAGTTGAGTCCAGTCCTTAAAAGTTGGTTCAGAGTCTGAGTCAGCAATTACTTTTTTTTTCTGCTGCCATATTTTCCAAAGGTATCCATCAATTGTTTCCATTGTAGGGGTTTTATGTCCCAGATACAGTACATAGTCAAGTGTGGTAATTTGCTGTGCTTTATTAATCTCAATCAAATATTTCTGAACTGAACAGTTGGACAGTCCCAGAATACATGGCAAATTAATAAAAATCCACTGCCCTTTTTCATGATCTGCAGCTCTCCATCGTCAGAGCCATCAGCCTGGAGAGTGATGCTTTCAACCAGAAGTCAGCACATATGTTTCTTTCATTAAGTTGTTTTAGATCAATACTGTAATTTAAAATGTCCATAATATAAAATAATGATCCACGGGTGTCATAGATTATGACTTTATTGCAGACAAAAACATAGTATTTCTTGTGCAAAATCTCATGAGAGTTGATGAGATGTTTTTACATTTACCAGTCTATGGTTACACCTCTTGAGAAGCTGTAGTAAGATGTAGTAAGCTGTAGTAACACCAATGACAGCAAAAATATTAAATACAATTTTAATAAACAAATTGTGAGGCCAACATTGTGAACTTAATAACACCACTTATTTATTCTAAATTAGGTCAAAATTTTGTGTCGTAAAATCTTTGCACTGGCTTCCGGTTTCTTATCGCATTGATTTTTAAATAATTGTATTTGTTTATGAATGTCTCCGTGGCCTTGCCCCTCAGTAGCTGTCCAATCTGCTGCAGTCTTACGATGCTGCACGTTCTCTCAGGTCGACTCACCAATCTTTACTTGTTGTCCCAAAAACAAAGAGAAAAACAAGAGGAGACCGATCTTTTTCTGTTGCTGTGCCAAAACTCTGGAATGAGCTCCCTGCGCACCTCAGACAAATTGAGTCACTTTCTGTTTTTAAGTCTTCTTTAAAATCTATTCGCTGGTTTTTTAACACAAGTAGTAATGTTGACTTTATTTTTTTATTTTTTTCTGTTGTTGTACATTGTCTTATATGCATTTGTGTGTTAAGCACTTTGATCGATTTAGTTGTTGTTGTTAAGATGCTCTATAAATAAAGTTGGATTGGATTGGAGGTCTTGTGGAAATTGTCTCGTCCCACTCCTAGTGATTGGTGACATAACTCACTTATAATGCAGTAAATGATGGAAGCATGACTAAAGACATGACCGCATGGTACAGCTACTGGAAAAAGCTTACAAAATGTTTAGGTTGCTGTTGTTACATTATACATAAATCTGTGCCCCAAAAGAGAAAAAAAATATTAGTAGGAATTGTCAGTTTCTCACAATGAAGCTTTAAAAAAAAGGAAGCCAAAAAAAATAAAAAAAATCAAGTTTTGACTTTTTGTGTCCCATTAACTGTGACAGTGTGAATGGAGTTTTAATTATTGATTTAAAAATGTTTTGGTCATAGTGTCTATAATAAATGTATATTGTGATGTCGCTTCACACAATAATTGTTAGACTAGAATTTGATGTTTTGATGTACTTGGTTTTCAGCGTGATGAGAAATTAGTACTGTTGCCATAGTGATTAACAATTTCCCATTCTTTAGAATGGGAAAAATCCTCAAAATGTTATATCTAACAGGAAGCTGAAACCCATGAATTGGCTAAACACAATTTAACACCAAAAGAATAAATCTGCTACCCACCCTCCACAAATCCCATGATGCATCACATTTCCCCAGACATTTTACTGTGTCTATACCTATAAATGTCAGTATATCTTCTCTTACAGTCAGCGTTCCTCTGCTCTTTCTGATTGGCTGGCTCTGGCTAAGCTAAACGTGGCTAAATGCTAACGTAGCTTGTGCAAAAGTGCTTAGCTGTGGCGACTGGTGCATTGATCTGCTACGCTAATGGGTTCGCTAATTGAATCGTCATTAGCGACAGTGAGCAGCAGATTCAGAGCAGGAAAAAACGCTTCGTTTTGACTAAGATCTGCAGAATAAGATGAAGCGGCCATTTTATCTAAATCCTTTTAACAAGAAATTTAAATTTAGTCAAGATTGAGTGAAATGGTTTGACTATGATACAAGGAGAGTTCTTGTACGTTGAGTTCGTTTCTGGTCTGGTTTGGGGCTCTGGGATTGAAAAATGGAACTTGGATTTAGTGTTCACTTGTTCCTTTCATTCATTTATGTTTAGTTTTTAAATTTTGTCAAAAATATCAGAACTTTGAGTTGACAAAATATCTACATTTAGTCATAGTTTGAATTAAAAAAATATGTAATTTGTTTAATTTTATGTAGTTTTAGTCAGACTAAAATATTTTGTAGATGAAATCAACTCTGTATACTTAATTTAGGAGGGTGATATTTGAAAATGTAAATTGGTAAAGGAAAACATTTTAAAAAAGAAACTTTTTAGGAGGCAGTTACGCCACCTGCTTTGCTTGTCTCCATGGAGATGATGTTGCTTTGCCTTGAATATTCCACAATGTACGTTCAATCAATTACAGGTGTATTTATTTCTCAAAAATACCTTGAAAAATATGATGCCTCTCCACAGATCTGACTTGTAAGCTGGCTTGGTACTTGCCTCCATGGAG
Organism: Chaenogobius annularis; assembly: GCA_015082035.1. Taxonomy (NCBI): domain Eukaryota; kingdom Metazoa; phylum Chordata; class Actinopteri; order Gobiiformes; family Gobiidae; genus Chaenogobius; species Chaenogobius annularis. The sequence goes on along the minus strand of BJKM01000146.1, from coordinate 105,174 downwards.
ATAGATAAGTTTAATGGCACACTGTGGACCTATCCCGAAAGCGTTAACATCTTCTTGGAGACAAGCAGGTGATGAAAAGTTAGTCCAAGTGCACCTTTAAAATGAAAAGGTAAATAAAAGTCCAACCGTCTGAAAACAAGATGGATAATCAGTCTCAATTAGACTAAACCTGTGGATAATCAGTCTCATTTAGACTAAACCTGTAAACCAGGACCATTGACAAAACCAAAAATCAAAAACTAGGACTAGTGTTTTAAGTCCAGTCTTAAAATCCTTTTTTATTCTGACTTTTAAAGTCACAAGATTTGTGTGCTCCTCTGTCTTTTATTGATTTGTTTTTATTGATTTGATTTATTTAGCAATACAATCTGTTTTTATTACTATATACTATTTATTACTATATATTATTACTATAGAAATGAAGTGGAGTGTAACATTACACTTATCCAGGACTTAAGGCCAGACTAAACTTGGACTATACCAGGACCAAACATTTGAAACCAGACAACACACAAAACTATATAACAATTAGCAGATTTAACAGTAAAAGAACTGACAATAGGATGTGCTAGATGTAACTGGGGTCAATATTCCAAGGCAATGAAGAGAGGGAAAAAGAGGCTTGTATCAGCGAGAATGAAAAGACAAACCACTAAACAGGCTAGAGCGGTTTTGCAGTCTAGAAACACTGACTTGGAGGGACAGGCAGGAGCAGAGCTAAAACTTTGAGGACACACACTCGCACCAATGCAGGTTGGTTTGATTCATTCTTCATTTACTTTCTTTGTCATATTTGTAACCATCTTGAAATTCACACTTTATTTTTTTTATCTGATCTTTTTTTAACTGATTTTAATGTCACACCGCAGGAAACCCTTTGGATTACGGCATGAAACTTCGATAAATAGGTTGTTGTTTGTAAAGAAGGTATATGTTACGCTAACACCTTTATTAACTGTCTCTGAGACAAGTGACACCCGAGAAGTTTGAAGAAAAGTGTCCCAGTCACACTACCAGGACCTTTTAGTGTTTTTGGGTAAAAATAAATTAAACACAACTTAATTCTAAAACTCTGTGTTATTGATAGAAGAGAGTTTTGAGGCAGGGTTTGTCTGACTCATGATTGTGATGTTGATCACACCTTATTATTTACATTTGAATAGTTAACACAGATTTTCTTCTACTAAAATTATATTGTGTTTTCCTTCCCAGGGCTCAGCGGACTCGTACACCAGCCGACCCTCAGACTCTGATGTGTCTCTGGAGGAAGACCGAGACCTGGTCCAAGCCCAGGTCCAGGCCCAGAGTCCGGCCCAGATCCAGGGACCGGGACAGAGTCAGCAGGAGAGAGAGCAGCAGGCCGTCGTGCAGCTCGAGAGGGCCAAGGTAAGAGCAAAGAAAGACATGCAAAATGATGCTGTTTATTTGTAGTAATTAGAGCAGTGGTCTCCTGCACTTGGTGAGGGTAGAATAGCTAAAAATGTTATCAAAAGGGACAGAATGTTAACCTGATTCATGCAAGATTGATCTATGTCTCGCTCTGAATTGAGTTCTTTACATGAATCAATCTGAGAAGGCTCTCGCTACGACGGAGTATAAGGGCCAACCCCCCCCCCCCCCCCCCCCCCCCCCCCCCAAAAAGAAAATTTCACTTCGAGAATAAACTCGTTCCTTAACGAGTTTATTCTCGTTATTAAAATAAACTCGGAAATTAACGTGAATAAACTTGTAAATTAATGAGAGTAAAGTCATACATTTATGAGAATAAAGTCGTAGTCAAGATAAAGTTGACATTTAAACGTTTAGGGGCCGGTGTCAGCGTGACGTCCAGGACACACACTAATGGGCTTGGAAGAGTAAACATCTTAGAACTACATCAAAGCAAGACGGATCGCCACTGCAGTTCAGCAGCACCTTTCCTGTTACGCATCATTCACAAAAAGCACTGGCCCCAGACCCGCGCTACAGGGTCTGGAGCTCTGGCCCCAGACCCGCGCTACAGGATCTAGAGCTCTGGCCCCAGACCCGCGCTACAGGGTCTGGAGCTCTGGCCCCAGACCCGCGCTACAGGGTCTGGAGCTCTGCCTCCAGACCCGCGCTACAGGATCTAGAGCTCTGGCTCCAGACCCGCGCTACAGGGTCTGGAGCTCTGGCCCCAGACCCGCGCTACAGGGTCTGGAGCTCTGGCCCCAGACCCGCGGTACACGGTATACGGTATTGTGGGCTTTTGTGTTAACTTTTAACTCATCCAAGCCATTTTGACTACGAGTTTATTCTCGTTAATTTACAATTTTATTCTCGTTAATTTACGAGTTTGTTCTCGTAGTGCTCCGTATTTTTAAAAATTTGGGTTTGCGCTTATACTCCGTCGTACTCTCGCCGAAAGCAGTCGGGCGTTAAAAAAAGTGTCACAACAGCGGAAGAAGCAGAAACATCTAAATTGTGTTAAATACAGTGTTCAGAAAAGCACTGTCGTCTTTCTCATCCACAAATGTACAAAGTGCCATTGTTTGCACGTGTTTTTATAAGCTGAAATACGGCCCTCAGCGCTGCCATATTTGTTTTTGGTTTGGGTTGTTTTGACTTCCGCCCAAATCTGATTGGTTCCAGTCTCGTCTTTGGGCCGTAAATGCCATGTGATTGGCTCGTTTACCACTGGCGCAGACTGCAAATGAATTAGCGGGAGTCTAACAAGAACTGAGAAAACAATTACAAGAATTAATCTTGCTGGCAAGGTTAACAGAATGTAAGCTTTTGATTGTCATAAACATTACCTCTCTGTGTCCCCAGATACGAGGTAAACATGTCCAAATCAAATATATAATTTTAATATCAATCTATTCTTCATTACTAAAACGTTGATCATGATGTCCATTTGTTGATGTTATAATATAAAATCGAGTGTGTTTAAACCTCTGTGTCCTCTCTCTGATGTGAATGATCAGTACCTAAAGGCCAGCTCCTGCTCCAGTCATGACCCAGTGCAGCCTCTGCAGCTCAGTGAGACTGGAACTCTGGAGTAGAAGGAGCTGAACATGAATCCAAATCAGAAAGGGGCTTGTTGCCATTGTCAGTGAACAGAATTCACAAACTAACAAATGCTTTGGCATTAAGGTGCAACATAGAACAATGAATAATAATGATAATAATAATAATAATAATAAGAACAATAATAATAATAATAATAATAATAATAATAATAATAATAATAATAATAATAATAATAATGATAATATTAATAATTTAAAAAAATATATTAAAAAGGGCATGCATACCATTTTGAATTACTAATAAATTTAGTCTGAATGTATACACAATTTACAGAAAAGTGCAAAAAATTTGGCACTTAAACTGTGGGAGGTTCTGATCTGGATGGACTCCTGCCTGAGGGGAGTTGCTCAAATAGTCCGTGTCCAGGGTGAGAAGGGTCGGCTGTGATCCGACCCTGCTCGTCCCAGAGCCCTGGAGACGTACAGGTCCTGCAGAGATGGAAGTCTGCAGCCGATCACCTTCTCACAGCAGAACGCACAATGCGCTGTAGTCTCTGTTTGTCCCTGGCTGTGGCTCCAGCGTACCACACGGTGATGGAGGAGGTGAGGATGGACTCAATGATGGCCGTGTAAAACTGCACCATCTTCTGCACTGGCAGCTTGGCTTTCTTCAGCTGCCGCAGGAAGTACATCCTCTGCTGGGCCTTCTTGATGAAGGCCCTCCCTCCTGTAGTCAGATTCATCTCCATCTGAGATTAGCCGTATGAGGGTGGGGTCGTCTGTAGACTCAGTTTTATGGAGTCGTGGCTGGAGGTGCAGCAGTTTGTGTACAGGGAGAAGAGCAGAGGAGAAAGTACACAGGCCTGTGGTATACTGAGACATGGCCTGAACACAAACTAAGAAAGAGAAACACTTGTTGCATATGAAAACTACTAGTAAGTACAATACTAAGTACAATTTCTTTAAAAATGTACTGAAGTTACTGAGTACTACCCACCTCTCTGTAGCCACAGCTGCCCAGGCGTGGACTGATGGAAGACCTAGTTCAAACCTAAGGCATGGCAACAGTCAAGCAATAGATTCTAAATATGTTTTAGCTAGCATAATACATTAGCCCATCCCTATAACTCTTTGTTCTGTTTCAGGCTAAGCCCGTAGCCTTTGCTGTCAGGACAAATGTGAGCTACTGTGGAGCTCTGGACGAGGATGTTCCTGTTCCAGCGACTGCCATTTCCTTCGACGCCAAGGACTTTCTGCACATAAAAGAGGTACAAACTATTACATACAAAAACTGCCATTAGATAAATCCAGAATAACAGAAAACTGTAACAGATTCTCTCTTCATGTGGCTCATGTTCATCTCTGACCAAGTGGACATTTACGCTGGGTCTACATTGATTCCAGTGCTGGCGCAGTTCGGGACCGGTGCGAGTTACTTGCAGATTGCCTGTTACAACAACTCCGGTCCACTGTGGTCCGTTTTTGACAAACGTCATGCAGATTCACGTGGTTTTGCGTGAGACCACTCCTCAAATGACCGGGAAGCCGCACCAGACCGCCGTGGTCTCCGGCAAAGATAGACTTCTTGCTGATTCTTTCCGCAGACCCGCGTGGCTCCAAGACCTGCGACTGCAGTGCTCAGCGGTCTGTGTAACAGGGCGCATTGATTTTAAGCCTGGCTGGACCCACGTGAGTCCCAAACCGCACCCGGACCGGAGTCAGTGTACATCCGGTGTTAGTTCTCAAAGTTGATGTACAAGTGGGTATAGATTTAATCAAAATTAGTCCTGGTTTAGACCTGGATTAGTTTTGATTAGACCTAGATTCATCTGATATTCAACCTGGTAAAGTCCTGTTTTAGACCTGGTTGAGACCTTGGTTGGACCTCTGTCTGGTTTAATGCATCCCTTTAGGGTGCTCCCAGCCTACAGTGGACACTATCAGAGGTGCGAAAATCTGGATCTTACTGAGGATTTTTACTTGCTCCATATGGTTCTCGTTTAGTCCTGGTTTTATCCTGGTTTAACTCTTGGTTAGCCCTCATTTAGTCCTTATTTAATCCCAGGTTAAATCCTGGTTAAATTCTTGTTTAGACCTGGTTTATTGACTACTGTTTCTCGTTTTGCGTCTGGTTCTAGTTTAGTCCTTTTTTTGTCCAGGTTGAGTCCTTTGTTAGTCCTGCGTGAGTCTTTTTTTAAACCTTGGTAGTCCTTGTTTAGTTCTTGTTAAATCCTGGTTACATCCTGATTTAGACCTGGTTTACAGATGTTTTTTCCTTGCTGTGTATAGTTCTAGTTTAGTCCTGGTTTCACCTTGATTTTGTCCTTGTTTAGTCCTTGGTTAGTTCTTGGTTTGTCCTTGTTTAATCCTGGTTAGGTTCTGATTTAGACCTGCTTTACCGAGGATTTGTCTTTGTTGTGTTTAGGTCTAATTTAGTCCTGGTTTCATTCCGTTTTTTTCCCTTGTTCAGGCCGGTTTTAGTCCTGCTTGAATCCTGGATTAGTGATGAGTTTCCGTTGATTCTTTTGCAGAAGTTCAACAATGACTGGTGGATCGGTCGGCTGGTAAAGGAGGGCTGTGAGATCGGGTTCATCCCCAGCCCTCTGAAGCTGGAGAACATCAGGCTGCAGCAGGAGCAGAAGAGAGGACGTGTCCAAGGGTGAGCCACAAGATCACACTGAACAAACCCGGACATTGATTTAGTACATTATAACGATTTGGGAATAATATGTATGAATGTCTGCAAAAAAAAAAATATATATATATAGATTAAAAAATATATAATTAAAATTAGTATATTTTCAGTGTCAATTGATAACTTGTAATTTATTCACGTTTATTTGAATTTATTATAGTTTATTGATTTGATTAAATATGTGTTTTTTCAAATAGGAAAAAACACTTTTTTGTTACTTTTTATGTGATTACTGGTATTTGTTTCTTAAGAAATTAACAAGGGCTTCAACATACATCGTAAAAAAACATACATTGTAAAATATTGCAATATTGGCTAATGCAATTATCGATATTGCAAGAAAATATGTATAATTAAATCACAGAAAGATCAGAAAGTTCTTTATCTGAAAGAAATGTACTGTTTTTTTTAAAGGGAAATATTAAAAAGTCAGATTTTGATCAAGATATTTCCTCATTTATTCTCGACTGAATTCCAAAAAGCAAAATACAAAACAAATCTCACATCATTTTCTCATATTGTGATGGCCAATAACTAACGTAATAAGCTAAATATTAGGCTGAAATTATTAAAATACTTAAAACTTTAACAGTCTTTTTTTTGTTACATCAAAGCTTTATTCTGTCCATTTTCTTTTGTGTAAACACACATTATCTTTATGTTATCTCTTTATGTTAAACATATTTTCTGTTATAAAGGGCTTTGGGTATAAGTTATGGGAAGGACACTGTTCAAACTTATTTTCTTATTATTTTGTTTTGGAAAATCCATTTTTAGTCCTGTCTGTAACCGATGTTTTTTGTTTCCTATAAATGGAAAAGGAATTGTCAATAGACCCAAACCTGAGTAGTAAAGGTTGGTCCATGCTCTGTTGGCCAAGTACAGTTTGAAGCTTGTATTCTTACATTCCTCCACTCGCCGTGTTGTCAAATTGAATCTAATCCGATCTTCACTACATTAACCAGGTCACTAAGAGTTTTTCATCTTTCCATCATTCTGATAGCACTGTATTATCTGCAGTTACCCCATATAAAACAGTTATTTAATCATACATATGAAACAGCATAGAAAATATGTTCATGGCAAACAATGGACAGCAAATAGTCTTATAGGGACTCTAATCGATGGTAAAATAAAACAAGAAATCAATGTTTAAACTAGTATCAAAACTAGAATAATAATAATGAAAAATAAAAAATCCCATTAACAGTAAAACTTTTAATTTGATTTAAATTTTTTCTGAATAGTTATTATCAATTATCTTGAGCTTTATCAAAACTAGTATTAGATCGGCTGGTAACATGAAGAAAGTTCTATTATTTTGTGTTGGAAATATTCAGTCTGTTTATCCGGAAAAATCCAGATGTTTGGGTTTCACTTTTTAAAAAATCTACAAATATATTACATATTTTTCCACAAATTGGACTTTTGTTCAGCTCAACTACAATTGTGATGCTAGATTTTCTTTTTGTATCCTTGGTAACAGAAAAGCAGACTTACTCACATTTCTACCCTGGAAATTCCAAATTGTTGTAAAGACTTAAAACGATTAGCATCTAAATCCGATCACAGTTAATGTTTTATGGGCCACTTCATTTTGCCACCACTCTGGAATTTTGAACATTCTGCTGACAGAGCATTTTAAAGGGTCTAGAGACACTTGGTCCCCCCAAAACTGATACCAGTATCTGTAACCACAGTTAAAGTTGCATTTAGATTGTATAAGCAGTCATTCATTACAAGTCATTTAGTTGGTGGTGATATGTTCTTATTGGGCATTGCACATTGATGATAAAAGACAGTGTGTTATAGTGATGGTTGTAAGTCAGATGTGGTGTTAATGTTAGTTGTGTGGTGTGTGTGTGCATTAATGCCAGGCCCTTCTCTCCTCTGCTCTGTGCAGTAAGTCCGGGGGAAACTCCTCTTCCAGTGTGGAGGATGAGGTGTCCGCCTCCATACGCCCACTCATATCCTCCGCAGGTGAGGGGACAGGCCACAGGGGGAGGGGCTATGTGTGAGGGGGAGGGGATAGGGACATAAAGGGAAGGGCCAGTCCAGGTGTTAGGCGCAGGACAGAGGAGCGCCAGGTATGGAGTCCACACTGAAACTGTTCTTTTGTAAATGAATATTTTCTCCTGGTGCAGTTTTATTCTATGCTCCATTTGTCCTCGGAGGCTAGATTATTGAACGTTTTTATGGTTTATTTGCTCGTTGCTGTCCACAAGTGACCTGTGAACCTGCTCCTGCACGGCGGAAAAGCCTTGATATTATGATTAAATTCACACGAGTGCCCAGTCAACCATAGACACAGTCAGGGTCATAGTAGGGGTTGTGGTCTGGCATGGGTGAAAGCAAACCCTTTTTTAAGATGTTTCCTGTTTCCTGATGTTTGTATTTTAAGTACTATTAATTCAAGTCACAATTGAGTCCTAACAGAGTTTGTTGTCATGACGTTACCCCAGAAAAGTAAACAGATTGTTCTGTAGATGTTAAAATACAGCAGGTGGCGCTAGCGTTGCTGTAGCATTCATCAGCTCCATATCTTTATGTCTGTCTATATAGTACAATATATCTTCTAAAGTGTTTGTTCTTGTAGTTGAACAGTGAGGGATAGAATAGCTCTTCTACGTTAAAATAAATGATTGGTTTTCCCACACAGAGGTGTCCTAACCTTCTGTAAGTGGGTGTTACTCCCTGTCCACTTTATCTCTACAAACAACATAACGGTTTCCGTTACTTTAAAAGTCCCACTGTCAAACTTATCGATCTGACAAAAGTTCAGAAATAGATCTAAGCTGCGACCTCCAAGGACCACTGGAGCATTACTGCTGTTATTGACTGCTAATGCATGAGTAAACAAATACTTCTTTAGCTGAATGTTGTACAGAGACTTGAATATCCCAGGCTATTTAGATCCCAGCATGCTTGAAAAATATTCATTTACAAACATACTTTTGTGTGGATTAGTCTTCCTAACCAACCAAACCATGCTTCTATCTGCACAGAACAACAATCATTAAAGCTTTCACTGCTTCCATGTCTCTGCTCAGATGATGAGTTCATACATAGAGTATAAGTCAAACACTGTAGAGTCTATAATAGCTGATGGTGGTGTGCTCCTCCTCTTCTCCAGTAGAGGGCGCAGGCTTCAGAGAGTCCACGCCTCGGGTCGATCTGCTGTGAATAATGTAACTTAGGACTGTAGACAGTACGGTGGCCCCCAAGGCTCAAATAAATAACAACAGAACACACATACAAATCTATGGATGCATCAAAATGTAGAGGTCTGATTTAGCATGTTTTAAAAGGTGCACTGTGTAACATTTCTGGCCTGCACGTCTCCCTATTGTCATAAAACACCTGATGATTGAATAACTGCAAAAAGGAAAGTTAAATGGCATACAGTCGAACTTTCTTGGTTGCAACAATGAATGACCTAATGGTGGCTAGTCGTTTATTTCAAAAAAAATTTAGTTGTATTTTGCTAATCGGAATCATTGTCTGGACTAAACAAACTGATCAACATTACTAGTCGTCCACTAAAATAATTGTTAGTTACAGCTCTACAAAACAGCAACATCTCCATGGAGACAAGCAGGCGGCACAATCTCCACCAGAAAGTTCCATAGTGCACCTTTGATGTCTACTTTTTATTTATTTCATTTTCTAATAACTAACCTTAATTAGCCTTAATAAAGCATGAACAAGACTTGATTCATAATAAACAAATACATATATTAATATTTATATATATATATTTATTGTTTATTATAATTAGTAGTAAGTACTTAAATAATACTATAATACTTCTATGATATTTGTTAATTATGAATTGTCTGTTCATGCTTTTTTTACACTAATAAAAGATTGGTTATTTGTGTTACCTTTTTTTAAAAAAAATAGCTAATTAGACTTGATTTCAAATGTTTCCTAGTTCAGGAAATGTCTGTAGTAATTTTACTGTCAGTAGCTGTTCCACCAAACCCATCGAAGACAATTAACAAGACATGAATTTAACCCTTCTTGCCAAAGGTGAAAGTATAAATTGGTGTTAATAGAAGAATGTCAGCCACATCTCTGTCCAATTGCCCCAGGGCAGAATAAACCTCTTGCTTTTGTTGCATATCAAGTACCTGTGTTCTACTTTTGTATTTTTTGAGCCTTCCTGACCACCGTATGAAAGACTCTTCTCTTTTACACAGTATATTTCTATAATGTTAGGTTTTATTTGATGATAACTTGAAGCATGTGAATATACAATTCAGATGGTTTAAATATCGAAGCCCTTTTGTTGAGTCTAATATATATATCTTTGTGTTTTCTCCCACAGGAAAGCAGAAGCAGAAAGTGGTAAGTTGGTCCTGGTAAAATGCACTCTTCCTCATGGTTTTAACACGTTCTCAAACCAAGATGTAAATAATATGACAGTGGTCCTTCTTTGACATTACCATTATATTATATACTCTATTATATTATATACTCTAAAACTTTTTGGCACTGCACTATTTAGCAAGTATGTTAAGAGATTTCATGAGATTTAGGATCTTAATAATAAAGAGCCCTATTGAAAATGTTAAGCTTGTTTTTTTATTTGTGGTCACAAACCGATTAATAATAATAATAATAATAATAATAATAATAATAATAATAATAATAATAATAATAATAATAATAATAATAATAATAATAATAATAATAATAATAATAATAATAAATAATAATAGCTGAGAATAAGACTAACATGAGTCTTCATATTTCACATGCAGGAGCTGGATAGTCAGATAGATGGTGGGCAAAAAAAACTAAAATCTGCCGGCCTTCAGAGTGGATCGGGACGGTAAAGTAATACAGTTTGGGCTTTAATAGGACATGAACATAATAAAGAATATTGTTGTCCTGGGATTTGGATGTAGACCTCTGTAAGATCAACAATGACACTTTGAAACTACTGAGTCTTGATAAGATTAAAATGTGTTCAATTGCACAACTGTATTTGAGGAGGTTCTTAATCTTTTTCAGTCACAACTCCGATCATAATACCATACACCATTTGTATTTGAAATCCCCAAACACAAATATGCTAGCCACAAAATCATCACATAAAGCAATATACATTTAAAAATAAATGTGAAACGTTGCATCTTGGTATGAGAATAACTTTTGTGACCTGACTGTTAACTGCTAGTGCACTCTAAATGTCTACGTTTCCACATCGTGTAATTACTGGAGCTAACGTCACATCTAAACATGCAGCAGATCATTTATTAGCCACTGGAAATGTAACTGTCATTGAATATTAGTTTATTCATTTCAAAATATCTTCTGCAGTAGTCTTTGTCGACAAATCTGTCCTTGAAACGTGAATATTTTTTTTTGTAAATGTGTTAAAAGTGGTACATTTTTGTAGCATATTGAAAAGTTGTTAAACAGGATACATTTCGGCAAACACTGTAATTCAATTGATTTCTGCATTGTTTTAACACTTGGCGTCCATTTTTAGTTGTGTTGTAGTTTTGGTGTCGTTTTAGTGCAGTGGGCGCGTCCTGTTTTGTGATTGGTTGCTTGTTGGTGATTGACAGACGGAGCATGTCCCACCCTACGATGTGGTCCCGTCCATGAGACCCGTGGTTCTGGTCGGACCCTCCCTCAAAGGATACGAGGTGAGACCTTCTTTCCTTGTTGTCATCGTCTTAATATCAGTCTCAGAATCAGAAACACGTTGTGAACTATGATAAAATAAAGGCATGTTTGACATAAGAAGTGAACTTCCCATTGGCAGGTGTGAAGCAGCCGTAATAAGCAGCAGCGAGCCAAGGTTTTTGCTTTTGGAACCGTGTGCTACCCTCAAAGAGAGTTTAAAAACAAACCTGCAGGTCATCCAGACCCGAAGATAGCCCGAGGGTTATAAACGAATCAGGTTAAACATTAGCGACCTTCACCTGGCACGAGTGCGCTTTTAAAAAGTATGGATCACGAGGATCGACACCTGCAATATCTGATCCTCTTTCTTATAGCATCAAAGATGTCCCCGGAGATGTTTGCGACAAGTATACTTTATTATAAAGCTCAGTACCTTTAACATGGATCATTATCGACTGTTAAATTATGTAATCTTGATAAAATAGAGAAAACATTTTGTACTCTAACTCAGTGGTTCTCAACCTGGGGGGTCCCCACCCTGTGAACTTCTCCAGGTTTCTACTTTTTCCCAAAGAGGTTCGGTAGTTTTTCCTGGCCGAAAAGGAGGGTCTAAGGACAGGGGATGCTGGGACATTACCAAGTCCCTATGAATATTGTTTATTCTGTTTTTATTCTGTTTTTTACACTGTAGCCCCTCCAGGCTGTTGTGATTTTGGCCGTTACAAAAAAATTAATTGAATTGAATTGAATTCATTGATATAGTCTTAAACAAGGTTTCAAATGCAGTGGTAAACTAGATTATTATTTGTTGGCCAACCAAAGTCCTTTATCTAGGTCTATACCCCCAAAATAAAATCAAACATGGGGGGTTGCCTACTTTTTATGTTTGGGGGTTGTGAATTCTGAAAAAAAGAACCACAGTTTTATTGGATAATATAAAGATTTGGGGTTTGAAATCAATCTATGAAAATGACTATGTGATTGTTTTTCCCACAAAGCTCTTGCCATGCTTTCTTCTTTAATGACATGTGTTTTAATACAATTTAAACAAATGTGGTGAATAGTTAACCATGCAAAAAAAACAAGAACATTGCTTTCATGACCATTTGCAAAGGGTCTAGAGTAAACACTTGATCTTTATTAACTAGGTGTTGACCTCTTGTAATGTGGTACTCCCAAAGAACGCAAACCAGAAGGAAGATCAAATCAAGGCACATAAAGATATCCGCTATCTTTATAATACCGCAGTACAGGACAGTGTGGAGCTCAAACAGGAAGTGGCCATTAGAGTCATGGAAAAGATGAAAGACGAGCTTAAAGAGCAGCGAATATCTGTAGTATTTACTCAATACGTTTTAAAATATGTTTTGTTGTTTTACTTATTTTACATTCAAGCGATTGGTAAAACAGATTTATCTTTTTTTTTTTAACATACCCACATTTTTTATATGTTCTAACTTAATGTAAAGCTGTTTCACTCAGGTCAATGTTATAAATGTCTGAAAATCATTTGTTTAACTTAAGTTTGTTTAGCTTTTATATTTCTACAATCAACATTTCAAAACAGTCAATTATGCAAACAGTGTCTCGCTAAAAACATTTGGGTTTGTGTCTCCTCAAACTACTCCCCAGTCCAAATGCACGATACAGTTATGGAACGAATGAGACAATGGTCAAGCAACTTCTCAACAAATGATCTGAAATAATGTTCTAAACCAAAGTGGAATTCTTGAATAAATAGTTAAAAAGGGATGTTGTTTAGTTACTCAGCAATTGTCATTTCACACATTTCAACAGAAGCATCAGTCCAAAGGGGTCTGCCTTGGATTTACAGATTACACTAATGACCAGATTTAAAAATGTGTATTAGCTTGTGTTTACACCAGCACCCCAGCTTTAATTGTGGTTTAGTTCCAGGCTTAGTCCAAATGTTGACGTGATTTGTTACACTGTACAGTCATTGCAGCCTTAATTAAAAAAAATAAAAAATAAATCTGATTGCAAATATTGTTTGTAACTAACGTTTGCTTGTCTTCTGTTGTTTCCAGGTTACAGACATGATGCAGAAAGCCCTGTTTGACTTCCTCAAACACAGATTCGACGGAAGGTATAAATCCTCACACTATCACATTAAAAACCATGTATACTACTTTTCATTTCCTTAGCTTAATCGTTCATTGTAATCTTGTCCCAGGATATCCATCACTCGGGTCACGGCGGACATTTCTTTAGCCAAACGGTCGGTCCTGAACAACCCGAGTAAAAGAGCCATCATCGAGCGCTCCAACACGCGCTCCAGCCTCGGTATGCAACACTACCATAACACTGGAACTTATCGTGTGGCAGTAGATAATACTCTGCTAACAAAGGCCTGTATGTACCTTGCACTCCTAGCGACAAATATATGTACGCAAAAACCCCAACTGGACACATTAGCTACATCAGCTGTAAATCTGGCAACTTATTCAAATGACTGCAAAACCCTTTGATCGGACATAGATACTTTTTACAAAACCTCTACTACGGCTGTACATTATATCGCTACGAACGAAACATATCACCATAACAACAAGTTATGAGAGACATGTACAGATTGTATTCAGGATTTCCCTTTACTGGCCTCGATTTAGTCTTGGGTTTCGTCTCTGGCTTTTAAAATTAAGGCCTGAACATATTTGTTTTAATGCAGTTGAAATGATTGTGTCAAAAAGAACATTCAAATATCGCAATGAAGTCACAGCCCTTTCCCAAACACAGCCCTTTCCCAAACACAGCCCTTTCCCAAACATTTCCAATGTTGTGCAGTCTGAACTCCTGCACAGGGGGGGAAACTCACCGTGGAACAGAAACCAAACTTATAATCAAATAAAATAGTAGCATAACTCGTAGACGGAAGGAAGAACATTACGATTAGATACAAATGAAAAAGTATGATATTGTTTTAGTAAGTTAAGAACACTCAAAGGTGAGGAATTTAATATGCTTTTTGACACAATCACTTTATCATGGTAAAACAAAAATGTACAAGCCTTAGTTTTCTAGTCAAACTCTGTCAAAGACTAATCAAAGCTAATTTAGGCCTTAACATGAAAATCACATAAACAGACATTTTCATTTTTGTCCACCAGAACAGCTCTAGAACAGCTTCTTTGGACCACGATCTCACGGGCCAATCAGCTCCCGTCCCGAAGTGTCATATAGCGACGCACGCGGCTCGTTCTTTTTTCAAATTCGCGTCGATGAAACCTTTTCGAATTAGACGCTGACAGAAAATGTACCTGTTCGCGAGGGGAAACGTCGGTCGCTTCGTATTTAGCGTCAACGCATGTATAAAATGTCTAATGTGTGTTTGTCTTTATCTCTCGTAGCTGAAGTGCAGAGTGAGATTGAGCGTATTTTTGAGTTGGCCCGGTCTCTGCAGCTTGTAGTTTTGGACGCAGACACAATAAACCACCCGGCTCAGCTCCTCAAAACCTCTCTGGCTCCGATCATCGTCCACGTGAAAGTCTCCTCTCCAAAGGTACAAACTGCAGCACAGCACAGTGTTTCCCATCAATACTGGAGACTATGGTGCCCTTCGCTGTCCAATGGTACACCTCCATATCCTGGAAACGAGACAGGGCATGACTTCGTCTACTCGCATTGGCGCCGCGCAACACCAGAACAAAACACTCAGTTACTGTGTTTGAGATTGGAATGGCAGTTTTGTTGCAGTAAGTTTGTTCGGTTTAAAACGCTAGGACCAAAAATCGGGCTGAACTACGTGTGACTAAAAGAGAAACAAAACTAAAATCCGACTTTGTTTCGCCAATTTTTAACAAAAACACGAAATATGAAGAATCTTAGTGTTTTTATTATGATATTATGTTTACTTTTTTATATTTATAGGATTAGGGTTATATAAATAAATTTTTTTGCCTTATATTGCCTTGCCCTTTCTATCTAAAATGACATAATAAACAGTCATTTGTCACCATAGTCTCAATAGAAACCTATGGGAAACACTGATTGCAAATGATGTTTAAGTGAAGCTGTCTTTAATCATACTGTCCTGTTTAGTCACTTGTTTAGGGCACTGACATTAAGGAAAAGAAAGAAAGGTAATATAGGTTTGATTTGAGGTTATGTTCCCCAACACCAGCACAACAAAACCAGCATGAAGTCTTTGATAAACAAAGATTTGTTCAATTCAAATCCAAAAGCGTCACACTTTCCACCGAGGCACATTTGCATGGATAGGCTCCGAACATTTGGAGGACTGGCAAAGTGCTTTGTCCTTTTGCCTTTGTCCTCAGTCTGACTCCCATGAGCCTCTCTGTGTGGCGTTTGCATGTTCTTCCTGTGACTGGATGGACAACCTCCAGTGCAGTAAAACATGCATCCTAATAATCTGTTCTTTTGAATTAGCCCAGCGCAGCCAAACTCGAGACACTCTGCGCAGATGTTCTTTAACCCGGTTGACTAATCGACCAAAGACATGCTCAGTCGACTTAAAGGGGGCGACACAGTGTGCTGATGAAAGCTCTCAAAAGTATTGAACGTGTAGATGATCACACCACGCATCTGACAACACAGATACACAGATACAAACGTTTATGAGATGAAACCGACAATTCACTCCCAAATCTCAAAAGAACTCATTTCCTTTCTGCTGTAGTCCTTAAAATCTTTATCATCCTGATGAACAAATCTGTCAACTAATTAAAAAAACGTTTGGTCGACTAAACGTTTGAAGATAAACAGATCTGGTCCACTGCTCCAGAGAGGATTCAGAGACACTAAAGTCAACATTAAAACTTGGTTAAAAGCTCACAAATATCCTCAACGTACCTTTCATTACCAGTGGAAATGTATTCTATTTACAACCAGTGATGTAAGATATAGTCTTGGTATACGCAGTATCTTTTGAAACAAAACCTGAAAACGTTGCACTTTATGCATGACCATCTTTAATAACTTTTCACTCCTAAAGTCTCTTATCACTGCCTACAATCTAAAAATAACTGCGTTTTATTCTATTGCTCAGTAACGTGTTCTGTTTTCCAGGTCCTGCAGAGGTTGGTCAAGTCCAGAGGGAAAAGTCAGAGCAAACATCTCAACGTGCAGCTCGTGGCCGCGGACAAACTGGCTCAATGTCCACCGGTAAATACTTCTACTCATACGTCTCATCATACCACTACTACTGCGTCAACGGCATTATTATTACTACTACTACTGCTTCTACTACTACTACTGCTGCTACCATCACAGAAGACTAATTACAAGAAAACATGTTAAACCAATGAATAGTCTCATAAATACATTGTTCCGAAATTGAGTGTGATGATGAAATGTTGTTCATTTTTTTTTGTGCATCAGGACAGTCCCAGAACACAGGATGTTAAATGGTCTTCCTAATATCTATGTCCTATTATCTTGATTCGACTGCTGTGGATCTATAGATTTCGGAGGGTCCACTTTGCCCTAGTTTTGGCTGGAACACGGCTTGACTTCAGTTTTAAACGCCGCATTCTTCCGTAGGAAATGTTCGACGTGATCCTGGATGATGGCTGTGCTTTGAACAAAGTACAGTTCCTTAACCTGGAGGACGCGTGTGAACACTTGGCGGAGTATCTAAGCAACAGGAGGCGTACTGGAAGGCCACGCACACCTCTATGGCCACGCCCCTCAACCCGCTGATGGGCAAACGAAACATGGCCCCCACCAACAACACCCAGTACTCTGCCAACATGACCGGACTCCAGGTGAGCGACGCGGGGCGGAAGGGCAATGGCAAAGCTGAAGCTGGATGTATACAGGACAAAAGAAATGTAATGGCCAAAAGTTCTGGATGGTAATAGAGAGAGATAATGTGATGGCCAAGTGCATGTGCAGTACAGTAAGTCAGTCATTTAAGGTTTCAAAAATAGTCAAATGAAGTCAAACAAAAAAACCGAAATAACAAAATCAAAAACAGGGAGGGACAACCAAAGCTAAAAAAAAACACTGTTACGTACAAAAAACTGTCGTTCACTGTCCATCGGGAGACAAAACCCCTCTCTGAAACCTCTTGGGTGATAAAGGTTTATACTAACTGACCAAATGTTATTATCCTTTACCCATTTTAGTTTTTAGAATGCCTTTATCAAATCTTGTGTCATATTTGAAAAACACTTTTGTGCTGGACTAAATTATACAGCTGTGCCGCGAGCTGCGGTTCATTTTGTAAATTAGTAATCAAGTTTTAAAAAACTGTAAAAAACTGCAGTGAAAATAGAACACAACTGTTCAGTTCCCTCTCGACTAGTTAGTAATTCCAATTGTATCTCATAAACTAGTCCCAACCAATACTATGTCCCTCTTCTTGATAAACTAGCTATCTCTTTAACTTATCAGAAATAGACACGTCTCAAAATTTCAGTGTTCAGTAGTTCTCGAGTCCACATAAACGTATTGTTTTGCGGTTTATGTTTTTTGTGTCAGCCACCAATTCAAGCCCCCATTTTCTCAGAACAAATCTCCTAATCAGGCCCCCAAACAAACCAACAATAAAACACAAGGACAGAATGATAATATTTGCTCCATAATAATAATAATACGTGAAAGTTATAGCAATAATAATACGAGAGAAACACAATAATAACTGTCTTCCTTAATAATAATAATAATAATAATAATAATAATGTAATAATAATAATAATAATAATAATAATAATAATAGTAATAATAATGATAATAATGTAATCATCAAAACAAAGCAATCCATTTCAAATAGATCGAGTCCATTGACATTAATAACATTTCACCACAAAAAGAGACTCCATTTTAATCACGATACAGCGCGAGCGACATGGATTCCATTTGATGATAATTGGAGATAAGTTATAAGCCCACTGATACCAATGTCAAAGATTATTTGGGCCTGTCAAAATAAATACTATATCAACTTATCGTTCAGTATTTATTACGCACAGTTTCTTTGCACTTTTGGGGATATTTTGTTATTTTTTTGTTGTCACATTTCCATAAGTTTTAGCCTTATGGTTCTTGTTTGTGTCGATAGTTAGATTCCTTAATATTATTGTCTATTGAGATGTTTTCTATAGGAATGCGATTATTTTGTTTCACCGTGTCGGGCCTAAATATCACATACTTTTGTTTTTCCCTCTGGTCCAAAAAGCAGCAGAGCCAAAAAACCTCTTCGCCCGCGGTGAAGAGCAACCACACGGGGGACCACGTCTCCACCCCAAGGCGAACGAACGGCGCAACTTGATGACAGCGGACAAACGACCTTGAACTACCACAACGAGCGCGCCCACAAGGGTAACCGCGGCAACCGGATGTCCTCGGGGTCCCAACACAGCCGTGACCAGACCGAGTCCTACCAGGATCCTTACCAAGATCCGTACCAAGACCCGTACCAAGACTCTTACAAACCCCATAGGAACCGCAGTTCACCCGGGAGTTACAGCCACGACTCCAGGCATCGACTTTGAGTGCAAAAAATACAACTAAACTTTTTTTTTTTTTTTTTCGAAATTTGCAAAATTCAGGTGTGAAATTTTGGCAAAGGTTTCCAGGCGAGAATAAAAAGCTTGTTGGTATTTGAGTGGTTTGGTATGAAC
Organism: Chaenogobius annularis; assembly: GCA_015082035.1. Lineage (NCBI taxonomy): Eukaryota > Metazoa > Chordata > Actinopteri > Gobiiformes > Gobiidae > Chaenogobius > Chaenogobius annularis. The sequence continues at coordinate 86,245 of BJKM01000146.1, read as the reverse complement.
GCTTAAGCACGTTGATCAATCATCTTTTACAGTGGCCGATCGTAGACGTCATTGATCCTGCACTCGCTGCCTCTGGAGACCGACGGGGGCGAGTCGTAAAAGAACATTTTAGCGCCATAAGACCCCAAAGCATGTAGAAGCCCACCAGAAGCCCGGTTTCACAAACTTTACCACATTTTTATAGCAACAAGTTTCACCATATTAATATGGTGAAACTTGTTGCTATAAAAATACATTAAACAGCTGTAATGTGCCTTCAAGTGGCCGCTAATGTGTACTACACTTAACAGTTTGTTCGCTGTCAAAATGTATTTAAACACAGATTTTATGAAAAAAAAAAAAAAAAAAAAAAAAAAAAAAAAAAAAAAAAAAAAAAAAAAAAAAAAAAAAAAAAAAAAAAAAAAAAAAAAAAAAAAAAAATAATTAAGTCAAATTAAAATCAATGGTAACTTTTGTTTTGTTTTAATTATTTGCATACATTATTACAAATATACATGTTTATTTTGTAGTCTTCACTGTTGTATAAACTAACTAACAAACTAATAACTGGAACAGTAAATTTGCGATTTTTAGTGATTGAAATCTGAACCGAACAAAACATTTATTATCTGATTGTTACTGACATTTGTTGACATGGTTTTCATTATCTTTATCACATCATGTGTCAAAGCAAATGTTTTGACCCCCGAGCCACTGATGCAACTGTGTTAGTCAATACCACACCACTCAATGCAAACAAGCCTAAATAATTGATCGTTTTTACTTAAAGCACTCCATTTTCTGGGACAAATATTGGAAGTACGCTGCACTAAGAGACTGCCAAACGCTGGTGTGGTTGACTTCCTCAACGTCCCAAATGTGTAAATCTCACTTAGCTTAATAATGCATGCTAATAGCTCACAGCATTCATCAGTTTTTCTACCTAAATATTTAGGTGGTATTTGTAAATAACTTTTCTAAATCTGATCGTAGGCTGTAGAAAGTATGCGAAGTTTGGCTGCTAAAATATCAACGAACAAACTAACTGGTGCTTAACATTTCCAAACTATTTTGCTATTTTGAAAGTCATAACAGTTAGCTTTTCTGTAGCATAGGGTTTCATTTGGTTTCACTGTGGACAAAATGGCTGAAATAATCGACAGCGAGCAAAAGAGGAGACGAGACGGCGGGTCAAATGCATGACTCAATTGTAGCTGAATAATAGACGAAAAAGCATCGACGACGGAAGGAAAGTGGACCCTTGATTCGGGACATTGTAACGACCTCAATTCAACTCTGAATAATAGAGTTCTACGACAAACTGGAACATTCCGAATATGCCAAAGTTCAAAAATATTGAAACAATTATAATATACAAGAAGTGATGCCCCAATTGGTCCTCTTTAAAAGGTGCACGATGGAACTTTGCCTGGAATGCTCCACAGTATGGCATTAAACTTACCTAACTTGCATTTATTCATTTACAGGCGGTTTTATTGCTCAAAAACACCTATAAATGTATTGATACTGTGAGCGGCGTTTATTATAAAGCTATAATGGCTTCTGTTGCCATGGAGAAAATAATGTAAAAACAGGGGGATGAGATTAATTGATTAAAGGGTTTAAATTCGAAAACTTTATTTGTTGGCCTAATAATGCAGGGAACTACTTCTACTTCTCTCTCTTCTAATTTCTTAAAATAAAAATAAAATTAAAAAGTGTTGGAGCATGGGATGAAGTACAAATATGAAAAAGTTATCAAAGTATTTAAGAGACATTTATAATTAAAAGTCCAGCTTCCTCTTGGTTTTCCAGGAGTTCTTCCGTAGAATTGTACAGTCACAGCTGCTAGAACTGGATGAGGAATTAGAGCCCGTTGCCATAGCGATAAGTAGCGAGAAGTGCTCAAAATGTTGCATGAAACAGGAAGTTAAACCCCATGAAGTGGTTACCGTGGCGATGTGTCTAGCCTTCACTGTACCTCATGGTTCTCGCCTTTGCGCAGCTCTGACCTGTAACTTGGCGCCACCTGCTGGTCTCCATGGAGAAAGATAAGTTTAATACCATACTTTGCAACACCGCAGGCAAAGAGACAACACCTGCATAGAGACAAACTTCAGAGAAAAGTGACACGGTGCACCTTTAAGTCAGTCCACTACTCTCCTCCCGTCTATGCTTGAGGCACTATTTGTAAAAGTCTTCTCAAAGTTGTAAAAAAAAAAAAAAATTGCCAATTGGTTTGGTCATTTCAGTGTTTTCAGGGGCTTCTGTAGCTGCTCCTGACACAAAGCATGCTTCCCTTCAAGTGTTTCTAGAGCAGTGCAAAAAAGTGCCAAAGTATCAAACTCAAATTCAATCAGAAAACACAAATAGATTTCAGTGGATGCATGAAGCAAAGTTTTATTTTTTAAAACTGTCAGACAGTAATGTAGCTCAATGCTCGTCAAAATGGTAAAGACTAACTCACGCCTAACTTCAAATAAATAAGTAAAATGTAAAAAAGTAAACCTCTAACTGCACAATTGATGAGCGAAAAAGTGGTCCAAGGAGTGAGTTAGTCTTTTAAAAATTCCAATTGTACATACAGTACTTTAATTTCTTAACATATCATAGTTTAATATTTGCTTTTATTAAGGACCAAACATGTATTGTTTCGTTACTATTTTTTCATGGTAGCACTTTACTTTTACTTTTAAAGACTGTGACTGATATTAATTATATTTTATGTGTACATTTTAAAAATTATTCATTCAAATGGGATGCAAAATGATGTAGATCATTCTGTACAGAGCAAGAAAAGTACGACTTGTAAGTGGCCATTTCACTAGATGGCACTGCTGAGCTGAAAATGTGCACGCATCATAAACAACAGCGCAACATCAGACGAGAACAATTGCAATATAGGATAAGAAATACATCAAAATGGTTTATTCTATAATACTAAATTGTCTCCGCGTTAAAACTAAACCCAAATTGTGTTGAAAAAGTTGAAAAGTCTAAAATTGCTCTGCACAGAAAACATTTTGATGGCACTAAACAGAAGCAAAAACTAGAGTTTGAATTCCCATAATGTGAAAATGTAAAACAATTACTGACCCCATTGTTTAGTTTATTTAACTATGAGCCATGAAGTAATCAGCCAAAACATTATGAACATTTACTTAGATTAGACCACTAGTCCTGGTTTAGTTTTGGTTTAGTCTTGGTTTAGTCCTAGTTCAAAACACCTGGTTAACTCCTGCGTTTGTCCTGCGTTTGACCAGGTTTAGTCCTGGTTTAGTCGTAGATAAGAACAGGTTTGGACCCTTAGTCTTGGTTTAGACCCTGTTAAGAACCGAATCACTAAAGCAATGACAATAAACCTATTCTGATTCTGTACTAGTTTACCTGGGTCAGTCCTGATTCAGACCCAGTGTATACCTGGTTTAGTACTGGTTTAATCCTAGTTTGAACCAGGTTTAATCCTGCTTTACAAGTGGTTTAATTTGTCCTTGGTCATTGTTTAGTCTTGGTTCATTAAGTCCCTGTTTAGTCCTAGTGTAGACCTTGTTGAGTCCTGCTTTAGGCCTAGTTTAGGCCTAGGTTAGACATGGTTGAGTCCTAGTTTAAATCTTGGTCTAGTCCCACTGATTTAACGCAGTTCTTATGGATTCTGGTGTTCATAATGTTTTTCCAGATTTTTCACAGAACCCAACTTGTTATTTTAAACGATTTCTTTACTAACACAGAAAAGAACAAAATACAAGTTAAATGCAAGTTGAAAGTTATAAATATTGTCTTATTTTTCTATGGAACCTGTAAAATATAATTTGTTTATTGAGAAATTTGCTGACTCCAAAACGGCATGCTGAGAATTTCCATTGACTGTCTATGCAACCGTGGACATAGCTTCTGCTTCTGCTTCCTCCTGACCAAACCTGACCATCTCCAAGCAGCTTCAAAAGGGAAAATCTGTTGTTCTTGTTTACTTTTAATTTTATTTTTTCTTTTTCTTTCTTTTTTTCTTTTTTTAATGTGAAAATGAAACTACGCAGTTTATGGGGTACTGCATGCATCACGTACCAATCTGGTTTGTAAAAAAAAAAAAAAAAAAAGTATATATTTAAAAAGCAAAAGAAAGAGAGTGGCTGTGTTTCAAAGGCAAATTGACTGGGACATTTTCAAAATAAAAGTCGTAATGAAGTCAGACGTGCACTAGGCAGTGTTTTTATTATATTGTGATTTTATGAGAAATCTCCAAAATCAAAATCCACAGATGTTTTACATGATCATTTATATAATTTACAAGCTTTTGATCCTATTGTATTTATCCAACCACAGCATTTGCAGATTAACGAGACACGTTTGACCTGCTCCATCTCAGTTTAAACATTAGTGTTGAAACGCCATTTTAAAACCCAATGTGTTGTATTTATAAATGTTTAATGTTCCTTCCGTTTAGTTTGTTTATTTAAGCAAACCAGTTCTGTTACAGTATATTGCAATTGTGTATTTGTTCTCAAAAAAAAGGAGTAGGAAGCAGGCCTACGCCTCGTTCTGGTTTAGATGCTGACAGCATTAGACATTCTGCATGTATAACATAGTAGTCTATGTTATAGTAGTTTAGTTTGTTTTACAAATCATAATTTCATGAATCATTGAGCGCAACAGTGACCACCCACCGTTTGGTGTCAGAAGAAAAAAATGGGGAATTTACTGCCGGATCCTCGTCGGGATTTGAAGTGGGACTGTTGAGTTCCATTTACAGTGTAGTTTTTCTATGAGATCACTATGCCGAACCGTTTGCATTGTATTTACAGATCAAGACAAAACAGATAGACAGAAATATAACCAATGCATTTCTTTACCGTTGGCACGTTTTGGATAAGCAAGACGTTGGCGTTTCCTGTTTAATCTTATTGGTCTGGATAAACACGAACGCGTGTAAGAAATAGGCCTACACAATGGTGTAGAGAACACCTCCAAATCTGAGGCCATGGTCCTTGACCGGAAAAAGGTGGCTTGCCCCCTCCAGGTGGGTGGGGAGTCCTTACCCCAAGTGGAGGAGTTCAAGTATCTCTGGGTCTTGTTCACGAGGGAGGGAAGTATGGAACATCAGATTGACCGGATTGGGCGGATCGATTGCAGCGTCTGCAGTGATGCGCTCGCTGCATCGGACTTTCTGTGGTGAAGAAAGAGCTGAGTCGAACTGGGAAGAGGCCCCGAGGAAGATCCAGGGCATGACGTGATCCCTCAGGAGGAGCTGGAGGAACGCGTCTGGGGTGAGGGCTGGGAGTCCCTAAACTGACGCCCCTCGAAACGGCCCCTGATAAGCCCTGGATGGATTGTGATATTGAAAAACGTCTGTCTTTTTGTTTCAGAGTTTAAAGCAACAATCACAAGAAAACAAAAAGTAATTAAATACATTTTTTATAAATAAAAAAGCAGTTTTTATTATGTCGATGTAATCCCTCATTCGTCCTGGAGTGTTCCATTGTAGAAAAAATTCAGTTGTAGTCATCTGGACTCGTTTCGAGTCTCATCCAAGCGTCATTCTCAATCTCTGAATCGAGTTCTGAGAACCTCAGGTTTTATAAACAGCCACTTCACAAGAGGCTTTATCAGCACAGAAGACACTCGAGTTCAGGACGCCCAGAGCGCCGTGCATCTTCATCTTAAAGCGTCAGGGCTTCAACAGCGTCACGGCTACAACAGCGTCACAGCTTCAACAGCGTCACGGCTGCAACACCGTCACGGCTTCAACAGCGTCACGGCTGCAACAGCGTCACGGCTGCAACAGCGTCACAGCTGCAACAGCGTCACGGCTGCGTCACGGCTACAACAGCGTCCACGGCTGCAACAGCGTCAGCTGCAACAGCGTCACGGCTTCAACAGCGTCACGGCTGCAACAGCGTCACGGTTTCAACAGCGTCACGGCGTCACGGCTTCAACAGCGTCACGCTGCAACAGCGTCACGGCTGCAACAGCGCTGCAAACAGCGTCACGGCTGCAACAGCGCGTCACGGCTTCAAGGACCAGTACACTCAGACATTTTTTTCCTGTTGAAGGGGGCAAGGGCAACAGCGTAAAATGTGTAATAACCCTTGTTCTAAATATTTTATGTTTATTTAGCTCTTTTATTTCATATAGTAAAACCAGGATAAAGCAATATCCATTAAAACAGTTTTGGTTTGACAACTCTCTTTGACGACAGACGTGAAGAAGCTTGTCATTTGGAGCTGTGTGATGACGACGTCAGGCCCAGGAGGAAGAGGAGGAGCTGATTA